>CM036341.1:2849342-3449342 GCA_020615435.1 Telenomus remus | reverse complement strand
TAATTTGTTCGATAGTTTTGATGGGAAGAATTCGTCTGGCGAGATGGGATTGAGTTCTTTCGATAGCGGACAGTCGATTGTTGATAATGTGCAACTGCCGGAGGGATGGAAACAGCAGATTGATCTACAGACTAGGAAAGTTTGTTACGTTAATGATTATGGAGATAAGGTGAGATTTTCTAATTCTCAAAATGTACAAAGTTAGATTAAATTTGTTCTGTTTGAGTTGAATTAATATTGTTATTTTGTTTATTATAGTGGTTTTCATCGAACGATGCAGAAGGAAAGATTTATTTCTTCGAGCAAAACAGCAACAAATCGTCCTGGGCTTTGCCGGCTTTGAAAAACCGACGGACCACCGAAACGACAAGACATAATTCTACAGATAATAACGCGAAAGCCATTAAGCAATTAGAGTGCCCGGAGTCGGTACAGGACTTCAAACTCAACAATTGGCCGCAATTGTTACAAGGCAACATGGTAAGATACAAAAAAGTTGAAAGTAATTGGAAGAAAAAATGAAGTGAAACATTTTGCGGCAATTAATAATGGTAATCCTTGTTTGCAGTGCATTTTAAAGGAAGGATTTTTGAACAGGACGAAAATTACAGAGCATGGTAAAAAGTTGAAAAAGGATTGGAACACCTCTTATGCGGTGTTGACCGAGTTGTTTTTACTGATTTTCAAAGACGAGAAAGTGTTTTCTCTCATGGTGGGTGGTTTGATTGAACTTATTTCATTCTTTCAACTTTGTTTGAGTTGTAATGTTTTAATCTATGTTCTGTTTAGAAAATGGGATATTTATCAACGTCTAAACCTGACATATCAGTGGATTTGAATGGTGCCTCTATTGAATCAGGTGAAAAGTTCAGTAGCAGAAGGAATGTATTTTTGATAAACACCATTTTTGGCCTTCAAGTATTAATCCAATGCGACAGCTCAGTGCAAAGTGGAGAATGGTACCAAGAAATCAAGAATGCCATTAAAGCTTTGGTAAATTTTCGGTTTAATTGTTATAAAATATACTTGATTGCTTATGCTGAAATGTTAATAACCATTTTTGTTTATTTTAGCCATCAGGACGGGACCATGGAAAATGTGAATTCGAGGAATGAAACATCACGAGTGATCAGAAACATGTACAATCAATTTTTCACTATCGAATTGATATTTTAAATATGATATTTAATAATCTAAATTATTACGACTCTGTAAAATTTTATCTACTGTTATTTAATCTATATTAGACGAATTACGAGGATTAAAAATTTTTTATGGTCAAATATGTACAAGTTTTGTGTCATTTCTTCTGAATATCGCCCCAACTAAAAATAATACCTAGTAAATGATTTCAAATTAATTCAATGGTATAATCAACTCACTGATCATCAAATTTGCTTGCTTTCGTAAAGCTGTTTTGTCAAATTGCAAGCTTTCTGCGCATTTTTAAATTCAAGCAACGATATCAGCGTCGTGGTGAGCAAACGAAATACTAACACAATTGTAAACAAGACCGAGCCCGCGGCATAAACAAGCGTCTTTTGCTTCGACCTGAAAGATCCTCTGTTAATTTTACAATTATTATAGTGACAAAAACAATTCAATTGTTAAAATTTGGCTTGAAAAGAAGTACAATCATCCAACGTTTTAAACAGGTAAACAGAGTTAATTAGTATTCGTTAAGTTCATTTTGTCACGTGTTTATATGTTTGCGTTCTCCTTCTTTTGTTTAGAATATCCTTTCTTAAAATGATAATTTCAGTGAAGAAATTGAACAACAAATGAAAATAAACATAGGTAATGGTTCTTAATCTTTGATTTGCTATTTTTACAGGACGCTGAGGGGTTATTTTTCGAACAAACCTCCTCAAAGGTGTTGAAAACAAAGACAAGTCTCGAGCACGCCGTACATTTCTCCAATTGAGGTGAATAACAAAAGTAACAATACTGTTATTTCTTTTATGAACCAAATTTCAATAACTTATATTTTTTAGATGCCTCTTCAACGTACAAAGCAAAGATCGAACAGAGGACGTACAAGGAAGCATTCAGAGCCTCAAGCGTTCGCAGTCTCAACCCAAGTTAACGAGTCTCTGCTCCTCGTATCAGAAAAGATCTTCAACCATCAATTCGGCAACGAAATCCACGACGCGTCTTTTCCCAAAGATCAAACAAACGTTCCCGAAAACTGTTTGCTGTCAATGCCTTGCCCAGAAGATCTGACTTCAAATTTCGACAGGTGTGTCGTGAAAGACAAAGACAACTGGATGCAAATTTTCATGGGCACACTGAACCAATCGGAGAGCAATCAGTGGTATGAGGAAAGAACCACCAGGATAACAGCTTCTAGCAAGGCTCACAAGATCAGCACCAGAAAGAAGATGTTCCACAGTCTAGCGCAGCAGCTCGTGGATAGCAAGGGATTCGCAGGAGGTTCCTTGCCAGAGGCCATGGCGTATGGTGTCAACAATGAAGCAAAAGCAAGGGCCAAATTTGAACAGTTGACTGGATTCAAAGTCGAAAACGTCGGGTTGATCGTGAAGATGAACCAACCCTACCTCGCAGCCTCTTTGGACGGAATCATCCTCAAGGACATGAGCATTTTGGAGATCAAGTGTCCTTTTTCTTGCAAAAATTCTGCGATAATCAACCGGCAACGTAAGGAATCTTACGTTGCTTACTTGGTTTATGATGAGAACGATATTACGCTCAATAAAAAGCACATGTACTACACTCAAGTCCAGATGCAGATGTACGTTTCTAATACAACGAAGTGCCACTTTTTCGTTTGGTCGAGTGTTGATCAGATACACGTGATTGTTAAAAGGGACGAAGACTTTTTGAGGGAACTGATTCCCAAGCTTGAGAAGTTCTATTTCGAGTACTATTTACCGTTGTTATAAAAAGTTAGTTAGTTAGTTTGAGATAGAATAGAATAAGTTTTGACGTTGCACGACTGCATTTAGGATTAAGCAAATTTTTATACGATGAATTTTATATTTACAAGTGCCTTAATAGTTAAACAAAGATTGTTTTTAAAACTAGATTTCTACTTTTGTAAAGACGACAAATAAAACACGTATGATTTATTTTTGACGATAGTAAATAAACAAATGTAAAGTTTATACAAAAAGTGTTTGTTATTCAAACCGCGAAAGTTTGAACTGAAACATCGCCATCTGACAGGCAGAGTTCCTACTAATGTCCCTCCTCACCCCTTTTCCTCTCACCATCTTGACACTGAACAGGGAAGAACGCTCAAAACATCTCCGATTTAACCTAACGTTATGTCAACGAAAAATATACAAAAACTGACAGTGACTAATTTTTGTGTTTATAAAATACTTCAGAGTTTAACAAAATGATAATCCCAAGTGCTACAAATCGTTTGGAAAATGCCAAGAAAAGGTTTATTGTAGGAAGGTAAAAGGGGATCAATGTCAAATCATGTTCATCTCGTAGCGGATATTGTTCCACCGACTTGTCAAACAGGTATTTAATTAAATCTTGCTCCACTCTGTAAAGTGAAGTGATGTCTAAAACAATAATCAAACTCTAAAATTGATAGATATTTCAATATTAGTTTTCATCATTAAACGATCTTTAAAAAGGAACATAAAATTTTGTTTAAAAAAGGAAACGAAAATTTTAAAAACGAAACAACCAACTAGAAAACCCAAATTAACTAATGTCTTTGAAATTTGCAGAAACAATCGTTCAAAATGGGTGCAGTAATGGACTTAACGATAGACGCGATGCGTAGCAAAGAGGAGGCAAAATTGAAATCCATCCTAGCAGCCCTGTGGCATTTGTCCTCAAATTCCGACGACAACAAAGCAGAAATTTGCGCTGTGGAAGGTGCTTTGTCATTCCTAGTTGACATGCTGGACTACGAAGCACCTTCAAAAACCTCGGTCGTAGCAGAAAATGCCAGTGGCGTGCTAAAAAACGTCTCAAGCCACATAGCCAGTCGTGACGAGTACAAAAGCATCCTCAGAGAAAAGCAGTGGGTGGCGATACTGCTCAGACATTTGAAATCACCTAGCACAGTTCTTGTGAACAACGTCTGTGGCACGATTTGCAACCTATCAAAATTCTGTTCTAAGGACCAGCAGATCCTTTGGGATTCCATCTGGGACTCGCAGTCGATTCCTGTTTTGCAAAATCTGGCCCAGTCTAAGCATAAGGGCATTTCTACGAATGCCACGGTTTTGCTGAGAAGTTTGCTTGGTGGCAAGTGTCATAATAGTAACATGATGGGACTGAGCATGACGAACGTCATTCCAACTTATAGTGTGCCGATTGTTCAGAAGGATATCAATGTCAATGTGAGAGATAAGGAAAATTCTAGAACGAAGAGGACTTTTAATAAGGAGATCAATTATTGCTCGAATCAGAGTTATATGTCAAGGACGGTGGATAATTATAAAATTGTAAATAACCGGTCGGAGGTCAGGTTCCAGGCTGGGTCAGACAAACTGGACCGAAAGATTAAGTACTGCGCTAAACCTAGTCTAAGAGGTACTTTAAACATTTTTTTAATTAAAGAATGTCATTTTAATCTGAATACTACGTTTGTACTTTAAATGAAATGACGATTTTTGACGACATTTCAATTTTCATTTCCTTTTTGTGGTTTTGATTTATTTACAATAACGAACATAATTATTTCAGACGAAAACTACGACGGTCGAAAAGCGAAAGAGATGTCAAGAACTCCAGTACCTGTAAATTCTCCTTCAGAAACCGACAATTTCATAAGACTACGTGCCTGTTCGTCTCCAGTTGACGAAAATTCGCCACCGGATGAACTGCTTGATAACAGCAGCGAGCCAACACCCGTAGTGATTAACAAAATCTCGCCACCCTACGTCAAACCACGTTACTGTTCAAACTACGTTCAAAACGGTTCGGCTCGAAGATCCCCAATTTTCGACATCACTCCAGAAAAAAGTTCTACTTCCTTCGACGAGGACGTGAACGACCAGCCGATAGATTTCAGTAAGAAGTACGTGGAACGAAATGCCACTTCTGCGATCGAACCCCGGCCTGAAAGGAGGCCCAAAAAAGAGTACGTGCAACGAAGCAAAGTGAATCTGTTCGGTGACTATGCGGAAACCGACATCGACCAGCCGACGAATTACAGTCTTCGTTACGCCGAAGATGATACCGACGAGGACGAGAAACCCGACGAGGAATATTTTGCTGAACAGGAAGACACGGTTCAGACGTACTGTACCGAAGGAACTCCGTACCAGACGCCTTTGGCGTTTTCTACCTCGACGTCAATGTCGGATCTTCGCGAACCAAAAGACGCAAAACGAACCAAGGAGGTGAAACAAAAGCAAGTGCCTGTTTTGAGTATCAAAGTAGCTCCGAGCTGCGACGATTCTTGTGCCCGAATTTCAACCCCTAAGGAATCCAAGGATCTGGTTTTGAATCTCGGAATCATGTCGCCAGAAAAACCAATTAATTATTGCGAGGAAGGGACGCCCGGGTACTTCTCCAGGGTGAGTTCTCTGAGCTCGCTAAACAGCGCTGGGTTGAACGTTTCAGTGGAAGCACCAGCGGACAAAGTTGAGGAACCGAACGATAGTTGCGAGAGAGACAAAGTCGAGGAGAAGGCTATCGAGAAGTTCAAATCTGGAGACCACGTCGACGGTCCGATGGATCCGAAAATTGTAGTTTCAGTAGATAAGGAAGTTGTTAAGACAGTTTCCTTCGGGACTGACGGACTTTGCAACGAGACGCCGCTTATGTTCTCTCGTTGCAGTTCGTTGAGTGACTTGAGTGGGTTCGAACAACATTCCATCCCCGAAGACCGTAGTTCCGTTTACGATTTTAGTCGCAGGACTAGTGGGTTGATTTCGCCCAGCGAAATTCCGGATTCGCCTTCGCAAACTGTGCCACCTAGTCCGAAACACCACAAGTCTCCTTCGGGCGAGTTTGGTCGCAAGACACTCGAGGACAGATCGGCAAGGAATTCCCTGACGATCAAACCGTTGGTTACTATGCGGAGCATTTTCGAAGACGAGATGGCGACTTATAAGGAAGAATCTACACCTGTGGCTTTTTCTGCAGCTACTAGTTTGAGTTCGCTGACTATCGACGATGACATTCCAAGATTGTTAGATGACCTGAAAGATAAAGTTGAAGAGTCGTCAGAACAGACTGGGGAAGAGAAAGAAAAAAGTTTGGACAAAACTGAAGACCCTCAGTCGGACAAGGATCAGGTTTCTGACGACGAGGATGACGAGGACATTTTAGCAGCTTGTATAAACATGGGGATGAGGAACAACAGGTACAGACAGTCTTCAAAAAAGTCAGTCAAACCAGGTGGTCCAAGTTGTTCCAGGTACCAGTCACAAAATCCAGATTCTAAATCGGAAATCGCTCCTTCGAAATCGAAACTTGAAACAGTTTCTCCAGACACTATGCATATCTACTGTACAGAAGACACTCCAGCTGACATTTCGCCTTTTGGTTCTCACTCGAACCTGTCAGCTCTGTCCCTCGCCAGTATTCCTGATTATAACGAGGACCTAACAGCCGACCAGGAGAAGGTCCTAGAGACTGAACGAAAAGGAGATCTTTCCGACGAAAGTTCCAACCTCTCAGGAGATGAGGAAAAACTTCTAGACAAGTGCATAAAGTCTGGCATGCCGAAAAAGAGTCAGACTCAACCCAGAACTGCTGCCATTCCAGTGAAAAAATGTGGCGACGAGTTTAAACTTTGTGGAACACCTTCGACCTCGCCTGTGGAACCTGTTGTGGTACCGCCAGCTCCGGTACTTTGTCAGTACAGTACTCCGGAGATTGAACCAGAGGTTTTTGACGATAGCTCGAACCACTCAGAGGACGAAGCAATTCTGGCTGAGTGTATGAAGTCAGCCATGCCAAAAACTCAGGTTGTGGTACCCAGAATGTCCCCAGTTGCTAAGTTGCCTGTTACAAATGGCGAGTCGAATTTGTGTAGTTGTCCTACAGTCTCGCCTTTGCGGCCTAATTTTTTGCCATCGAAACGAATGGAAGCTTGTGAGGACAATTTGAGCATCTCAGAAGAGGAGGAGGATCTCATGCTGGCGCAGTGCATCAAATCTGGGATGCCAAAAGCGTCAAACAGTACAATCAAGACTGCGAAAAACTGGAAGAAAAGTTGAAAATTGGTTGCCAAGTTTGGTATTTATTTGAACAAAAAGTTTTGTTGAGTTTGAGCCGCCTTTTAAAGATGGAAAGTTAAATTTGAATAGCATTCATTGTTACCAGTTTTTGCTTGTTTTTTTTTTACATATTTATAATTTTCGAGAGGTGCTAAGTTAAGAAACTGAATTGTATAAGAAAATCTTGTAGCAATAAAATTTTCTACTCGAATAAGAGAGACAAAAATTGAACGTGTTTTTTTTTCACTGACAACAATTATGTTACTTTCCATGACAAAAAGAGGATCGAAAAATACGTCGCCTACTTTTGCGAAATTCGTTTATTTGGACCAATCAACATGTCAATCATTTTCAAACCGCGCAGTCCTTCCTGTTTACTTTCTCAAAGTCTCGCTAACCCAGTTGGTCCTACACATTGTGACTAATACATCGATCTGTGACAGTTTCTCCGACTAACTAATCGGCTGGTTTTTATATTATAACTGACCTTCATAACAGCTCGGATGTCAAGCTTTATTAGCCTGTCATTTGCGATCCAGAAATGTATTATAATAATAATTAAACGAGCAAGGAGGTGGATCCCGCACGTACGCACGTTGTCAAGCGAAGATTGAGCGTTTATGTTTGTCGGAGCATAAAAATTGTCCGCCTTCAACCGCTACCCTTTGAAAAGTCTTAGTACCTGCGACGACAGTCTGACCCATTTCTAAACCAGCATAAATACTGTGAAATTATTTTGCGCGCAAACACTTGTACGGAAACAACACTCGAAACATCTAACGTCGGTGCGTTTTCGAGCTCAGTTTTAAGATGACAGTGAACAGTTTTTAACATTTTTTTTCTGTGTCCATAAGGTACTCCATTTTTGGTTCCAATTTTCAATTTTTGTTTTTTACTTTGCATGACGTTTGTTTTTGAGTTTGATTTCCGAATTTATACTGTGAAGAGAAAAATGGGATTTGTTTTTGAATAGATGAGGCTGCTTATTATCCTACATCTGGTTTGCATCGGTGTGGTTTTTGCAAAAGTTCAACAGGAGGATGAGCTTACAAGATGGATTTCGCGACTTCAATCTCTGACTAAGGACTGCCCTCAAAGCAGCAAGCCTGAATCAAAATATGACGTTTTGGTGACGATAGGAAAGTGCTTGCAAAGTCGTGTTTTTTTAGCACTGGACAACCTTCTGTCCACTGACGTCATCACCTTGGTCGATGGGATTGATCTGGTTTGTCTTAAGGCCATCAGCAACTCGACGAGGTAGGATGTTTATTTGCAAAAGCGAAATTTCGTGGTTAAAATTAGAGCTAGATTATGAGCTTGGGTTGGTTTTCTTTTACGATTTTTCTAACGAGTTGTTAAAAAGTTAATCGATTGAGGTTCGACGATGACGGGATTAGTGTCACCGATGAAGTTTAAGTTTTTATTAATATTTTTTTCA
Source organism: Telenomus remus (assembly GCA_020615435.1). Lineage (NCBI taxonomy): Eukaryota > Metazoa > Arthropoda > Insecta > Hymenoptera > Scelionidae > Telenomus > Telenomus remus. The sequence goes on along the minus strand of CM036341.1, from coordinate 3,440,744 downwards.
GTAATTCTGGAGATAAGTCGAGGGAGGGGACAAATAAAACCTTTGCACTGAGTGTACTGAACAGGATAACTAAAGTTTTTAAGACACACGTTCTTAAAATTGATATCGACAAACTGGCAAAGTCGGTTTATCTCAAAAACTCAGATGCTGTAATGGAAGGTAAAGTTTAAGAACCAAATTTTCAATGAATGAAATGGTTTTCTATTCGTTTTTTTTACGATTCTTATTTGGAATTTTGTTTTCTAGGGCGAAGACGTAAAAGAAGAAACAACTTGATGCCACTGATGGCAACTGGTATTTTACTAATGGGATCGGTGTTGGTCCCAATGGGCTTCCAATTTCTCGCAGTTTTGGGTGGCAAAGCACTGCTTTTGTCAAAAATGGCACTCCTCTTATCGAGCATACAGGGCCTGAAAAAAATCGCTACCAGTGGAATGAATTATGGATTTTATCACAACGGACAAGAACCGTGGCATGAAAGAAGTCATCCAGAACCGAACGTGGTATTTCACCCCCCTCCACCTCCCCCTCCCCCTCTTCATCCACCACATCATTATTCCACTTTTCATCATCATCACTAAAAAAACCATTGACAAACTTTTTAAAATTTTCCTACAACCAATTAACTTGACTAATCAAAGTTTAAAAAGTAAATATTGAATTGTGTACAAACAAGATTTTGATTTGTATTTATTAATTTATTAATTTATTTATTTATTTATTTATTTATTTATTTACTCATTTATTTATTAATATAATGAATTGTAAATTGAATTTAAGGAGCGAAGCAAACTGTTGAAATGAAATTGTTGAATAAAAACGTTGAACGAAATGATGTCCGTTGAATTGGTGTTGTTGTACGTCAGTACGCAAGACAACATATATCGCATATATCTATTATCGTCTATATAGACATCGCGTTCCAGAATTCAGCCGCGCTACGGCGCACTTGTTAACGTTGAGCGTCTGCGTCTATCGATGTTCGCGAGCAAATGTCAAGCGCTGGCTCCGCTCACGGGTGTCTTTAATTTGCCATCGCAGTGAAAATTCAACGAACGATGGAGATACAAAGGCCCTGCAAAGGTAGGAACCAGGCTTACACCATCGACCCAATCTCGCCCTCGGCTTGTCACTCCTCTGCCCTTGCAACAATTAAGTGTTTGACACTTCTCCCTCGGCTTTGTTTGTGTAAGGTTAACGTCGACTGGTTTTGCCAAACAAACAGTCCAGTTCTTGTCACTTCATTTTTTTTGACAAGTCCAAAGGCCAGAGATCCACGACCTGGCATTGTCCTTTTATTTGGGCCACGTGAATTATTCATGGTGAATCTACTTGATCGAATTTTTTTTTGCAACCATTTAACAATCCATGCAGCAGTTTGTTTATCTTATCTGCAGTTTACTCAGCAGTTTAAACAGCCGCAAATTTCAATGACAAACAGTTGGTACAAAAAATCGGATGTAAATAAAAATGCAAATTTGAGCAAATTTCAAACTGGATCAATGAACTCTGATTAAGTAGTTTCTAAACATAGCTCTTGGCTTGGAAACGCTAACGTTTTTACTTTTGCCAAATGAAAAATGGTAAACCGCTCGATTGAACGAGTAAATTGGAAAATGTTTAACCGACGGTCATTTTTGTTTAACCGAATTAATGCGAAATTGATTGGTATCGAGATCGAGATGATCTTTGGTAAATGAATTTCAAAGCATTTAATTATTATGGTTAATAACTTGGATTATGGAAGTAATTTCATACATTAAAGGCTTATCAGTGCGTTTGATTGCGTTGCATTGTTGGATGGGATTGAATGGCGATTATAATGTCACGATGCTTACCATAAATTATTCCTCTAACCGTGATCGCAGTTAAATCTTTGAAAATTAAAGTTGTCTTTGAAATAACAATTACTACAACTGTCGTTACAAGTTTGTCTTGATGAAAAAAAAAAGTGAACCGTAGTAAAACTGTATGATAAAGATGTAAAAAACTGTACACTTATCTCTGGCTTTAATTTATTCCGGAAATATAACTCATCCTGTATCTGCAATTTGCAAGTGAATCTTTATTTAGTATTTCATTCATGCTATTTGCGTGACTCTTTTTGCTTCTGAAATTAATTTCAACGGTTTCGTCTCTCTGTACCTTTGGATTCGAATTAAACTCGGCCATTATTTTTTTTAGTCAAAAAAGAAAAGCAAACAGAGAAAAAGAGCAAATGACAATTATTCGAATGAGAAGCAACACTTTCATCGACCGACTTTGAATAAATTTTTTCCAGTCCTGGTATACATTCGTTATTTGAAGACTTTATAGACCAATAAAAAGCCTCATACATGAAAACGTTAAAACTGTCTTTCAGCAGAACATTTTTACATTATTGAAACAGTAACATTAAAACCTACGTGAACTTTAACTCGAAACTAAATTCAATCTCTTAAAAGAACTCTAAGTAATGTTCTTTTTCAAGAACTACTTTTTAATAATAAATTGATTAACATTGTTCGTTGTCATAAAAGTTGACAAGTGTTGAAAAGTGACAATATGAACAAAGTGAGAAAGATTCTTTGACTGGGACAAAAAAGTGTTTGAATTGAACAGGTGAAATATTATTTTTTGATTTGTGAAAAATTGCGACGAGAGTTGGGGACAAAAGAGCGGAAAATTGGTGTTGAGTAAACCTGACATAATATTGAAGAAACACGCGGACGTCGAGGAGAGAACAATGATCGAGAAGACAAGTCGGGAACAATGGAACTGCACGTTTAACTCGGATATATATGTGAATATGTAGAACATGGTAATAATAAATGAGCAAAATTGGTTGATTACACTAAATGCAACGATTTATTATTCAACGCTGAATAAAACCAGTTGAACGCAACAGACGAAGTTTCGGCACGAATTTCCGTCGCACGCACAATACCATGTTTTTATTTCGGTGATCAAAATTAATTGCCGCAAACCCATCGACATTCGTTTTCATCTGACGCGCGTCGAATAAATCTAATTTTCGTTCTAATGTCAACCTTGATTATTGCAATCAATTTTTCTTCATCAAATAACAAAAAAAAATGACAAACTAATTGAAACCAAATGGGAACTAAATTCAATGAAAAATCTAATTTCCGATCGAAATTATGGATTCGAAAACCGCGAACAAAATTCAATGAAAAATCTAATTTCCAATCAGAATTTGAAATTGAAATTTTGTTCAAAACCAAACTAAAGCCAAGTGCTAACAAAATCCAGTGTGAAATCTAATTTGAAATTGTAATTTTTGGAAATTCCAAGTTTGCAAGATTGAAATCAGTCTGAAAACGAATATTTGTAATCAAAAAAGTTGGAACACCGAATTGAACAAAATCAACTGAAAAAAAAGTGCACTCAAAATGACGGATTAGAAAAATTGCAATCTCGTAAGATTAAAATCAGGATTAATAATAAAAAGGTAAAACGAATGAGATGAGCGAGGATTAATTCCGGTCGGATGTTTAGCCAGGAAGCAGAATTCCGCAAATTTACGTTCATTTTTAGTGGGAGAGTTCGGGTACACGCGTACTATACGGGGACCGACTTATGAGCAAACGAGCGTTCGTCTGTTGCCAGTACTCATTGCGCGATGCAATACGTACAGTGACGCGCGTTCGACTTTGTAGCTCCAACCGGTTCTTTTTTGTAAATTCGTTTTTTCCTCTCCGTCCGAATTTGTTTTCATTACAAATGTACCGCAAGAAAGGACGTAAAAGAAAGAGCAGCCCAACAAATGTGGCCAAACAAACCAGTGAGTTTCCCCTGCCCTTTTCATCGACTCTGTGAATGTGTCTAAAGTGCAAAATATGGGACTTAAAATGGTCGAAACAAAATGTCAAATAACAAGTTGTTGTTTAATTTGCTAAAATTGGTTTTCGTAATGAAAAGTTGTTGCAACGCGCAGCTGTAAACAAGGGAGACAAAGAGTCAGTTCCTTGACATTGAGTTCGTTCACTTTCTACGCAAGAGCGAGAGCCTTGACAGCAAAGAATTTGGTGCATGCTGGCAAACGAGTTTTCAAACTACTTTTGGCAGTTTGGATGTTTATTGCTGCAATCGTTTCGAAAACAAAATTGTTTCTCTTGTTTGATTCAACTTTGGTCTCTAATATTTTGATATGAGATTCCACTGCGACTTGTCATGTGCAAATAATGAAATCACTAATGAGCTCATCGTACCTTTGTTTTTCTTTCTTTTCTTATTTTACAACTTTTTTACAAAACAAAAATACGATCTCTAATGGACATTGATTATTCAAGCTCAATTTTATGATTATCTGCATTGACAAACGAGAAACAAATTGCAAAAATGTTTTTCATAGAAAAAAAAAGGGTAATGATCATAGCACACGTCACGCCAAATCATAAAAAAACTGCATAACAGCTTTGACTTTTTTCCATTCTGAGGTAACACTGGCCTTTTCCTACCCATTATTTGTTATTCCATTTATGAACTTTAGTCAAGATTTATTCGTCCAATTTTTGCGACGGAGAAATGAAAAAACACACCAACAAAATGTTTCGTAAGATTTTTCATTCATGTCGGTTAGTCATTCGGAAATAAAAGATGATTGTAAACACATGTCGAGAATGAAACGTTGATTGGACATCAATCTGTTGCAAAAAAAAAAGGTCACCGGTGTCAATCACGATTCGATCGCGATCAATGTTTCGAGTGCGTTCAACAGAATCTTCTGTGGAAACAAATAGACGCGCCGACACTTAGATGAAGTTGAATACCACGGTTGAGTTTAATTCCGCGTTGCATTTTCATCGGCCAATTTATGATCTTGGCAAAATATTCAACCGATCGTAACTCAACTTTTCATCGCGAAATAAATGTCGACGAGATTTACAACATTGTAAAATTATAATATCAAAATTTATGCAATTTGATCTTGATTGTGCGAAACTTGTGAAACATTTAATTCTCCTCCAGTTGTTTTCGTTTGAGTTCAATTAAAAACTGTAGTTTATGAACTTGTTGCAATTTTGTCCTCTCAACGATAAAGATGACGATAAACTTAGTACAAAAATTTCCACAATCTGAAGCGCAGGTTATCCTACCGAACCTATTTATCAAATCAAACTAGTTGAACTTAGAAGTTTGTATCGAATGGAACAATTTTTCATCGGTCGACGGGGGGCTACCGTTCGAAAAACCGTTTTTGTCACCGCATTAATTGGGGACATTCGTGACGATATTCTGAATTGCAAATACGTTGAACAAACAGAAAAGAAAACGAGCGAGAGAGCTGTGCAAACAATTTCTTTAAATATGCAATTCTTGTTTGATTTTGTTATTTACTTTTTGTTTGTTTTTGCCAAACCGGAAATGAAATTTTGATGGGCGGAAGAGCTATGGCCTTTTGGGGCTACTTGGGATGCTAAAAATATAATCACATTGTGGGATATGAGGTCGTGAGCTCGATAGGTTAATTGGTTTTCTTACGGGTGGAATTAACTGTTTTGTACGCCAGCATCGATTTGCACTTATTGTTTATTTATCTAACCGACACAATTTCTTGTTCAACCTGCCAGACAATGAGCATCAGTTTGGTTTGATACCATAGACATCCACGTTTTTGTATATAAAGTGCGTTGCACTTTTCGATAAGATCTCAACGATTACGCGACGGCTATTGATTCGAAAATAAATTTGCTATTTCAAAGCCTCTCTTAGTTTTGAAATTTCCCATATTTCAATTTCGTTAATCAAACGAAAATGTTGGATTGTTTTGTATTCGATTTATCAGCAGTTTGATCCTGTTTATTGTAATACGATTGTAAAAAAAAGCCGTCGCAAACGTTCAATAAACTGCGATTAAAATCTTGAATTTTTAACGTCGACGTATCTACGAACCAATTTTTAGTCGAGAATTTTGTTGGGTTCATTTTGTATCGATCGAGAATTTTTTTTCTTATTAAAAGTCCGATAAAAAGAGCTGTTGGAATTTCAATTTCTAGTGGCTAAACAGAAATTGTTGTTTAACCAAGATGAAAATTGATTTAAAAGTTGTTCGTTGGTTTGTTGATAGATTGAAGATTGTTGAAATTGTAATTTTGTGTGTTTTCAGTTTCCAGCAGCTTTCCAAGCGAGGGTGCAAAGAATCAAACGCAACCGACGTTGCTATCAAGTTTGAGGAGCGTGCTTTTCGTCATAGCCACAGTTGTTATTGGTTTAGCCGCTGTTTGTAATTCTCTTACATGGTAAGCGCATTTGACATAAGAAACAAAATCGTCAAATTGCATCAGATCCTCGAAATCCATCAACTTTTTAATTCAGAAATTCACAATTGTTCCAAAACAAATTTTCAACCTTAAACAACAAAATACAACTGTTTGAAAACAAATCCACAATTTTAGGCACCTACAAAGATTCTGGGGCGCTTCAGGAGATTTCTGGCAGGCGCAATGGGATAAGATTTTGAACACCCTGGGAGACGATCCAATAACATTATGGGTTTTCGGTAGGTTTGATAACGTTGAAACATTGAAACCTAACGAACATGATCATTGATAGTTGTTAAAAGACCAGTATTAATTTGCAACACATCTGATTAGGTTCAATGGGATTGACCTTCATAGTCTACTGGCTATTTGGCGGGGTCTACATCCTCCTCGACATAACCAACCGACCAGCGGCCTTACGTCGTTACAAAATTCAACCAGGCACCAACGAGCCAGTGGACAAAAAGGAGCTCTGCAAAGTGATCGCCCAAGTGATTTTCAATCAGGTCGTAATCGGACTGCCACTCGCCTACGTCAGTTATCACTTGATGGAATGGCGAGGATACCCCTCGGTCAAAGAACTGCCCACATTCCACTGGGTGCTCGCTGAGATCGCCATTCACATACTCTTTGAGGAGATTGGATTTTACTACTCCCACAGGTCAGATACCAACGATCAATAATCCAATCCGTTGATGACAAACAGGTGTACTCATTTTACCTAATCTTTCCCCTCTCTTTTTCTAACGATACCATCTTTTTTCTTTTCAGATTATTGCACAGTCGATATTTGTACAGATACATCCACAAGCAACACCATCAATGGACAGCGCCAATTGCAGTTACAGCACTGTACTGTCATCCGCTTGAGCACATCGGTTCGAACCTGATCCCACCTTTTCTGGGAGTTTTCCTGATGGGTTCGCACGTGGCCACTGCCTGGCTGTGGTTTTCTTTGGCGATTCTGTCGACTTTGAACGCACACTCGGGTTACCATCTGCCTTTCTTCCCGTCGCCAGAAGCCCATGACTTTCACCACTTGAAGTAAGAAGACAAAGGGAACCAAGTTGAACTTGGACGATGAGCAATTTGTGAAGTGTGCAAAAATAGAACATGCCCGCGTTTTGTTTGAAAGATAATTAGCCGGATCAATGCAGTCACATATCCTTCTGATGAAATTAAGGTTTATCTCAAATTACGCTAAGCGGCTTTGCGCTTCGCGTCTCCAAACTAATTCGCTAACTCGTTTTGAATTGTTCAACTAAGTGTCTGATGGACGATGCTAAAACATTATTTTTAGCACAGGGGATATTCCGGTTTAATATTAGACGTCAATTGGAATGAACGAAATTGTCATTTCTAAAATTCGAGATTGAACAATTGTTTTTCTTTTGTAGGTTCAATCAGTGTTTCGGCGTGTTAGGAGTGTTGGATCGTCTGCACGGAACAGATACGCAATTTCGCAATTCCAGAGCGTACTCGCGACACGTAATGATGCTGAGCCTGCAACCACCTCGAGAGGCTTTTCCAGACGAAGTGAAATACAAGTCGAAATAAATCGGATCCCACGACGCGCCGCCAGTTGGTGCTTCAAATGTCTTAATACACTTTGGAGCGTTAAACCAACTCATAAGCGAGTCGCGCGAGATTCGCCCAAACGAAAAGCAACAAACTTTCGAACAATTACGCTGTTAAACTCGACTTTGCCATTTCGGAGTCGAATTAAGTCAAATTCAAAACTTTGATTAGTTAAGTTTATGGAAAACCAACAAAGTTGATGACGAAACGAAAATCAAACACATTGATTTTATCCATCCGATCATTTTTTTATAATATACCAATAATATACTTTTTTTATAAATGGAGAATTAAAAATTAGTTTCCTTCGGGGTTCAAATTTTGGTTTCCACCAATGATCAACGAGATGTATTTGTGATTTCTGATCTAATTTTCGTTCCACTTTTGCATTGACTTTTTAACAACGAATAACAAACAAAACTCAGCGTTAAGTAATGTTAGACGAAAGTATTGACGGCACTCTATGCGCATTTAGCGTCTAAATGTGTTTTCACCGTAGAAATTCGCGTTATCACGAGATGTTTGTTGGTCAATTTATTTTGTTTCCTCGAGAAATTAAAAAGGCGTTTGCAGTAAAATTGGAATCTCGGAAACAATGAAAAAAAAACAGTTGCAATGCTTTTTTTGAGCCTTGAAGGCCTAAATAAACCGAAACGAGACGGAATATTATTAGAACAATCTATGTATTACGTACGAACATATGATACTCATAAGGTGCAAAGTGCACGATATAAATTTTCATGACTGTGAAGCGTATGTGATATGCTACCTGAGCTCGTAAATTTACTTGGATTTCGTGAATCATGTTATAAATATGTATATATAATAAAACGCTAGGTTACACGTTTATAATAAAAACCAGAAAATACAAAACTATAACGAGAACAAAAAAATTGCAAAAGAAGAAGAAATGCGATAAACAATTTTTAAGGAAGCGATATTTTTTAAGTCGGAACATATTCACAGTTGATTCTTTGGGTTCTGTGACGAGGACGGATTTATTTTTTTACGACCACCTCATACAAGTTTGCGACGATGAATCCGAGCGTTTGTTTGATTGCCGTGAATTCGACCAAGATTTATGAAATGTGGTACCTACGAAATAGCTATAGCAAACTACGATTATGATTCAACAAAACAAAATCATGTGATAAAATTTGTTTCCTTTCAATCCAAACATTAAAGATCAAGAGTTGAAATTATAAAATAACAAATGTAACAAGGACGTTAAAGAAAAGAAATACAGTATAATATATTTATAAGAACCTGCTGTTTCTGAGAGAGTAGATACTAAGCTACACGAATTTACACGGATGTTATTTTACCTGAATTTCTAAGCCGAGGGAGAAATTATCGAAGGGTGTGAAACCCATCATAATTTCTCAAGCGGAATAATTGTGTGTAACTCGAATATACAAAATAAATGGTGCTGATAAGGTGGCATTAAATGGGAACATAAGCTTTGTCTATCATATCTATAGTGTACAATAAAATACGAATAAAGTTTTTAATTTATATATTAATATATGAAATATGAACCAAAAAAACTATATGTACACATACGCTGAATATGAAGAAACAACAACAAACAAAAAAATCTAATAAATAAACGTATTGTAATATCTTGATGCATCTTTAGGTTTTTCTGGAATGCACAATTTCGTTTTTCATTATAAGACCTAGGAATATTGTTATAATTGCGTCAAATAAAATATGTTTATTATTTTTACACGATTAACCCCAAGTTTTGTCATTTCAAAAGGTGACCGCCCGATTTGATTTTTTTCTTCTATTTTTCTATGCGCTTTTCTAGGGGACTGCAAATGTTTCCTTTTCTTGCATAGATGTCTTATCTAAAATGATGCAACTTTTTACAACGTTGAAGGTCTTCGGGTCAATACAATCTCGAATGTTTATTATAATTTTAGATCAATTTTATCACCTCAAAATAGAGTGATAAAGTCAATGGACAACATTCAAATTTTCCTATGTAAAAACGAAAAAAATAAAACAAAAACAAAATGACAGAATGGTTTTCGATCGAAGATGTAAACTTTTTTGTTGAATTCGTTCTAGTTTCAATTTCATATCAAATTGGCTCCGTTATAAAACTGAGAAACTGTAAGAACATCCGCGTCAGGAGCAATAACATCTTTCTTTGTGCATCCAATTTTATTTTCGCAACGAATTTTCGCCGATAGAATATTATCATGACAATGAATGATTGCTAACTTTCAACATAGCTTTAGAACAATCTCAGAGAGTGTGAACAAACAATCTGAAAAGACGAAAAAAAAACGTTTTAATTTTAAATCTCCGAGGAGTTTATCGCAAAACTACGAGATCTTAATTGAGTTATCGAAATAGATAAAATTAAACTGTAAAAATATTTTGGCGAAAAAATTTCGGTTATCAATAATGTGTTCATGGACACACCTCTCAAAGAAAACTTTTTATCTTTTATACGAGAGTTTTTTTTGATAAGAAACGTCGCAGATATCGGTTTTTGACATTTTCAAATTGATTTGTCTCGCCTTTTCAGTTGTCAGAGGCAGGTCTATCGACATCTAGAGGGAGATCTAATCATATTGTTCTATCCTGGCAAACCCTCTAACGGAAACTTTTTTACAGAAAAAAAAAAGAATTCTAAATCAGATCACATCCAAGATACAAAATCACATCGCTCAAATCTTAATCCAAACAATGACCAAACTTTTTTCTTGATTGAATCGTTGTTTCCTGAATTCCGATAAGTATCGATGGATTGCTCAAGACGTTTGTTTGTTTCCAAACAGTTGGACCGAATTTTGTCCATCTTGTTGGGACTCGACTGGATAATCTACAGTTTATTAGTACGATGTTTTTTTATTTCGAAAAATTTTGATTTTGGAAATTAATCTCACTTATGGATTTCATCAGCAAAAGTTATCGAACGCAACAATTGCAAACATAATATAGGGGAATGAAGCAATTTGTATTCCCTCTCCGACGGGCCTCGCGATATCGCTATTTGTGACTTTTCGTGATTCCCCTTTCTTACGCCCTGATAAATAAAATATTAGTTAATGCCTTCATTCAATTTCATTATTCGAGAAGCAAGCATGACTATCGTCACGGCTGACGACACGCGTTATTTACTTTTTTGACACTTGTTATTGAAAAACAGTTGGCTCTTCTAGTTTTCAAGTGCTACGCTCAAAACCGACAATTTGTGCCCATGGAATTTCGGTTCGACTTTAGAGACACCACAAATCGAGCCCGACGAATAGGAATTACTGTTGGCGTTTCAACAAGCTGAATTGCATAATGAACTTTTACCAAATTTTCATCGGGGTATTGGGTATTCATTGATTACTCACAATTTGTAGAAAAAAAAGGTCAAAAGATGGTGGTTGTCAAATTGAACGTAAGTGTTTTTACGATTACTAGATTTCTTTATGTCTTCGTTTGGAAATATTCAGCGCAGTTTCTTCGTTGGCTTTGATTTGTATGAATCTAATTAATTATCCAAAAACACAATTAAGGCGGCACATGCAATTTTGCAAAGCAGACAGACTTCGTTTTAATTTCGTCTAGACGTAGTGCTGAACTTTTCCTCTCGGAGATCGTCTCAACGAAAAGTTTCCAGTAAATGTCTAAAAGTCGGAAAATTTTGCTTTATCCGTACGTTGAAATAGCGTGGAAAAATTATTCAAATTGTGTAAAATATTGCAAATTGAAAATTATGATATTGTAATTTTATACTCTTAATCAGTGCATAATTGTGAATGACATTTTAGCTAATTTGCATATGATTTTTGTAATCAATATTGAAGACATGAAAAATTCATGAGATATTTGTTAAAACGTTGGTTGATAAGTTATCAACAAAATATTAATATTCGGCACCTTTTACTTATCATTTTCCTGTGATAATGAAAGAAAGTGGATTATTTATATTCAACTGACATCATAGGACAAGACTTTATCAAAACAATCAAAATCATCCGACAGGATTGTAATCCCAAGAATTCGATATTCATCTCAAACGTTTGATGTTTTGAAATTAAAATTATATACATTTGTTGACTGAACATTAAATACGTAAATATTGTTTCGTTTTTTTTTCAGAATAACATATTTAGAGTATTTAAAACCAAGTTGCAGACAAATATCCGATGGAAGTCATCGTTACAAGTTTCAAACAAAGAAATCATCCAGCCAGATAGATCGTTCAAAGTAAGTCAAAAAAGTGTAAAGTAATAAAGCGAAATGAATAACGAAAATTTGAAACAGCCAGATCACGTTTTAAGTGAAATGTAAATGCAACTTTTTTTCGGATTGCAGTTTGTTGATCTCAGCGTGAGACTTGCAGCGCCGCATGAATTGCAACACAAACCCAACGTCAAGGAGCTTTTGTTTGGAAAGTACTTTACGGATCATATGCTGAAAGTGGCATATTTTGAGGCACTTGGCGGTTGGCAAATGCCAGAAATCACTCCACTTGAGAACTTGGTGCTTCACCCTGCAGCCAAGGTTCTTCACTATGCAGTGGAGGTAAGAAGAAAATTGTCACATTATTCAAAAATAAAACATTCAAAAACGTACGATAATTGAACTTGACAAATTGTTTCAATTAACAAGATCAATTACTGACGAAACAGTTTGCAAAACAATTCGTCATCTTGCTCATCTCCCAGAACCAGTCTTGTTTTATCACAGAGCGGTTGATTGCGCAAAGCGCAGATTGTTATTAATGATTACGATTCGCAGTCACAAACACACGAAGTACGTCGGCGATAAAATTTTGTCCGATCGATTCATCAAAGGGTTAAGCAATTGTTTGCGTCCGTGTTCTAATCAGAAAAAACAGGATGCTGCAACTCATTCGGTACATCAAAACATAAACAAAATCCCACACGACAGAGGAAATACTATTCAATTACTTGGAAAAGCTCCAGTTTTTCATTTCTGTGATAGATACATTTTCAATTTCTCAGTTGTTCGAGGGAATGAAAGCCTACAGAGGAGTTGACGGTAGGATACGACTCTTCCGACCCGATCTGAACATGGACCGCATGAACGCATCGGCGCAGAGGTGCGGTTTGCCAAATTTTAACGGTGCTGAGTTAATCAAGTGTATTCAAAGGCTCGTCAGCATAGACCAGGAATGGGTCCCTCATTCCGAGTCATCTAGTCTTTATATTCGTCCGACTCTCATAGGAATTGACGTAAGATTCAAAATCCACTTACCTAAAACACAAGAATAAAATGTTTAATGACTTTGATATACTTTAATTTTCGAGTGAGTTGATTCAAACTGATTGAAATGTACCTTTTCTGCCGATTCCCACAGCCAACTCTAGGAGTTTCGACGTCAGATTCAGCACTGCTGTACGTGATTTTATCACCAGTTGGATCCTATTTCCGAGGTGCAGTGAAGAGTGTTTCGCTCTTGGCAGATCCACGGTACACAAGAGCTTGGCCCGGTGGTTGTGGAGACCGGAAAATGGGCAGCAACTATGGTCCAACCGTTTATGTCCAGAAAGAAGCGACGGAAAAAGGGTTGCAGCAAGTGTTGTGGCTTTATGGAGAAGACCATCAGCTTACTGAAGCTGGAACTATGAACATTTTTATGGTCTGCATTAATGACGATGGAGGTAATTTCTTCGCTGACAATGTGAATACAAATAGTAACAACTAAGAAAGAAAGTTAACTTACTTGGATTCGATTTGTTTTCAGAAAAGGAACTGGTTACTCCACCTTTGAACGGTCTTATTTTGCCAGGAATAACCAGGAGTTCCATTCTAACCATGGCTAGAGAATCGAACCAGTACAAAGTTAGTGAAAGAATAATACCAATGGAAGAAGTTCTGAGACGTTTGTCAAAAAATCAGGTTTGTTTACTTACTTTTTTGAACAGACAATTTTTGTTTGTTTTTCTTTTTTGATATGGTTTTGATGATATACGTTGGATTTGCAGTTGTTAGAGCTTTTTGGCGCTGGAACAGCTTGCATTGTCAGTCCGATCTCGTGCATCGATTATCTTGATGTTAAATATCACATCCCTACGATGGAACAAAAGGACCCATTATTCAAATCGTTCTTGAAAACGTTGTCTGATATACAGTACGGTCGCTGTGATCATCCTTGGGCAGTGCCAATAGACTAGTCTAAGATTTGTAAAATTAAAATTTTAAGCTAAGTTGAGTTAGTGACAAATTTACTTGTTTTTTCTCTGCTACTTTGACTTTGTAATTTATTATTACGGATTTAGAAAAAGAAACTTAATTGTCATTGAAATGAACTAGCTCAAACAATTGTTTTGTTGCAAAGATATGTTTTAAGATACTGACGGATGCGAATGGAAACTGTTTGCTTGTTGTAAATATTTGGATAGATCGAAACGTTTTGAATGTATAATAATATTTATCATTATTATTGTTTTCTGATCTTGTTAAGTTTTGAATTATCGATAGATTGTAAATAAAACTTAAGTAATTTATTGACTAATGTTTTTTTGTCCTCTTCTATTATCAAACTTATGTTTTGACAAAATTGGCAGAAATGGAGGGAAAACTTTGTCAACAATTTGTTCAATATGATAGAACAAAAAATAGTTACCTTTGTTGTTATTGATTGTTGGGTCAAAACATATACAAATAAGCCAAATAAAGAACAAAATAACACTGCGAGGCAACCCTTTTCTTTCTTCACGACTTTTTGAATCGAAGTAAACTCCCGACATGACGTGACTAGTCGTATAAAGTGGCGCCACCTATAACCGCCGGTCCTGCTGTCTCTTTCTAACACATGTAAACAATACGTTTTTACGAACGAAAAGTCAATATGTTTTGATAACAAACACCGATTGCTGACGGCACGGAAATCTGTCAGAAAAATATGTATAAATAATTGAAAGTACTGTTTATATCCAATTATAAACAATGGAGAAAAGTACAGCCAATAAGGATTATTTAAAAACATTGGCGTCTGTTTTCGTTTCAGTGACGTGTGTAAAAGTGTTGTTGATACCAGTTTAGTGCGTATTTATCATATTTTTTAAAGTTCACAACTCAAAACCTTTTGTTTATACAATAATTTGTTTCTTCTTATTGTTTTCAGTCATTCGACAGATTTTGAAGTTCATAGAAATTGGCTAGCAATCACGCACAGTTTACCTGTCCAAGAATGGTACACTAACGAACAGTCACAATGGACTTTAGATTATCCACCGTTTTTTGCCTGGTTCGAATACATTTTAAGTCAATTCGCAGTATTTTTTGACTCAGAAATGCTCAAAGTTAATAATCTCAATTATCTTTCTGAGAAAACAAAGATTTTTCAACGGTCCACAGTTATTGTTTTGGACTGTTTGTTTGCATTTAGTATACACAGGTAACTATTTTGTAACAATCAAAACAATTATTGATTCACAAACAAATTAGAAAACTTGTTTGCTAACTTTCAAACTTTTTTACAGGATTGGAAAACAATTTTGCAAAAATTACAACACGTATGTAACTTTCGCAATTCTGACTTTAGCAAACGCAAGTTTGTTGGTAGTCGATCATATACATTTCCAATACAACGGGTTTCTGCTGTCAATTTTGTTGCTGTCAATTGGAAATGTTTGTTCGGTGAACAAAGATAAAACTCTTAGCGAGGTAAATTACAATCTGGTCTAGAAAATTCAAGGGAAACTGCAGAGTTAACTGAGTTTTATGTCTTCTTTTTTTC
Source organism: Telenomus remus (assembly GCA_020615435.1). Lineage (NCBI taxonomy): Eukaryota > Metazoa > Arthropoda > Insecta > Hymenoptera > Scelionidae > Telenomus > Telenomus remus. Next base: position 3,425,183 of record CM036341.1, on the reverse strand, counting down.
AGAAACACGTACTGGTTGGGTCCTTGTTATTTGCAGTCCTGTTGAATTTGAAGCACATTTATTTGTACGTCGCTCCAGTGTACTTAGTATGGCTGTTGAAATGGTGCAGTCAGAAAAATTTTGTGTCAAGATTTTTCAAACTTGGATGCATCGCTGTGATAGTTTTTATTGCGTCTTTTGGACCTTTTATTACTCAACTTCCTCAAGTAACAATCAACTAAAATAAAGTTATGGATCTATGTGAAATAACTTCATTCTACAAATGACTTTAACTTCTTCAGGTGATTTCGAGATTATTCCCATTCAAAAGAGGACTAGTTCATGCCTACTGGGCTCCAAATGCGTGGGCTCTGTACGTTAGTTTTGACAAAGTTCTCGCAACCGTATTAAAACACAGTGGAGTGTTGAAAAACATTAAAACTGGTGCGATGACAGGTGGTCTCGTACAGGAAGAGTCTCTAACAGTTTTGCCCACTCCCACGCCTCTTGTTACTTTTCTTATTACGTTTGCATCAATGCTGGTAAAGAAAATCAATCAAAAACACTACATTATTGATTGTTTTACGCACATTAACTAACAAAAACTATTTTTCATAGCCTATGTTGATTGTGTTATCAAAGAGGAATCTTGCTCCGAAAAATTTCATCAAATCTATTGTAATCGGAGGCTTTTCTTCGTTTATGTTCGGATGGCATGTTCATGAAAAAGCAATTTTGACTGTTATATTTCCTTTATGGTTCGTAATGTTGATTCAGTAGAAAAATTTATTTGAATGTTTTGCAAATAATTAATAGAGTTATTTGTTTTAGTATACTGGCAATGGAGAACCAAAAATACAGTCGCCAATTGATGATAACAAGTACTGCTGGTCTTACTTCAGTCCTTCCACTACTCTACCCAGCAGAATTGGTTCCAATTAAAATCGCGTTATCCATTTTATGGCTACTCGCATCATTCTATATACTGTCCGGATTGTTTAAACCAGCGCCACTGCTCAAACTTCCCGAGATGTGCTTCATTTCCATTCTTCCCTTGATTACAATTTACGAAACAGTATTGCATCGGTTAATATTTAAGGACAAAATGCCATTTTTACCTCTTATGTTAACGTCCATCTATTGTGCTATTGGACTTGTGTATTCTTATTTGTACTGTTATTATGATTTCGTTTTTGATGAAACTGATGAAGTTGTAAAGTCAGGTGGAAAATCAAAATCTGCAGTTTCTGAAGAGACTGAAACTAGGACGAAAAAAGGAAATGAAAAGAAAAAGAAAAAAGACTGATTTATTTACAAATAAATTTGAGAAAAAATGATATTCTTGCAAGATTATTAATTTTATTTAATAATAAGAATTGATAGTGGTTTTCAATTTCTCCCACCATTGAATTTTTAATCTGTTCATAAAAACGCGCCTTCAGTATCCTCAAGTTTCCTACCGAGCCTCCCCATAAAAAGCTGGCTTGCAGTTTTTCATTACCAACAAAAGCCGATAATAAGAATGTTTACTTAATAAAGCGTTAAACAGTAGTTCGATTGTTAAACTATACATAAAGATTTGGAAAAGTTTAAAAAATAAGAAAAAAGTGCAATGATGACCTCAACCTACACGTATAACCTCGAAAAAGGAGTACAAATCTGAAACCATGGACAGGAAACGATATAATTAGTGAGTTTGGATAATTACACTTTGCTCTTTTGTCATTAAACAAGAATCCAGATTTTTTACTTATTAGTCTAGCGAGGTTCTGTCAGTTTTAAACGTCTATAAACATTTCAGGTTTAGAATTTGATATGAAATAAGAGATGGAAATAGATTGGAAGTAAACAAATGATGAAGAAAATTAAATAAGCTACTGAAAGTATAAAAAATCGTTTTGATTGTTTGACGATTGTGATCTTTGAGTTGTGAAAATGACCTCGATGCAACGAGCGTTTGCTCACAAACTGAGCAAACAGCATGCCGCAGATGTCAGACGTCAGATTGCAAATTCAGGGTCTTATTCAAGGGAGCTGTCAAAAAGTAACAGTAGCGTCTCAGGATTTTCTTCAACGGTAAACAAGCAACTTTGTTTCTTTTATTAACTACGTCATACAATTCAAATAAAGGAAAATTAAACTTTTCTTCTTCATTTATCTTAATACAGTTCTTCAAAACCATTATATTACTTATATTTTGAAATAACAGAGATAAAAATATTGTGTGCACTTCAATATCACAATTTAATTCTAGTTATGGAGCTAACAAACCTAATGAAAATGTCATTTTCAATTTTAGGTTTCACTATGTGAAGTCCTAGAGCCTTTAGAATACGAAGATTTTTTAAGTCAACATCAGTCCTTAATCGATAGGGATCCTTTAAAACCAATTTTAGATTTTCCTCCTGGAGATGTTGAAGTGAGAGTAGTAAAAAGGAAAATCCGAACTGAGGAACCGGTGGTTCCTTTTGAACCATTGTAATTACTCCAAAAATAATAATAAATGTCCAATTCAAATTTCAATCAAAGTCAAACAACAACTCAAATTTGTTTTCAGGGATAGTATTCCTCCATACGTAAAAAGATGTATCGAAAGTTTTACGTCCGATTGGACAGTCATTCACAGAAAGTTCAATGGCAAAGTGACTCCAGTGACAAGAGACCGATTGTTGCAAGATACGCCAAAGCAAGATTTCGAGGTGAATTTTAAGATGAAATAATTCAACGAAAAGAAAGTTTACTCTCAGAAGTTTTATTTGTGCTTTTGAAAATGTTGTTTTTTACTTTCTTTTATTTGCTTGTAACATTTCGTTTTTGTTTTTAGGTCGATCAAAACGAGACAAATGGATCAGGTTCTCCAAATGAAGAAGAATACATGCTCAATTGCGGGGACACTCCTCGAGGTTCCTGGTCGAGTCTCGATCTCCGTCAGTCACAGCACGATCCGCTCCTTCCACATTTACTCGATCGAGTATATCCAGACACTGTCGAACAGATAAACGAACAAAAAAGATTAGAAGATCGTCAGGTGATTATTTGCAAAACACTAACAACAACCTACCAATTACAAACAACGATCTACCATATAAAAAACTAAGAAAAACACAATTTTTAAACAAAATTCGTCCATAAATAAACTTTTTCTAACATAAAAAATCTTTCAAAACAGGAAGCTTTATTTCCTTTATATGCGCCACCGACGTCACCAGACGATGAATGGCAGGAAATAAGTCCTGCTTCAGAACCAGCAGAGCCTTTTGCGCACAGAATTTTGATCAAGTGTCTTCAATTAAAACTGGAGTTAGAGGTTGAGCCGATATTCGCCACGATGGCCTTATACGACGCCAAGGAACGGAAAAAGGTGTCGGAAAATTTTTACGTCGACATGAACTCTGAAGGGTTAAAGAAAATGCTGGGCAGTCATACTGCCTACAGTGATCCCAGCACGTTAGCTAGGAGCTGCGTGATGAGTATCAGCAAGCCCAGTCCGGATTTATTCTTAGTCATTAGACTAGAAAAAGTTCTACAGGGAGACATCTCCGAATGCGCTGAACCTTACATGCGCGACGATAAGAACAAAGATAAAGTAAATAAATTTTTCAAACCAACCAAAAAATAGTAGTTGAAATCAATGCAGTACAATTTGTTTGATCTTTTTTTAGGTGAGAGCAGCGGCAGCAGCTGCCTGTGAACGTTTGGGACGTTATCGAATGCCTCTTGCATGGACAGCAATTTACCTTTCGGGTGTAATAGGTGGGGGCGACGCCGAAAACACTGGAAGCGCAGGTTCATTGGACAGAAAATCGAGCGGACTTGAGCAGTGGCTAAAAAAAGTCGAGACTCCAACGCGACGAGGTTCTTTGGAACGACGAAGTTCGGACAAGCGTCGCAGTTGGTCGCCTGATGACTTTGCCAATTGCTTGGACAGCTTTAGGTGGGTACATTTTCGCTGATAAATGTTGTTTGTTCAATTTCTCGTTACATTTCGTGAACAAATTTAACTTACAAATGTCGTTGCGCGTTCAATTTGTTTGTTTGCAGACCGATTACATTGACTGTTTCGAGTTTCTTCAAACAAGAAAGCGACAGACTCAGGGACGAAGATTTGTACAAACTATTGATCGAGCTTAGAAGACCAGGCTCGAATCTAAAAAGACTCAAATGTTTGCCTGGAATTTTGAAGCTCGACCTGAGCCCCAAACCGGAAGAGTTGCCGAGGTGTCTCGATCCGGATCTCAGAAGACTCTCTCCCTATCCCGACGAGAAGGGCCGACCTATCAAAGAAATACTCGAGTTTCCTAGCGAAATTACGTCGCCAGATTTGACTTATCGGAATTTGATTTACGTTTATCCTAAAGTATATGTTAGCTCAGTCTAATTTATTGTGCAACAAAAAACGTCACCGAAATCAGGAGAATACAACTTGTTTCTTGTAATTTTAGGAAGTCAACTTCAGTTCAAGGGTAGGCTCTGCACGAAACATCGCCGTTCGGATCCAACTAATGGGTGGCGAACAGGAAGCTGACGCTCTAACAGCAATTTTTGGACGATCCTCGTGTCCCGAGATGACTCATGAGTACTTCACAACTGTGCTCTATCATAACAAGAATCCGAACTTCTACGACGAGGTGAAAATTCGTCTGCCCGCTGATCTGAGTGCTAAGCACCATCTACTTTTTACGTTCTATCATATCAGTTGTCAGAAAAAGGCAGAACAACCGAACGTTGAAACACCTGTGGCTTACACGGTAATCATCCTTTTCATTTTTCTTACTTTTTTTCTACTCGAACCCAAAGCAATAAAACTAAATAGAAAATAATTGACCGGTTTTGTTTTAGTGGCTGCCTTTGTTACGTGACGGTCACCTGCAATCGGGCGAGTTCAATCTGCCGGCGATGATGGATCCGCCTCCGCCCAGCTACTCTTACATCGCGCCCGACGTTCAATTACCGGGCTCGCGTTGGGTTGACGCTCACAAAGGCGTTTTTACAGTGCACGTAGAGCCCGTTTCCAGTGTCCATACACAAGATAAACATTTCGACAGGTAAAAGCCAAAGCGAAAAGAGACAGAGAGTAAAACGAAATAGACAAAATAGAAATAAAAGAAATAAAACTCTTGAAAAAAGGACACAGCAAAAAAAACCCCGTAAAGTGCACTTTCCATTCACGAGTCATTTAACAGTCCACGAAGACAATAAAAGAGCTGAACTGTACCGTTAAATCTCAAATAAAACACCCTTCCAATTTGCAGATTCATCTCGCTGTTAACTTCGCTGGAGTTGGGCCAAGTGTCGCCTCGGATCGGAGAGGCAGGAATGGAATCCGAATTAAAATCCGCTCTTCTTGGACTGGCTCAAGTATCGCCACCAGCGTTGGTACGTTCGCTGCCCCAGCTGTTCGACCAGCTGGTGTCTCTCTTAGTGCGACCTCCCAGCCTACCTTCGCAACCTCTAAACATCGCTTCAACGGTTTTCGAAGCCATTGGACTGCTGGTTCGAAACGTAACGAACCTGAACGAAGGTCGCGAAGTGGATTCCCACGGTCGCCACCCGTTGCTCACAACCTACGTTGCCTACCAGTGCCTAATCCCCAGCATCACAGCGCCATCTGGTGTGATCAGAGCTCAGAGCAACCCTGACCTGCCCATCGAAGATATGGAGATGGAAATCCACGCGAGAGGACTGGACCGCACCGCGTCGATGCGTCAGGACGTTCAACCGACTGTGAACCAAGTGACTCGCAAACTCCTCCATGAGGAACTCGCTCTGCACTGGGTGGTTACGACTTCCCAGGCCAGGGAACTTGCCGTCACTCATTCGTGGTTTTTCTTGGATCTAATCTACCGATCCATGGTGATCACCTTGTCAGAAACAAGTGGCCTGGACAGTCCAAGGAAGACCCGCTTCTCGCACCAGTTCTGCGACGACATCGCTACTTTGGTTGCTGCTTTGACTTCCGAAGTAGTCGCGAGGTGTGGCAAAGACAACCGAACAGCCTCCAACTTGGTTTCTAGTCTGGGAAGTTTTCTCTCCGACCTGTTATCAATCATGGACAGAACGTTTGTACTCTCGTTGATCCGAGTGACCTGTTGCTCCCTGCTGGAATCTTCGCACCAGGTCTCCGATTCCGCTGCTTTGTACGCCCTCAAACTTGACCTTGTCCGAACGATCTGCGCTCACGAACATTACGTCGCTCTGAATCTGCCTTTTGGAACCAGTTATACTTCCGGTTCCGCTCCAGCTTCGCCCAGTCCGTCTACTGGTAGTTCAGGTAGTTTGATCTCCACCCTGGTACCAGGTGACCGAACTAGATTCGCAGAACTGAGCCAGGAATTCCGCCAACAACATTTCCTAGCCGGACTTGTGCTTTCTGACCTGTCCAAGTCGTTGGAAATAAACAACCCGATGATCCAGAACAAGGCTATTGGAACAGTCAGGTACCTTATGAGTTGCCACGACGCAGATCCTCGCTACACCGATCCCGCGGCTAAAGCTAGAGTGGCTGCACTGTACCTCCCTCTGCTTACAATTATTATGGAAGCTTTGCCACAACTCTACCACTGGGACTCGAAGGATAAGAGTGTGTACCTGGACGAATCTGGTTCCATCACACATACAGTTGCTTTGGCAATTGCCGGAGGAGTTGCTGCTGAAGGTTCAGGGGTTTGTCGAGTTTCGCTGAGTTCTGAAGCAACCAGGCACTTGCTTATGTGTGGACTTTGGTTGCTGAAGAGTTTGGAGAAGTCGGCACTCTCGCAGTGGTGCTCGGAGTTGTCTTCTAGAAGGGTACTGAACTTGTTGCAAGTTTTGAACATTGCCACTGCGGCTTTTGAGTACAAGGGTAAAAAGGCACTGAAGAGACTTCCGCCCCAGGCTGCTACTACTGATATTAAGTCGAGATTAGAGGATGTTATCCTCGGTCAGGGAAGTGCGAGGAGTGAAATGATGAGGAGAAAGGAACGTGCTAGTGGAGAGAAACTTCGGTGGAGAAAAGATCAGATGGCTTATAGGTAAAAATAACAAATTTGTTGTTGAAGTTTTTCGGAAAATCGGTTTTGTTTGTAAGTTTGTTTGGTTTTCGTAATTTCGAGGTGAATTGGAATGAAAGGCGGGATTGATCAGGTTCTAATCAATTCGAAGCTCAAAAAATGGGTAGGAATTTGAATGGGTTATTGTTCTGGTGGTTGGCATTTGTCACTTTTGATTACATTTCTTCTGCGATTGATTGTGATGGTGCGTACAATCGGTCGTTTCATAAAAGACACGATGCACAATAAGGAGGCAGGATCGAACGCGTCACAATAAACACGCACGACTATTGCTCGGGCACAAACAAAAAAGCTCGGAACATAATAGAAAAGCTCGTGTTCGAACTCGATTCATGCCTCGCGATAATAAAATCCCCCTGTTATTGGGCGCAGACCAATGTCGATAATTATAAAGAGTGATTTTCATTCAATTCACTTTTTTTTGTTTCAACCGCGAAATCATCCGCTAATTGGATTACATCGCGTTCGCTGTTGAGAGCCGAGTGATAATCAAGTGTTTTTACAAGGGTTTTTTTTATTGTTTCAATTAATTTTGAAAAAATGTGTTTTTTTTGTTACTTCATTAGAACGAGCGAACAACCGGAAGGAAGAGCTGTGGAGCAAGAAGCGCATATCGAAGGCGCTTTGGCTGCCGAGGCTTCGTTAGTCGTTTTGGATACTTTGGAGTGTCTCGTACAAGCTGATGGAGGGGGAGGTAAAGTTGTTAAGACCATGTCATTTTCACAAATCAATTGCGGATCGAATCATCGTTGGTTCGAATTCGTAATTGAGATTGAGATCAATTACGTTGAACAAATTAATGTTTTGTTGTCTTTTTGGATTTAGGAGTGGTGGTGGGAGCTGTTTTGAAGGTACTCCTAAGAGCATTAGCGAGGAACCAAAGTACGTCTGTGATGCAGCATTTGTTCAATACACAGCGCGCCTTAGTATTCAAGTATCACAGCGCTCTGTTCGACGAGGAGAGCGAACGATGCGGGGATTTGTGTCTGACTCTGCTGACGAGGTGCAGCTCGCCTCTGAGCGCCGTAAGAAGTCACGCCGCCGCTAGTCTTTATCTGCTTATGAGACAGAACTTCGAAGTAGACAATGTAAGCCAATTGGTCCCCTGTCGTTGACAATTAATTCACTCGCACCTTTTCGTCAATTGAATTCTCGTGAATTTCAAGATACGAATTCAATTTGAAAAACAAGATTCAATCAAATTTCACTGCTTTTTGTTGTTTATTTATTTATTTATCTCTTTATTTAATTATTATTATGTTTTTTTTTTTTGAAATTGACGACATTGAGTTGGTTGACAAACTCAAAAGCCGTTTGAATTTCATATTTCATGATTGCACATTTCATTTGCAGAATTTCGCGAGAGTTAAGATGCAAGTTACAACTTCCCTCTCGTCTCTGGTTGGCAGGGGCCGCGCTCCGAGCGAAGGAGCTCTGCGAAGAGCTTTAAAGACTGTTTTGGTATACTCAGAACGTGACACGGAGTTGCGTGAAACAAGCTTCCCTGAGCAGGTCAAAGATTTATTGTTCAATCTTCATATGATACTATCTGACACCGTGAAAATGAAGGAATTTCAAGAGGATCCCGAAATGCTGCTGGATTTGATGTACAGGTGCGATATGTAAAACTTTTTGAAACATTTTTCTCCAACTACGTCTCACAAAATTGCATTACAATTCCCAATTCACCAATCTTAAAACGTTTAATATACAAAATTGAATAGAAAAGTGGAAATAATTCAAACATTGGATATTGTAGGATCGCCAAAGGGTACCAAGGTTCACCAGATCTGAGACTCACCTGGCTTGCCAACATGGCACAGCAGCACATGGAAAGAAAGAATCATACTGAAGCAGCAATGTGTCTAGTTCATAGCGCAGCATTGGTTTCTGAGTATCTTCATATTTTAGAACCAGGAAGTGGCGGACGACCAATTGGAGCAGTGGCACTGAGTTCAATAACTCCTAATGCACTAGAAGAAAGTGCCGTCGGAGACGACGTACTTGCACGACGCGAAGAGGGGCTCTGTCTGGGACCGGATTTTTCAGAAAGTGGTTTGGCTGGTCTATTAGAACATGCTGCTAGCTCGTTTCACGCTGCAGGCATGTACGAGGCCATCCCAGAAGTTTATAAAGTTCTGCTACCAATTGCCGAGGCAGCGCACGATTACAAAAAACTCGCAAACATTCATGGGTAATTGAAACTGTAATGAGAACGTAATTTAAATGCTTGAAAATTCGATTGATTTTGTAACGAAACTGTGCTCCTCATTATAATCCATCAAATTAATTCATGGCCAATTATATGAGTCTGATTGTTTAATGCGTAGGTCACATTTCATACGCTGAGTTACCGTTGATCAATAATTTCATTGTGAATTATTATTAGTGCTTTTGTAATGGCCATGTTTGATCATTGTTTATTTCCGTTCGATTACTGTTAGTAATTTATTGTTTAAATGTGTATTTTCGTTTCTTTTTTCACAGAAAATTGCACGAGGCTTATACGAGAGTTGAGCAACTGTCTGGTAAACGCGTTTTTGGGACGTACTTTAGAGTCGGGTTTTATGGTTCGAGGTTCGGCGATCTGAATAACATCGAGTTCGTTTACAAAGAACCAACGCTGACAAAACTACCGGAAATTTTCTCACGGTTAGAAAATTTCTACACGGAGAGATTCGGCCCGGAAAATATATTCATTATCAAGGACTCGAACGTTGTCGACACAAGCAAACTGGATAGTGATAAGGCTTACATACAAATCACATACGTCGAGCCGTATTTCGAGCCACATGAGCTTCGCCATCGACCCACTATTTTCCACAGAAATTTCAACATCAGTAAGCAATGTTTATCAGATTTTTTGTCCCCCATTTTTGATTGTTTCCTTCGATCGTTTGGTATTTGCATTTTTTTGGTTTTACACTTTTTGTTTTTACATTATTGGTTTGCTGCTTTACAGAACGTTTTGTATACGCAACGCCATTCACGCCCGGAGGAAAAGCGCATGGGGAATTAAAGGAACAGTACAAACGCAAAACAATACTCACGGTGGCGACTCATTTCCCGTATTTGAAAACGCGCATTTTAATTGTTGCGAAAAAACAAATCGTTTTGTGTCCCATTGAGGTCGCTATTGAAGACATACAAAAGAAAACTGCTGAGGTATGGATAAGTCACATTTTTGTACATAATAACATTTTTAGGCAACTTTCATTGTGATTAAAAAACATTTGATGTTTTTTAGCTTGCAGCAGCAACGGCTCAGGAACCACCCGATGCAAAAATGCTGCAGATGGTTTTACAAGGCTGCATTGGAACGACTGTGAATCAGGGACCGGCGGAGGTCGCAGTGGTGTTCCTTTCGGGATTGCGCGAGTCAAACGAGAGTCCATCCAGATTGCAAAATAAACTTCGTTTGTGTTTCAAAGACTTTTCAAAGAAATGCCTCGACGCTCTGAAAAAGAACAAAAATCTTATCGGCCCAGATCAGCGAGACTATCAACGCGAACTCGAACGAAACTACCAGAGACTATCCGAAAGACTTAATCCAATTATTGCCTGGAGGTAAATTAGTTTTTTTCAGTGCATATTGTCTTTCTTGTTTAGTTTTGTTATTGTTTGCTCTGATTAACTTTTGATAAACTGATAATTCGGTTTGGTTTTGTTTTAGTGGTCCTACAACACTGACCAATCAGCAGGGGAGTCCAGCTTTGAGCACGTGGTAGAAGGTTTGATTTCGATTATAGAGATGTAACGCACCAAAGATAAAAGCAATTATAACAAACGCAATGTTTCGATTAAGTTATCAGTTAAAATGCGCCGGGCTCTCTCGTCAAACCGACGTTGTGTTTTTTGTTTGTGCAAATCCTTTTCGCGTATGGATAATTTTCATGTATAGAGTTTTGTCCGTGTAATGAGTTTCGCGATGGCGTTGTTTATTTATTCATATCGTTGAATTAACTCAATCATTTGACTTTTGTAATTACAATATCAATTATCTCGCGATACAATTAACCGAAGGATCACAAAGTGTCCGTGCGTTGATATGAAATATGTAACCCAATCAATATTTTGATATTATATAATAGACGGAAACGATACCTGGTAAGCGGAAATCAGTAGATTGATTGATATCTATTTTCTACGATTAAAAATGTATTGCAACTTTTGCATCCGATCGATAAGCGTTTGATCAAAAATTATTTATTACTCATTAGTAGGACGGATGAAATTAAAAACGAGCAATGATGTCAAGTGAAACGGAATGGTACATTCTGTTTCTGTTTAGTGTTATTTTTTTATCAAATCACTACGCTTTAATTAATGGAACAATATTCAATAAATTCCAATTGTAACTTACACATTTGTAATCAATAAACAGGAGTTTTTATTTCCTCAGGAAAAAGCGATTGATAAATTTGGCTCACGTTTCATTTAGGCGCAATAATTTGTTAGATAGATGTTTTGATTGAAGACAAATTTGTCTGTCGATGAAATTCAAATATCCACGAATGTTTGATTGTAGATGAAAAAGTAACAGGACCAATAAAATAGTATTTTCATTTCTAAAAAAGATATCCGGAGTTGAATTCTTTTATTTGTATGATTCACATGCAATAATATGTTGGAAAGTTTTATTTACAATCAAAAAACTCAACTGATGTCGACGGAATTTAAATATTCGTGTGTTTGTATTTTGTCAGATGAGTTGAGTAATTTTGTTTGCTTAGAATCGATCAAACAGCGGAGAAAATAGTAATATTTATGAACAAATTTTTTATTCCGACTGTTTTCTGCCGATTCATGAAATTTTTTAATTCAAATGTTTGCTAGCATTTTAATTTTTATACTTTTTTGCAACAGGATTCAATGCTTCAATTTAATTACTTGTCTATCATTTTATAATTAATTCGCTGTTTGTTATTTAAAGAACGAAATGTTTCAAAAATCAACAATTTTTATGGCCAAAAATGTTTATTTGTATGCAATTATCCTGCATTAATCGCAAAAACAAAGTTTGTTCAACATTTTTGTTTTACAAGAAGATCTGAGCGTTTCATTCATTACTGTGATATAACTGTGCATTCACTTTGAAGCAAATATAAACTTGACATCTGTATGCAATGGATTTCACTCGTTTAATTACGAAAGCATTAATTGAATCAAGTAAATACACACGCTATTCAAAATAAATTCACAGCCTGTAAAACGAAGATGAGAGGAATCGAAACATTTTTTGTACGTCGCGCTATGTGCCTATGTTATTTCTTTTTTTAACATCACTCGCGAATTCCATATTTTATCATCGAATTAATGTTGTTTCCTGTTTTAATCCTAAATGATTTTATTAAAAACCACAATATTTGCCCGAATAAAGTCAACAGTTTTTATTTATTTCACTCTGATGGCGCTTTTTCAAAAGATTACAATAATAACGTCGCTTTTCAAGCTGGATAATTGCATTTCACGAGATGGAACCTTTGTTTAAAATTTTCATCTCACATTTTTGGCAATTTGAACATCATAACATCTGTATGAAAAACCTAAAAACTATTAATTAAATTGGTAAGAGTTGCTAATAAAAAAAATTTTTGCGAATCAGGCTTGATTCTTTTCGTAAGAAGAAACAAATGATTAGAATTGTCCTGTTCGTTATCAAGACTTCATATGAAGGCAAAATTGGCTCGACTGGACCTCTGCGAGTCCTAATTCAATTTGTGCCTCGGCAGCGAGGGTGTGGTCGACAGCCTAGCAGCATTAGTACAGCTCAACTTTACATGAAATACAAAGAATTTTTTTCACTGAAAATATAGTTCCGAGTAAAATAAGACAGTGCAATTTATATTGATAATTAGAAAAATCAGCAAGTTTATTTTCCAATATACAATTCAGTTTCTAACAGGAAATTGAATTTCTAGCTAAAAACTGACGAAATATATATACAGTAATAAAGAACAACAAAATAAATTAAAGTTTTTCATTTTTTCAATTTATTTTTCATTCGGAAAATGTTGAAACATTCGGAAATGTTCGGACGTGCTCGGGAAACTTCCGTTAATTACCCCCGCCATTCGGTCATTTTCATTCGGGCAATGTCGGAGCATTCGGAAATGTTCGATAAGTGTCATGTTTCAGTTCGGACGCGGGAAACTTTTCCGTCAGTTACCCCCACCATTCGGTAAGTTTCGGCCATGTTGGAAGCGGGAACTTGCACATCGGGGTCCGTTGTAGTCATGTAGTTTTTCGGGCTTGTTCCGGGGCTTTCCTGCCAATTTCCTTTCAGTTTATTATGACGAGGCAGTACATATTCGTTTCTTGTTGAATGTCGTTCCTTTCCGTTCCAAGAAAAGTGCGCGGAGAAAGGAAGTCGTCGCGTTTTCGGTTCGGGTTTTCAGTGTGTATTGTTTTTTGCGATTCGTTCTTTCTTTAATTGTTAACGTATCAAGTGACATAAAAACAATAACAATAGAAGATTGGGCAGGTCGGCAATCATGAAACTCGAGGTTAAGACATCAGGTAACAACAAACGTTTTTGACAATTTTGTTTAGTGTCAAATTACCAATGATTGTAAACAAAAACATTTGCTTGATATTGGCTTGATATTTAAGTAAACTTTTTTGTGATGAATAGAAAAGAAAATATAATTGTGTAAACATTCTTTTGTTTACCATTTGCATCAAGACTTCGAATTCTTAATATTAAACAATTGCGAATTACTGTTTCAATTAAATTGTGTTTTTAACATGCGAAAACCAATAAAAAACGGTAAGTAAACAAAAACAGTGACCAAACAATTCAACTTTTCTGTTTATTTTGGTTTATTTTTAAAAGTTAAAAACGCCATTTGACTCCTTAGCGGTGAACAAAGAACTACAAAGGTTTTCAGAGATATTTTTTAAACAATTGAATACATCTTTTTGTTTGATTACAACAAACTTATCATTTTGTCTAGTCTTTCGAAGGTGTAAAAAGGGAGACAAAAAATTTCAAAAACTAGATTAACACCAACAATTGAAACAAATGAAACGAAAACAAACAATTGAAAACATTTCGAATAACAGAATTATTATTCTGCACCTTCCAAAGTTGAACAAAACTAAACCCAAAGGTAAAAAAGGTAAACAAACAATCGCAAAAATCAAATGAACATCCACATTTAAAACAAATGAAATGAAAACAAACAAACAAATAAAAACATTTCGAATCAACCGGATTGTTTCTTTTTAGGTTGAACAAAATTAAACTTATTTTTTTGAAACATTTTTCTCTTGATTTTCGTTTTGCAAGGCTCTTTCAAGAGACGCGAATCGTGCCTTTTGAATCACATGCTATTTGCAATTGCAGAATAATTCGAAAATAATAGCTACACATACAAAGGAAAAGCTAACAATGATTATGAAAAATGAATAGAAAGTAAACATGCGACTGCGACGTATTCTTGCCAGTTGGTAAGTGGCCTGTTGATATAAAGGGGATATACGCATGATGAGTGATTTCAATGCCCAACTTTATATAAATTTAATACGTCCAGGACAAATTGCACGGCTCTGTAATTATTATTTGTTTTTCCCATTCAAACAACGTCGACACAATCAAAAACTCTCAAATTGGGCAAACGTGAAATTGTTCAAACAGTCTCTAAAAGACATTTTTTCTGTCATTCCAAAGACGTTCTTTAAAAATTACGAACAACCGTAACTGTATTTTTTTCGCCGTCCAAAAAAACCTTTCAGAATTGATGGATTTTCAACGTTTTCAAAGTTGAATAATTTATTCCGCCGGTTCAAAGCCATTTTTATACCAGATTCAAAGTGATGGCTGAAAACGTCTACTTTCCTTACTTCGCAGTAAATATCTCTCTTGCAAACTCACTCGTATAATAATATAATTCCAAGTAACACGAAAGATTAGCAAAATTAAATAATGTCCAGACCGATGTCGAACGAGGGAGCTTCAACTTTGCATTTATATGTCACAATTATCTCTATTGATCCAATCTTCAATCTGAGAAAATTTTGTCCCGCGAATAATCTCTGTTTTACGACGGGTTCCAACCCGATGAGAAACGAGATTTACAAAAAGAAAGAGAGGGAAGAGAAAAAAAAGCGTTGGTGGGGAGGTAAAAAACAGATCAGCGAAATTTATTGTCTCCGAAAATGGAAAAAGGAAAAAAAGAAAGCAAACGGTTTACATGATGCGGTGTACATTATAATGCACTTTGTTGGATTTGAATGGGGTAAAAATATCGATTTAGCAGTAAAGTGTGCGGATGGGTGTAATAATTTGGAATGGAACTATTTGGTGGGATCGGGCAATCGAGCGGCGGATGATATAAATTTAGGATTGTTTCATCTGAATCAAAGCGTCGTTGGGCCAATAAGAGGTCTCAGGTCCGACTTGTGGAGGCGAGTAATATCTCGAGGCTGGTGATTTTCGATTGACTTTTAAATGGCGCTGGTGGCACTTCGGGGGGGCCGAGCTGGCGAGGCCCCCAAAAGCAGTTGTAAATGTCTCATTGAAAGTCTGATGAGGGACGAATTTCAAGGAGCATTCCTCTCGTGGCGCCAAAAGCTCCGTGACCTTCTTACAATAACGCCACCTGGCAAAAGCTAATTCACCCGGCTGCGCCTCTAAATAGCTGAATAAATTGTGAAAAGTACATCCATGATTTCGTCGACGTAAACGTCGACGAACTAACAGAGACGATATTTTATTGGAGAGTTCGAAGGGGTGACTCCCTTATCGCGTATCCGCTCTGCTGCACTTCCAAGTAAAGGCGCACCTTATACCTTACTTGTGCCACTTGTACGAACATCAAGACAATCTCCTGGTCTGTTTTCAGCCGACTCATAACAGATGACTTGATATCAGCGCGTGCAAACTCGCTGCCGTTTTCACGTCGATGAATGCATTTTCACGTTCGTCACAAGCCCTCGAGCCAGCCTAGGCCCGCGAAACCAACAAGTGATGCACTAATTAGTCAACTACAATCCAACGTCATTTTACGCTCCGATCGCTATTCCAAATTCTCATTCTTCGCACTCCATTCATCATCCAGACAAATTGTTCCCCATTCAATCAATCGTTACACCTACATTTTCAACATTCTTTCCTTCATCACAAAAACCTTTTTTCCACCATCTTCAATTTTTTCATTAATTAACGTCCAAATATTGAGAATTCTATTGCATATTCAAATATCGATTAACTCTTTCTGTATTGGTTATTTGTTATTGGTTCATTATTATTGATCTAATATTAGTTGTTTTTTGTAGGTGGAAAAGAAGGTCAGAGGGATGATGCCATAACGTAGTCCTTTAGAAGCAACGGAATCATAGCTGGGAGAAGTCGTAGATTCAAAGGTCATGGGAAATTTAAATCGTTGAAAGACTTGAAGCTTAATGGTGCCTGGCAGTGGAAATAAATTAACCAGCTTCCGTGCCATCAGTATTTCGGCAGCAGCGACACCGAATTTCGTCTTTGTCTTGCCGTGTCCTCTAGATATTTATTCAGCGCTCCTTCTCAGACCCTTCTGTGTAAATTAATAAGGCAGAGCAAACACGAGAAAGGGGTGGCCACCTGGCCTCCTGTTCGCTTCTCAAGCCTGCAATCCTCCTCAAATTAACGAAAACGAGAGCCGAATATGTATAGAATGTTTTAACGAGACTCAACCTTTTTTGCAACCGTCCTTTTTCATCCCTCGCAAAAAACCCCCGCCACTTTTTAGCTCTCCGTTGCTCTCTCCAGCTCGTCTTTCACCAGCCCAGAATAATTTCCTATGTTTCCGCCTGACAATTTATACAATTAGACATTAGCCGCAGGAGGATTGTTAATTTTCGTCTTACATCGTATAGCGCAGGTGTGAAAGACGTTGATAATTTTGAGCGATTTATCCAACCTCACCCCCTCTCTGCTTCCTTTTCAACTCTGTTTACTTTCCACTAATTAAGGCTCGTTTTCATATTTCATTTTTTTTACCCCATCGCTTTCGACTTGCCTCCCTTGGACTCTCTGTTCTTTCATTTCTAATCGAGCGAAATTGCTGAGCGCGCGTGCTATCTGGGGAAATTAAGTGACTTATATTTAACTATTGTTAGAGTAATCAGAACCGGTATCAGAATCATGTCCGCATTACGTCGTTTAAGATTCGGCTAAATAATCAAGCCGGAAGAAGATAACACGAATCTGAGCGCAATTTAATCTTTTTATGGGTCTAAACTGGTCTGATCATGGTCGGAGATGCTACGCGGCAAATATGAAAACGTAAATATTGATTTTTAATATGCAAACGGAGAATTGAATGCTGCTGCAAGAAAACGCACACGGAGCAGAAATGCGAAGCAATTTTTTTTTTTATTTTGATTAACAAACGTAACTGGACACGAAACGGCTGGTTTAAGAAACAGTTTATGTACCCAATCGCTATCGTAAAACATCGCGCAAATTTACGACCTAGGGAGGCAGCATCATTGCAACAACATATTTTACAACATTTTATATGCTGAATAAACGTTTGTTTTATGGCGCCTGCTAAAATGCAATAAGACGATTGAAATATGTAAAGTTTTTGCTGTCGTGCGAAATGATCATTCTCGTTTTCAAACTTGACTGGGATGATAAATTAAAGCAACAGATTAGAAATGTTTGTTTGAACACTTTTTACGCGCGAGAGTTAAGCTAATGATAAATTTTTGAACCCCGCTGTGATAGCTGATTTTGTCTCAAGCGAGAGTACTTGTTTCTATCGTGGGAATTAGCTTCTGTACCTTTGCGGAGCTATTTTTCAACGCGAATTAAAATTTCAACTGTTGGACCAACAAATTAAAAGTCACAATGGACAAATCGGTGCACGAGTGAATTGGCAAAATAAAATACGAGGGCGAATAGAATAAAACTAAAATACAAGGGAGAGAGAGAGAGACAAACAAAGTGAGAAAGAAGTCAAAGGATGAGAATAAAAACGGGACGATGAAAAAAGGAGAATAAAATGAAATAAAAGCTTCATCAATCGCGTTTGAGTGATGGATGTTTATTACACGTGGACACCGGTTGGAAAACAAATGTCAATGCCAACGAGTGTATGGCAAGGAACTGCATTGAAGCTGTTTAATTAGAGTTCCAACGGGAGTTTCTTCGTCGAGGTAAACTTTGTTCGATTTAAAGCAGGACGTGTTTAATTCAAGTTGGCAGAGAAACCCCCACGTTCGAGTGGACAAAAACAACCGTTGCGCTTTGTTTGTAAATAAATAATCCCGACGATGCAATTAATTAAGAAAGCCGTCGGTTGAGCGGCCGCGTTTCCGATCGCACGAATATCGAATTGATAATTCGCTTGCCCGGGTTTTCCAATTTACATTCGCCTTTGCCAGTCAAAGATTTTCAATCCATCCCGAGACGCGCTTAATTAAATTTAATCGTCGCAGCGCAGGGCACGATTAATTTGTCCTGCTGCCGTATAATGCACCAGGTTTTCTTCCCTTCTTTTTTCACCCGCTGTTATAACGTCCTCTTAATGTAACAGCCTGGGTGCTTTCTATTTATAATACACGTGATGATTATTAGACCCGACATTCTCGCCTGGTTATGCAACAGCGACGTAATTAGTATTAATGTATCCGAAAGTATTGTCTTGCGACTCGGTTCATTGTTCTTCACTTAAACTCAAATTTCAACACTGACTTTGAGAAAAGAAACCATGTTTGTTAAAAATGTTCAAATATAAAACGTTGATTTCATTTATAACATTTGATTTATGTTGTGGATTGATGACCGAGATGACTAATTGAGGTTTGATTAACTTTTTGCAGGTTTTTTTTGGATTGACCATCGGTTTCGACGGGTCAAACAAACTTGACGTCGCAGGATACAAAAATGACACGGGCTTCCGCTTGGCGAAGTTTTTATCGGCGAAATCTTTTGTGAGGATACTCGAGGACAAAGTGTATTCAAGTATCATGACCGACCGCGCCCTTGCGCTCGTAGCGCTCGATTCAGCCACCCCAGTCACCCAATATAGCATAGGTATAACAGGTACGCCTTATTTTGTTCTCTCGGCGGCAGCGTTTGTTTCAACACAAACGTAAGAACCTCACTTTAATCATCGCGATATTTGCACAATCACTTTTACTCATATTGTCCCGCCACTTTGCCCGTTCCCTTTAATTTACAGTTTCCTCTAACTTAATTACCGCGCCGCTCTTGTAAATTGTATTATTTTATTGCTACTTCCAACCTGGAGCGACAAGCTGAATTACAACTCCTAATTATTAGTATTTTTTTCTATTTTTTTCCTGTTCACTCGTAAAATGCGGGATGAATTGTTAATCGGATGTTCAACAACAAAATAATTAATCATTAAAAACAAAGTAGAGAGAGAGAACAACTGAAAAGTAGACTGATAAATTATAAACTGAGTTTGACAATTTTTTGAAGTTTATTTGCAGTTCTTACATTTTGTTTTCAAGAATTGAATTTGTTGAGATTATTCCGAGCGAATGTCATTGTTGGAATTCCAATTTAGGAGGTTTTTTTTGGTAGCAAGAAACTTGACTTTTTAATAAAAGAAAATATTTTGTATGGTAAACATAAGTCAACGTTTTCCGGCGCTCGTGACAATTGGGCGCGGCTGCGATCGGCCGCGAGCGTTTCTCAACATCCGCAAACGAGCCGCAAGAACTTTTTTATCAGTAAGAGGTTTTGCCACAAAGCTTTGTTTTGTTTATCTGTAATTAAGAAAAATACGGAATGGGCCAGAACGAAAGATCCATGTTGATGAAAAAATAAATAACAATGCAAGAGAAAAACAGAAAAAACGGGGTTTTGCAAAAATTAACGGGCGCACGAAAAATATGCGAAGTAAAATAATACTTCCCGTTAATGGCGCAGGAAAAAGCCCGCTTCCGAATCGTGATCCGTGGCCAAATGATAAAAAGCGTTACTATTTATAGCGCTTTCGGATCTGTTTTGCAGCTTTTTGCAACATTTTTTCTCCTCTGCAATGTTCCTAAAATGGAACGCCAGTTTTTTCCATTTTTGTATTTATTTAATACAAGTTTCGTGTTTTCGATATTCCATTCAATGCTGAGAATGTGGAAAATTAATGGTTCAGTCGTTGAAGAGAAAAAAGAAAAACAACGCAAGGAACATTTTTCGAAGCAGAAATGTGAACACAAAATTAACATTCGAATTGTGCAGAGTTTGCGTGCGAGCAATTACAGTTCCGTAGTGGATCTGAAAATTAAATTACATATCTGACTGCAGGATGTGGAGCTAGCAATAAACCGTAGCTAAGTATTTTGTTTTATGAATAAATTGTATCTGACAATCCTAATCTGTTTACAAACAATTTTTTACTGTTATTTATTAATTTGAAATTCAAATGAAATTTGATGCTTTTGTTGGAATTGAAATTCACATACAACAAGATTTTGAACAACATTTGAAACTAAATTTTTCGTAATTTCTATGAATTTTAACAAAAACATTTTTTATTTATTATCGACTACTATTGAATTCCCTCGTAAGTTCGGTATTCTCATAGCGTAGGAAAATGTGTAGTATCAGAATCAATATAGAACGCTTTTTTTTATTCCAGATCAATTGTCCCTTTTTATTTTATTTCAAACCAAATTGTACTTTTTACTTGACAAAAATTTTCGAATTCATAAACCACTTTTTTCCATTTTTTGAAACAATTTTGTATCTCCCCTTTTGCCAAATACGATCTTCAATTTTTAAAATTGTTAACAAAAAAGAATGTAAAAAAATATTTCGAACACTGATATTCTTTTGCACTTTCGAGCGTTAGATATCACGACTTCGGAATAAAAACGCGTTTAATATGTCATAAGGTGCTAAAAGAATCATTCAATTTCGCGCTTTTCGTTTGTCCAGGCGACGCGTTTCAAAAACGTGCTAATTCGAAATTCATTCGCTTTCGGCCTCTCATAATTACGTTGCCTTTTTTAACGGCTCGACCTAAAAATCATTCTCAAATATATCATCTCACTGATAGCATTTTTCTTCTCGTAATCCAAAAATCTCTCGCCCAGAATTACAACTAGTCTTCTTATTTTTGTTAAATCTTTGTTTACTTTGCAGGATACAACATAAACTCGGATAAATCAGGATTAAATTCGACGGACGATAAAAAAAAGACGGAAGCAGAGAAAGAGCGAGAAAGGACGAATGAACGCGCGTGATGTTGATCTAAACTAATTTTTGGCGGTTGGTTCAGCGAATTAACGTATAGCCAGGGATGTTTAAATTTGTTTCGCTTGAAAAATTGACGCAAAATTGGTAACTGTGATACGAGAAGGAAAAGCGATCCGATGACAAAGAGAGAGAGAGACGCAAAAGCAGAAAGAGAGCAATTTTTCTCGTCGGGATTTGTCGAACGAAAATTCTGCATCTTTTGTCGTAACCGTTTTTTATCACTTCCATTTGTGTGATATCCGCGCGCATTTCAAGTGGATACAGCCTGGCAGATTCTAGACACGAAACTCCGAGGGGTTTATCCCGTGGAGGGATGATGCTCCGTAACAGAAAACGCAAACGTCAATCGGGGTTCCAGCGTAACTAGCGGATAGGTCGTATGGTGTAGTGCAATAACGCGCGATGGGTATGCCTCATGGGAATCGGAGAGAGCATCGCAGCGAAAGCCGTGGGATCGATTTTTGCAAAAGCGAGGGACCATTACGTAGCGTTCGGGCCACATGGCAAAATAAATTAACCGAGGAAATAACGCAAACCGCCGGCCCAACCTACAGACACCATGCCGATGGCCCACTCATTTCCGCGCTAAATTGCAATGCGTCAAACCTCCACGGAATTACGATCCGTCATCGTAATCCGCCGTTACGTTAAAAAATTACTCCCCTCATATGCACGACTTTTCCTACATTCCACATTTACGACCTATTACGCGACCCGTAATGTACTGCCCCATAAAATAAAGTGCGACCTATTAGTTCGTAAATTGCGTCCTCTAATCTTTTCTCTAACAACAATATTTTACCAATCGAAACTTTTCTTGTTTACCATTTCTTCCTGATTCTTAATTTTATTCGAATACTTATCACGAGTTTCTCTTCCTAATTTCATGTAGGATTACTGTTTTTGGTTCAGGTTTCATTAGCTATTAGAAGCAGGATTATAAATTTGCGACCGATCTTCATGAATTATCTATCATATTTAGAATTTCTTCCGCCGTTTTTTAGTTCGTTCAACTTGAAATTTGAACTTTTTGTTGTTAGTTTGAAGCAGCTTCACTTTTGTCTTGTTTTGGACTTTATTAGCTATTATGAAGCTGGACTATGCATTTAAGACCGATAATAATTAATTATGCGCAGTGGAAGCTATAGATATACAAGTGTCGTTATAGTTCTGCGAGAGAAATATATCACTGAGTTAATTCATGGGGCTGGATCATTAGCGACCCACCCCCGTAAATAACAGATCATTTTATTTACCAAGAGTGTCTGTGGCTCGCTGCCCCTCCTTGCACTTGGCTCGATCTCTGAGTACAGTTTATGACAAATGTATCTCCACATAAAACTCGTGCTTGTGTTTTCTCTAACGCTTAATTGATTTTAATCCGCTTAATAGCACATTATCATTAATATCAATCTTAATCAAGCTGTAAAACAATGCTAAGTGCAATATGCAATTTGGGGTTCTCAAAAAAGAACGATTTTCACAACTCGGAAATTTATCAACAGTTTAACGGATGAAACAAAGTTTAATAGTTGTTAAAAATTAGCTTCAAATTAAACTAGAGTTTCTTAAGGGGTAACAAGTTTTTTTTGAAATATTTTTGTTTAGGAATAACTCAAACGTCACATTGTATTATTATTACCATCTTGTTATTTTGCTTTGCCATCGTTTGTTAGATTTTTCAACTTCGAACAGAATATCATAAATAACGATCAAATAAAAAGCACACGCTCTATTATACGTACGGTTTAAAACAAGCAACGAGAGAGCTCGGGCTCTTTGTTTTGTCTCCCGTACCTAATGTTCTATAAGAATTGTGTTGTTTTTTTTCCGTCGGTTGGTTTGTATGTGAGTGTACGTCGCGGCGAAATAAAAATATTTCGTTTTATCGCTGAAGGATTTACGTGGCCGCGATAAGAGTGACATTTAGAGGCGAATTATATTTTCATGAGCCAAGACTCTTTGGGAGAATGAGCTAATTAACAAGATCTACCATTTTGCGTGTAGGTCGCGTAACAAAACTTTCACAGCTTGCAGACCTGTTTTCGAAGTTAGCGCAATTTATAATTGAACTTTCGTACTATTATTGCATTTGATAGACTCCCAACGTATTCGTAATGTTACACCTCGTTAATCTTACACGTGAGCGTTTGTGCTCGATAATTTTGAAACAAGCTTATGGGGCGCTTCGACGAAAATTCGGTACCCAATTTTCTGAGTCTGCGTTTCTGCCTCCGAAAGATCGGGGTTTTCTAATTTCGAACCAAAAGACGTTCATTTCATTAATGCGCCAAGATACTAACACAGTGTCGCAACAGATTTTCAAGAGTTTTCACGCTAATCCCCGTTCGCCTCTTTCTCCTTGTAGCTCTCTGACTTTTTGGTTCGCATACGTAACGCAGAAACAACTCTCATTATTTCATACTTGGCGAGCAAGTTTTAATTCAGATGTGCGCAGAACGATTATAAAGTCATGAATAAAATCTGCTGACTTTGCGTGGATTGAATTATTAATCTTTGGTGACTAACGACAATTGAAAGCTCAAAATTTTTTTCTAGTAAATTCTAGTAAATTCTAGTAAATTCAGTTGTTATAGTTACGATAGCGCAAAAAGAATAAACCTACCTGTATCAAAAAAGTGGATGATTGTTAAGAACTAAAACTTTGTCTTGTTGAAATGAAAAAGAGAGAAAAAAGTAGTTTGTTACCTTCGATAAATATTTATTGTGATAAAATTGGCGTAGTTACAATGCTGTAACAGTGATTCGATGAAATAAAGAACGAAATCAAGTGTGTTTTAAGTCGTAGCTGTTATCACTAAAGCACCCTTTATTTCACATACTTTCATCAGTTCGTTTCTCACCTTAGAATTAAAAAATCGTATATCTATATAATTAACGGTTTACATTTGTATAATTTTTTTTTCTTGTTCTTTTCGTCTTTTTTGATTTAGTTTGATTTAAACACTATATACAAAATCGTGTATCTCGTCGGTTTATGGCGATTAATCGTTAGATTTCTAATTATCATACATGTACTTATGTTAACACATCGCAGGGTCGGGGCTTCACTTTATACATACAAACTTTACTCTTAATCTCGCAAGTACTTCCATATCTCTTGTCCGCAGAGACACCCTGTGGGCTGATAAGAACCCGGCCGAGTGTCTCCGATTGCACATTTGTACAAATCATTTGTCACTGATACACAGGTTGAGGCCAAAAAACGTCAACGTGCGCACAATTCATCAACATGATTAATAATTAAAATTGTCGTCCAAGCCAAGGTGTACTTGCGAGACCAATTCGTACAATCGAGTCTAGACGGGCCTTCCACTTCTGATGAACAAAAATTTCAACTTGACCTCGTTCTGTCACTGTCAATATCAAAAGTTCCAAAATTTAAAAAAATGAACACCCAACGTGTACTTCTTCATCAAATGAAATCAAAATTCCACTTTCAAAGTTGTGTTTTTCATTTTGAATGAAAGTTGTGATTTGAGGTCGAGTTGAAATTTCGTTTCAACAGAATTTACACGTCCTGATTGAGATACAAATGCGAAGATTTTTGTTTGATGATCTGTTCTATGGTTGGAACAAATGTCTCGATGAACAAACAAATAATCAAAGCTTGGGTGGACGGCGCGCCACGAAAGCGGCGCAAAAAAGGGTCTCACTTTGGTCAATGATTGGATTGATAAATGCAAGAACTCGTCAGTTTCATTACCGTTCGTCTGCGAACAAATATTCCGATCTCCATTTGGTTCATAACACTTGACACGTGATGTATCGATCACGTCGTTTCAGTTCGTCTCTGTGTAAATCATGTATTCTTTTTTGTTGTTGTCGTTTTCGTTTCAACGTCCTGCTGATGTCGTGGCTCGAACGAAAAAATAAAAGAAAACAGGAGAGGGAAGTTTCTAATTTCGACGAAACTGATATGTATGAAAGAATCAACAAAGACGAGTAAATTGTTAGTGTTTTCATTCGATGTTTTGGTACAGCGTTTATTTGACCGTAAAAATATGTTTAACGACGGTACAAAATCCGCTTCTGCGTTTTCTCTCGTTAAATATGTTTGTTTCGTCAAACACACTTCGTTGTTATAAAATACAAACCGAGGAAAACGGACAAAAAATCACTCGAGCTCATTATTTCTCTAGTGGTTTTTTTATAAAAAAATTCAACGTTGCAGTTTTTTTCATCCCGTTGGTTGTTTCAGGTTACGATCCCCATCATGATCAAGCGCTGGATATTAATTGAACGCAACTAGTTACACTTTCACGTTGATTTACAAGTAATTCGAAATCACGTTGCTGTGGAAAATCAAACGCTTAGGATGATTAATCGATGGCGCAGAATTATCGCGCAAAAAAGTGTTGGTATCGACGATTCATTATTGTGAAATTGTAATCCATGTTGTGAAGTGCTTTTTACAATGGTAGATCCTATATTTATACAATTTACCGATCTGATTTGTTAATAGATTTTCTGATTTCTCATAAGGAGACCCAGTTTTTTTGTCTCAAGTTATTTAATTCGAAAATTCACTGTAGAAAAGAATAATTTCAAGACAAAACTGAAGGAATATTAGCTTCTCTCTGTACAATATTGTTCAATGATTTTCATATAGAAAAATGGGTAAGGTTAAATCACACGTGCTAAGTCGCTTCGACGGCTAGTTTAATACGATGAAATGTTATAGATTGTATTAATACGACGCGTATCGACTTCCGATACGAAAAATACTCTACTTGTTATAGACACAGACGACATACGTGCATTTAATTTCATTTAATAACACTCCTATTCTTCTCGCCATCAATTTAGCTTGTTTTTATGATTATTTTGTTCGTTTATTTATTACTCACTATAGTGTTACACGTTTCCTTTGAGACACTGACGTATTTTAGTTTATAATATTACACGGTTCATGTTACATGGTAAGAAGAGCCAGTCATTAGTCGCGCCATGACTTGGTTACTCGCTTTAATAAGAGTACAAAACTATTTTGCATTCTCATACTCGTACTTTTCACTGCTCACATTGAAAATCAAAACGAGTCCACGATTAATAGGATTCGATGAGAGTCCATGGCCAGACTTTATCAACACCCTCAAACCCACCACGTAAGAGTCTCAGCCACACCTGACCCCCCGAAACTAACATTATCCAAAGACTTACAGTCCCAACGTGGCTCGAGTTCACAAAACTATTTAGAATATCTCTCGCCCGACTGAACTGTTGAGTTAATATCAAAACGTGGCGACAAAAAAAAGAGGAAAAAAAAAATTCAATAACCGAACACGAGGAACCGAAAAAGTAATAACAGAAGAGAGGGACAGAATTAATATCACGATTTGTCGTTCTGATAATGTCATCTGTAATGTCTGTGAGAAAAAAGGGCGATAAAAATATTTAAACAACAAAAATGACGAGATAAGACGAAACGATATGAATGTTTAGTGATTATAAATATTTAGGAGCATAATGAAAAGGTAGATTTGAGGATGATAAAAGTCTCCTTGAAAAGGGGCAAAATAATATCAGTCGAGTTGTAATTTATGCGCAATGGCATTTCGTGTATGTAACGGCTAACTATCGATACCGCCGGGAGCCGTTACATACGTAATAGCCATATGCGAAGGGATAATATGAGTCTCGGCGTCTCGCATTGACCATTTACGTTGGCTCAATGATTCGGTCGTAGCTAAGGTTTAATTTCGATGGTTAGCAGTTTTGTCGTGTAAAATATAACGATTCTCACAAAGGACCGCGGTAATTGCTAGGCGGCTGGCTTTTTTTCGGGGGAAAAAAGTGCTTTTGCCTCGGTGTTGTTCAACAGCGTGATTTCGTGCTTGTCAACCAATTCGAAATGATAAATTCGACAGGAACACCTTCGCTCTGTTTGGCACAAGTTAATTAGCACGAAGATGAAACGTGCATCTCTGAATGTCAACTCAAATTTACAAGCTTTTGCCTCTCTCTCTTTCGTATCGTCAAAAATTGCACAGATCAAACACGAGGTTGAGCTTGCGTAAACCACCGACTGTCTCTCTTTCGCTAACAGCAATTAATTCCATCGATTCGACATGTTACACATCATTTATGACTTCGCAACATTTTTACAATTTCACATTTTAATAAACCTTTCAGAACCTTTTAACATCCATCTCGGGCTTTTTCTGTCGACCAAACTACCAGTTACTATTTCCCCTCGATAAATTTATTCCTAAACACGTTGCTTTGGTATATCAATGAAGTGTTTTTTAATTAAATTTCAGAAACAGTATTTACATTAACATTTTTTTTTCGAACATTCAATTTGAGTGAAAACAAAGTGAAGTTTACATTGATGCAAATTTTTTGACGTTGGAACTTAAAGTTGGAAGGAACTTAATTTATGATTACTTGATATCCCTTTTTTCGAAGGGCGTTGGAAGAAGAAAAGGGCTAATACAATAATGCATAATTATAGATGTAAAAGCGAGGGTGTTGGATGAGCAGTCCATAGAAACCCCACGGCAGTTTTCGGAGCTGCGATACAGCCGCGTAGGTGAATAATGCTTTTGACATTGACAAAATAGAAAAAAAAGAACATGGACGCAGATAAAGAAAAGCGCTTCGTGGCGCTTATACTCGTCAACATTTTGTTATCTCGACGGCCAGATCATAAATCAAATTTCATTTTTGACTTTCGGTCGGAGCAACTGCTTTTTTTCCTGCACTCAAATTGAATTCACTTTTGGCCTGAATAACGCGCGGTTGAGCACTCGATTTCTTTTCACTTGCGCGAAATTGTTTATCAAAACGACGTCGCTCAATCTTTATCCAGTGTTTTGACGTTTCGAACAGTAACTCGATGATAAGTTCATTATTGGCAGGTAAAAACATCGATCCACCATAAAGTTGCGTTCATTTTTAAACTCCCGTAAAACCGTCGCGGCACTAAAATAACAAAAAGTGCGGATAAATATAAAAAAGTCGGACATTTTTCAGCCAGTTGGATGCTAATATAAAAGTGTAATCTATTTTTTACGAGATACTTTCAAGAAGGCCGGTTATGTTTTTCATTAAAAATTATTATCCTTCGTAAATGATTGCGTTACAGCGCCAGAACGATGATCGCTCGGAATAATTAATTATCAGTTCGCACGCTCTGATGCTAATACTGTCTATTAAATTAAAAATTTCGCCATCAACAGATTAAAAGCCATGCAGCAAAACTAAGAGGATCGTTCGAACTCGAATAGTATCTGGTTCGAATCCCTCGCAGTGGTACAATTGAATGGTTGTACCCGAATGTAACCTCGTTTGAACCTGACTTTGAAAGTTGGATTTTTCGTTCACGTTTCCCCTGACCAGGCCCTTGATAACAAAATAGTTCAGTGTTTTTTTTTTCACATGATTACCAAATGAGGCAAACGTCAGGCACAGATGAGGCACAGATCAGGGCGCAGATCAGGATAAGATCACATCCCAGCTTAAATTAGTATCCACGAAAATGAAACATGAAATCGTTTCTTCCAATTCGATCGAATTCGAACCAGATTTTTCAATGTTAAAAAAGTTTTGTTTCCATGGCTTGAAATTTGGATACTTTCATGAATAGGAACAAAGACGAGAATTACAATGTCAGTTGGAAAATTGCCTTTGGTGTCAATATTTAGCACTATCGTTGAAAAAAAAGGGAACAAAGTGTTACATAAACTGAAACCCACGTACGAACACAATACGTTCGACTAATTGGAATTGAGTAAGCTGTAGTTGGAATTGAGCAAAGCGCAAGTATACAAAATGGGCAGTTTGTATTATTTTTCGTTTTTTTTTCGTCGGCCTCACGCATGATCCGCGAACAGAACCTCGCATTGTTCATAGACCGAATCAGCAACTGTAAAAAATCGTCCAGAAAGACCTACCAAACAGTCTCAAATTGACAAACCAACAGTCGAATAAACAAACACTTTTGACTTGTTGGTACACCTCAATGACCATTCTCCACACCCATCCACATATCGCTACCATTTTTACAAACCAATCTTATTTTACAATTCGCTTATTTTACAACACTCTTGTTGAATGAAAAAGTCGTGATCGGTGAACAGCTACGGAAAATTCAGAACCACCTTGCTCTTTTAGAAACCACGATTAATTAGTATACCTTCGATACGTCTAAACACTCTTATAATTTGAAAACGTCGAGTTCACCTTTGACCTGCAGCGACCCTGCTATGTTCTATCCATATTGCTATACTGTGTATGACGGTATCGTGTCCTCTCGAGTGCTAGTAGTTGGTCTCCGTCCGGCAATTAAGAGTAGCATCAGAAGCACCCTAGGATCACGATCCAACTTGCAAGAACCAATTGCACCAGCTGGCCTGCTCGAGTCGCGCTCGATCTGGGTGGTTCCTGCGCTAATCTTTGGTTGCTCGCTGCTAGTGTCGCTGTCGCCTCGCTTTTCATCGGCTTTGCCGCTGAAATGCCAACCAGGTTCGATTGGCATGTAACAGTCAAACTTCCCGCGACGAAGTGCGTCCGCTCCAGTCGTACTGTCAAACCTAGTCTCGTCGTTGTAACTAAGCTGCCCACGTTCTGCGAGTCGTCCGGAAGGTGCTTCGTTAGAGATTTTGGTACCTTTAACAAATACAATCAGATACCATTAGTTTTTACGAAACTTTTTAAGCTGGTTGTTTCGTAACCTCAAAAAGTAAACTTTAAACAGTGTCACATTTTTTCAAGTTATATCATAACAAAAACACATTTTAAAAGTTTATCGAAGTCTGTCTATTTTGATTTATTGACAGAACTACCTTAAAAGAGATAGAAAAAAGAAGGACAATTTGCAAATTGAATAACGTCAGTTGTGTAAATTGAAAGTACGCTGTGATGATTGATTTTTTTTAACTTGTTTTCAGTCGGTCCCCACGAGAAAGTTGAGCCCGAATTAAACAGACGTAGAAAAAATTTTTCGCACGGTATATTGTGTCGCGGTGAATTGCGCGGGGCAACAATAAACACAATTGTCGTAACTTTTCGACCGACTCGAATCAGCGGGGACAAGTTGCGCGTTTGTTGACTTATTATAAGGCAAAGTTGAGGTTTCGTTCGAATTTTTTTGTTGTGTCGCGCGCGAGAGAGTTTTGTCCGCGTATTTTTCGTCCATTCAGCGTTTAAATCTGTCGTGAAAAGGCATTTTTCATCGCGCAAATGAAAGCAACTAAGATTTTTCATTGCGGCCAAATTTTTTGTTCGATTAAAAATCAATTTACAAGTTTTTGCCCGCGCCAAGCTGTTGGCAGTCGATAAAAAACGCGCAAACAGAATAGCGCACGCAAATGTTTCCGGTGTCATTCGATAAAAGTTACTCGTTCGATTCCTGTTCTCCGCGGGGAGCGAATGGAATTGCAATATTAGCTGATATTCGTTCGAGTGTATCCAGCGAGATTGCCTTTTAATGGCGCTCTCAGATTTACCCCCTCGAATTTTCACCTTGTCAATTTTTCATCGCGCATAATTGTCCTGATTAGGCTACTTGGGCGGCGCGATAAAAAAAGTTGGGGTGCCCGCGGCGCTCCAGCCCCCCCCCCCGAATTGTTAATGTCGTCAAAGAGTTACAAACTTTTTCTGTGCAATGAAAAAGGTAAGCAAGTTGAAGATAACATGACTAAACATCCGTAAATGTTGAATAACGCTCCGACGTCTGGCAAAGGTCCGGGGGCATTGTTCCCGAACAAGTGGGTACAACCCTTTTCCAATTGTTCTGTCGGCTATTTGTATTCCGCGTATGATATACCGACCGATTTTGTCACGTGATTTTCAAATAAACAAGCGAGCTTTCATTCAACCTGACACGGAAAATTCATTAAACAGTTTTTTCGTCTCACGTATTTCAAAGTTCAATAAAAATTGTTTCGTTCGGAAATTGTGATTGATGACAAATTTTACTTTGATTGGTTTCAAGTGAAAGTACTAAGAGAAGGTTTGTATTAAATTGAACCGAATTTTATTGTCGAGTTTGTTTTGGTATTTCGATGGTGATTTAGAAGGCTAATTGTGCCGCCTGTTTGCCCATTAATTAGACGCCTTTTGGACGCTGGAAACAATGACACTCGTACGACATTTTTTTTCGCCACTGCGAAGGCGCAAAAAAAACTTCGCCTAATTAAGAGTTCAAGATTTCTCTGCGGTGGTTTGTTATAAAAGTTTGCCGCGAAACTTTAACTCGACTTGATTTTTCATCATGAAATTCGTTGCTTCTATGTTATATCATTATTTATGCGCTAAATAAATTGTAATTTCACGTGAAAGTTTGGAATTTTTATGCAAACACATGTTTGTTTCAGGGTTCCTGTTTAGCAGCAAATCAGCCTCTTCTAACAGTTGAAGGTCTTCGGAAAAGGTGAACAAAACTTGAATATTTTGAAAACAATTTAAAAATGTTGTAACTTTTGGATATTTTTTTCAAACGAAACAGTTTAAAAACGTTCAGAATGTTGATTGGAATGAAAACACTCAAAGTAGCAATGAATTGTAGCGAACTTTTGTTGTGATAAAAAGTGGAGCGTTTGCAGACGTATTCAAAACAGAACAACGTGCAACATTGTGTCTTTGATGACATCAAGCGAAATCATAAACACCAAAGCTTGAGGCCAGAATCAAACGAGCAAGCGTGGGCGATGCACAATGCAGCAAATGCAACGAAAGCTCCGCTATAATATAATTAGATTCATAAAGTAAGTCTACATAATTAGTTTTAACGGTTCGCAACGTTTTGCCACTCTGCTCGAATGGTTATTCACTTGCACTCGAGAAGCAAAAGTACACTTTTTTTATTCCCTTATTTCCTGCAAAACTGCACAAAGAACGCAAATCAGCGTTTTATCGTTAAATTTTTGAGTCTCGCATTACACTTTCACCGGCAGCAATCTTGTTTTTTATAACACTTATTCGCAAGGAAGAAAAAAAAGTTTCTGCAGATTTAAAACGCCAGTTAAGCCGCGTTTTGTGGAAACGATTTGATTTTTTTGAGTTTGGTAATTATGTGACGCGGCAAAAAACGATATCGCTCAAGGCGTTGATCCGCGTAAGAACGTAATCCATTGAATTCCCACATCAATTTCGCATCGAGATGCATTATAGATATCATTTTATTCCCACTGTAAAAAACTATTTCTAATTTTGGTTTTATAGAACGTCGCTTGACGATGCTATATCTTTTTCTGCTTTTTCAAATTGATACCCCAAATTATTACTTTGGCGAGTTCGTAAAAAACAAGAAGTAAAAACAGGAGGGGAAATACAGCGAAACACAAATAGGTCGCGTAATTGTAGTTTCATGCGCAGCCATTATTTTCAAGACAAAATTGATATATCGCGGCCGGGTTACGTTCAGACGACACAATTTTGATACGCTCATACAAATGGCGCGTACGTGAATGACAAGGAGGCTGCTTTTTTTTTCGTCCTCGATTTGTTTGCCTCTGAGGACGAAAACAAAGATTATGCAATTTCCAAAGCAATATCGCTATTTGAGAAGGGGGCATAAAGCTGATTTATGGCACTCGGTACGTGCTAAGAAAGCACGTAATTTTTAGTAAAACTTACGAGGCTACAATTTACTGCGCGTGTCAAACGGCCAATTTTCTTTTACCGACCCCCCAACACCGGCACAAATCCAATTAGATCCATCGAGGATATGCCCTGGTAATACGATAGATTGTCGATCCATAATTTCGAAGCTTTTGCCCGCGTCGAGTGAGAGAATTGGCAGCGACAGAAATATATGTAACCGTGCGCGTCTCAAAAACCATTCGCCGCACCGTGCGCCATCACTTTTGCCACTCACGTACCTTCGATTAATCTATTAGCCGCCGCAACAGCTATACCTATTAAAGTATCAACAATAACTAATATCCACGTGTAATATCGCAAAAATTTTCCGACCGTACAACGTCTCTCAATTTATGACAGACAATTTATGTTGCACCAGCGATTTTAAGCGTGTACGGCACTTTTTGTTGCAGCTTTTTTCTGTGTATAGTAAACGTCGACTTGTCATGGATTCAAACTGCCATTTTCGGCGAAGTAAATTCTGATCGAGAATGCAAATCCTGATGTAATCCGTTTTACAAGTGCAAGGCTGAGGGAAGACCCTTCGCTGCATTGCAAATTAATCAAACGTGTCGAGTATGAAGTATAATGTACATCCACTGCGGTTGTACAAAAATTGTTCGTCATTGGGTTGAACGATTCGAGTCGATTTCATGATCGATATTGGACCGACGTTGTCAGACAAAATGAGATGTTCGTTCTGTCATTCGGCATTTTAAAATCGCATTGAATTCGCGAATCAAGTATTTAATCCAGTTGCCATTGTTGCGCGGCAGTAATTAAATATTTTTAAATCAAACGACGAATGCAGAACGGCGCGAGACAGCGATTCGTACAAAACAATCGATAGCCCGAACAACGCAGAAATGCACTCGCGCGACAGGGAATTAATTTTTAATTCGACCGGCAGCACTACTTTTATTTGTGTATTTTCTTAACGTACACTTGTACTTGGATCATTCGCTCGAGTTCATACTTCGGCAACTTTGATAATTTCAACTTCAATTTCAAAGTGAAACAACTTGGTGGTAAATTAACAGACGCCAAGTTTATGCTTCCTTGGCGTGGTTTGTCGCAATTCATTTTTACCTTCTGATTAAATAAATCCTTTGTTGGGAATCAACTCGGTGGGGCTTTTCAGCAATAAACATGAATGAGAATTCGTTCAGAGGAGCAGGCAGTGGGGAGAAAGAAAGTTTTTGAGCGAATAATATGTCGAGATAAACTTGCGTTAAATCTGTCTAAGGATCGTTGATCAGTTGCTCCATCATATCCTAATCGGTTCCGATTTGACATAACATCCCGACGATTCCTGTTCTCGGATCCTAACTGAGATTGATGTTTCCGACAAGAGAATTCATGAATGTCAAATGTCCCGGTTTTTAGTTACTATTTTGACACTGGTAATTTCAAGTAGTTAAAAGATGATTCAGTTTACATGTTTGATTAACTTTTCAAAGTTTAATTGCTTGATTAAAAATGTTAAGTACTTTGTTAAACTTTAGCAACCGTGGAAAAGGATGTTTTTGCAAACCGTTCGTAGCTCAGCAAATGAGATGAATGTTTATTTTGAAAAAATGAATTTTCGTTTTAATCCGAGTTCTTGAAAGTGTAAGAATAGGAAAAAACGATGGATAATTTGAAGGCAAGATGGAGGTAGTTTATGAAACCAGCGTAAAAAGTGTATAGAATTTATCTCAAAACGTTCTGAGGTAATCGTTCAATTGGATCGGTGTGTTTAAGCACGAAATTCAGCTGAATATAGGAAAATCGAATGGTTGATGATCATCTTGAATTCGCGAGTCCGCACAATTATATCGCGACGCACGAATTCAAAGAGTGTCGAATGCAAATTAGTTTAGGTTATTTTGAAGGAAGCCGCCAGGGTCTTTTGTTTTCGAGCGTCGTTCTCGATTCAATATAAAATTAATTCGATTCCACTCAAGAATCGTTCGAGCGAGGAAATATCAGTTACTAATGCATTTACCTCTTTATCGTTGATCAGAAATGTAAGAGTCGCTGCCGGGTAGCTCGGTGCAGACGTGCATTCGACTTGCAGGACTTCGCCAATTTCGTAATACGGTCTCAAGCCATCCAGAACTGGAGCTCTTTTTGGAAGCACCGCAACGCTCATATTCGCCTCCGCGACAACCGTATCAAAATTTGGACCCTCTGCTACGACCTCGCAGGCGTACAAACCTTCCAGATTAATTTTATCTGCAAAACAAGAATCAAGATTTTAGCAACGCCAGGCGCCTGACGGCGAATCAGTGATGCAACTGCGGATTAGGTCAGCCCGATTGAGATAGCAGTTTTCCTTTCGGCCGGGCTGACGTAATCGGTGTTGCATCACTGAAAGTAAGCTATTATACAAAAAAAAAACGAACGAAAAGAGAGAACCAAACAGAATTGAAAATTATTTTTCGCTCGATCCAACGGTATGAATAATTAACGAGCTCTGAATGATACTTTGTGCGAAATAATGAATTCGCGCGAGATCACGCGCGGTGCCCATTTCTCCAGTCGAACTTTCGGCC
Source organism: Telenomus remus (assembly GCA_020615435.1). Taxonomy (NCBI): domain Eukaryota; kingdom Metazoa; phylum Arthropoda; class Insecta; order Hymenoptera; family Scelionidae; genus Telenomus; species Telenomus remus. Next base: position 3,389,790 of record CM036341.1, on the reverse strand, counting down.
CAAGTTTGTTCGGAGTTACTTTTTCCTCGCGCCCCTGAAACTGTTAGCATGCAAACATCGTTTAATTCTTTCGACGTCTAATGGGGCCGAAATTGTTCGCGATGTCTAATTAATTTCATTCGCCCATGTCTCTTTTACGCCGCAACATAGAGCGACCGAATTTTCGTAGACCAAACTTTTTTTTTTAGTCAATGGAAATTGAATCAAACAAGCGGCTTTTTTGCTCGCTGCCATTGTTTTCTGTGAGAGATGTTGATTGGCAAGCGATAATCAAGCCAGCAAGCAAAAAGTGAAAAGCGCTCTCATAAAGCTATATTCGCAGTGCGGGTTTCAGTTTGGGGTAGTAGGGACTGACTGATTACGAAGCTAACAACAGCGGTTTCTACACTATTGGACATACTAATGGTATGGTCATCCTAGTCACGACTAAATGAGGGGACGTGTTATTTAATCGCCTGCAGGACAGAGACAAAAACGCATTTGACGAAGCGACCATCCAAATCACTGTTTCTCCTCCAAAAGACTCCGCTGACATTTAGAAATGTTTTTTTGTCGTTGAAAAAGGATGTGGTAAAATTGAAACGAGTCTTGATGGATCAGACATCAAAGAGCTTTGAAAAAAAGGAAGAGAAGTAAAAAAAAAAGAAGTAGAAGCACATAAGACGGCATCATAGCGTCTTAGCTTAAATAGATTTATCAAGCAGCGTCGAGGTCGGAGTGCGCTGACGTTGAAAGGTCGAAAAAGAAGAGTTAATAACAGTTGGGCTGTAAATAAGAGGGTACAGCAGGTGTAGACCAGTGCTGTGATGGAAGTGTTCAGCGACCATAAACGCTGAGGTCTTCTTTACACTTGGCCATCATACTTAAAACTACTTTGTCGATGGGGTCGTTACAGAAAAAGGTCACGGGTCGAACTCGCTCACATACAGATTGATCAACGGACAGATGAAAACGTTTGATATCCCACGGAATAAAGCGCAATTTCTAATGAAAACTTTTTTAATTTCCCAGATAACGCGCGGATGAAATCCGATTGCAATCCGAAAGCAAGTTCCCGGAGAGGTTCCCGATATAGAAAAGAATCAACCGAGGGATGGGGATTAGACGCGTGGAAAACTGTTTTGTCGACGGTGTAGCCGAGTACACATAACACGGATTTCCTAGCAAAGACCCTCTGACACGGTATCGGTAAACGCTTAAACAATCTTATGAAAAGAATGATTTTGAGGAATAATCGAAAACAAGGACGGCGAGAGAGACGAAGAAAAGTGAAATAGATTAGAAGAGAATTATTTCGTCGGGATTAATCTTCGTCGTTGAAATGAGTTTTTAACAATCATTTTCTGTTTGGTAACAAAATGTCGACGAAAATTCAAGTTTAATGCGAGATTAATTGGCTGGGTGAAAAAAGCGCGGGAATACATTAAAGTACGCGCAAGCGTGTCTGCGACGATTTTCTCGCATTTTATTTCAGTTGCCTTTGAGGGATTGAGCAGACACACCGCCGGCTGAATATTTGTCGACTGAAATATTTATGTTCAGGATAGACGAGATTGGACCATCCCATAGATCTTTGTCTTGAAAAATTAAACGCGACGAATTATTGAAATCGTCTGCTAATTAGATTTGCTCGTTCGTCAATCCTTAATCATATTTTAACCTCGGATCGATATTTATAACAGGTGCTAACGTTGCAAAAAAAGCTCCAAAGTTTCATTCATAAATGAAACTTTTATGGTTCACTTTACTTAATTTACCACACGCTTTTCTATAAAATTATAAAAAGAAAACAAAAACAGTTGATTATTCAAGTAAATCATGTCAAAATTGTTCTCACCTTTTCGGTTTTTTGATTGTCCAATTAGAGTGACTTTCTGAGAATCGCTCAGAGCCACATTAACATTGATACCGGGAGTTTCGAATTCCTGGCCCGACGGATGAAGATCAGGCATGTATCTGAAGAACTCGTTGGAGTCCTTGTGCCATTTCACCGAGTACAATTCCTTTCCCTCCAGATTGTATTCGCACCTCAATTCGACCTTTTCCGATCTCGGATCCACCACCTTTGGTACGTACAGCTTCGTCACCTTGAGCGACCTCCCTGAAAGCAACCAAACGAAATTCATAAATTCCGCGCACTCTTGCACAATATAAATTATTCTCAGGATACAAGGTATTAAGTTTCAATATAAATTTCCTCCGGAGAAATATCGTGCCCGCAGAAGACAGAAAAAAAAGACCAACCCAAAGACGAAGACGAAGAAAAACGTTAGCACAATGAATTTAATTTAAATATCATTTCATTTTGCTCGGCGACAACAAGACAACACGTAGTGAATAACGAGTGTCTCTGCTCGCGCGCGCAACTTAAAAGGCGTTATACAACTTCTTTCTGCTAAAGTGAATCAAGATGCCGTAGCTCTTGTTTTGCCCTTTTCTTCTCGCAACTTTCCGCCCGGCTGGCATATTAATCACATTTATAATATCGAGTCACATTGATTTATCTGCAATAACGTTGACTATATTGAAACGGATCGTGCGCGTCTTGAGGTATGACAAAGCCATAAAAAGCGATACTCGATTATACCCAGCTTATCCCTCGATCCTATTTAAAGTGCGCGGCTAATATGAAAGTTGTGTTGTGTAAAACAAGCGGCGTGTGTGAAATCAACGCAGACCTCTGCTTTATTACACATCAATTGAATCAAACCCGATCGGCTGGATCTTGCTTTCTAGTTCATCGAGCACGACGACCCGCAGTCGCGCTCATTTTCAGATCGCTCGCTCTTTCCCGTTTTCTTTCTCTTTCCTCCTTCCCTCACTCTCGGTGCACGCCGAGCTTGCATATTCATACGTTATGATTAAACAGTCGATAACAATTTTGTTCGTATCTTTTGTGCGCTTATGCTTTCATTTCATTATGTTATTCCCTTCAGTTGGTACAGCGCTAAACACATGCCGCGCCATTGTATTGTCTTAATTTGCTTATTCACCTGTGAATTAATTAGCAATTGGAAATCGATTTTCATTTCCCACCTAATTTGAGAGGGCTTTAGGAGCATTCGTAAATTTATATGATTTTAGCTCGAGCCGAGGCTGGCCATAATTATTACACGCTCGTGTTAATCGAAAACTTTTAATTACAAACCCCGGACATTCTCGGATGTAGTTCAATGTTCAACAAACGCAAAAAGCCACGGCTATTTTTGCGTCGATTTCGCCCACATTTCCGATATCAGGTTCGGTTCATTTGGTGCGCTCAATTTTGACTTTTGCGTTCAAACAGAACAAAGTAGCTGATCATAAAAAATTATTTTATCCTCCCGCGGTTTTAAATATAAATGATCGCAAGAGTGGCTCAAAGTACGTGACGTCTGACTTTATTCGCCGCGCGGGATATCAACGTTTAGACGTTGTAAAAACTTTTGTTATACCAGCGCGTCTTGATGCATCATAAATGTATAAAAAGTTTTAAGGATTTTCTTTTAACTGAAATAGAGCCGTTTTGTGCCGAGGCGCTCTTCTCCGCCGCTGTAACATTTTTTTCCCTCGACAGAATTGCTGGCGTTTGCAAAACTCATCAGGCAATAATTATTGCCGCTGTGAGATATGTGAACGCTGACATGTATTAAAGTGCTATGTAACAGATGAACGAGCGGGGAATTAGATCGATGTTATTTAATGCGCCATCAAATGTTTATACGTGTGTCTGGATATACATTTGATTGAATTGAAATATTTTGATCGAAATTCATGTGTGGTTAGACTTCTGTTGGAACTTAAATTATTGTACCATTTACACGGTGCATGAATTATTCATCCCGCCAATGAATACATTTTACATTTCCAGTTTTTGTTTCTCCTTCGTTTCGAATTCGTGTCGCGGTTTTCGAAATACAAACATTATACACGAGGGGGAGCTTTTTTTTTGTTGAATTTGTTGAAAAATTGTGAGTTAGGGACAACAAGTGTTTTACAAAATTCCGATGAATAAATTGGGAACTAAAACGGGAGGGTTAGATTTGTGTTGTACAACCAATGGTAGAACAGTAATCAGCGGAGTTAATTGATGTCATCCGCAGCGTGAATGTTGAATAAAACCGACCACTTTGTTCGACGCTTCTAAATATTTAATTGAGCGTATTGACGCCGCGGAGCGCGAAACGCGCGGGGGCCAATTTTGCGCGCGGACCAGAAAGAAGAACAACGAAAGAGAGAGAGGGACAGCGCGACGCGATTCATCCCCAGCTACTCTACGGATGAAAAGTGATCTCGGGCGAAAAATGTTTCTCGCGAGTTGAGTTTGAGGATTCGTCGTCGGGGAATGTGATTGTCGCCGTGGGATGCTGTCGGTTTTGTCCGCACGTCTTTATTACATCATCGCTTTGGCGAAAAGTGGCGCGCGGCAAAATAAGCGAAAAGACGCGAGACGGATATGGGGCTGACAACAATTATATAACCCGGTTAGGCAAATTGGCTGCAGATAAGATTCGATGCGACAACGACTCGTGAATTTCTTATAAAACGTTAATAATTTACGACGCGTAAAATCCAATTTCGAGTGGAGACAGTTCCTGTGTTCGCCTAGGTAATTCACTAGAGTATGATCTCTTTTGCTAAAACACCATTCGCACACTAGAACCTCATTCTCGGCTGGGTTCATTTAATAAAAAGTACTCGATTCTGTCGTTGGCCCATTTTTCAACATTTTTGGCACGGGAAAATAATGAAAATCGCTTTTTTTAGAGGTTGCGGGATTGCGTGATTGCGGTCAGGACAAAGAAGCCTGATTAATAACGGAATTATGAGGGTGGGACGACTTGGTGAATGGTTAGGGTAGATAAACACCAACTAAGAGGATCGTTTGATACAGCGGATCTGATATCGTCCGAGGGAAGAATAAGGAAACGTCGAAACGATCGGCCGAAATTACGCGCCGAGGAGTAGAGGGACATCAAGTCAAATTTACATCTAATCGAAACTGCGCGCCGTAAAACTGATGCGAATCGAGGCGCTGTGAAATAGAGTGAACGTAAATCCAAGATATCGTTGGCAAAATATCAAATGAGGTATCAAAAAGCTTTAAATTTCTCTGGCTTTATTTTAATTTAATTTTTTTCGAAGCTCACGAGGAGAGCATGACGTAAGGTGAAAATTTAATTAAAAACGTGCTCCAAAGTGAGAGAGCGCAGTGCAAAAGAGAGATGGGAAATCACGAAGGTTGTTGTCCTTCCGAGGACCAAATATTTGCAGTAACAATTCGCGAGAGTTTGTGGGATTACAACGATTTACATTTATGTATGATAATTGTCTTGTGGACGGAAGCATTTGGAACCGCGAAAATATTGTTTGCGAAAAATTGTGGAACGCTGGAATAATTATGATGGGCGTCGCGTGTGGAGGGCATAGTAAGATGTTTCGATATCGCGGATGCAATTTGTGTGCCAGAAATGTTTGATCTGGCAGAGCGCCGATTTTTTGCTCGTCCGTTCCCTCCGGTGTATATCCTGGGCATGTTTTTCCGCAACATTATCCAAATTGTGACTCAGACTTTTGTTATGACTTGTATTTTTTCGCAAACTTTAGTTTGTTCGTTTTCATTTTGATATCGTCGTTGCTATTTCGCGGTCGATTTCACGTTCGATCACGGCGGATTTTTCGCGGCCAAAAATCACATTGCGAATCGATTTCAGCGGCTGCTCGCACGGAAGACAAGTTGCCGCGACGCCACACCGCGAAATTAGATTTAGTCGCGGCGGCTTTACTGTATACGTTGTCAGGCTGAATGAACGCCGCGACGTCTTGACGAAACGTATAAATACGCGCATAAACGGATCCCACGAGCATAATTACGACAGCCCGGCGTTATATATTTATATTCGAGTTACCCGCCATCAAACGTGTACATAACATTTTCACCGGCGTATTTGTTTAATTTTCGTCTAGCGCGCATGCTTTCCAAGTTAAATTTTCGACCCCTCTATTTGCACCCGCCGGGCTGAGCTTTTTCTGACACGTATTTGCACTTTTTTTACTCCACTCCTGTGTTTTTTTATCTTTTGCCCTTCCTTTTTCATTCTTTTAGTCACACTTTTTTTGAATTTTATCTCACATTGCGTTCCAAACTGATATTTTAATGAAACACTTTGCTCGCAGTATTTTTTAATTGCTCGTACAATTTATTTTTTACGCGCTTTTTTAACCTTTTGGTTACTTATTTTTTTTTAATTACTTAGTTTCATAATACTTGTGTGCTTTCAATTGGAAATTAATTGTCGGCCAACTGAAAAATTCCAGCCGGATCGTCGAGGATGATAAGTCGGCGACTGCCTTTGATCGCGCCAGAAATTTCTTTTCGGCGAAGAAAATCCTCTTATAAGTGGTTTCTGATAATTTTTTGACCGCGGATCCGGCTGACTTTTGTCTATTGCAGTTTGAAAAGTTCGCCGCGGGTGTCAAAATGCTTGTAATTATTAAAACTTTGGGTCTAAAAGCCGATTTGAATACTCTGCCTCGGACAAAAGTCGGTCTGACTTTTCAACTAGTTTCGCCTCTTAATATCTCGCTTAATAGTCGACAAATTCGCTTGTACACTCGAAGCGAACAATTTTCTCTCTTCTTTTTTTTCATTTCCTTTTTTTCTCTCATTTCTCCTCTCTCTCTCTATTGAATAAATGTTCGCGTATCCTCGTCGGGGTATATAACAGTGTAGAATATTTTGCACGCGCGGGTTGCATATTAATATCGCCGGCTGAGTGTCGAATATTAGTTAAACCGGTTGAAATTAAAAAAAGGAATCTGGTTATAATTTTTGTCGCACAATGGCCGACCTAGAAACCAATTCGAGTATGATAGCGGGAGTACCTATTCAGTCGGATGCAGAATGGGATATATTCTGCAGCTTGTAATACAGCTCGGCGCGATAGGCCCGCGGCAACTGCATTAACGAGACGAGCTACAAGCCCCGACGTTGGCTCATCGTTAGTCGCTTTCATCCAGCATCAAGTGTTTTATGAAAAGAATGTTATTTCATTATGTCAACAAAATGGTGCTCGCGACTTTATCGTCCTTAACTTCGATATGATAATGCGGCTACTAGCGACGCTTCTGTCTGCGAAATTCCACTTAGTTTCGGTTCTTTTTTTGTTTCGTCAAACACCCAACTTCAATGGACTCATTCTTGTTTTGACATTCATCTGGCAATTTTTGTTCTCGAATGTGATTTTGAAACGTTAATAATTGCCGACAAGTTTGGGTGCAAAGTTGCGGCAAATTGTAAGGTGCATATTAAATGCAGATCCTCAAAGAAGAACAGGTGCTCCACTTTGATGTGCAACAAAAACATAAACTGTCACGTAGAAATAAACACGCGACGGCGCCTTTGAAATACGTGATATTTCGCATTGTATATACACGCTCAAACAGTTATTCGCAGCGAGGTAATTAAGAACGCCGACGAAATAAATCATGTAATCAACTTCACCTTGCCAACTTTAATACCGCGCTACTTATTTCACCCACGCTATCACGATCAAGATGTTTTTGTTGGACATTTTTTTGACTGCTTTTTGATACCGTGCTTTCAAATCATGACCGTCAAAGTTTCGTGTCTTTGACGTTGAGCATGACAAATGTCGACGTGTGTTTAAAGTTTCATCTATCAAAGCATACGGCGATGACAAATAATTTCGTGATTAACGTTTTCCAACAATTTCTCGAAATTGTTGCAAATGTTTGTTGTAAGGTTTGGTTTGGTATTGTTATTTTTGTTTCAGGAGTTTTTTTTGGGGGGGGGGGAAGAGATTAATCTGAAACCAGTAATTTTATCAACGAACGTTGAATAATCGCGTCGGAACTTTTATAGCGAGGATGTTTTTAAACTGGCATTTTCATTTGTGATAACCTGCAAATTCTGATACTGCAATTGAATTTACGATGATGTCATGTTGATAAGGCCAACATGGTCGGCTGGAGAAAATGTACAGCAGTATGAAGCTGGTCAAATAAAATGGTCGTTAATTGTCAGGACATTGTGTTTGTGGCAACAAATCATGTGCAAATGTTGATGTCATGAAGAATTGAGAAATAATAATTGACAGTATCAGTCACGCGGGCAAACAATGAGTGTATTACCAGCTCTAGCGAACCCCCTGGCACACGTGTACACACGGCAAACACAATAGTCATCATAAATTCTGCGATCGATCAACGGTTTTAGCTCGAATTCCGGGCTTGTCGGGTATACCGGAGCTATTTTCAAAAATGAATTATCCGACTTAATCGAGTCGTGTTTTTGCAAAAATCACAAAGCCAAACACGCCGCTGTGCTGTTTAGAGGCGCCGTCGCGGATCGGCTTTGGGAACAAACCGCCGCGCGATTTAGTTTTGGTCAAACAAGACCGCTCGCTGACACGCCAATGCATATTTACCAATGTTTGACACTAAGCAAACCGAGAGCCGACAATAACAATCGCATGAAATTTTATTCCAACATTGCATCGCACAATTGCATCGCGGCCAATAACAAACGAAAATCGTCTCTGTTAGATTTGACGTATAATAAAACACGCGTATAAAATTGGATGTAAAATATATTGTACGTTTTATTGGGGATTTTATGAAATGTCATTAAGAAGATAGAGCGCGCGTATAGCTGAGGGGATTTTGAATGTGCGATAGCAGACGCTCTCGGATTAATTAAACTTGCAAGTCCTCGCGCTTTTGAATGTCAAACTAGACTATTTTGACAGGTGGAAAAAAAGGGAACGACTGAAGGAAGAGGAGAGAAGGGCACAAAAAATGTAACATTTGTAAGCAAATTTGTTCGCGCGTTTATTTGCTGCTTTTATTTCGATTTGTCAAGATAATTCATTTTATTTGCAATTCGACGCTGACGTTTCGTGCGTGCGTTGAGCGATGCTTTAACACTTGCAGTAAAGAAGGCGCATTTGCAAATATTGTATTTACTCGGGGCATAAAAACGCCTAATCCATCATAATGCCTGACTCGAGAAACTTGTACTTACACTAATGAACTAACAGCCCCTGTTACAGTCCTTTTATGCAAATTCAATGGAACTTACAAAACACTCCCGCGGGCCAATTTTCAAATTGAATTTTCAAGTTTTTTTTGTCCAATTTTAAACTTCGTTTTAATCAGCTTTTTTTTCCTAGTGACTAGCTAATCAAAGACGTTCAACGCGTTTCGGTATAAAGAGAAAAATTGATTTTCAAACGAGAACTTTAATCGTAAACAACAAAGGCGTTGGAAAAAAGTCGTTAAAAATTCTGATTAGTGTCGCGTCAAGATATAAACGGTTTGTTTTTGTGTCGCGCTTGTGTTGTTTTTCGTCGTATCAATTTTGATACGCTGCGCTTTTGATAAATAATATAACGTGTTCTCGTTCAGAAAGAGCCGGTGAAACGAGAGGGTGTAACGATATAGAGGTAATAATCGAAACCACATTATCTCCTTGACCTTTCATTTTGAACAAGAAAAACAAGCTAAACCGAAGAGATAAGCTTGTTTCGTTTTTGCAAAAATCAATGATTGAAAAATTCCATCTTCGAAGTTTTTTCGCGTATAAATGAAAAACCTAGCGTTTCTCTAATTAAAAATGAAACCGTTGAAAGACCGTTGTTGAACCTTTTTTTTTGACTTTACGAGGATTGAATGTTGAATTAACTTTTCGAAGATTTTGCGAATTGTGCAAAATTTAAGTCGGGCGGTTTGTCGAAATGTATTGATTGTTTTGAAATTATGGTTATGAGAAAACTTTCGACGTTGGAAACAATCAACAATCCGGGCCAGGCAATTGGCTTGATAGATATTTCCTTGCTTGATTTAAGGATGAATATTCAGGAAATTCACATCAATCAAATGATGGTAATTTCATAGCAATCGTACTACAAACAGTGGATGCTCTAAACTTTCACGAAGTGATAAAAAAAACACCAAAGTCTTATTTGACAACTTCTTTTTCTTCATAATATGAAAATCTTCGAGAAAAAAACAAGAAAATTTGTTTGAAAATTACTTTTTAATTTACTTTTGATTCAGACGACTGAATCAAATTTTTCGCTAAATAATTTTGCGATTTCGCGTCGTCATTATTTGATAGTTCGGATGATCAATTAGATGGCAACTCGATTGTGCGGCGCGGAAGTCAGATTTAACGGATATTGATTAAAAAGCGACTACAAAGCGATAAAAACTGAAAATTATCATTTAACGGATTCCTCGCGCGTCCGGTAGGTGTGGCTCTTCTGCTGGTCATGACGGCTCGCACTGATTTATGTCAGAAAACCAGGAAGTGAGAGGGCGAAAAAAAAGAGAAAAAAGCGAAAAAAAACGGACGTGAGAAAATCTGCGAGACGTTTCTAAGCGTAAATTTGGTCGCGAAGCGTGAATCCAAATATTCAATCGAAGAGCACTAAGATCTTGGGGGAATCGCACACACAAAGTGTAATTATCGGCTTTAGATAAAACACTCCTGGGATCTGATCCAGTTCTTATTCGCCGAGAATTGATGGCTGAAGTGAAATATGTCGCGGGTCAAATCACAATAAAGGAGCATTCGAATGGAAACAGACAACATTTTTTCATCCGCCGCAGACAAAGTGAGACGGCGCTGTTTATGAAACATTAGAAAACGAAAAGAGCCGTCGCAAATTTATGGCGCGCACACAATTGGGCGCGCATGAAAGATGGTTCCATCAAATCATCGGAAAAATGTTCGCTAACTGAAGATCTCGTACAAATTCGTTTTTTCCTTTCGTTTTGATTGAATGATCGCTAGCTCATAGTAAATCAGCTGAAAAGTTTATAACAATTTGTTAAACGTAAACGAGAGGATGGAAATTTATAGATTGAGTGAAACGGTTATATAGTGGCTGGTATAACGTTTGGCAAAGTGTCAAAGTTGCTACTACGCTGACAAAAATTGCGTCGCATAATTAGAGCATAAATCAGCGTCGAAAAATGGAATTACAATTTACACTTGTATTAACAAAAAGTCGGCCAGTTCATAAAGTTTGGACAAAAATGAAGTCGAGGGAAAAAATGTTCGGTGCAAAAGGATTGCCATTATGTTGTTCGATATAAAATCGAAAATAAGATATGAAAAATGTATGATCTTCTCTATGAAGGAACTGAGAATCAAAAGTGTGGGGAATTCAACTTCCGGCTTGCGTTGTCGTTTTCAAAGTCAAAACATCCAAGTCGATACGAGAGTTACGCAGCAGTTTGATCCCCGCCATTGTATTCAAATTGAATAGTTCGGAAGTTGTTTCCGAGGCGAATCAAAACTATGATTCGATATATTATAGTCATCTGCCGGAACCGACCTTGACACGCTCACATAATGGGACGAAAAAGAAGAGCCGAGGACGAAACAATGTCGCGCCAACTGTAAGTCCAACGGACTCAAATTATTTTGAGTGCTTGTGCTACGTTTGATGACAATATACGTCATATAAATAAACTATAATTGGATGAGCGGCGCGCGAGAACCGGCAGATTTGAACAGCTCCACCCAATTCAAGATGCGTACTTGTGCCGTGTATTTGCGGAAAGCAGCTTTCGCAAAGTCAGCATGATCGACAACTGAAACTGGCAGTTTTCAACTTGCGAGTGACATCCCTCCGCTTTGTTTTGCAGATCGACATTGAGTACGACCATACATCATTTTCAGAACACCCGTACAGATATCACTGATGTGTAGTGTGCGTCATATGTGACAACTGATGAACTTGAGTGTACGTTTGAATAAGTGAAATTTCGAATTAATGGAAAGGATAAAGTTTTTTTTTGCGACTACTTCCTTTTTTGTCGCAAGAAAAATCTAATTACCAACCGTGCAATTTGTTTATTTGTTTCTCACTTTTTAGTCTCGCTCTTTCGTTTCTTTTTCAATCGAAAAAGTCGTTTGCGGATGTGAATTGTTGTTTTGCGAGATGAAAACGCCGACGATCAAAATGTTACGAACTTGTGCTGCGCGGCTGCTTTGAAGTCTCAGCTCCCTGAATGAAGTTATAATTATGACAATTTTAAGTGTAATGTAATGGGTTCTTTCTGACTCAGACGCTCGGCCTGAAGTTTATTCGACAATTTCAAAAATACCCGCAGCTTCCTTCCAAACTTTTGATACTGTTAACCATGGTTTCAGCATATCGGTTAACGTCATGATGGTACGTCGTTACTCGCGAAACAAGATCGCTCGAACAAAACAAAACGAGCGCAATTTTCGCGAAAAATTGCAAAATTTTTTGCATTTTTTGCGCGTACAAATTTATCACGGTAACGATTTTATCACAATTATATTTGAAAATTGCTTTTCCAACGCAATGTAGATATTGAATTTTTCCTTTTTATACAGACTTTGATTGTTTATGAATTGCAAATAGGTATAATTGGAGAAGAAGATTTTTAATTGATTGAATTTAGTTTGTCGTAATTGAACTTGTGTTTTCAGCATCGAGTATTAAAATGAAAAATCGCGCTCATTCCTTTGATGTTTTTTTTCCTCGTTTAAGTGTTGAAAACTTATTCATATTGATCAAAGCTTAATTAAGTAAGTTACATCGATCGTTATGTCAACTTAAATATTAATCCTTGTTATCATTCTCACGCGCGCTTCTATGACGCTCGAGAACCTCCTACGTGTAAATAATATATCAAACGCAGTTCTATCTGAATTACGTACGTTTATCCAATTTCGCGAAATTGAATTAAATTGGAATTAATCATAAACAAGATATGGTCTCGATTTTCTTAGTACGGATAATTCCTCCCTTTATTCAGTCGTCTTTGAGTTTCAACTCAATCTTTAGTGCGGTTTTTTTTTATTAACAACCCTTATTAGTTATTGTTTCGAATCGATACATAAACTCGAAATGTCAACACCGAAAAAGAATCGAAAAATCATTAGCCGAAAATGTTTCAATTAAGACGACAACACACACGCTTGTTATATTACGAAATCGAGTAAACACAAATTGCATTATCAGGAAATGCCCCACACGTGTAATATTAATTCGATACAGCCGCTTGATTGATCGTTGCCGAACATTAACGAGATTAAAACAAATCAATGGATATTGCCAATATTTAAATTAATCCGCCCCGTTTACGAGGAAGAAAAGAATGTTAACCGACCGATCACCTGTTAATTTATTCATTGAACAATTGCTATTTACAAGAGAGAGAGATGCAAAAAGTTGTTCGAAAACACGACAGTATAATTACGGCGCGAAAAACTTTGGAAAACAAAACGCGTTCGGTAACGTGAAAATGTTCCATTGCGTTTTTGTTCGCGTTAAATTTTATTGCACGGTTAAGCGCGTCCTAACAAGGCCGTTACAGTTTTGTTTGCGATTACCTGAAAAGATGTCTCATTTTTGTCTTGTTGTTTTCTCAACTTCGCAGCGCCTTTCTATTTTTGTAAAACAACCTTTCCACATTTTTAAATGGCTTTTTTTCTTAGAGCCGTGAGCTTCTTAGCCATTCCGTCGAACAATCCCTGTCCTCTCGAGGGTCTTAGTGAAAAGATCATTATAGTTGATAATGGCGCGGCTGCTTTTTTTTATTTAAATTTCATGCCACGTCAATTGATTCTGTTTTCCTCTACTCCTTCGACGAATTCGATTAATGAAATTGTCAGCTTGGAAGACGCTTCTGACGGTTTTTTTTGTTCCGTGTACGAAATAACAAAAAGGAAACAAAAGGAACATCCAGTTGAAAGCGAGATTCTGTTCCGCGACAGAAATTGTTTTCAAAGAAATGACATATAAAAGTGCAGGTTGAATTGCGTGCTTCTTGTATTTATTAATTGTGAGCTGTTTTCCGTGCAACAAAGAGCGCTCGTGTTACGATTGCCGAATATTGTTATCCATTGATACGAGCAGCAAAAAGTAATACCGAATTTCAACGCGGAAATAATGTTCAATGATATTTTACCGCCAATTTCCATATCAAGTGAGCCGAGCTTGGTTTCAAATTTTCGCGCAAATCTTTGTATCAATATCGTGTGAGTCGATTTTGACGGAAAATAATTTTCACATTTGATACCTCAAATTTTCATATTTATTTTCCCTTTTTCCCATTTGTTTTGCTTCCTTGACTTCGAAATGCAACTGCAAAAATAAACAACCAGAGCAAAAAGGCGAAATTGATAAAACGAAAAGTTATATTTTTAATTATCTTAAATTCAAGATTCAAGTTAAGAGCCGTTGATACGACTTCGGTTTTTCAGCTACAAATTTCAACTTGGAAGTTTATCTAGCGAGATACTTTTTTATTAAGTTAACTCAACTTACCGCAGGAAGAATAAAACTCGTAGATATTTAGCGTGACGCTCGCACAAAATTTCTTATACTTGGACAGTAATGAAATGATTTTTCAAGTTTAATATGCTTTAAAAAAAATTCTGCTTTCATGGTTCTTTTCACTCGCCAGATAACACACGTTTTTGTTCACCAAGCTGTTACTCAAAAAAGGATCAAAAAAACTCACACCCTCCTGTCATTGATTTTTTACTGCGAAATTTTTCATCTCATCGAGAGAGACGTTTGCTTAATTAATAAGTTCTCAAAGTATCGAACAATCTATCAATTGCAAACTTTGTTTTTTACTTTGCCTATCGACAGAGCATTTTCATCGCGCGCATTTAATTCGCCTGTTTGCCAGACGCGAGAAACACTGCGGAATATTAAAAGCAGCCGCGTATGTTTCGAAAAATGAGTTGCCTCCACTCTCGTGCATTACACTTTTTACAAATGTCTCCCGGAAGAGATGGTTAAACCGACTTGCTCAAATACTTCTTGGCAGAGACTAAGAATAAGATACAGGCATAAATTTCCAAACTCCATCCAGAAGCTTATTAAAATTTCCACTCCGTGGCTGCTCTCACATGTTTGTAATAAATGTTAATTCATCATTCAATATTTATCTCCACCCATTCGTTTTCTAACTTCTTTTTTATCTTAAAATTTATCGTCCATTTTCCGTCCGGCTTTTTGTTTTATTTACAATTCTATCAATTACATCAGCTCCAACGCAGACCCAACCTCTCAAGGGCAGGGGTTGTCCGAGAAGTCCCACTAGACGTGATGCGAAGTGACGTGAACATGACCCTACACCATTCTCGTAATTAGAATTTAAACTTTAAATTTCGTCGTGAAAAAGAGCATCGATTGACAATTCTGATTGAGTTGAGAAGTTAATCGAAGATGTAAAGGACAGACAAGTGGGTGGATTAAAATGACAAAACTGAATAATTCATCCAGAAGCAATAAATTTGCTGAGTCATGAAACGGTTGTCAAAATGAATGTACAAAGTAATGGTTTCTGTGATCTCAATTGTCAAGGCCGGGGGAGGTTTAAAATTTCATGAGCTCTCTATCTCAGTTGTAATTTGACGAAAGGGAAAACAAAGAAAGTCGGCGATATTACAGTTAACAAATGTTGACATCTTTGAAGGATTCAAAACACACGGGATTTCAGGTCGAGTGGCAATAAATGAAGAGAGACAATGGCATTCGACGAGCTTGCAAAAAGGAGAGAGACTGCGATGAAAGAGAGAGCTAATAAATGCTGTCCGCGGTTGCACAATAGCGATTGACTGGCGATCCGGACGGAATGCCTCAATTACGATTCTATTGTTAATTATTACCTTGGTCGAGCACCCGATCAACGTGCATGTACCCAGCTAATAGCATAAGCGCTATTTTATGCTGCTGTTTGACCGTTGTTTTCTACCCGGTCCCCAATTCATTGTCATTTAACGTTAATGACAGAGCTAAAGAATTTTGAGTACCCACTCTAACGAAAAAGCATTCCCCAGACGATTCGAGTGCTTTTTTTCTCTCTCTCACTCTCAATTTTTTATTTTTCACTTCGTGTCGAAAATGCCAAATCATTTGCATCCAGCTCGACTTTCTCTCATTTATGAAATTCCAGATTAACGAACTCCTGAATTGCGTCAGCGTTTTGCCGTTTTTGCCCTTTTTCAAATTTTCTTTTCATTCTTTTCTGCTCGTAGAAAAAGAAATGATTTGTAAAGGAACAATTTTAGCCGAGAAAAGTTTGAAATATTTTGAGTGAAAAGTGTGCGCGTTTTTTTGTTGGTGCATTAAAAAATGATTTGAGCTCAAATGAACGAGCCCCATAGATTATCACTTTGTTGAGGGGGGAAACTTTTTCTCCCGAGAGCTCCGGGAGGTTGTTTGTTTTACACCTTGCTCGCCAGTTTTCCTTTAATGTTCAATCGATAATTTGAGCGCTTCTTGTTACGAGGGAAAGTGAGTTTGCAGCGCAGCCCATCAGAACTCATTTTTGTAATCGTGTAAAAAAGTAACTAATATGAAGTACAAGAATGTGCTAACACGCTCCAGTTTTCTTCGCCAACAAAAAGTCATTAAGTGGAAACTTCGCTATCGCCACACGCTCGAGTGATTCCTCTGCCACCCCCGTTCGCGATAATTCACGTGCAATTTTTGGTTGCACGCGAAACTCGGCATATTTCTGCGTTCGCAATTCAATGTCTTGATTAATGGAAACACGGGTTTCTTTTTTCATGCACGGTAATGTTGCGCCGACAAAATCGCGGTGGGAAAAAAAATTATAAACTTGTCCAGTGGTTTGGGAGGATATTTTTTTTTGTAGCTGAAATAATGAAACGCTTTCGAGCACATTGTTTGGAGTCTTTCGCGGCAATATTTTTGTCGCATCGAAATAGTCGGCCCTCTTTTATAAAGCGCGACGGAAAACAGATTAATAATCTCCCCGCCAGAGATGTATCGCTGTTGTAACGAAATTTCCGTTTTTTCAAACTGTTGAACGGAAAAATTGAGTTTACATGTTATGCGATTTTTCTTCTTTGTTATAAATGAAATGTTGCGAACTTTTGAGTTGAAAGAGAATTAAAAATGTTAGATTTCATTTGTTGAGTTGCATATTTTATCTTTAATTTTGTCATAGTCCGTCTGAGAAGGTGGTTCTCTGCGGTTTTAGAAAAGTTTCAACGTTATATTCGGAGATTATTCTAACAAAGATTCAGCTGTTCAGATAAATAACTTTTACGTAAGATCAACGTGTATTTCAGCTATTTTCAGGCCGAAAGAAAGCAGCTGCACGAAAAATTTAAATTTATGTTGTTACTTTAGTTTCGCTCTTAGCACGATGTACAGTGTCACTTTACGATAAAACTTGCCCGCAACAACCAGCCGCGCTTCAACTCGCGTATGAACAAACAATTATTCATCCCGCAACTTTTAATGATTTCAAATTGTCAACCGTAATGTTTTACTCTTCTTTCATTTCTTTTTTCGCTCACTCGTTTGTAATAATTTCAAACCAATTTGGAATGTTCATTCTCAATTCTTTTTTTATCGGACAAGATAGAGTCTGTTTTAACCGTTGGATATCGGACGAAACTTTTTGCTCGAAATTGGGCGTTTAAATAAATTAAACGGACCGATGATTATTATACATTGTGGTTTTTGTTATCGACGTAAGATTCGCCGTAAATTTGCGCACGAACCGCCGAGGTCCTTTGTCTTCGACAGAAAATATTCCGAATAATTTATGTCAATAATTTTTCAAGTACTCATGAATAATTCACCGCTCAGAAATGAACAGGGATCACAAACACAGTTAAGATAACAAGTAGACGTCGTTGGCTTCTATGAAATTTTCACATAAAAAGCCGGGCGACACCGCGTCATTATCCTTACGGCCCGAGTACAAGCCTGCAAATGAATGAAACCCCGTTTTTCATTCTAATCTATCGCCATGAAATCAGATATTAATCACGCGCTGCCGTAATTAATTTTAATCCAAATATTAAACTCGGATTAGCCTATGCGTTCACTTCTTTTCCCGGATTTTAAAAAAGATTCGCAGTTCAAACGTGACATTTTTTCATTTCTTTTTTTTTCTGATTTTGATTCTATTTATTTGTTATTATTTTGCCGAGGAAATGGAAACGTTTCGAAGGAGAAAAAAGGTCGCAAAGTGTGTGACTGCAGTATGAATTACATATTTGGAGTAACAATTCAACATCTGGCGTAACCTGAGAACTGCACTCGAGAGTAATATCATAAAGGCGCATGGCATCGACATCGTTTAAGTAATCGCAAGAAAATGCGGACGGATTGGGGCGTGCTCGATATTCCACAGGATAATGTATGCGCTGTAAATAACGCAAGTTTGTACCGTATAGTTCTGAATATTTAACGACCCGACTAGTTCCTCATGCCAAGATATCTTGGCGAAATCTTTTTCGTCTAAAATCCCAACGACGAGGTATAAAAAAAAAGAGCGCAGGATAAAAAAGAAAGAGATTCGATTGTTGTTGGGGGCGAAAGTAAAAAAATATATCAGAGAAATAGAGCTCCCCATCGATGGGGAACTTGACTTTTATTTCGAGCGTTATTCTCAAGTTTTCTGATTTTACAATCAGTCGCAGAGTATCTCTTGTCTCGACGGCCCAACTTCTTAATGACGTTCTGAACCGTATATTGAATTTTGTCGATAATTAAAGAAGTTAAAGACGGGGAATGATGATGAAATGCATTTGCCGACTTATTTTGTTTATTCGTCTCCTCCCAACGGAAAAGAGCCATCTCGATCAAAACTTTTCGATTATTTTGTAACCGATAAACAATTCAGATACAATTCATTAATTTTTTCTCACAAACTTTGTGAGCAATCATTCTGATCCCAACTTCTTTTCTCTCTTTTTTATAATAATTCGCGGTGCAACTTTTTTGAGCTAACAGTGAAAAGTTGTTGTTTCATTTGGAAACATTTCCCAAATTCCAAAACTCAATTAAAATAAAACCCATCGGTTTTTGCATTGAAACACATTCCGAAACATTTGGTCATTAAATAACCGGCAGTTTACGGGTTTAGTTTAATTGTGCAACTTTGGTTTATATCGTTTAAATATTGTATGTCAAAATTGATGTTTAAAACAACGTTGGCGGATGAATTGTGCAAGAGTAATGATTTGAAAATTACTGATTTCAGTCCTTTGCGGTGGCCGGTTCCCTTGACAAATTGAGTGACAGGGTGAAATACTTTTTTTCCTCTCAAATGAACACCGGATGAAAAATCAGGTCTCTGGAGGGAGCCGAGAATGGATGGTATCGCGGAATTACTGAAAGGTGCAGGTTGACAACGATAACGGCGCATGACAACACACGCCCTTTGCAATAGCTGGGTTAATTCCAACTGAGGATGATTCGCGATGACTTTCCAACAAAATATATTATGCAGGATGAAAGGAAGCGAAATTCGGGAGGTATGTTTCATCATTTTGACGAGAGAAAAAAAAGTTCTTTCTCAACTACTGTCTGCGACGACACTGATCGGTGTCGCCCTGAGATGCATAAAATAAGTTTTTAACCAACTTCACGGCAGAAACAGGGCGCTCTTTTCAATCCGACACTTTTGCATACCCGGACCTGAACTATGAACAGATATTTCAGCGTTTCGAACAACTTTATACGTGTGAGGGAGCAAAAAATGACTGCGCAGTTTCTTGAAACGAATTGCACTCGCAAAGTTTTCGCTGCCTATTTCATTTTGCTTTTTTGCTTTTTATGTAGTTTCATTTTTTTGAATACAAGACAACCGAGCAAAAAAACGAGCCAGCGACGTGTTATTTCGAAATTACGTCACGGTTGTAAAACCAAGTCAAACAAGTTGATTTTAATTTTAATTCGGGAATATCAAATGCAGTTTTGCAGACAGCGAATCGCTTTTTTTTTCACGCCGCTACTTTCGGGCTTTGAAATAATTTACGACCAAATGAGTTAATGACGCTCATTTTTGCCAAACATTTTTCGCAAATCATATTCAACTCATTCCTCGCGGAGTTAATGAGATTTATCACTTCAATTTCGTTTTGCCAGCAAAATAAATTACGTTTCGTTGCGTTCATTTGACCGAACAAAAAAGTTTAATCTGTTAAAAATGTTAACAAACGTATGAACAAATTCGCAACAGAATTTAATCAAAATTTCGGGGAAGAAGAACGAACGAGCTCGCGGAGAATCGTCCATAAAAATTGAACTTACATTTCAGTTTATTTTCTTGCCGTATGAATGGCTTCAATTGGACTCATAAAGTTTTGCTGTTTTTAAACTGCAAAAAAGTCGAGGGCGCTTGCGCATTGGTCGAGGGCGTCGGTGCTCCGGACGATAATTCAAGATGCTCTATACGAGCCGTCACACGCATCAATGATCTCCGTCATCGCGAATGACCCCGCACGAGATCACTGTTTGTAAATACCCGGTCAAGCGAGAAGGATCAAATGCACGATTGATGCCCGCGATTAAAAACGATAAAATTGCGCGCGAAAAAATATGTTCAAAAATAATTCAGTTCGAATCATCCCCTCTATTCATCAAAGTTGCATGTCAAAACTAATTCCACATTTTGGTACACGAAAATTAAAAGCTCGCAAAATTGGTTTTTAATAGAAGTTGCATAACGTGAGGTGTATTTTTTTAGTACTTTCATTTGGAATGTAAAAACATGAACCAAATGGAAAAATGTTCGTTGAAGCTTGACAATCAACGGATGTGAAAATAAATGTCTCAGCTGGTCGGAGAAATTGACAGCGTATCAATAATTACGCGTCGCGACGCACAAGTGTCTCCCTTAACTTGTTTATCGTTCGCTGGAAAACTTGAAATTTATATGGCGTGGCGCGAGCGACAAAAAAAATAGTGTCCTTTCATACACACATCTCCTACGGGACGAGTGAACAATTTATCGCGTTGTAAATTAAATGCTTTTTGCGCGCGTCTTTTGTTTCGTTCGAAACGGCCATGTCGATTTATTGCGAAGACGCGCGACTTTAAATGTTGCACTTGCATCCGAATGAAATGCAACATTTACGAGCACAAAAATACAGCGCACAAAGAAAGCAGCAAAAGCGTACGCACCTTTTCGTGTGGAAAAAAAGCTTCCCGTACAAAATAATCAGGGAAACCGCGAACATTTATTCAGTCTTAACATATGTAAGCCCGAGTGCGACTGTAATTCTGTGGCGTGAAAACGAAAAAAAAGAGCCAATAAATAATCGTTATCATTTTCATAACGAGCAGACGCGAGATAATTTTGGCTTTTCTACACGCAAGTTGTTTCAGTAGACCAAATTAGTATGATGAATAACTCACTCAGATCAAGAAGGTTTCTCTTGTAAATTTTGCTTTTAGAAAAAGTACTTTTCCTTGACTTGTTTTTATGTTTGATACTATTTTTGTGCTATAGTTTGTTTTCTTATAAACAAAATTTTCCAATAAATACAATATTCGTAGGTAGTTTTGATTTTCAGCAAGTATTTTCATCCAATCAAGATCCGTTAAGAGGTTAACTCGAAGTTTGGGAATAGCCATAACCAACAAATTGGCATACGCTATAGCGGGTAATAATTCCGATGAGAAATCCGGAAAATATCCTTCGGTTTGCCGCCGTGCATTGATAGGACATTCCGCAGATGCCCTGAGGCGTATACAGAAGTTGAACAGTTAATTAAAGCGAAATACTTGAAATACCCTGGACATGTTTGACATCGTCCCGGGATCACCGAGAAAATCTCAATGCAAATTAATACGACTTTTATCATCAGCGCAAACGAAAGACAAAACTCGATACGAATTATTTTTTTCATTTCAAATTCCTTTTGATATCATTTTCCGGAGAATTTATTATACAAATTCTCCGCAATCGAATTTGTGATCGTCCTTTTTTGCCTGGGAAAAATGTTGTTGAAGAATTCGTCTGAAAGGTAAAAATCAATTTTGAGTTTGTCAAACGCAGCGGCGTTGTTAATTTGAAAAATGTCAAACTTGTTGTCATTTTCATAGTCAAGTTAAGGAATGAGAAATTGTAAGAAAAAAAATGGAAAATGTATAATCATTTTCCGCTTGACTTGGAGTCACGCGAGATATAGCGGGATCGAGTAATTTTTCTGACGGAACATCTGGGGGTATCCGATTCCTGCAAAATGTGATATTTTAATTTTGTTTGCGCGAAACTCGTCTCTTTTTGCTAATGGCCTTAATGAGGATAACAATTTTAAAAATGTATTAGCATAAATTTCTGTATTGCCTTGGATATAATACGATTAAACAATTTCATCGCTGATCTCGGACGTGCACCGTGTGGAAAGGAAATAAATAATCTTTTAGATTTCACTTCAAATGAAACATTAAATAGAACTTTATTACAAACAGAAAATCTAAAATAAAAACTTAAGTCTGGTATACAAAATGAAACGAAACAAAGTCATCGAGTTTTGATTACAAAAGAGCGCCGAATGAAAAGAAATCGTAACAACTGAATATTAACAAGTGACAAATATTGTTACCCGCTTTTCAATATAAGCACTCTTCAGTTTAATAGCAAATTAAAAAGCTCGAACAAACATTTACTCGGATATTTACTTCGCGCGATTTTTCTGAACTAAAACAATCCAGACGGAAACAAGTGGAAAAGTTATTCTTTTTCGCGTCTGTTGTTATAATTGAAACATTTTCATCAGCAGAGATACAAAAACAAAACGCAAAAGTTTTTCCACTAAACATATTGACGAAATTCTTTTTTTCCATCTAAAATCACGACTAAAGACGAGATGAGGGATTCATTTTTCGTCTCTTGAATTGACAATTGGCGGCGACGTGAATATATTAAGTGTCCAATGAAAAAAAAAGAGCGCTGTCCTGTCTGTAGGTTTTTATTAGCCAATATTTAATTATCTAATTCCGTTCATGGACAGGAAAAGAGGTTTTATAAATGGCGCGCGTAGACAGGACATTAAACGAATTCTTTCCATCGGCCATAATTCGAGGGCAATTAACTGCTTCACATGTACCCCCCGAGAGAGATAACTCAGCGCAACAAAACTGCTCATCAACTCGAGCGAACGAGCGCAGTGTCTACAAGTATTTCAGAAAGATAAAAAGGATTCTATTTAGAACAAACTACGAGCGCGCGCCGCCGGGACGCACAATTGCGAGTTTCGTGAGAGTTCATTGCAGCGTCATTATTACATCCTCAGATGGGAAAGTTGATTTCTTTCTTCCTTGTTCTTTCCATAGTCCTTTTTTTGATTTACACTCAAATCGAATTGTCGATTTTTTTTCCGCCTCAAAAGAGAGAAACTCGGAGGAAAAACAAATCTGCGATCATAAATCGTCCTGAATCAAATCCAAAAGTACACGCCATTTATTGTGCAATTTATGATTTCGCTCGGGATGCATTGTCGCTAATTCGAAGCTTCCCATACTGATATTAAGTTGCGAGAAAAAAATGTTTAAACAGATTTATGTTGGGGTAAACAAATTGGGAAATCGTTCGTCGTTGATAATATGAAAAACAAGCAAATTGTTAGGGAGAACTTGAAAATTTAAGCCACAGTCGACTATTAGAATTTTTTACCCGGACAGTTTCGAAGTTTTGAACCATTCTGACCCGAAGTTACTCCATTCGGGCGATACATTATTAGAGTTCTCGCGGGCAGTTAGCGGTTGCAATTGTATGCGAAAGTACATGTTCGAGGGTGCAAAAACCGAGTGCAATGATCGCACATAATCATTATTGATATTGCAGAAGAGGGGCAGAAAAAAAAGGGATCAAAGTGAGAGACTACGAAGCGCGTTGCAGAAAACAAGCCATTGAGTCGTAAACTAATGTATTTCCGCATTAATGTTTAGTTTTCGTGGAAAAAATCGTATTAACAGAAGGGTAAAAAGAAAGGGCATAAAAACTAGTTTATGAGCATGCCTGAATAACACGAAGGGAAAATAATTTAAGACAATTAGGGTGAATCGAGGGGGATCGAAATCGTCACGAAGGTGACTGAACTTAGATCGACGTTCATTTCGTGTTTTCTTTTTGCAACGCTCAATTAAATTGTTATCACTCACGTGACCCGGGCCAATAATGAATATGAAAGTTTATCTTTACAACCTGGGTGTGAAAGCGGACGAGAAGTTTGCGCGGCGTTATTGTTCAATTTATACGTCTGTTCTGAACGTCAGGCCAGATTAGACGGGCTTTTGTTTCAATTAGAAAAACGAGAGAGAAGCTGCCGCGCGGACCAGTAATGAAAATGAAACACGCAATTTAGAATCCGCGTAATTGGCGATCACTGAATTCCCCACGAGCTTTCAAACTAATCGCTCTTTTCTGTTAACTTTTCAAAAGAAAAGCCCAGATTCGATTTCGCGGTCTGTCCCGAACAGGTCCGAAGAGTTTTGTCTTCGATGAAAATTTGGATGGGAAACGCGCATCTGAATTGAAATGAAAACACGAGATTAAGACGGAGAGAAACGATGAGAAGAGAGAGAAACAAATAGGTTAAAATAGTTTTTCAATTCAGTGCCGCGGGACGGACTAAAATATTCGATTGTTCAGACGGGCGACTATGAGGCGGCGTATTTTTAGTGACCGTCGGATTGTTTTGTGTATTAAAGTTTAAATCGATCGCCGTTTGTCAATGACAACGTGTCGAAATATTCGATTTTCGACACGCGGAAACGTTCTGCGTTATTTACACCGGCTGGGGGTGAGAGGGGGGCCAGACGCAGGGAAATAGTAACGTCTTTCAGGGTAATAATGTTGCTGCCTAACGGCACGTGTAAAAGCGAGTTAGTTGCCGTAATAAACATGTGCACGTGCAAATCATTCGTCCATATTCTCCCAATGAAAGTTTCATATCAAAAAGTCTCTTTGAAATGTAATAGACATTAATGCTCGTTACTTAATATTACAAAATTGTTCAAAGAGAATTTCATACTTGTCGACAAATACCGTAATAAATTTAATTAGTTTGTGTCAGTTGGCGTGTAATGTTTTTTGTTTGTTATTTCATTTGAAAATTAAAAGCGTTCGAAACAAAAACGCGGGGCTGAATAATTGCATTTTTTGCCGTACCAATTAGTATTATTTTGTAATGAATTGTATTATTATGGAGTGCAAAACACTCGATGGAGGTTGCATTCATGAATGTTCAACGGTAATGAATCAATTGACACGAGGATGCATCGAAATGAATAATTTGTTCAATTAAAACGAAAGTCTTCGACCGCACGAACACTGATGGAGCTGGAGAGTTCAATCGGTGACAAAATATCTGCATTTTATTTATCGCGAAAGGCACCTCTCGATCGTTAGGCGCCTGCTCTCGTCTCGCGACGGTTCTTGATGTTAAACAAATTATGCAATCCATCATAATCCACACTCTATATTTTCCTTAGCGAAACGATAATTCAGCACGAACCAAATTAAACACTTTATTTGTCTTCGTCGTCGGGCATTTATAAAGAAAACATTACGCTCCCTTAAGATGAACTTTTGGCGGTGACTAATGTTTTTGCGGCGACCTCGCTCACTCTCGGCAGAGAGGAACGAGGATTAATTGTTATTTTGAAGTGAATTATAACCGCCATTGGGTTCTCGGATTCGAGAGTTCGATAGTTCTTATGGTTATTTGACACTTTGATGTGTGCTGAGTAATCATTGATTTGAAGCTCGTTTCAGCGATTCCTGTTGCTCCCGGTTGTGCTCTTATCGCAGCCCTTTGTTTAGCTGTATCGGTCTTCGCAACAGCGAAACAACGAATTTCCGCCATCGATCGTCTGCCCGGCTTCAAACATTAACAACTTACATCAAGTTTTATGTATGGCCAAACACTGTGACCCAACTACCAAAACCATACGCTCCACGAGGATTTATGAATGATCATTTCAACGTTCCAAATTGGTCATTTTGTTTCAACGCACAAAGCCAAACTTGTTATTCACCCTGTTATATTCACAAGTTGTTTCAAACAAACCGATTATTAACCTCTTTTTAGATCGTTTGCTTTTTCAACCGATTATTTCTACTTGAGCAAATTTATTTTCGGATAAATTTGGGCTGATATTTTTTTGCGGACATTTTTGGCACGAAATCTCGCGTCTAAATTGTATCGAATGTTGCATCTTGAGATTTGGGTTGAAAACGAAGCCAGCTAATAAGAAACGAGCAGACGCATCTAAATTGCAAATGCGGCTTTAAAGTGTGTCTTTGCATATGCGCTGCTAATCAAAGTCTGATCGAAATAATTGGGTTCGATTATTTCCGCCATATTTGGAGGTTCATCAGACGCGATGGGACGTGACGAAAAACTGTCCGATCGATGAATATAATTCGGAATTAATTCTAATGAATGGAATTAATTTTAATCATAGTCAAACGACTCGAAATAACAAGGCGCCCGCTCCGATGCGAAGGCAGTTTTATTAATTAACACCCCGGCTGATATCGGGATTCGAACAGCCAATGTGACTTGCCTCTGTTCGAATGATTATTATCGGATCTGAAATTATTATAGTTAATAGTATATTGTTCATTCCACAGGCTTTTCGATGTATATTGACTGTTTCAATCGGTCGCGCCAGCTTGATTCTGATTGTCTGTGAGCTAGCGCGTTTACGTGATATCAGAAGCCGAAATACGACTCTGTGCTTGTTTTATTCAATTTGTCCGGCGTTGCTTAACAACACCTCGAAATCCATTAATTCGGTTCGGCGTTTCTTTTATAGTCGACCAAATTCATTCAAAACAACGCCGCTGCGACGAGCTATGACGTTAATTTTATGAATCGTCAATTGGACGAGCGTAAATTAAATGAACCCCGCGTCATTGCCGCTGACGTAGTACTCGATTCTCCGAAATTAACTTCGCTCGGACGATGGAGCGCTCGAAAATTACTCGACGTTAATACAAGCTGCGAAGAAGACATAACAAAAAATATCATAGTTTCATATTTCCTTTTTTTTTACAAATTTTCGGGTTTCATCGGGTAAAGTTAAAACAGAGATAAAAGTTATCAGTTCGTATGACTCGCTGATTCGCGGATTCTAATTTGTCGGGATCTTTTGCTTTGCGACCAGTCGGAATTGAGTTACATGAAAATTTGTAGCGTATCGATGTATCGTCATTTCAGACATCAAATTCGCAGCGATAATCAGTTAATAATAAAGCTCAAACTGATCGCGGGGATACGGCGCTGCAAAATTAAAGTCAGGATCAATTTTGAGGTTGATTGAAACGCCATTGTATGGTTTTCAAACTGAAATCAAATGCCTCTAATTAAAAGCGACCGGTAATTAGTTTATTACACGAATCGAGGAAAAAACGGTTTGATGAAAAATTGGCCGAGCGGCAGCACTAATGAAGTGAACGATTTGCATGAGCTTGTTTTTTCTGGTCGAGATGACGTGAAGGGCGGATTTTTGGTACCTTTGGCATTTTCGTAACGGCAAAAAGATCGCTGCGGATTGAATTATAACCTCGGACGTTTGATTAATGCTCGGTGCATACGAAGCCAAGCGCAAACAGTCTAAAATAGCAGCATATAGATTATCATAGTCCAAGTTAATTTACCAGATACATCAACTACGAAACATCAACTTGAACTCCGGTTACACATTGTTACACACAGGTTTCTAGAACAAATTAAACAGTTTTTTGTCATGACGTCACATTTTTCGTGTCTCACTCGCTGTGACGTTAATTCAATTAATAAATTGCGACTTTCAAAGCTGAACGGTTTATTCTCGCGGGGCTAAAAAACGAATGCGGAATCTTGATTTGGCGCCGTCTTTTATTTAACGACTTGTAATGACCGTTTCCGACTATCTCTCTGTTTGATCAGGCGGCAGGCGAATGGAAAAAAAAGAACGACCAAAGAGAGCCGAGGTTCGATTTCCAAGCGAAACTAATTTACGTCCGAGAAAAAGCTCCTCGGCGTTTCGCCGGTGACCCATATAGTATTCTTTCCAATAAACACTCGCCGGCAAAGAGATCCTTTTCCTTGTTTGTGCAATTATGAAAGCTCGCGCGGAATTTTCTGAAGCGCTCGCGCTGACTCGCACACGTGTCTTGAATACGTCCGACGATTATCAACTTACACACCTCGAAACGCACTCACATTATTTTCTCAGAACATTTCGAATTAATTACAATATGAAAGCTAACATGCTTCTTTAGTTTCAATTGTTATACCGACTACAATAGCCGTATTTAAGCTCGGTATTTATCGCACTTTGCATTAACAATCGCGCGGATAAATGTTGGGAAAAAAGGATGCATCAACTATTGTTGGTTGGTAATTATGCTGCAACATTGAACAAAAAGGCGCGGAACGTTTTTAATAACGAATTTTCACGCTCTTTTTCTTTCTGACTTGACGCGCCTGACGTGACGTTTATCTGTACTACTTAAAATGTTTGTTGAACGATGATTTTGATTAGAAAATGTTGTTGCGGTATGTTTGCGGTAAGCGGCGTCAGTTGCATTACAATGCAAGTTTGATGATGAAAACAGGGGTAATGAAGTGTTGATCTAATTATCGATAATAAACATAATTTGTTAGGCGAACAAAAAGCGCCGCCAGGTGTGTGATTAAAGTTGAATTTATATGCAGAATGGACACTTGGCCATCAAAGTCAAGCCCGCGAGGATTTTTGTTCCTCGTGGGATACACGCCATAAAACTGAATATTCACATTAAGATGTAGCGCGCAGGGTGTGGTGATGAGAAAATTGAGCTTATGGAAATTTCGACCGGAGGGAAACTGTAGAAGCAGAAATGAGAGAAGAAATGGGGAAGCAAAAAAGTTTTGTCGACCGAAATTTATAATAACCAGGTATCCGAAATTGTTTGCAGATAAACGGCCTGAAATTCAGTAAACTCGCTCCGCGACTCAATTTTCTCGTCTTGTATTCTTTACTGCTTTTACGGTTCGGAAACCTCGACACTTTGCTCGGTCGTACTTTATTTGTTAAAATTACGGTCAACGTTTATACTCCATTGTACAAACAAATTCCACTCAATCTCCATTTAATTCGCTAACGTTTAATTTCAAACGAATTAATTTTTCAATAATAATCGCAAGTCTGTTAATTAAAATACACTTTTCGGATTTCGCTCTTGTCCTTTGTTGCTTTATGGTGATGAAATTTCAATTCAGGAAGGTTTAAACTTCATCGACTAATTATCGTAAAATAAAACAGCCCTCTAAGTGTAATTTAATCTCATAACGTTATTAAGGTAATTGTGCAGTTTTAGAGACTGTTATGGGTAGTCGATAAGCATTATTCAAACGTCATTATAATGCCTGTGTCAGCTAAGACCTAACAAATTAGACGCAAGACAGGGTATCAAAGCACACTGAAAAATCAAATCCAACTAAATCACAAGTCAACACGTGTACCCCTCTCGTTTCCATCTGTCACCCTAAACGATCGCTAACGTATTTTTGTCGAAATTTTATGCACGTTTCCTCGATTAAAGTTAAATCAATAGGCGTATAATAAGATATATTCGTGGCGATGTTTCTCGAAAGAACCATAGCACCTTAATATAAATGTATGATATTTTTATATCTCCGTCTGAGTTGTAATGATGTCTGGACTGAATGCCATTTATCGCCTATAATCACTTCATAACTCACCGGTTAAATCTTTTAATAAAAGCCTAAAACGTGACGAGAAACTGCTCCGCCCCTAAAACCCGGAATATATTAGATATATTACGTAAGATTGTCTCGAATTTCGTGGCAATATTGTTATACCACTACCCTCCCACATAATTTATTAATCCTCAACTTAAGTATGCCATTTTTTTACTCCGTCTTCAAGAAAAACATGAATTTTCATCACGTAATTGAATGGCGACTAATTTATTTATCCAAGATCGAAGCTCATTAATCCGCGAGAAAGATTCATACCCACTCAATAAATTTTTCACGCGAGATTATGAAATTCAAATGCCGCCGACAAGTTGAAAAATAAAGCGTTACGCGCGGGCAAACACGTGCGATAAATTCGTTCTGCTCTTCTCTTTTTATCGCCGCGCCCTCTATCTTTATATCGTATACAGAATCTGGATAATATCTGACGTGATGCGGCACATGAAACTCTCCTAGAAATCAATATAGACAAGCGTTATCAGATCGCGTTTGTCGGAGATGTTTGCGACTTTTGTCAACAGTCTGAGCAGGGGGGGGGGTGGGGATAAATGCCGGATTTTCGGCAGTCCCATTTGAGAATCACCACAAGGTTAGGCAGAAAGAAACGTTACATACGTACGATATTCTAATGAATCGTTGTCGGTATAAATGGCTCGCATTTAGTCGAATGGGTAAAACTGCGGTTATTTGCGGTGCACTTCAATCGAATTGGCTGCCGTTTGCATAATCTGTACCGGTAGTACGTACGTGACTCGCGCTTCAGGGGTATTTGTGAATCTGGTCCCTTTTCATCCTTCCTTCCACACGCTTCGTTTCGTCTTACCTCACATTCTCTCTTTCACGTTCCGTCTCCGTCTGCCTCTATCTCTGCTTCTTCCACTTCTTCCAAGCCCAAAACTCCGCTTACCGACCCTAAACCGCTCTCCCTCTTGCGATCCTCTTTTTCCAACGCTGTTCACCTTCGCGCCAACTAAACATCTCAAATAACTCCTGCGGATCATTTTTTTTTCCTTCTTACAAACATTCGGCTTTTTTTCCCAACTCCAATCTTAAATACGTTACAAATTTTATTTACTCGGTTTCTCCCGGTTTACCGGAATATCAACATTTTTACCGCAAATGTTTATTGTTAGCAGCAATATTTATGGTGTAAAAGAAACGATTCATCCGGAGATTCATTTACGACTGGAAATCAGGGCAATTCAAGAGAGAGAAAGTTCCCTTGGAACAAATCTGATTTCTTTTTCGAACTTTTTTTTATTCGTGAAAAGAGAAGGTGGAAATTTATACCTACTTTCGAATCCTCGGGTTTGATTTGTTAAAGTCTTAAAGATAGCTCGACTCGTATTTTCCCAGCGGTGAAATTTATAGAGGTAATCATTCGAAAATTTACACGTATATGCAATTTTGGGCGCGATCGCGCAACGACGCACTGTAAAACGGTTTGTGTAAAAGTTGGTTTTTTAAGGTTCACTGTGCTGTTCAACTTGGAAAAAAGTCAAGCGAAGCTAAAAAGCGGAAAGGCTTTTTTTTATTCTTTGTTTTGCTCAACTTTGATGCGAAATAACAAGTTCAGTTTTGTAGCATTTACTAGAAAAAAATAAACTTAATGTTATTCAAAGTTTGAATCAAACTTACACGTTTTGTTTTATGCAAAATTCAAAGGGCATCATTTGATGCGGGTTTTGAATTAAGTTTTTACACTTTGATCGTTTAAGTTGTTAACTTTAATTAAAAGAGGATAAAAGTGCAAACGAAGAGGAGAATTTTTTAATTTAATAAAAGCGATCGTTTGGGTTTTATAATATTCCCCGCGAATAAATCGATGTTGAGCAGTTGTGTTGCAAAACGGGGTTCGCTTTCTTATCGCTATCCATGGCGCTTGCTAGTTAACCATTTAATATTATAATTTACTTCTGCTACCTGCAGGATCTTCTGACGCTGCTAAAAGTTATAACAGTACTCCGCAAACTGGACTATGCAAATTGTTTAACCTCTCGTTAGCGATATCTTTTTTAAGTTTATTGTCGAGCCGAAATGAGACTACCTTTTTTTTCCTCATAAAAAAATACTTCTCTGCGATAAACCGAGGAAAAAAGTTTATCCATGAAATAATTGTTTGTCGGATCGATGCAAAATATTAGTTAAAATTGATTCAACAATTTAAGCTGCTTGAGGAAGAACTTTTGAGAATCCGTTTTTTAGAACTGTGCTCCATTTTTGTATTGTTCGTGTGTGTTATTGTGTTTGCAAACTTTCCGTTTCGGTTGAATGACGAAATTAGTCACGCCACGTAAATACATAATTCCCGTACTTAACGAATATGCAGTTGTGGTATATCTGTCGCGTGAAATTATGTTCTTCAACTTATTTCATTACACTTTACTTTGTTGCTTGATAAGCTACGACAGTTCGTGTAATAATATACGACACAATTTAACTTAATTGTGATTTAATAATTTGAATTTGAAATTACCCTCTATGATGTTCAAACAACAGTGAACCAGTTGATTAATGGTCAAATTCGTTTGAACGATTCGGTTGTTTACGATTTTTTCATTCCTTTTGCGTACACAAGAGATTGGATGAAATTTCAATATTTTCACATTGCGAGTAATATTTAAAAAAGCTCGGCCAAGTTTGGGTTTTTTCGTATTTACAATTTATCAACTATGATTTCGAGTATCGGTGCCTATTAAAAATTGTTTACAATTGTTTGTTCATTTTCAATTTGCGAAGTTTGTGGACTACCAAGTTGGTGTTTCTTTCTGCTTCATTTTCAAAAGAACGCAAGAAATTATTATAATTGCAAATTCATCCGTTGATTTGTATGTCACGTTCTTTTTGAGAAGCAACGCACAGATGGCGCCGATAAGTATTCGAAAACTCTTCTCACAGTTGCACGCGAAACTTTCTCCCTTTGAAATTACACGACATGACGAAATTATGCAGTCACAGAGAACGAAATGATCCCTCGAAGGTTAAAATCACTGCAACTTGGTCCTGATTCAAGATAAAAAGCTCGTACAATCTTCATTTCTAAGTGTTAGTTTGTTCGTCCAAACTCTTCTCGTGCACTTTTTCCTTTTACTTTCTGCGCGAATTTTGTCATTGAATTCAAACCGCAATTTCGACGCCAAATTGTTATGCATATCTTTTTCCCAACCAATTGGTACTAAAATTGTGTCAAAAAAAAGTTCAGCTTCCAATTCCAGGATTCCAATTAAAAGTTCAACTGTTGGCATGATTTTTGATTTATTGCTTTTTTAGAGGGTTGAATTTGAAAACTTGACTATTATGTAGATAAACAATGGTCACCAATTTCGCAATTAATCGTTAATTAGTATGAGACTGTTATCCCGTCAATATTATTGTTGCGTATCGATGATTATTGGGCATGTTTATCGTCGCAATTTGTAAATATCTGAATGTAATCCAGACTTACCTTGTCAGGTGTGGCAACGGAAGATAAACCGTTCAGGGTTGCGCACATAGATTTGTAAATCATTTTGTACGTGGCATTTATTAACGAGATAAATGTAAATTGGTTAATATAAAATTTAAATCAAGCTAATCTAAATAATCCGGAGGTTTCAATTATTAGAGACACGCCGGAATGGATAAATGTTTATCAATGAACTGAAAGCCTTGCCCCTCCACATATTACGGATAAATATTTTCCGTCAAAACGATTTCATATTTATCGAATATTTACCCAAGACGTATACATGAGTCGGCTTTTCCGCGACGAGATATGAAAATTACAAATTCAAGATGTATAATATTCTATTCAAATTGAGTTTGTATTTCGTTCGAACAAAATTTTCTACGTCTACTAAATCGTTTGAATGATTTTATTTATTCGCCCATTTTTGTTCCGGTCGTTTCAATGTAACCTGCTTATTGTTACGAATTTTAATTCCTTTGAGCGAACGAATTTAAACGTATTAAATTGGTCGCGTTTAATGAGTTCCAGCGAAACAGACGTACTCTTTTTATTTGCAATTTTTCCCCACAACCGTTACAAATCGTCAACAATCTGTCACAGTGCGAACAAAAAGTGAAATACAAAATATTTGATTGCGCAATTGGTCGAGGTTTTTTTGCCTCTTTTTATCTTTCGAATGTCGGGCATTTTTCGGAATC
The DNA here is from genome assembly GCA_020615435.1 of Telenomus remus. Lineage (NCBI taxonomy): Eukaryota > Metazoa > Arthropoda > Insecta > Hymenoptera > Scelionidae > Telenomus > Telenomus remus. Next base: position 3,356,111 of record CM036341.1, on the reverse strand, counting down.
AAAAAGTTTGCCATTCAGGGGGTGATGAATTCTCACAATTTACATAACCATATTCGCGCAACTGCGCGAGTTGAAATTAAAATTACTTCCATGGCCTGGGCTTCTTCGCAAATCACATATTATTATTACGAATTACCATGTTTTGAGTTCCCAAGGCACGGAGCGATAGCTTATTTTGATATATTTTCGCTTAATGAGTACGAATCGCATAATAGAAATTGTCGCTCAATTACCGTCTCAAAGATATGTGCATATATCTCGAAAACAGATTACGGAACTTGAAATGCTCGCAGCCTCGGCGCTGCGGGCTTTTAAAACTAACAAAATTAACGGCTGAAAATTAATTCACCAAGATAATTTTGGTAGCGGTTAATTCAATTCATTCTTAATGCATCTCGGAGACAGAAAGAAATGGCTCGCGAAAGTGTTGTTCCAAAATAGCGGTCAGAAACCAATTAAAACTTCTGCCGAGTGTGCTCTAATCAACATGTTATAGGCGAGTTTCTTGAACATTTTTACCCATTCAGTGTGCTTTCATTCCGCAAATCAGTCTGGACTTTTTTATACTTTGTTCTGCAAACCCAATTGAAAACTATTTTACGCACTCCTTGTAGACACTTATTCTACTTTCTGTCATTCATTTTTTTTTCATTGACTCTATTTTTCAGCCCTTTGTCGACAAAGTTTGTAAAAATTATCGTAACATATTGTAAAGTCTCTTTGAAAATCACATGTCATACTTTTTAGAATTGTTGCACACAAATTCGAAAGAATTTGAAAAATAAACATCATCTGCAGGTTTGGTTTTTTATGTAGTGGTGACATTTGAAGTAACACAGAAAGAACATGGTAAACGGTGTTTAAGCATCTTTCAGGGACAGATTGAAATGCACAAGTTGGAGCAAGTTGCAGCGGCGAATCGTGACCTTAGGCATTGGAGACCTTTCACGCTCGAGAGTGAAGTCCACCCCAGAATCACTGAGTAATCGGCTCTGTGATCGCTGACTGGCGGCGACTCTCTAACCCCGAGCATCACGCCCTAAACTGCTGGCTCTTTAGGCCCGGCCGTTACGCTTCGCCGAGCAGACCTCTTTTACTCTATGCTAATGAACCAATCGAATTCGCTGCTTAAAGTCGCCAGATTCTTCGGATCATTCATGAGATCCCGAGGAGAAATTCAAGTGACACGCTCAGTTCTTACAAAGCTTCTGAAAAACCCTAGACTACGTTTTGCAATTCTATTCAAACGCCTTGGAAGCCTTGAAAACCTCAACATTTACTATCTTTCACTTGGCCATGCTAAACCCTTGATTAAAACAACTTCGATTCTTGCGATTTCATCGGTCTTGTTTAACTTTATCGTTGGCCATGGTAAAACCTCGTTTAAAGAAAGTCGAACTTATGGAATTGCATTATCAAAATCACATTTTCTATTTACCATGATGAAACCTTGAAAACGCCTTCGGAAAAACTTGGAATTTCGTTATCGAGAGGACGTATCTTTATTGGCCATGACAAAACCTTGTTAAGGGGCAACGAGAAAAGTCCGGACGAAACAGTTTAGTCTTGCTCGTTAGGTTTTATTATTTTGCACGAAACAGTCCGAAAAATTCGAGGTAGAAAAAAGTTTCGCCGCAAGTTTTATCCAAAAGCGAAGATCGCGATACGAGGGAGATAGTCGGACGCACTTAAACACAACATCGTGTTCGACTTTAAGAAGCTCAGGGATTAATTATTCTCTCGGTGTCATTCGTATTCAAGTGGAGTTGATGCTGGTCTTTTGCGTGCTTCTTATGCATGCCGTTCTTAATGGCTCCCACTTCGATCTGTTCGCGGGCGCTGTTATTGTTACATATTAATTGTTTCGTGTTTCCCACAGTCTTGAGAACAACGCCAATGAACTTTTGCGCCGCCTCAACGATGTATACACTCCTTGACGATGCCGCAATAATCTTCAACTTAGTGCATCGAACCGCTATGGCGCAGTTACACGCTCAAGCATTTCTTTGCTAATTGAGACAAGTGCTTTAATGAGACGTCAGCGCAATCATCAAGCACAAACTAACTGACATTGCATGCTCGCGACAAAACTCGCGCCTTACTGCCAGTCACGCACAAAATATTTGCACATTTCAGCCGCAGTACAACTCCATCGAACATAACCTCAAATCTTGCTTCAACAATCTGCATCAGCTCAGAATATTTACTTGTCTCTAAAAACGGTCATTGAAAAAGCGTGGAAAATAGTTCAGCTAGTTTGATTAGAAATTTTTTTGGATGAAATTCATGTAAGCTTCAGTTGAGGTAAGAAAAGGATGAAATAATTAAACGCACGTAATAAACGGTGCGATTGGAATTTGACTTCATGTTCTTGCAATATACCGAGAGTAAACTTTTGATAAGGAGTAATTAGACGTAATAAAATAATTAATCGAGCGGGCTTTGAATTAAATTTTGTGTGTAACTTGGTCGTGCGGTCGACGGAGTTTATCAATTCCGGCCGGGCGTGTAATTGAAAAAGATTCGTCGGAGTTTTATTTACACTGTGTATAATGAACGAAACAATTTGGATACCTTGGTTGGGAAAGGGTTGAGAGGTGGGGTGGGGGTGGAGAAACGTACTTGAGCAATCCCCTTAATGGTGCGGGTACGTAATCGTCGTGAATCTATGAAATCTTAGTCGGCGTAAATGAGGGCATGGCGGGATTGCGATGCGCCGAATAATGGATCAAAAGTAACCGGCTGAAGGCACTATTGTAAAAAGGAAATTGTGGCGGCACGAACCAGACGATGGCCAGTATTTACGATTATTCACTGCGGGCGCGCGCTCCGGCCATTTTTACTTGATATTTCTGGTTATTTTCATTGCAAACATGGTTGAAAATACTTTTAGTCCGTTAAAGAGGAAAATCGTACAAAAACAAGCGTACCGAGACGAAAAAAATAAACGCCCAAATTGATGTGCTCAACTTGGATTACCACGAACAATATAAAAACACTGCTGCAAATGACTGGGATGTGATGTTTTCAATACAAAAAGAAGAAGACGCCTGTTTGTGAATTAATTCTCTTGTCACGTGAGTACGCGAGTGTAAGATGACAAGTCCCGAGCTTTTACTCGCTGGGACGAAACGAATTATTGCAACTCGAAAAAACTCCCCTCCTGAGCCGTTTTTATTTCGTTTCTTCTTTTTTATCGGTACAACAATTTTCTGCTTATCAGGACATTAATTTTTCTGCGTATGTTGAGATCAAATTTCCGCTTTGATAACATGCAAATGGAAAACAGAAACTTTTATTAGCCATAAATAACTCGGCATTATTTTTTTCCTTAACGTCTCTTCCACTCGAAAAGAAAACAAAAAGTTGATTAATACCAGCGTGTGTTCGAGCCAAATGAAAAATTGCACATGCGAAGCCCTAAAATTCATTATCTTTTTTCTTTCAATTGTTTAATGTTCGATTAGTCAAACCGTATGTTGTAATTTTTTGTTTCAGACAATTTTATCTTCCGGAGGAAAATGGAGAAGGACAGTTTTGTTGATGACTTTTGGATTGGTGTTTTCTTCAGGTTGAGTAGGTAAGAAAGAAGAAGCATGGTTAAATTTAGATGTAATTCAGTTGTCGAAAGCGTGGTAATAGATCAAATTTTGCAACGAGCGTCATCTATGTATCTTGTTACTTACACGGATATAACTTCTCACTTGTCAGTAACACTTCATAATGCACCGAGCCAGTGTACTGATGAAATTGGACGAAGTTAGCCGGGCAATAATTGAATTCTTGCAGCAGCTTTTCATAATGTCGCGTGTACATAATTAAATATTCGGTTACAAGACGGCAAGCTAAAGTACACCGAGTCTCCGAAAAGTCGACAAAAATCTTCCGCAGCAAAATCATAATGGAGAATTTCCGTTTAAATTAACGATGAGTTTGAACAAAATGATACATCTTTCATTGCAACTTTTTCGTTATTATACAACTTGAGTTTCACGAGGAATTGGATTTCCACGAAAATTGTACTTCTATTTCATCAAATAAATCATTACAGACGTGAATTTGTATTTAAACATTTTGCAACGGTTGAAGGTAAAGATTTTTCAATTCCTTTTTTTTTTCATTCGCCACTCAAAGTCTTATTGCTATTATACTCCATTATGCACGGACTTTACAACCGCACTCCAACGAAAAAAGGAATTAAATTCTTTGATGCGAAAGAAAACTCAGAACGTACAGTGATATCAGTCTGCGCCACGCGTGTGAATACAAATGCAAGTTTGGCGAGAAGAAAAAATAACAGAGACAGCAAAAAAACGTTCATTCCTTCGTTTTTTTTTCTCCCGGTGAGCTGTGACACGTTGGTCGACAGCATTTTATACCTTTTTAACGTACATGTTTATTATACACAGATGGCACTTGGTGTAAACAATTTTGCACTTCGACGAGAAACCTACACTCCTTAAGCACTCAAGTTCTCACGCAAGTGCTTGTGGCAAATTTTTCGAAAAAAGAGAACAACAAACAGTTTTAATATTTAATTTTGACGCGCACGCTCCACTTCGGAGTTGTTGCGCGGCGCTTTGTGTGTTACTTGAAAACTCGATTATGCGTGTGCAATAACTTAGGGAGCCTCTTATCTGTGAAGGTGACGTTTGACAAGTATTTGCAATTTAAACATTCTTCTCGCAGTACAAAAGTTGGGCGAAGAAAAGTGTTGTGTTATTAAATATAAACCGGTAGACTGGATCGTTAAATCGAATATCGTTTGATCTTTTAGCGAAAGAAAAACGGGCTCGGGTGAGAAAGAATAATTTTATTGCGCTTTTTTTCATTTTTAGATAAACCGCAACAACCATCTCGGCGCTTCAATATTGTATTCATTGTTTCGGTACAACCGAAACCATTCGATTTGCGCGGACGGTGACAGGTGATGAAAAGTGGGTTATACGCAGTAATGTCGAGCGGCGAAATATCACCAGACAAATGAAACGAAAACTCGATCGGAAATCAGATTCACAATTCACTTTTCATAAGCAAAACTAAATTCAACCGTTCAAATTTTTCGCTCTTGTCAATCGGATGAATCTTTTTTTTTAATTTTTCGCTCGCATTTGTATTTGGCCGAATCAATAATCCGATTAATAAAGTCTCTTCAGACTTGGTAATTAAAATGACGTTGAATTGGATTGAATAAAATAATATAGGATAATAGTTAGTTAACTCGACGAGCTTTTGGGGCCTGTCTAGATTAGGTGAAATTCTGGTCGAGTTAGTCACATTTCAAGATAATCCTGCCAAATGTAGCCGTGTATCGCGCTCGTATTTTTTCTTTATTCTGCCTGCTTTCCGGTTAGGGCAATAATATAAATACACATAAGTTTTCTTGTTTTGTGTTTTTTAGTTTTTTGAACTTTTTTCGGTCCTTTTTTGTCTCGTCTGCGACATTATATCATTGCCTGCGAAAACATAAAGCTCCTTTAACCGACTGATAAACCAGCCAACAGATTTTCCCAGAGAGTTATTACAACTAAACAAGAAAATGTTTGTAAATCCTGACATTTCATAAGCTCCGGAGAATATTTACACTTTACGTTGCGCGTCAATGCGTTTTCAACGTAGTTTCAACAGTTTTTGCTTTGAGTTGTTTTGAATTCGATTCTTGTTTCCAAAGAGGGGAATGAGTGAAATGTAATTGTACGAGACATGACAATCGGTTTAATGTTCGAATGCAAAATTGAATAAAACGAATTGTAACGTTCGGAGAATGATGGTTCGAGCTAATTTAGCCTCTCAAAGCTGTAATTTTCGATTAAAATAAAAAGTTATTATTTTTATCTTTTCGCATTGAATATTACGAAGTTGCCCCGGGATGGAGTACAATATGCTCACTGGTGAACAAAATTGCAAACTCGTTTTGTCAGACATTTTGCTATCAACAAAACGTCGGTTTCAACAATTTTTTTCTCCCGTTCAAACGAGGTCGCGAACTTTTATTTCGCTCTTTCAAACAGCAATATAAATCGCACTTTTTGTTTGTCGAGGAATCATTAAAATTGCAAACCCAAAATCCGAGCATTTTTTCCCTGACAAAAAAAGTTATCTGATTTGCGTGCTATCAAGTTCAATATTTTCATCAGACGAGTTCTGTATTTATTTTTTCATCATTTGTCTCGAGGACAGAAAAACATAAAGGAAACATGAATTTTATTCCGTCGCCTGGTGGTGAATTGAAGGAAAAAAACCAAGTCTCTTGATACTGATAAATTTTTTCTGACGTTTTAACATTATTCGTCATCCTTATATCTGTTAGCACAATTCTTTAACAAGCGTGACGTCAGAGAATTAAGGACAGTCCCAAGGAAAGTTCAAGCACGAGCCATAAAGACGAGAAATTTGGTTGTGAATCCGCAGTTACAGGGCAGAACAAAAGTTCGAGGGGGACTTTAATTAGTAATAAAATGGTCAATTTTGAACGGCGCCGTTTTCATTGTGCGACAAAAGTTTATTAAAAGATATTTGAATAACGAGATTGAACGTAATCATTAAACTGGCCGACGGCGGTTCTGCAAACTGACAAAACGTGTCTGGAACGCGCGCAGGGACACATTAAAAAATGAATTTTAATTGACCGCCGTTCGGTATCGATCCCAACGGCAGAACCAATTTCACACGAACAGTAACAGCAACAAGAACAGTTCGTAACAGGCTTTTTTTTCTGCCTCGCAGTACATCCCAAAAGAAAACAATAAGACGGCGAATTTTTAGCCTTGCTGGATAAAAGTTGATTAGACTAGAACAATAAACTGAGCAAGAAAAGAGTTTCTGAACGAAAGAAAACGAAAAGAGGGGAAAAAACGGAATCGAGATACCCAGCCAGGTATTAGAATTTTACTTGGGAAAAAGAATCGCGCTGGTGGAATTGGTGTTTGAGCAGAACGAGCCGCGTTTCTACGGTCCCGGGGCGAAAAATGATCTTTTGAAGTCGCGTAACTCGTTTACCGCGGTAATTCGCCGACAATGAGTAATTAGTCGAAATTTCATTGACAGTTTGAGCATGACTTTGACGGCTTGATTAACGACTCCATCATGTCGAGGGGTCTCCCAACTCTCGTCTTTGATAGATGTCGCAAGAAGAGTACCTCGAAAAATTCCCGAAGACACAAAATCTTCAACACTTTTTTTATGACTAAATACAAATAACCAAAAACTCAGAAACGAGGCATATTCTGTTTGCAGAAGTACTATATCTGGAACAGGGGAAAATAATAATTTGTTTCCTGCATGTCTAATAAACCAAGTTAAATTTAATGCTGAGCTACGCATGACATTTCGACGTGATTTCCAAGCGGCCAAATATTTACTTCTCGACAACTCACTCGTACCACTATTTTACTTCGAACTCAACAACTAAATGTTTGATTAAATAATAAATAATTACACGTGATACATTTCTCACTGCAAATAACTTGGAAACATTGCTCATGAAGTTATGATCATGCATTAAAAAAAGGTCAACCTAAGTAAGACCTTTTTGAAAAACTAAAAACAGAGTCACTGCAAAATAAATTGTGAAAAAATGGTTGAAACTGAGATACTACGAGAGTGTTATCATGATTTCAACGTTGGCAGACTGAAAATCTTATGAATTACGGAGTTGTATTAAAAATTCTATTATGCATTACGTGAGACGGAAAAAGGAGGTGAAACTTTGAGCTCTAATTTCGGTGGCGTATGACTCCGCGAGCGCAATTCCCATGTAGCGCTACATGTTCTTTAAATTTTATAGCGACAACGAAACTGCAGGTCACTGCAAATGAACCGTACAGCAAACGAGAGCAATACTGTAACGGTCTCGGGCAAACTTTTTTCTGTTTTTCGTGCTTTTTTTGTTTTTAACACAGTGTTTTCTAGTCGCGCGTATAAACTCGCGTTTCAGGCCGGCATTTTCACGAATTGACATGCCGGTGACCTTGAAAAGCATCAGAAACAATTGACAGCCATAGCAGCGTCGACCGATAACAGAACTGATGTTTATCCGACGAAATGTTGAAAAAATTACGCGTCCCAGTAGTGTTTTATATCCGAGCGGACATCAATGATTCGTTGATGAATTAGAACGACAGACCTCTAGCTTTACGTATGCATATGTAGCGTTTATAAATAAATCATTTGTAGGACGTGTTCCGCAGACGTGGATAGACGTATAAATCAAACGAAAAGTTACAATTTTCACAAACAATGCTGTCCCACTTCGAGTGAATTAATCTTTATTTAAATCATGACCAGCGAACTAATAAATATTGTTCTAATACGAGCGTTGAATATTTTATTTGCACCGAGACACGTTGGCGCTGTTTTATTAACAGCTTTCTCGCTTGAATTAAAAACATATTTTGTTGCTTCTTGCTCGTTTTTTCTTTCGTACTTTTTTGCGAGTGAAAAAAAAAAGAAGTGAAAAGTGATATGAAACAAAAAAAAAGGTGCGTGGCGCAGATGCTTTGTCACGTTGAGATGGAGCTATTCAGGAATACAAATTATGATGAACAATGCGAGGGAGTGGATAATTGACGAGAATTAGTAATTTCGTTTTTTTTCTGCCTCATTCGTGGAAATGTTTTGCGTGCCGGAAAAAATTTAATTCAAACAGCAGTCGCGACGGCTGGTCAATAGAAATGTTAACAATCACTTTAATCTTGCGTTTTATGAAAATCGTTGATTTTACATGTGGGCAACGATTATTCGCAATACAGTGGCTTCGTAATTGGTTCGCAGGAAGACATTTAGTCTCGTTAATAACCCCTGGCATACATTTACAAGGGATAGAAAATTGCGCCCTTTCTTCGCACCGTCAAATTACTAGGAAATGAACAAATTTTGATCCCAACCACTTTGCTGGAAACAAATTAACGAATCTGACGAAAGAGATACGATGAGAACTCTCACCGCTGCTGCTACCACAATTATGAAATTACATTTTTCGAGAGCTAAGCATGCGTTTGCAACTTATTTCTCTGTTTGCTGCTTTTGTTCTGCTGCAAAGTTCATTTTACAACTAACAGCAAAATGGTTTGCTTGCTATTAAAAACACATGTCTCTTTATTCAAAATACAAGGCTGGAGTGGAAATATTTGCAAACCCAAAATCAGAGTCATTTTATTAAATACTATTTCAGTTGTTGTTTTTAAATGGTATGCTTTTATAAACGATAAATCAAAGTCAATTAACCTGATTCCAGTCTAATGACCAGGACGAAAATTGATGTATTTCACTTAGAGCAAACAAAAGTTTGCTTGTCATTGATTTTAATGGGACACGCAGAGGTCAATTTAAAAAGTTTATTTTCTCAACGCGCTGCGAATAATTTCAGGACGAATTAGAAAAAAGGCGAGAGTCAGGGTGGAGTCGCGTATTTTTTTCTTTATTTGTGAGCTCTCACAACTGTATTATAAATCGAAAGAGCGGAAAATTGCATCCAGAAATGGGCATCGTGAATAATTAGTTCATCCGATAAATAATTCAATCGATTTTAATTATCGCTTTTGACAACGGCATTACGACGATTGCGAGGGAAAAAAAGTTGCCCATTTGTGTTGGTTTTATTCAAATCAGTTGGCAGCTTGTCCGTGCTTGTAACGCGTTGTGTTCGAACTTCGAGTGAGTTAAGCGACGCAGGGCGTGGTCCTTAGCGCAACGACTGTCAAGACAAAAATTATCACCCGATTCGAACGAATTCGGCGAATTACTTTTTTTCTTCTTCTTCGTATGCATAATCTAAGCTTCATTAGATGGTCAAAATGTTCGGCCCGGACAAGCAGATTGAACGGCATAATTAATTGAATTATCTCGGCCGACATCTCTTTATCGGATGGGTTAACAAGCGTATGAATTTCATCGTCAGAAATATAACATGACCTTCGATTCATCCGAGTTATCCTCAAGCCAAATTATTAATGCCGTCTTTCGCGTTTCCGACGAGCAAACTCAAACTTTCATGTCTTTTTCGTACCGTGCAGTTTTGCGAAATGTTTTGCAATTGTTCGTTAAATATTCAGCGAGGACGCAAAAAATGTCTTAGCATGTAAGAATAAGATGGCATTCAAAATTTGATCTCGAATTTTATAATTTCTGCTTCGAGTCGCGTTTTTTTTTCGACGAATTAACTTTTCTCTGATATGCTCGGAGTAAATATTAAACTCCGTTGAAAGTTGGGAGGGTCGATTATACGATTTCGCGGGCGCAACATTGAGAGGCGAAATTCGGTATGAAAATTGAAAGGAAAACATTCGGTACGACGGCAACATTTAAACATTTTAGAATGCGAGGAAACGTTAACTGAGTGTAAAGGCGTTACAAAAGAATCTGAATGATTGTCGAAATCAGCGCTTTTGACAAAGGCATACGAAATTATATTTACAAATCTTTAAAAGCAGCGGAAAACTAGAGCATGAGCGGAGAGAGAGAGAAAGAAAGAGAGTGAGAGGGGCGCAAAAAAGCCGTGTTTCACCTAGAATTAATAAAGGATATGTAACTATGGCCGTGCATTTGCTATACGCCTCGGGTCACGAGGGAAAAAAAGAGCGACTCTCGCGCGTATTTGTTCTACGCATCAAAATTAACGCGCGCTTTGAAATAAAAAACGGTGGACGAAATGAAAAAAATGCGATGCTAAATATGAAGATTATTTTTTTTCGCCGGACATGAAAATTGAATTTTCGCTATGTGTGAAAAGGAGCGTTTCATTTGAGGAGTGGTGCTGGCGTTCGATGGTTTTTTTTTGCCTCTGACTTCAAATAAATTACTACTCTGCGGAATGATTGATAAAGTAGAGGATAGGCGAATGAGATGTCGATTTTCATGATGTATCAATTCGTCATTTGATCACTGCCCATTTTATCTTTAAATCACACTCATTACTATCCCGCGACTAATTACCGATAATCATTACTCGGAGTCATTAATTAGTCGGATTCAATTGAACGGATGTAATTGTTTGACACTGCCATTGTTTTTGAAAATACCACTCATTTAGAATTTACTTTTCAACCCGTTTTATCCTAACAATGTAAATTGTAATGAATACAATCGGGAATGGTGAAAAGTGCAATTTTAGAAAGTAAGACTTACATTGAATTTCACTCTTGACAATTTCATTGCGGCCATTATAAATTTTGATTGCAAAACAATTGTAGAGACAAAATTTGTCGGGAGGGAAAATTCAAAGTAGATTTTAAAATTGAGAAACAGCCTGGGATTACGACGTTAAACGCAACACAGTTGGAAAGTATAACGATCACAAGAGAAACATTTGGACAAAAGTGTGCATACGTGATTACGCTCGCTGATTACAGCACATCTGTACATATGTCAGAACGTACCTTTCATTACTTGGCATAGCTGTAACGTTTGCACGCGTACCCGCACGTACATGAATCATGCACATTTAATCGGCGAATCATCCACATAGTATTCATACGCGCCATCTACATATTCAGCATCGGGAGATACTTGCACGCCCCTCGCCCGACAATATAATCCCACTCTATTACTCGAATCAGAAAAACACCGCCAATGAATTATTTTGCCACACTCTGACCCATTAAATTTCATCTCGACATTTAATTGATGCTCCCTTTTGGAAACTAAACGCCAACTCGATTTCACATATCCAGTTACTCGTGTAACAAACATTGTGAAGTGACTTTGTTACGTCACAACTCACGTTTGACAATCTATTATTGCGTAAAAATCGTCTTTGATATTTGATCGCCGCAATTTTTGCTTTCTCCGAGCAATGTTAACTCGATAATTATATCAAGTCAAATTAATTCGATATTCTTCGGAGTATTTTCTAGAAGTGTTAAACAACTGAATAAAATGTTTATGAATAAGTTGAACGGTAACTGAATTGAAAATGTTCCATTTAAAAGCAAGCAGAGTTTTGTTTTTATTTCGTTGCACAACGTTGAAATTAATTTCGGTATTGAAAACAAGTAGTGCGGGTTAATATTAAGTCAGACGTTTTTGTGATTATCCGTGAACTGCATTCTCGATCTAACAATGCGCTCTACGTTCGAATTGGAACGTGTAAAACAGCGTTTTTGATTTTGCCGAAATTATTTATCGTTCAATACAAATCTCGATCGACTTTTGCGGCGATGCGACGGGAAACCGCGGGAAGGCCTAATGTGACATTGAAATTGAAAGGCGCCAATCTAACAACTTATCAATGTTATTTATACCCGGCCTCATATTACGCCCCTGTACACCAATTAATCATATCACAATGGAAATATTTCACCTCGCGTTCTCCCGATCCGACAATACATAATTTTTCCTTCCAACCGGTAATTTCGTTTCGCTTATACCCGCAGTTCGACAAAAAAAACGCACCTTCATTTATTTTGTACTCTCGTTTTGTCGATGAAACATTTCTTGCGCAAAATTAGATCAAGTGTAAAATAATTTTCGCATCGATGATTTTTATTCTTCACACCTCTGGCGTCTACTTTGTATTCCTAACTATGCCAAAAACTTGGCCGATGATTTACGAAATAATTTGTTCCACGGGATGTGCGCTAGGATTATGTTCCGTGGCTCTTACGCTGTTGTAAAAACGAAACTTTTATTTCTCACGGGTGAAAAGTATCGTTAGCATTCAAAAAACGTGATACGTGTACACGCACGCTTGTATTAATAATTCGCAACGAAATGGGAATTAATTGCAATACGCAACGAAATGATGCAAATGTTCCAGATAATCCATTTTCATAAAACATGAGCACTCTTTGGATCCCGACCTTACCGCTCGTTAAATATGTTTCTGTTTCAATTAAACATTTTATGTAATGTTTTTTCGAGTCAAAATAACGAACAAACAAATAAATGATCTAAAATGGAAGCTTAATAAAGAGCAACACAGTTTTTAAATTAATATTCGAAAGGATTTCACATAAACTAATCAATACTTATTAGATCAGTGTATTTTTGTCTCGTTCACCTTTTTCATTCGGTTCTGAGTCGGATTTATTATTTAATCGATGCCAAAGTTGACATCTGTTACGGTAAATTACCCGAGAAAATGTTAGTAGAAAGAATTGCAGGTAAACTTACACAGACTGAGTGAGATGCACTTGAATCGTGAAATATTTTGTGATAAGGGTAAACACTGGTGCGAACGTCTGATATCGTAAATCGTGCGAGATATCAGTGCACGATAGCCACGGAGATGACAGTGCAAATGCGATACCTTGCAGAATATCATTTATCGTGGGCATAATTATCGTCAATGGTCGCGCAGATGTATGGTTAATACTCCGCTGATTGGCCTCAATTTGGGGATGTATTGATTTTCAGCTACTTTATGAATATCGCATGGACATTTCGTTAATATTCCGGCATGTGCGGGCGCGCTTTTAATTCGCGGTTGATTTTCATTTAATAGTTAATAAGCTTTCGAGCGAAATTAAGCGCACTCGAAAACGTTATTTTTATGGCCAAAATTTTCATTAATTTTGCAGAATCAGTCCTTTTTGCTGTCCCTTTTTCTCCGCTCCAATGTGGAGATTTTGTCGGAACGTTTAAGCGATCGAGAGGGGCGTTTTAATCGCGATATCCGAGTCGGTCAGCTGGTCTCCTCATGCAAATGTAGCTGCCGAAAGTACTCGAGTAAACGGTACGGATCGTAGAAAACTTGAGTCCTAAATCGGTCTCTCCGGCCGGCAACTCGCAAACTATCGCTTTTCTACTTAATACATTTTGTGCGAAGTATACGAGAGAAGTAATATGTCATCGGTCCGCCACCGCGGGTTTCAGTTACAATGAATTATATTTTTTTTTTCGTCTCCATTTTCATTTCTACTTTTTTTCCCAAAGTCATTTTGTAAATGCACTTTTGTTGAATTGGATTTGACTACTTTGGTTTCCTGCGAGTGTCTCTTCAGTGTTGGATTTTTAGTAATATTAACAATTTCTTATGTATCATCTGTTGAACTGAATTTTCTGCGATATTTTGTTCATAGTAAAAATAAAAGAATCAAAAACGTGGACCAGTATTGGACCATGTACAGAACTGGGCCAGTAGAAAACTTTTTTTTTAATAGAACGATGAAAACGGTTTTTCTTTGAGTGAATGGATTAACTGAGAATGTATTTGTTGTAAAAGTGTGTCCTGAATGGAAGGATTATAAGTGTAAAAGCATCGGACAGGAGAAAGGTATCGTTACATGATCTTCTGAAAATGTCAGCGATCCTCTTTGATAAGGACAGAATATATGCACAATAGCGCGGGAGCGTTGAAATTGTGTTTTGCAGATATTTTTTACGTCGTGAACAAGATTTGCAAAATCTTTGAAGGATATTTTCATGTATTTTCGTTGGATGCAGAATACAGACGCTGTGTTGTGTAATAAATTGAAAAAGAATAGTTCACAAAAAGTTGCTGCAATGACAAAGACAAACACGATTCGCAGCTTTTATTTATTTTTCTATCATAATGAAGAGTTCAATTTTGAAATTGAATTTGTATTTAAAAGTTGTATCTGTGTTTACAATTCGAATAGCTAAAAATCGTTGGCTCGGGTTAACAGAAATATTGAAAATGTTTAACGACAACCGTTGGCTATGTGTTTTAGAAAAAGTGAGCTAATATTTGTTTAATCACTTTACAATTTCGAATGATTTGACACTGAATTTGAGATGATAAATACAGAGTCGTTCGAATAACCTGTTAACTCCAGTGTTCATCCATTTTACGTCGATTCGATCAGTTCGAATTGAAAAGCTATTTGCATGTAAGAATTTCGCCGAGGAGATTGATTTCTCGCAAAATAATAGGTGGTGGCGACGGGTGTGCCGCACCTATAACACACGAAAATCGTCGCTCTATACAGTGCCAGGCAATCTGATAAAAAGCGAACAACCCCCCGGGCGAAAAGTTTTTTAATTTATGTCTGTTCGGATTGTTAAGTACAGTGACTAACGGCCCTAAAACGCGACGATCACGCGTGACCAAAATTAATTCAATTACAGTTTCATTATTTCATCTCGTCGAATTTTCTTCATTTTTCACAATTTTTCACATTTTCCAAAGAAATGCGGAATTTCAAATTGGATATTTCGAACTCGTAATATCATAATCACAATTTAATCATCGTTTAATGACTAGTACGTATTTCGACTCGGGATAATTACATCAGAAGTCAAGGAATTTACGTGCAATTATTTTCACTTTAATTATCGTTCTGGTGTTAACCGACATTAACATTTGTTGCAAAACACAAATTTATGCTCGAGGACAATAATTCAGCGCCGGAGGAACAACGAGAAAACGTCGATTCGAAAGCGCCCGACTAAATGCCACGCCGGTCGCATTATAATGCAAATCTTTCTCTGCTGGCGGTTTTAAAAGAAGCCGGACAAAAACTCGAGGTCGGAAAAGCGCCGGCGAGAGGGCGAAATATGGGCAAATATGTCAATCGTATAACATATTCGACCAATCGCTATGGCAATCGCATGGCTTTTGACCTTATCACGAGCATGGCATAGGGCCAGAATTTATACCACTTACACATAACCCATCGCATTATGGCCACATGGATACCGCACTTTTCCATCCACTATTTCATTCCAAATTGATCGGAAACGAACATCAAATAAATATGAAACGAGAGCATAAATAAATGACAACCATGTTTAAAATAATTGCCACGCGTAAAATGAATGCAAAACTCGCAGATGTATTTTCAGCGATGTTTTTACAGCACGAACAAAGTTTCACTCTGACCTGCCTTTCGCGGTGGTTTTTTTTTTAATTTCCCTTTTTGGCTTTTGTTGGTACCTGCATTTTTATGAAAATAAAATCGTGATATGTTCAAGGTAGAAAAGTAATGTATATTGTTTTGTGGGTCACGCGTTACATTCGTGCATTCTAATATTTGTTTATTAAATTTTTTCGATGAACAAAGCTTCTAACCTGCTCATTTTTTGAATAAGTAAAGAGAAGTAGTAGAAAAAAAAAGTCGAGAAAATGTGTAGCCCGACGTTGGAACATTCATGCACTTTGACATCACAGTGTTTTGCCTACGAAAATGTTGCCGATAACTCAATTGTACGGGACGCACAAAGACAAAATTCCGACACAAATGAGGTCAAGCATTTGCTTGTACCTTCTTTTGTCAGTACGTGAAATTTATCTTGATAAATTTCTTCTAGCGAAAAACGTCGAGTCGGATTTCCGTCCAATCGACAGATCGCAGTTAAATCCTTCCCGATAATGAAATTCTTCTGAGCCCAATTAGCACCGTACTAATTTTTCAGATACACTGACTTTTCAGATTTCGTTCGTATGCAGATGGAGGGAAAAAAACATACTGAGAGGAATTTGAAATAAATGCTGATAAAAGTGGAACCCTTCAGATTCGATTTGAAGGAAAAAAAAAACGAAGAAAGAGGGAAGCATATATTTCGTCCGCGCGATCCTGGAGAAATGATAAATAGAAATGTGTCAGTGGAGGATTGTTACGGAATGAGAGAAACTGTTAAACTTTTTGTCGCGCCAGATAATGTGACATTTTTGCATTCGTTTCAGCAAAGAACAAAAGTGGAAATCTGCTTAAATAAAACGAGATTGTTTAAAAACAGAAAGAAACATATCAGACCAACATTTTAAAATTGCCCGATCAATTCGCGGTAGGAGCAAAAAAAAATTTGCATCCTTGAAGGATTGTTCTCGAGCTCGAGCAAAGTTGGAGGTATATCGTAATGTGAAATTCTTTGGACTTTCAGGAGGGCAAAAAAGTCTAGCACCCAGACTCACAAAAGTTGATTTTTATTGGAACCTCTGATGTGTGCACAGTTTGGAACGTGTGTGAGTGTGCAAACGCAGATTTCGTTTGTTTCGTTTGCCACAGTTTTTACCGTTGTACATCTGTATTCCTTTTTTTGTGACGAAACAGTCAGCGATTCGGCGCACGTGTATGCTTTGGGGTTCAACAAAACACTTTTGTCATTGCTCGTTCGATGCAAACCTTAAAATGACAGTCGAAAAAAGTCAAGCAAACATCATCATCATGTATCGATTGATTTCGGTTTTGATTACGCTAATGCCACACCTCTTCGATGCTACGCCAGTCGTTTTCACGTTTTTTTTTCCGACCGACACAAAAATAAGTGGTTTCCAGAGGGTCGTTAGAAATTCGTCCGAAAATTGTGTACCAAGATTGGCTCAATTTCACGACGTTTCTTTCGTTTGACTTCTGAGGACTGGTTACTTTCAAAGATTAAAAACCTGGAGAGCTCGTTTTGAATTCGTGTTTAGCGTTTGTCACTTTAACGAGTTCCAAACAAGCCGAAATTAATGCGCCTAAGCGTCATCCCGCTAATTGCTTAACATTATTTCTTTGGCTGGGCGTCTCGTCTTTTGCGTAACAAACAACCTCGGTCGAATAAGACGCGGAAATAAGAGAAACCAAAGAGAGAAAAAAAGGGCTGAAGAGAGAAAGAACGAGAAAAAAGTACCTTGCAGGAGAAAAGAATTGTAAAAAGCGAGCGCGAGCATTGAAGTGCAGATACAAGGCGCGTACTCGAAACTACCAGAGTTGTGGAAAATGAAGCGTGCAAGCCCGACTCGCGTTGTTAATAACTAATGGAAAGAGCGCGCAAATTAAAAGTCGTGTCAATTTCATCGCTTTGTTTGGTTCTAGCCGCGAGATGTTAACGGAAAAAAAGCATTTTAGTGAAAAAGTAACAGAATACGATAAAATGAATAAAGAAAGGAGGAGAAAAAAAGAAGGGTGTGAAGTTAATTAAGGGATACAGAATACATGTCCATCTTGGACGCACTTTGGTTTGCTTGTTTTTCACTCGGAGACGTGAAGGGTCAGACAAATAAAGAAGCGTCGTCGCGGGGGTGAGGGAAGAAAAAAAGTGAGACAACGGTCGGAGCTTAAAAGACTTTACCTGTCGCGAAGAGGGAGCAAAGTACAAGAGGCAGTAGTACAAGTCGCATTCTGGACGGACAACTCCCGCTCCGGGGACACGATTTACTTTGAAAAGTGCCCGCCCACTTCTTCTTCCTCACTTCTGACCTGCAGAAATTCATCGTCGAATTGACATTCACAGAATCTCGCTCTACAAGTTTCGCATCGCACTGTCGGAATCGAAACTTTCAACAGGCTTTTCGATGCTCAATTACCCGCGCACATTACACCGCCCGTCGAACGTCCCGAAAACTTTTGCTCGCTTCTTTTGGAGCGTTGTTCCGGCTGTAAAGAACGCCAACACCAACACCACGTGCCCGTAGGCGCGCTCTCACACTCGGCCTACAGTCCGGCCGGCTGACCGACGACGCGGCCGAAACGCCTGACGCGCGTATAAAGGTCGCGTCAAGAGTTGTCGCCTGGAGCGATACGCGCACCGCGAATTCACAACGCTTGGCGGGAGTTCGCGGACTAACGGTACAAGAGAGTGCGGTGCCACTCAGCACGGTGCCACTCCCACTCGCGCATGCTCCGACCAAGCTCCCTTCCTCCCAACGGGACCCTTCTACGTGCACACACACAGCCGGGCCATTATTACTCCCGGAGTTTTATACACATTCGTAAGGTACAACGCACCCAACCCTCCCGGACCAGTCGCGCAACTACAAGCCAGGTTATCTACGACATCCCTCTCGCTCTCGCTCCTGTACACACGGCTTAAAATTCATGGTTATCACGCACGTGCACCCTCCCGAACCCAACGCGCACCTTATCTCGTCGACGTTTCGTCTCTGTCCCCACTGCGTGTTCTTTTTTGTCGCTGTTAACGCGCGTAAGATGCTCCCTCACAATGACAACAAAAATACCAAACAACCAGTTTATGCGATTACTCTCTCACGCCCCTCGATCGCCAATTAGCCTCTTCTAAAGACACCTTGAATTATTAGCCCAACAAGTTAACCAGTGACGTCCAATCAGACCTCCTCGCCTTCGTGATTCTTCATTGCTTTTAGATTGCGCTCAATTTCAAGTGTCCAGCTTGACGTTTAAAATGACCCCACGAGGGTTCAAGACTCCCTTTCAACTTTCCTTTCTTTTTATTTACTTCCAATTTTAGAACAAATTTTTCTCTTATTCAGTTCATCACTTCATAAACAAATTTCTTACTTGCTTCTTGAAGACCCGAACCAGTTTTTAAACTTTGAAGGTTGACGTTTAAAATGACCGGACGCTGGTTCAAATCTCGGTTGAAAATTCATTTTTTAGATATAATTCAAAATTTGAGAACAAATTTTGTTCTCATTCAAGTTGTTGATGATTGTTTGATGTTTGCTTTTTGTAAAGAACATTGTTGAAATTGATCAGACGTAAGTTCGATTCTTTGTTAGACAGTTTTTTTTTCTTGTCGATGTTAAGTTTGTTCACTTCATGTTCATGTTTTGTTTCTGAATTGTTGATGATTTGAGAAAACTTGAAAAGATGAGAGGACTTGGCACAGGACAAATGTTTTTACTCCGGACCAATTCGCAGGTGAATAAACACACGGGTTTAAAGTCGAAGCTCACTTTCGCACCCCGGCGTCATTGCGAAAAAATACTGCTGGCAACATATGGCGGTGGCTAGCGCACAAAAATATTGTTAATGGCGTGCAAGTACAAGTGATCGCCACACATGCAATATTTGATCTTTCGTTTTGCTGCGAAATTGATTGGCCAAATTAGAGACCCATTTTTAACGATTTAACCGAGCTATAACTTTTTTTGGTTCCCATTTGTTTCTCCTTTCACGTCGGTTTTACACAATCTAAAAACAAAGCGAAAATTTGAAAATGATAGCCAAAACAAGGATTTTATTTCAAAATAAAAAACGAATTTGGTACTAAAGAACACATTTTTTGATGTAGTTTTTCAAAAACCTGTCAAACAAAATGTAAATATTTGGAAATCAAGAAACGCACTTAGTTGAAAACAGCGTTGTTTTCAACAGCGGAAAATCTCGCGCGGTAAGTCTGTAATCTATTTTGACTGCGAAAAAATTGCATGAGAAATGTACGTCAGCGAGCTAACGAAGACAATTTTTGTAGCTTTATTGTAGCCTGGAGAATGTGTCATTGCGTTTTTTTGTGTATTTTCTCTTACCGCATTCTGTCTCGTTTGGACGAACAAGACTCCGATCGAAATGTGTTAAGTGTTGATTTATATTTAGCGCCGTTTTTTTTAATGAACCCATATGGCAAAAGTTTGGATAATTAAAAGTTGCGACTGTGAAGAAACGTTGTACGTCGGTGCGTTCGCTCGTTGTAAAATCAAGTGAGTGTACTTGCAAAACACTAAACCAAACTCAAAGCCGTCGCATGCAAAATTGTTTCAATCGTCAACTTAACTTTTCTTTCGGATTTAACCCAACGTCCTGCCTGATATGGGTTGCTAGAAAGAAACAAAATAAAATAAAACTCGTAAATACATTTGCGAGACTGTTTTTCTCAATTCGCTCTCTTTTTATCGCGATATGAACAGATTTTGAATGTTAACGTCTTATTTCAGATTCGGTGACCCGAAAAACTCCGAGGGCGGATTCCCGAAAACGCGAGGGGAAAAATTGTTCTCCTCTTTTTGCACCGACAAATGCGCAATCCAAAGAGTTAATCGAATGTTATGTTCGCTTATATAAAATGACAAATGTGGCTCATATTTTTGTTGCAAGTGTACAAAAATACTGCTGAAGTGATGCTGCTGGAATTGCAACGGACAAAAAAAGGTAAACTCGACTCCGAGCTCATATTTACCAAGATAATCATTAAAAAAAATAAAAGAACGGATATCGAAAAAGAGGATCTGTCGAAATATTGAGGGACGGACATCGGAAATAAAGTAGATGGCACAATCTTCCCTTCTCTCTTTTTTTCGTAACGCTTTTCATTGTCGTCTTTCTCTCACCTGCTTACACACACTTACTCGCATGACGAATTTCCGATACATTTTTTCAGACTCCAATTTGCTTTGTTTTACACAAACGAGCGTGCAAAAATGGTTATACGCGTTTCGTTTCAGATGTACGCGAAATTGATTTAACTCGACGGTTCTCATACCTTCACGCAAATCATTTTACAATTTTATAATGCACTCTTTTTGTTCGTTTTTGTTTCTTGTTTTGGGAGTTTTTTTTTTCATCTTTGTTATTTTCGTTACGATAAAGAAGATTTGTGTTCCTCTGAATTGCTCAAAACGCACGTACAAATTTCAATCTCAGCGGGTTGAATTTGAAATTGAAAATAGTTTCGTTTTCCATAATTGAACAATGATGCGAAGATAAACAGCGGCGATAAGGAACGTTCAATTATCTTCGACAAAATTTAATTATTGTGTATGTTTGAAACAAAATTGGTTGCCGAGTGGCGATCGAATTGGAGTTGCATCCAAATGAAAGCTCCACTTTCCTCAAAAAATTGCGAGCATACGATGAATGAAAAGTTAATCGCGATAAAAGAAACGTATTCAGCTGAGATGAACTCCTTCTACAAGCTGTAAATATTTGATCAATTTCAGTTTTAAACTCGTGAATTTGATTTGATTCTAAATTGTTACATCCATTTTCTATTTATTTTTCAAACTTTTATCGTTTCAACAATTGGAATTTAGTTGTTGAAATTCGTAGATATTTTATCCAACTTATGAATATTTGATGTACCTTTTTTGTTTAAAAAAATGGAGTGTTTCAATGGTGAAATATTATGACAATTCCAGTGAACTTTAATCGCGCCGGGAGGCATCTTTAGAAATACATAATTCACAACTTCCGAATTACAATGTTCGGTGAAAAGTCTTCTTTCACGCACACAAACACAAACAGACATACCACGCGTTTGGTACAAATCGGATAATGCTGGTATCAGCACAATTTTGAATACTTAGACCACCAGTTCAACTTCAAAGTTCCATAACTCTACGAAAAAATTTAAGAAACGTTGCGCGCGGTTCGCGACATTTTGTAGATAAAAAAAAATGAAAGAGGGCAAAAAAGTTTTATGCTCGATAATCGCGGAAATGAATTATATGAAATTTCAAATATTTGAGATTCGAGTAAAAATTTAGTCGTTGGATTACATTTCGTTAACTTTTCGTTTCTTTTATTATTCCTACATTTCCTTTTTAAATTCTACTTCTCTATATTACATTGAAAATTGCTGCCGAAGCAATTTTTAATGAGTAATAAAAAAAGGCTCGAATATGAAGATGAAAAAAGTAAACTGTTTTAATATTACGAATTTTTCCTATGTCATCAACAAGAAAGGATTACGTTTTTTTATTTTAAAAACGCCTTACTCTGTGAAGAAGGTTGGATAATTTTTTGTACAGAGTTTTGTTAATTATTGCTGTCAGTGGTCAAAGTGCAAAGTGAAAGCGGCGCGATGTGTCGTTCTAATCAATTATCTTGCGTTATTGATGTTTTTTTGTGATTCGTCCGGCGTCAATCGATCAAATTAACACGCGCAGCATTCGTGAAAATGTTTCATTGAAAAACGATATAGCTTGTCACGTCACATAATTGAACTTTTGTCTATAACAAATCGAGGTAACTCAAAGCTACACAGCGACCCCTTTCTTCATACAAATTTCACTGAAATTAATCAACGAGTTGCATTTTTATTGTAACGTGACGTCTAATGGATTTTTTTCAAATGAAAATGAAATTTACCCACGTACGCGCGAGCGCTCTTTGATGTAGACTTTTATTTCAACAACTATCTCGCGCACAACTTTGTAGTTAAATTTTCCGTCGCTGATCCGCGAGAATAGAAAATTTGATACGCTCGATATGAGCCGTGACACCCAAATAGAATGTAATGCCAATGATAATTTATAACTACTATTTATTAGAGGGCGTGAACAAAATTGATTTGTTAAACCAGGGGGGAAAAAGTCTCACCTGATTTTTTTTTCTCAAACTGTGAATTATTATTTATCACATTAAGTCAAATTATGACGTTTCTTTAATTCGCTCCATTTTATCTCCATTAGATTTTCATCTTTTTTATTCGGTCCCTCGACAACGGGGAAGTTGGTAACTTAATTTCGTCTCGTATAATGAGAAACAATTTACACACTCCGTAATAAATTATTACCATATCAATGAAGTCAGAGATGGAACTATTTCAGTCAAAATAATCCAAATTTGTAATTCTTTATAGAAGTGTGATTTTTAATTCATTGTTACAATTCAGTTGGAATAGTGTTATACAATGTTGAATAATCTGTAAATAATCAAGTCCACAAGTCCCCCACGAAGTTTGCTGATGGAAACGTTAAAGGGAAACAGTCTAACGTGCGATCCTCAGGGAACGCCAGATGTCACATACATTTCATGGGATATCGAGCTACGTACAATAACAATATTAGGTCGAGGAAAAATCGGCGAGAAAGGTCGCGTCGTGTTACCCGCGCAGACAGCCCAAATTTATTTTTACGAAAATGTCATTGTTTCATTTTTCTTCGTGGCGTTTTTCATTCGATCATTTGGCGTGAAAAGGCGCGACTGAAAATATTATTTTTCTCAAAAAGTTTAGTTATGTAATTCTGAAAAGCTTTTTTTTTCTTCCAGGGGCGAACAAATATGTGTCGGGAAAACCGAGTTTGTGCGCATTTTGCTAAGTGAACGAAATTTTAGCATGGAACGTATGTGCAAGTAATTTTCACACGAAAGCCCAACAGCGAACCACGAAAATGGCCGAATAAATGCGCCGCGTTCTAAACATGAATAATAATCATAGTACAACATTGCAGAGCACAATTACAGTTCGATATCAACTTGATAGTCATCAGTCGATTAAACGTTGTTTACAATTATCTAATGGTTCCTAATTTACGATTAATATTCAGTTCTAATCGCTTCAAATGTTATAAAAAAACAAAAAAAAAACAAGCTCAAATTGCATCAGAAAAAGAAAATTTTACTTTTAACGATTAAAAAGAGATATTAACATTTGTAAGTTGATAAAAAATTAAAGCTGATCAGGAAAACAGAAGCTGTTCACTTCATTTTGCCTGACTCGTTAATACGTCATTTAATTTTGGTCAATTATTTATAGTCAATTCAATGAAACTTGATTACCCAATCCAAATAGTTTAATTGATGGTAAATAATCAAATCACGTATGCTACAACGCAGAATACCGTACATCATTTGGCTGGCAAACAATTTTTTCCTGTATTGTATAAAATACAAGCGCGGAATAACATGCGCGATTTCATTTCTTCCACTGCAAACATTTAAATTGTGTCGATGGCGTACTGTGACGATGAACAATTAATTAGTGTGATGTCATGTCTGCTATTGTTCGTAAGCTTCATCTTTCATCTCGTTGAATAGGTTAAACGAACGGAGACAAAGAGTCGCGAACGATTACTCGTGGCATAAAAGTTTAGCTCTTGAGTGACTATAACTCGTCTTAATTGGTTTACAGCTTCGTATGGTTGACCATTATAAGGCTACCATGACTCGACAGTTATGAAACTGCTGTTCATAGAGGCGATTAAAAAATCGATAACTTATTCCACCTCTGTGCTCTGAGATTTTTCCTATTCGTTCTTAATTTTTTTTTTAATCTGAAAGTAATTACATGTAATTCACTTGACTCAATTTTTTTTCTTGTTTCAGGAATTTTCTTGTTTTTGACTTTCTAATATACCAGCGTTACTTTCGCCAGGATGATTCTCGTCGGACAGAAAATAATCCGAAATGTTGAAACTCAAGTTGGTACCCGCACGGCAAACAGAATGGTTTGTATAAACGCGATGCTGCATTTCATTTCTTATTCGTTATTAATGCAAGAGAAATATGTGTATACGTCCCGGCTCGAGGTTCTTCTTTGCACTTGCTGACCAATTCAGTTTAATTGAACCAATTAAATAATACTGGCGTGTTAGAAGTCCAGTGTAATAAAATATTGAAACGTCCACGTCGCTCGCTTTTCAAAACTACAGCAAACATTTTACGCCCTCGATTTCATGTTAATAAAATAAACATTTCATATCGCAAAAGCGACGGGCTAAAAAGACCAAACGTTGTTTGGGAGTTGAATGCGCACTCGTTAGAATGGATTCATTTTTCTTCCACCTGCCCTCTTCTAATTGTGAAAGAGCTCAAACTTTGCGCATCATCCGTTTCTTCGAATTGTAAAAACGTGTTATCAGACTTTACTCGACGAAACTTTTCCAGTGGTTACAATTCTTGTGCGTGAACTTTGACAGCGAACAGTAGATCGATTGGACAGACAGAGACCGCTAACATTGTTCCACATAGTTGACTCCGAACCTTCATCTTTTTTTCTTTTTTCTCTCTCTCGCTCGTTCACTCTCTTTCTCCCTCTGTGTCCTTCTTACCCCAAAAATTCGACGAAAACAATTCTGACCGAAAATTAATCTGTTCCAAAATCGCATGAATTTTGGCACGAAATTTAATTGCAACGTCATCGCGGGGACGCAACGTTTATGCAACACTGCGCGTCTAATTCCACTGTATCTTTTCGCATAAATAGGTCACGTTGATACAATTTGAATATCTAATTGTGCTCCGAGTTAATTCATAACAAAAAGTGAAAAGAAAACAGAGGTTTGAGGAAAAAATTTTGGACCGCCAACCTCACTGAGATTGAAATGAAACCAAAATTAATTGTTACATGGTTTTGTATGAAGGGAAAGAAATTAGAAAGAGATTTAGTTTTAAGAATATTCTGAGTGAATGTTTTTTAATTGAAGATTGTGTTTGTTTCAGGTGTGTTTGCAAAGTTAATACGTCGCACGTTTGTTGAACGTTGGAAGATATTTTAAGCACTCATCATCGGCAGTCATTGTCGAAACAGAAGAGATGAAGACGAGCTTGATCAGTATCCAAGTTAACGAATTGAACTGAACTCAACGACATCGAAGTTTCAAGCAGAATTCGCAAGTAGTTAGAAATAGTCTATATACTTGTAAACTAAGTAGCAAGAGGGATACAAAGTGCGCTATTCACTCGGAGTTTCATAATCAAATCAGTTAAAAGCTAAGGACAAAATAGAAAAGGTCGCTGCTAATGAAAAATATCCAGGCGCAATTAATCGATCGGACAGCTAATAGCTACGTACTAAAATCGAACCTGATATATTTCTCCCTCGCGACAAAAAAGAATCTCCACGACAAGTTTTCTTTATCAAATAACGCGCGAAGTCGTCTTATCTGTCGTGCTCACATATTTCTCGTGTATGTACATTGTCATTGACAATAGTTACAGGGAACAATTTATCGACCAAACTTGTTCGTCGCACGGGGCCCAAACGTGTGCAACAGTAATACGATTCTCTCCGCGACAAAAACTTTTGGCTATAATTTAAAAGAACCGTAGGAGAGGAAAAAAATAAGAAATAGTTGTTTAATAAGTCATTTGACACGCCATTCTTCTTTGTCTCGGGCTAAGTTTGAAATTCCTCTCCAACATTTACCTAATTCCATTAAATTGCGGATTTACCGAATGTGCACGGATCAGGACAAGACCATGTATACATTATTGAGTTTGCCTTAAAGATAGAGAGTTTGACATGATTTTCAGCTGTATGAACGGCATGATGAAGATCCGAACTTTACAACAATGTGTCTTTGCAGGTGTTTCAAAAATTTATGTCCAGGGAGTCGAATCTCAAAGATCAAGAAACAAAGATCGGAACAATCGCCCTCACAATCTTTTTTTTTATGCCCGCCTCTTATCCCTTTTCAACTTTGGATCAAACTTTGATTATCTACAAAAAGTGTTCCGCAAGTTTGACTGCGAAAAAAAAAGTTCCACGGATAATCTCTTTGTTTCGTTATATTTTTCATACAAAATTTCTTCTTCTTCCATTAAAATTGGACGTTTTTTTCGTTAATTTCAAACACTGTCTTGTATTGTTGAGCAGAATTTAGAATGACTTTATTTTCCAACGTGTGAATGATATTGTTGGAATGTGTATCATCATTACAATAAAAATAAAAGAGCCAAGATAAAGTCCGTCGTAAATAAACTGCGGTCAACGCTGTCAACTATATCTAACAAAATGGTACGTTCGCCTGGGACACCATTCTTCGTCAGATGATTATGGGCATTCGTGGCGTACTTGTCCGACAATGTATTCCAATGGATCAGCAACAATTGCCACCATTTCTCTACGTGTCTAAAGGAGAAGGGGCTAAAAATTGAACCGACGATTTATGTATTCGAAGCGTCGTGCAGAAACTGAGAGTGATAAAGAAAAATTCGAAAATTGTTTCAAGTTTATATCCTTGCTTCGCAGATATTGTAGTCTACATCCTCGTTAATCACAACATCGCTCGGAGATGACGGTATCCCTTGAGGCGGAACTGCAGATACTTTGCGACGTTACCAGATTATGACGAAGAAACTGCCGGAAATTCAATACTTGTGTAAAACTCAGTAGCAAAAACCAACTTCCGTTTTATGATAATTTTCTTCCTCCAATAATTCCGCGAGGATTTTTTGAAGAGAAAAAAATGAGGATTGCTGTTACTAAGCGCGGTTTGTGTAAACTAAAAAAACGAGTACAACTTAAATGCTGTTTAACTAGCGGGCATTAATAAACTCCTATTAAAGTCTGCACTTGTTTAATTGAAAAAAATTTTTGGCTCGAAATTCTCTTGGTTCTTTTTTCGGATTGTTTCATCGTCGGTGTACATTTTCATTAGATCGAGCCAACGCATCTAATAATGTAGGTGCGCAGATCAAACTTTTTACCGAACACTCTTTTTTATCTTAAAAATGTTGGCCCAAGAAGTTTGAAGAACAAACTTAAGATACATTCTGGCGCGGTGTTTCTTGTTAAAAAACACTATCATTACTTAAACGCTAATTTCCTCACGGGCATGAACGAAATATGCACGTCTAATTATGATTTAACTAATTTCAGGCACTGAACTTTACACATAAAACAATTGAAATTTAAACTTTGAACACATGAAATAACGTAATGAAGTGTTGTATGTGCATGAATATTTACATACCACACGCGAGAAACTTGCACGCATTTAAATATAACTCACACAAGGATCTTTTGCGTACACGTCGTGATGAACAAGTTATTATCGCCTCACGTACATGACTTAGAAACAAAATTATACCGGTTTTGTCTTCGTCGAGTGATTTTTTATTGATTATTTTAGAAAATTAATGATTCAAAAAGAATTTAAAAATGTGGCAGTTGAGTGAAAAGTTATTCGAGAGCGGAAATCAATTTTACATGATGATACGCCGAACCATTTGGACGAGGTGAAGCAAGAGGGGTAAAAAAGGATTCAGTTACGTTAGCATAAATTACAAAACGTGGGCTCTTGATGCGCCCTATCGAAGCTTAATAATAATTGGTATGCCGCACATCTCGTCGTCGATTGATTGACAGTCCTCGTTGCCGACATCAAACCGCATTACCTGTCTGCTAATATTGTCATGTTTCCCATCCATCTGATACGGATCCAAGAGTGCTTCTACTTGCAGATTAAGCGTTGATTCCACGTGTCCAAAAAGTAACGCAAAATTGTGTCCGGTGATCCTGACAAAAGCCAAAGTTCACATTTAAACCGACCCCTTTCAACCCCTCTGTCCAATCGATGGACTAAACTTATGTGTTAGCTAGAGCTCAAACCAGGTTAAACTCTAATAGGTTTAAAATCATTGGACGCCGCTTTAAATTCATCCGAAATGTGTGCAACCGGGCTGTACGATATGCCCCGGGGTATTTAGTGCGCAATCTTACACGGTCAAGTCGGTCTCCTTTACATTTTCGTTTAATATTGATGCGCACCTCGGTAAGACATATCTCTTGCTTTAATAATTCACAAAATAATGGAAAATGGGTATGGAGACGAAAATATTTGATACACTTTTGAAAGCATCGCTTTGCTACCTCCGGCTTTTGGATGTTCTGCGTCCGACAATTCGAATCCACTCGGTGATGACCCAAAATCACTAGTTCTGTATCTTGCCGAGGAAACCCTTCCATCCAAAATACATATGTATTTCATGTAAAACGCCTTAGTTCAGACACTGAATACTGTATTCGCTTTCATCCTCAAACAATCTCTAACAAACCTCCGTCAAACAAATGCTTTGAACTCAAAAAAAAACAATAATATTAGTGTCAACAGTTAAAGTCGCAAAAATGAGCAAGTGCAATCTAAATCGAGCAAAATAAACATTGTCAGTTTGATGGTAATCAAAGGGTCAACAGAATGTCTCGTTGAAAACTGCGAGTTGTCGGTAATAATTAGAGATAATTATGATTATCTTGCCTCGACAACGGTTATTGTTGTGTTCAGAGCTCGAAGTTAATATAAACAAATGTATTAGCTATAGCGTTGAATCTCGGAAGATGGTATTATGTACATAATACACATGATGATCTCCTGGGGTATTGTCGTAAAAGATAATCAATCGAAGCAAGGGTAAACTGGTATCTTATCAAACTTAACCCATTGTAGGGAAACTTTTTGAACAAGTTCCTAGGAACCAATAGTCACCTCGGTGTATGAAACTCCGGCGTCGCAGCGGTTGCAACTTCCTGCCCATGTGGTTTTGTGAGTTTAAACAACTTCGCCGATCAATGTTCAAAGAAAATCGAAATCAAATATGAAAGTAAAAGATAATTCTGCCATTGCAACTTGAATGAAAAAAGGAGAACATTCAAATTCAAGTGCCTTACTCAACCTCTCTCCTTTGTCGCTCTCTTGACTAACTAGTCGTGGGTTTAGGACAAAAAGAACGGGCCCAATAAGGCCCCCTTTTGTCCAGCCCTGTATTATACTTAAGAACAATGAGGTCCTCGGTAGAATACGCTCGGTTACAAAACTATCGTCAAACGAAACAGAATAAGAATGAGAAACGAACTTGAATTTGACATCAATGACCCGTTTTTCGAGATCCAACTAAAATTAAATAGCCACGGTATCGTTTCACGCTCGATGAAACTCGCGGCGATAATTGATGAGCCGGTATATATTTCAGTGTACATAACTCAACGCGAAAACTTTTATTTACACCCGCAGAAAGGGAGTACAAAGAAATTAAATCACGGCATAAGTGGAATTTCGAGTTTTCAAGCGTTCTGTCGCACGTGAAGGACTGGAGGAGGTATGAGCAGCAACGAAGAAATAAAAAAATAAGCGAAGAAGAATAAGGGCCGAGGAACGAGTGCACGCAGTTTGTTCTGTCGCTATTAACCGGAAGCGAGGTAGCATCAGTGACAGGAAGTTGAAGCTCTTTTTGGAATTATTTAGACCGCGGCATGATGCTGCCCGCGATAGGGCTCTTTTGCGGCGCCATATACTTTACACGAGAAGCTACTAAGAAAATGTGCAAACATATGTTGTGGCTAGGAAAGAGCAAGAGCGCGAGAGAGAGAGAGGAGTAAGATAAAAAAAGAGGTAAGATAATAATAATTTTGGAAAGTAATGAATAATTGATGGGAGTATTAGGATGATTTTGAAGGAGCTTGAGTCTGTAGTAGGGCTCGAGATTATCGATCCGCGAGGGTATAATTTTGATAGCGAAACAAAGGGGCTGGGTCGAGGTTTTATTTGCGCGGAAATTAATGCCCGGGCTTGATAAATATTCATAGATAGTGTAATTGACGTTGTGGTTATTTATTATCTGTGTAATAAGGGTTATCTTGGGTAACGATGTCAAACGCGGGATATGAGAAGCCGTCTTTGCGCAACAAAGGAAAATTTATCGTCAATTGTTTCCCGTCACGCAGGGGATTCAAGGTCGCTCGAGAGAATCTCTAAAAGCAGCGTAGGAGGATTCTCCGGCTGAATCCCTGGGGTTGCGAATGGCGTATAAGCGCACGAGGATTGCACGCTGGTTAAGTCCCGTGCGATGGGACGAGGAAGGTAATTATCTGTTTCTCGGGTCCATTACACCTAAGGGCGGACGAGCTGGAATCCAATGGATGTGCACCACGTCGCTTCGCCGGGGCCGAAAGCTCTGTAGTGAACGATGAAGAAAGCTGGAACGTGACGGGAAATAAGAACGTGGCGAGTGGCGGCCGGAAATTATAGGGTCTACACTCTCTCAACGGTCTTAACAGTATATATTCGGCGAAGAATGTTTTGAGACGCTGTACACACGGTTAAACGGCGCGCGAGCTACGTTTCGGTCCCCCTCGCGCTGATAGCGCGCTTCTTCTTTAATAAACTTGGCCCCTTTCGGATCAATACGATACGTGTGCCCGCATACTCACAGCCATACACCTCGCCGACGCAACACCTTGTATTTCAATTAAACGTCGCGTGTCTAACAGTCGGCCTCGCTTCTTTAAATCACACGCCCGCGCCTCGACCGCACCCCCTTTTCCACTCAATTTTCGACCATCCCTATATACAACCCCCCGTCCACCATACGCCCTTCCATCCCACTTTGATTCCCTATAAGACTGGTCATTTATTTCCCTAAGGAAGCGTATAACTTCCAACTATCATTCAACGTGCGATGGATCGCGCTGAATCAACGTTGACACTTCGGCTTGATTAAACTTTCATCCTTCCAGCGATTTAATTTCAACATTTTTTATCTCCTATTGACAACCCAACGAGTTAACACAACTGCGATCCAGTCGAACAACTCGTAAACTGCGACTTTTCGCGACTTTAAACTCCAAATTCCGCCGCGAATTGGCTCCATTTTTTATTTATTTGCGTTTTTTTTTCAAGTCGCATTGTTATTTTAGTTGCGAAACTTTTTTATTCCTCAAGTGAGTAAAGTTTGAGAAAAACTGTTTAGTATCTTTGCGTAAACTTTATTAGTGATAGACAAAATCAATTTTTGAACAAGTGACACGACACTTTTTGTTTTAGAAAATTTAAAATTCTACAAGCTTTGAACTTTTTCTGGGTCTGACAAAAACATTTTTATACTTTTATTATTTCACCTAACTGTGCACTAAGAAAAAGTAAAATAAAAAAATTCACGGAAGAAAGGCGAGAATGAAATGAAATTTGTTGGTTAATTAGTTAACTTTTGGTTGACGAAACCAAAATGGTCAAAACGTTTCAACACCCGAGCGCGCTTTTGATGCTCTTTCATGGGATGGCCTTCAAAGTTTGCCATGATAAAGTCAAATTGAGATTGAAATTTTGATAGGAAATTGCGGAGCATGTAAATCTCAGAAAGGATGTTACTTCACAGCTCGTCTCTCGAAACATCACGTTTTGATTATACAAAATTTAATGCGTTTCCTACAAAATGTAATGGAAAATTTTTCTCTTCAAACTTCTTTCTTTTCCTGTTTTATTTTTAGTTGTGCGTTAACTTTTTTTCGTTCGCTTGTTTATTTTTTTCCAACCTCAAATTGATCCCCGTTTTACACATTTTTTGACAAATTAATTTCTAATCAGACTGAAAGAGCCGTTCTTTGTAAACTTTTTTGTGCACTGCAATTTTTTGCAATAAATTTTTTGTTGGCTTCCAATATTTTTTTTTTTGATCCAACACTTTTTACGCGGAAAAAATTTGCCGCATTGAAAAATTCCGTCCATTCAAAATCACAAAAGTATAGCGAGCAGGAAAAAAATCAGTCAACGATCACTTGCCATAAAACAGGAAGAGCAAAAAAAAGTCGCGCGTTAATGACGTCACTCGCGCCCGTGTTTCTCGCTGAAGATTTTTGTATGAAGTGCATTCGCACAATTGAATACGTTTAGCGGATAAACGGAACAGGCCGGATGCGTACACAGATGTATAAATCCGTGACGTGTATAAATCTTTGCCAAGCAATTTTCCCGTGATGCTCCTTGGATGACGCTAATGCCAGCGGCGCAATTTCATTTTCACCCTTTTTTTAGAGCCATGGATTAAGACGACCTTCATTGTTCAAAATGTGAGTAGGAAAAAAAGCACCTACTGAATTATAACGTAGCCTTAAAAATGTACCATTTGCATTTTCAACCGAACCAAAATTGTGACTTTCTCAAGGCATTAGGAATAATAAAGATGTTTTGGAAAGTGGCATTTTTTTCGAAATTGAGGCTTAAGATGAAAAAAGTGGGAACCATAAGTAGATGTCTGAGGATCGCAGGTTAACCAAGTAGAAAAGTTGCCAACTAAGGTGTATTATGAAACAGTTTATAAGGAAGGAGTAGATATCTCAGCACCCTTTTGCTGTTTATATTTAATGTAGCACATCCGGGTTTCGGATATGCTCCCTCTTTGCTCTTTCCATACCCTCAAGCTCTTCTTTATCATTCGCAGCATATCGAGACTGATGATCTTAAGCGCATGAAGGGGTTTAATATCCATCCCAATTTGTCAAATCTTTAAGAAGATCAAGACACTCTTTCCGTGGAACATCACCCATGAATAATAGTAAATATCTCACGCTAATTTTCGTCTCAAATTTTGTCACTAACTGGTCCACTTGGTAAATCATGGTCTTGATCAGGAAGCCTATTTTACAAAACATAAAATAACTGCAAACGTTAGTTTAATTTCCATTTTTGTTATTTGAAATTTAGAAGTGAAGTAAAATTAATGAAAATTTTTATGGTTTGGGCCATGACAAACCCTTGACAATGCCGATTTGAATTTTGTGTGTAAAATGTGACACGTACCTCTAAGACGGTAGACATCTGAGGGTATTGTGTTGAAATTATCAGCGTGGAATGTTGCAGATATACACATGACAGATCATTGCCTGCGCATTCGGACAGCTGCACAGGACTCAACTTAAGTCAACAGGAACACCCAGACCGAAACTCCATTATCCTTAATTATAATTGCTTCAATCACAATTTCATCCCTCTTAATATGCCTTCGTTTCATAAAGCCAGCGAACACACTCGTCTAGTCGAACCCGCAGCTTGAGTTACAAGTGTTGATTATCAATTTGAAATCAGCGTGACGGGTGCTAAGCTGACAGTACGCTCAACTGCACCCGAGAATTTCAATGCTTAATATATTACTCTCCATATCATCAGACTTATCTCCTTTACAAAATTTGATATAAAAAGTTTTCACCATGACAAGCGTGTCGAAAAATGTCAGGCCACAATTTTGACGCGCGACTATGGATTTACTTTATTTTGATAAAAATTTAGTTGTGAGCTTGATACAAAGTGAATAATAACTTTCCCCCATAGATTGATTGTAAATCGATTAATCGCGTTGGACGTCTCGTTGTTAAATTGATTGTTGCAAGGATTTTGTCAGAAATTTCATCCAGCGCTGATCTGATTAGATTTGATTGGATTATTCAGAGATATTAATTTTATCAGTGGCAAATTGTGTCCCTTACATTTTCAGACATATGCCGCGCGCAAATCAATCTCTCATAGTTTTGTACAACTATCCGACGAGCCCATGATCCATTTTCAATTTTGAATAACTAGGTCGATGCTCAAACAAACTTGATTCTGCAATTAATTTTCGAATACAAATCAACGATAGAGTTTCCTCTATATCATGTCAGATAGATTGAACACTCAAACAACATGTATTATGAACATTATAATATGATGTAATTTCAGCATCCACGTGTATGCAAATTTCAATAATTTAGTGAAATTCAAACTGAGAAGCGATAATTATAGATCGCTGTTTTTTATTATTAATCATTTGATATTAATTGTAGTTGCTGCTTATAATTCAAGTTCTATTGTACCTTCACTAGATACAAGGCGTGGCAATATGGCTAATGGTAAAGTTGTGGTTCTACGTTTTCCGCTTGATGATTTTAACGATACAATTTTAATGAAACTACGAAATAGTTCAAGCAATAACAACGTTTCATTGAAAATTTACATTTCGTTTTATTACTCAAGCAAAACAATTGTGAAGATAGATTTCAATTCAGCATTTTTATTATTACAAAGTTTAAACGAATAGTAAATAATCCATTACTGAGACAACAGATTGTTTTTTCATTAACAGAAATATTTCATTTTGATCATGATTTTTTGTTCGATAACAAAGATACAGCTTTCAATGATTGCTTATACAGATTGAGTCAAATTTTAAGTGTAAAATAATCATAAAAATATAAAAAATTGTGCCTCGAAAAGTTCGCAGTTAAAAAAAACATGAAAAATGTAAACTTTTTTCACGTGTTGTCCAAAACGTGACTTTGATGAAAAATATCAACGACTGTTTCCAAGCACGGCCTCAGCTCAAGATCCAAAGCGCCTAATACAAACTTTCCTTCTGGTGGTTTGAAGTAGTCAAGTCCTCGTCCAATTTTAATAACCCAGCCGTTACTTAATCTTGAATCATGATAATACAAAAGTTAATTATTTTGAATAACAAACGATGATAACGTAATTTTCAAAATTCCAAATGCTTACTCGATTTTTCTATCATGTAACGTATCCGAGTATGATACTTCCAATCTTATGCTTCGTTTTTGCAAACTTCGTGATAACTCCACGAAACGGCTCGCTTGACTAGCATGATCCTCTGGATCCCTCGTTGTTACGAGAGAAATTTTTGATAACGCATGACATTTTTGCACAGCCAACTCGCAAAACCTCACAAAGTTCTGACACTGGAAAGGAAAATTGAAATTGATTCATTTTAGTGACCGAAAATTTTAAAGTTTGTGAGAAAAGATGAGTAAAAAATACCTGATGGAAAGCTCGAACGTAAGGTTCTTCGATATAAATTTTGTTGACACTCGCATCTAAAAATCTGCCAAAAACACTGGCGTATCCATGGCCACTGGATCCCTCCTCGATTTTTGTTTGCTCTCTGTACTTTCCACTTGCTTTCCGCTCGTTTATCAAGTTTTTGATTTTTTCAGCCCTTTCCATATATTGTACGGCTCTGCTTTGCAAATGTTTCTTCTTTGTTGGGTCCTTTGTTTCTACATTTGTTCAGAAGTGACGTCACTATTTAGAAATAATACCATCAACAATATTGTCAAAATATTTCAAGAAGTATTTTAATCATTTTAGATTTGTTTTATATTTTGAGTTTTTGACAAAACTTATTTAAGGAATTGATAGAGTTGATATTTGCAAAAAAGATTCATTACCTTTTATATAATCAACAAGTATGCCCAAGCCTTCCTGATAAAGAGCAAGGGCACCAGTATATTGTTCTTTTTGGTCCATCTCCACTGCTCGTTTTAATATCACAGTTACTGCATTATCCATTTTTCAATTTGTTAAAAGGATTTGTAACAAAACTTTGTACTTTTTGCTATGTAAACTTTAAGCGCTCCGAACTTGTCAACAAAATCAACAAAACTGAAAATATCAATAACAATTAAGAATTTTTTCCATACAGATAGCGCTGATTACCGGCGGTAAAATTCAAAAACAAAACTAACATTTTAAAATAAAAAGTGGCACTTGAGAAACAAATTCGGTACAAAACAACCAATTATTATTGTAAATAACTCATGTACTTTGAATCCGTTCGATCGTAAATCAAATTGTTCTTTTCCTTTTGTTTATTTGTTTTTTTACGACCAAATAATTGAAATCATGCCAGTACTCTGAACGTAGCAGTCAAAGTCGTGAGCACGAAACCACACATTTGAATGGTCTCTGATGAACGTGCACGTGAGCTGTTAAAAAACCAGTCGACCGATTGTTGCTCCGAAAAATCAGCGAAAAACAACTTGTTTTAGTAAACCCAACGAATTTTGCGACAGGTCCTGACAGAGCACCGTTCCAATTTTGAACAAAAGGTGAGTTTCTGAAAGTGAGGTTAGATTGCAAAATTTTCGCTCACGGGTCGGTCGCATTGCGCACGTTCGGTATTACGTCAGGTGTTCGACATACAGAGACGTGCGAAATTAATACGAAAATTTTCCAACAAATGTGTGAGTGCGACTACGCGTGACAAAATCGAGGACCGATCCGATGTCCACGAGCAAGCAGGTTTTCAAAATTCAACATTCTTTCTGATTCTTGTCTGTTTGTTTTTCATCTCGACCTTGTCTTTAGCGGTCGATTCGCGTTGGCTTCATGTTGTTCACGGCATCTCTTCGTAGATTCTCTGTCGCAAATATTTAGACGCAATTTAGGTGCTCTTTTTGGTATACGTGTGTCAACAACTTGTTTTGCGACTTTTGTTTTGTCGAACAACAGATGTACATGTCAATCAATTGATCAGTCTAAATGTCATTTCGTCATCGATTTTGTTTATTGGGTACAATGACAAATTATGATGATCCATTTTTTTAGTCAGTTTCATATTCTTAGGATATCGAGTTTGTATGTTTCTTAATTTATTTTGTTTCTTCACTTAGTTAATCAGATCTTGTTTTGTTTTTGTTTTTAAATTTCGGAACTGTAAATTTATTGTTACAACTTTCATGCAACTTCATAACTTTTTAGTTTACCACTTTAGTATTTCGATCCAAGAAAGTTGTTGTGCAATGTGTCCGGGCATCAAAAATATCTTTCATTTATATGTAAAGCTGATTGCTATTTTATGGCAACAAACATTTCTTCAAAACAGACTCATACATTGGAAATGTCAGAATTTTCGATCAAAAAATATTCGTCAAATAATGGTCCTGTCTTATATAAAATAACAATAATTCTTGAAATGATGAGCAGATGTTGAAATCGTTAAAAATGTTATAGCAACTGAGCGAAGTACTTTGTAACATTGTGCACAAGTGTTTTTTATGATTTGTAAATCTTTTTAGAACAAAAATTTAGAAATTTGAAAAGCTTACGAAATCAAACCAATGAAAACAGAAATATATCATTCAAAATGAAATTGTGAGCTATTCAAATGAGATTTTTCAACTATACAAATTGTAATAAATGGTTTGCTTAAACACGGCTTTGTTTTGTATTTTCAGTTGATCCTGCATGCCGTGCACTTAGCAACAACTACCCTCCTGACAAATCCTGCGCACCAAACATCATAATTTGTCGAAAAATATTAAGTATACGCTTGCAAATCAAGATCAATGGCTGCGTATATTAATAGAACCATGTCAAAAATTGGCGCAGATGCCCCTTACAGAACGAACGATGTTAGAATTGAAAATTCTCCTCTTCAGATTTTCGTCAAGGCAAAGAAAAAGATCAATGACATTTTCGTAGAGATAGACGATTATGTTCTCGACACTGTCAACTTCGTAGAAAGTAAGTACTTGAAAAACAAAATGAAGATATTCTTAATTCTATTTATTGCCATACTAATTTGTTGTTTTTATTTCAGCCTTAAAAACAGAAACTGATGATATTGTCTCGCAAGATGAAGTCAAGACAGTTCATGCGTATATCGAAAAAGTCAAAGGCATTAAGGATGTTCTCAAGAGGGATCACATGAAAGTTGCTTTCTTCGGCAGGTAAAACTGAAACACATAATTTTAAAATTGTTTATCGTACTGGAAAATGTTGTTAGAACAAATTTAAAGTTTAAAATTGTTTGTTTCAGAACAAGTAACGGAAAAAGTACGGTCATAA
The DNA here is from genome assembly GCA_020615435.1 of Telenomus remus. NCBI lineage: Eukaryota > Metazoa > Arthropoda > Insecta > Hymenoptera > Scelionidae > Telenomus > Telenomus remus. The sequence continues at coordinate 3,317,695 of CM036341.1, read as the reverse complement.
ATGCAATGTTACGGGACAAAATTCTGCCAAGTGGGATTGGTCATACGACCAACTGTTTCCTGCAGGTGGAAGGATCAGAGAACGGCGAATCATATCTTGTTACGGAAGGTTCTAAGGAGAAGCAACCCGTACAATCGGTTGGACAATTAGGACACGCGCTTTGTAAGGAAAAGCTGTGCGAGAGTCACCTTGTGCGAATATTCTGGCCGAAGGAAAAGTGTCTGCTGCTTCGTGACGATGTTGTTTTCGTGGACAGTCCAGGAGTCGATGTCACGCCCAACTTGGATGAATGGATTGACAAACATTGCCTTGATGCCGATGTTTTTGTCCTCGTTGCTAATGCTGAATCGACTCTGATGGTTACAGTTGAGTACCTTTTATATGTATAATATTTTATTCTCGGTTTTGAATTCATTCAATGATGATACTTTGTGACGAAACAGTTTATTAGATTTGGTTTGAATTTTTATTTCAGGAGAAAAACTTTTTCCACAAAGTTTCTACGCGATTATCGAAACCGAACATATTCATATTGAATAATCGATGGGATGCATCTGCCTCGGAGCCAGAGTATCTCAACGAAGTGAGTATAAAAGAGTGATTGTGATTTCATTTGTGTACCACTCGGATTTCTCTACTACGAGCATCTTTTTGAATCCAAAATTCGGTAGTTTTGATTTGATTTTTGTTTGTTTTGGTATTCATACAAAGTTGAAAATAAATTTGTCGATTTATCCCTTAGCTGGTCGATGAACAGAGAGAGGTAAGACTTTGTTTGTAGAAGTTCAAAGCTTTTTGTGATTAGAATTACTACTTTGAAAAAAGGGATATGCACAGCTTGATCGCCGGACACTTGGTTTTCTTTTTCATAGCCTTGAAGGTTTTTTTTTAATTTCTATACTTTGAAATGACAAACGAATGACCAGTTTTGCGAACTTCTTCAACGTTCAGCTTTTTGGACATTGTCATGAAATGATGTGTTCACTTTCTTATTGAAATTAGATTTTCAAAAGTGTTTTGAAAAGTGGGTCTAACTTTTTTATTCTTTCTTTGTTTGCAGGTACGAGCTCAACACCAAGAACGTGCCATCGACTTTTTAACTAAAGAACTCAAAGTTTATAATCCAAAAGATGCTGAGGAACGAGTTTTCTTTGTCTCTGCAAAAGAGACTCTTCAAGCCCGTATGCAGGAACAGAAAGGATTGTCAGCGCACAGTAAGTTATTGTTTAAAATGAATGTTTAATACCAATCATTTCTTAGATTGTAACATATATGATTTGTTCGATTTCCCTTTTTAGCTGGTGCTTTAGCCGACGGTTTTCAGAACCGATACTTTGAATTTCAAGATTTTGAAAGGAAGTTTGAGGAGTGTATATCAAAATCAGCTGTGAAGACAAAATTCGAACAACATTCGCAACGAGGGAAACACATTGCAACGTAAGACAGCGAGATAGAAGTTTCGTAATGAAAGTCAAGAATGAGTTTTAATTATTGATTGAAAATTGTGTCATTTAAATTGTAGAGAAATTAGACAAACTTTGGACGAAGTTATGGACAGGACACAGAAAATGAAAAGCAAACAAATGGAGGTTAAAAAAGAACTTTATGACAAACTGAATTACACAGAAGAGCAGATGATGAAACTCACTCGAGAAAATAAGGAGAAGATTCGTCAACAGGTAGAAGACGTTGAGCAACGAGTTTCCAAAGCTCTCAATGAGGAAATCAGGCGACTTGCAGTACTCGTTGATGAGTTTAACGTTTCCTTCCACCCAGATTCACTGGTTTTGAATGTTTATAAACGCGAATTGCACAGTCACGTAGAAAATGGACTCGGTAAGTGAAACATTTTTATTTTAAACAATTTTTTTTGTTCCTTTTACCGCTATTAAAATAATTGTATTTTTCAGGATCTAATTTAAGAGCACGACTCAGCACAGCACTGGCTATGAATATCGAGAACTCGCAGCGCGAAATGATAGATCACATGTTGAGCCTTCTGCCAGAAACTAAACGAGAAATGTCGCTCAATATTCTGCCGAGAAGAGAGCCTTTTGAAATTTTGTACAGACTCAATTGTGATAACTTATGCGCGGATTTCCACGAGGATCTTGAGTTTAGATTTTCTTGGGGAATCACTGCTCTTATAAACCGATTCGCAGGCAGCAAAAAACCCAAACTCGCTTATCACTCTTCTGAAGTAATTATTTTTATCTGTTAAATTCAATCTATTAAGATGTTAAATGATTTATTCATTTCAATCGTTCTTTTCAGATTCCACCAACTCTTCCATCTCCAGCAGATGTGGTCGAAAGTATAAATTTCGCCCCATCTCAAGACGATTGGTCCTTTATTTCTCGTGTCGCCATAGCGTCGATCTCTCATCAGGGTACTATGGGAAGTTTACTTTTAGGTGGATTTGTAAGTATAAAAATTTCAATATGATTCTTAAAATTTTTTGTTCAAGAAAAACGAGCATATTTACGTGTGAAATTGTTGTTTAAGATGTTGAAAACGGTCGGTTGGAAGTCTGTAGTGGCTTGTTGTGCGATATATGGAGCACTTTACATGTACGAGCGTCTGACTTGGACGAACAGCGCGAAAGAACGTGAATTCAAACGACAATACGTAAACCACGCAACAAAGAAGCTGCGATTAATTGTGGATCTTACGTCAGCGAACTGCAGTCACCAAGTGCAACAGTAAGTTTTTCAATTTCAAATAGTTTGCTCGGAATGGATTATAAGAATGGAGCGAATTAATTCTATCAATCACACTCTAACAATTTTAGAGAACTTTCGAGCACGTTTGCTCGACTGTGTCAGCTGGTGGATGAATCCACGACGGAAATGAATAACGAGCTCAAGGAAATCGCTGCAAACTTGAAAGCTCTGGAGGACGCAGCAACGAATGCAAAAGTTATGCGAAACAAAGCCAACTATTTGATCAAAGAACTCGAACTGTTTGACACGGCGTATTTGAAATCGTTGAACTAAGATTATTCAGCAGTGCGAATGTTCACGTTACCTATCATAAACTCATGTATTCTAGTCTCAGTCGACGTTCCGAGGAAGATTTAATAATTTTTTCTGTAAAAAATGTACATAACGTGCGCCACTCGCGGAAAATTTTGAAAGGAAAATTCGAAACTGAACTTTCGGATCGCACTTAGTTCCACACCGCGTACCAAAAACTCCTCAAATCGTGCAATGAGAAGGTTTAAGAATTTAGCAAGTATTTGTTTACAAAACTAACTTGCTGTGCAAATTTTTTTCAGCTTAGTATGATCGATTCTTGCGTCTTTTGACAATGATTTTTTTAATTTTTTTCCTCTTTGGTTACAATTTTTTATTAGGTTTTAGATACTGTTTATGCCTACAATGCACTGTTTCGGAACCGATTTTTTTGTGCTCAAAGACATTGTGGTCCAAAGTAACGATTTATACATGGTATCTCAGATCTATTACGTGGATATTAGATTTATATTGTATCATCTAGAGAAACCGATGTTTCAATATTGATTTTCCTTATGTATACGTAAGTTATTTTATTAATAAACATTTGATTGTTAACAAGGGGTTTAGTCATTATATTAAACAGATAAACATTTTTTCAAACAGAATTTATTTAACACAATACAAATTAATTCGTAAGTAGTTTAAAGAAAATCAAACAGGATTGATTACCTTCGAACTTGAATTTAACATTTAACACAAATTAAAAAATCTGAAAAACAATCTGCTTAACTATAAGCTGTACATCTGTACACAAATCTTAGTTTTCATGCAAGAGTGAAATCTGGATTCATCTATAGGTAAACACAAAAAAATGAAAAAATTGTCATTTGCATGCAGTAATCTGTGTACATCAAAGTCTGAAAACTAAACTGTCGCATTTGTCTAATTTTTTTGTGTTTTTTGATTCTGTTGTCCGTTGTTGTTTCCATCTTCAATTGCCATGTGTCCTGATAAATGTGTGATACTTTTCACAGCGTTCAGATAAAATTGTGATAATGAGTCTAGTGATGATCTGAAAAAAAAACGAAATCATCCGATTAAACAGATACAATCTTTCAATTTACATTTATTGAAATGAAAATTAGAGAACCTAAAGAAGCTGCCGACGTTTGTTAAAAACATCCCCGAACTTGCTGTGATTTGTGGTACTTTTGCTTCCAGATAATCTAAACCCTGACAAAGAACGTTGTCAACAATGTTCAGCGGTGTTTCGAGGGTGCTTCCAATTTTTTGAGTTACAGGTTCAACGAGCTTTGCACCCTGCTCCAATCCCTCTTCAGTCGTGGCCAAAATTGATGAGACAACTTCGTTAGATTCTTTCACTGAGTTATACATATTTGACACTGTGGCTCTGAAGGTCGCAAAAATTGGTAATTGTAGTATCCGACGAGTGCGGCCAGAATTTGATTCAACTGGACCATCATTGCTTGCTATACAGGGGTCGCTCAGACCTGACATCTCACTCATTTGCTGAAATGAAAAAGTAACATTCTAACTATTAAAATGTTAAAATCATTATAATATTAAACATCTATTCAACACTTTTATGAATATATCTAATCAATATTGCAATTTCACGGTTTATTTATAAATCAAAAGTGTTGCCAAACAAAAATACAGTAACAACAAAAAAATTCAATATTTTTCAAGTCAATCATTTGGAATGCATGAAAATTAAGTTGGAACTGTCATAAAAAGTTATAAACAATTTGATGAATTAGCACTAAATGAGTTAAATAAAATGATACAAGGTAAGCAATAATATAATGATCAATTGCAAGAAAATGTTTATACTCACACTGTAAGCGATTTGCACAATTTTAGCCGGTTCATTGTCAAGGCTTGGTCCATTTTTTTCCGTGTCTTGTGTCATTTTGGGTCAACCAAAATATTATTTTTTTGGAACGATCGATAGCACAGCCAGTTCACTCGTATCTAAAGCATATACTACTTTTTGCGACGATCCCTTCGTTACCTTCTGCGCATGTTTTTAAAGCCTGTTTACACGACAGAGTGATTCTAGACCACTGACGACACAACCTCAAAAACTAATGACAACTCCCAGATAAGTGACTTACTTAGGTAAATAAACTGGAAAATTAATTAAGATTAAACACATATTTTTGTAACAAAACCATGGAGCCAAGAGATATTTATTACAACAGGTCAGAATATGTGGAAACGGTAAGTTGAAAATTGTAAAAATTATAGAAATATTTTTGTACGTGAAAAATGTAAGTGTTTACGTTTTGATGTTACCGAAGATTGATGATGAATGTTGTTTTTAAGGCATCAGGGAACAAAGTCAGCAGACAAACTGTGTTATGTGGATCGCAGAATATTGTTCTTCATGGAAAAGTAATAGTTCAATCAGATGCCATCATTCGAGGCGACCTGGCTAATGTCAAAACTGGCCGATACTGTATCATTAGCAAAAATGTTGTTATCAGGCCACCTTTCAAGAAATTTAGCAAAGGGTATGTTTTTTGAAGATAAACAAAAAAGTAACATCTTCCTTGTAACAAGAAAAATGTATTACAGTTTTAATTTTGTTTCAGAGTTGCATTTTTCCCTTTTACGATGGGTGATCATGTATTCGTAGGAGAAAAAGCTGTGGTGAATGCTGCAGTTGTCGGTTCTTACGTTTATATAGGAAAAAATGCAATCATAGTACGTATACTTTGACACTACAAAAGTTTTTCAGTTAACAGTATCTGATAAGGGTGAGTCATTAAAATTTGATTATAGGGCAGAAGAAGTATTTTGAAAGATTGTTGTTACATCGAAGACGGGGCCGTAATTCCTCCAGAAACGATTGTTCCGTCGTTCACCAAATTTGCTGGAAATCCAGCAGTTTGCGTCGAAGATCTACCAGACAGCACAGCGGACCTCATGTTGGAATTCACAAAGAATTACTATCAACATTTCTTACCTGCCAAATGAATTGGCACTGATTACCATCGAGATTTCTACTTTAATATTTATTCAATGTATCAAATTAACTGCAACCAATGTTTAGTTTGTAAGTCGAAGTATAAATAATTCTCTTTTGTATATTTATAGATTTATTTAATTATAAAATTGTAATTTCGACTTACAGAGTGCTGTCAGGGCAGCTTCACTCATTGTTTCATTAAATGATTTATAAAAAGGGACATCAATTCATTTAATGATCCAAACGCCAAAAGTTGACAAACAATTTGGACGGCCAGTGACATTTAATTTTGATGTACCTTAACATGTTACGAATTATATGATCGCGGACAATTTGGACGCAGCGATTTTCGATAAATTAAACAAGAGTTATACTCCACTTTCCGACACATTTCTTTTAACAATTTATTAGAAGTGCGTGCCATTAAGGAAATGCCATCAATACGTCTTCCCAGTTCGCGAGACACCTCCAACGATTGTGTCGTATCTAAAGTTAGACAACTGCAACCGACTCTATTCGACGTTCAGTGTTAATTCTTCGGTCCACCGGTGCGCGTTTTCCCCTCACAATATCGCGTGTTCTCGAACCGCAAACAACGGTTTCCGAAACTTCAAACGTCCACGATTTGACAGAACGTTAACGATTATCTGTACGTAAACAAGTTTTTTTGTTTGCACTTATTCATTACATATTACTTCATCTTTTTGTACAGCATTTTATCAATTTATTCTTATTAATTTGTATCATTTTTTGCAAACATTTAGCGGTATAAATATTAATAGAATAAGTTTGTCGTAAATTTTTGGTACTCACTATGTAGAGCGAGAAACGCCGTTTCAAATTAGCGACAAATTTATGATGAGATTTAAGATTTATTTTTGAGTTCATAAATGAAAACGTGAAAACATAAATAATTTCTGGTTCATGTCGGTGCCAATCACCTGTTCGGTCAAAGTCAATTTCTTTTTTCATTTGTCTTATTTACACTGCAACATTTTATCGATTAGATGTTAATTTTGGTTTATACAATTGTCTGTACATTTCAAAACTTAATTCCATCTTTAAAACGTCCAAAAATAACGATTTATTTGATTCAATTTGTTTGAATTGTTATAGGATTAACAATGGCTTACAGTTGGGACAATCGTGTGAATTTCATCGTCAAATATATTTATGGTCAGTAAACGTTCATTGTACTTTGCGGTCCTATTTATAATAATTCCGCTTAGTCTGCCCGCATCTCTCTTTTGTTTTTCACGCTATGACTGCATTTCCCTGTATCATATTTATATATCACGAAATAAAGTTTTCAACGTGAATAGTTTACTCACAAAAACTTTTTAAATCCAAAAATACAAGAGCTGAAAATCTAATGCGGTGTAAACGTAGAATCAATGCGAACTTTGTTTATAAATAAATAGTTTTCACAAAGTTGCATAACATTTTTTGATTGTTTATTGCAGCAATTGTAACAAGATCTGAAAATACCCTTCCGATACGCCGCAGCGATACAGCGGATTCCCAGGCAAAATACAATAGATGGATAAAATAAGAGTGATTGCGTATTTACGACAAGAGCTTGCTTGCGGTTGTTTGGGTTTCAATGACACGGCGAATTCGCGCCTGCCCTATTCACGCTCATTCTGTCCAAAATTAGGATGATGTAATTATAGGATGTCACAGTTAAGATGTCAGTTTGGGTGATCGAATGCTCTGCCAACCTTAACGAAATGGGTCGTTTATTGTACGAATCGCATTTATCGTTCGAATCAAAAGCACAGATTGATTTTCTTTTCGAGATTGTTATGTTCCATCAGATAATCAAGCCGTGGTGGATCTGGGCCAGCCGTAAAAAAAAGTTTGCGTTTATTTCGGACACCTTCTTTCCTGAACTTGGCCTGAGACGACCGTGGCTCTTGAATTCCCAAAACAAGGGTGTCTATTAGATTGAGATCAGCTCTGTTTGCATTCCCAGCTCACGCCGATCTATTTGCAATTTATTAGCTCCAAATTTCGCGAATTAAAGATTATATTGATCCGATTGACAATTTTATGAGCCAAATTGTCGTTTGTATTTCAGGTCATCTGAAATATTAAAACTCAAATTGATGACAATCAAAATGGTTTGACGGTAGATTTGTAGTCTCTGTTTATGGTGTTTGGTTTGGCATGGGACAAAATGCCTGATTGAAAATGATTAAACTCGGACGAAACATTCTGAGATTCAAAATTAGATTTTAAGTTCAAAGTCAAGCTGGGATATCTTTGCAATTTTCAAATCGATCAATTTTCGCGTAGATTTGCCTATAAATACGTCGGATTCGGAAGTTCGTCGCGCATTTTCGGGAAAATAAGTAATTGAAAGTGAATTGCGAAAACGTTCATAGATCAACAGATCGCTTGGCATGGTCGAACGTTATTTAGCACACTGCCAAGTGCAATTTAACAATTTCTGTTTTGTGCCTTTGTTCGATGCCGATGGGCCTAAAGCCAATTGCAAGCTTCAAAAACTATGACAATTATTTTTATAGGGATATGCCAAATTTTGTTCGAATAGGGCTGTTATGAATCCTTTTAAGATAATTTATTAACAAGTTTTGACGATAACTCAAAACTCCGTCAGTGTGTAGATCAAATTACAAACTTGATTTCTTACATATTTAACAAACGTAAGAACCTGTTTTCTTCCATCAAAATATGTTATGACTTTTTTACATTTGATTACATTTGGCTACTTGTTCGAGTTTTTATTGAGACATGAAACACCAAACATTTTTTGTAACAGTCATGTTTCGGTACCAGGAAGACATTAGAACTCTTGTCTTACAACGAAAACGTTTCAAAATCTAACTGTACATTGAGTTGCTATTAATCATCCAACTTCCTCCTTCCCTCTGAAACAATTGGATAAAACTGCGAATCCAAGTGTGGAACCTTGATACACTATTTCTCAGCTAATTCGATGATGTGTTTGTTTTCATAAATCAAAAGACTTGATTTACATCGAACCTTTAATTTTTAGACACAGACAGCAATGGCAAGCTGACACAACATGACTTTGAGTGCATGGCACTCAAAATGACGATTATGGAGGGTAAAGGAGAGTTCAGTCCCAACAGGTTTCAAGAAAATCTTCACATCATGCTGTCTTTGTGGGACGAGATTTCACAATTAGCTGACTTCAACAAAGTAATTAAAAAGTGCATTAACAAGTTGATTTAATTTGAACTGTTTGATATTCATTTGGCTTTTTCATTTAAGGATGGAATAGTAACAGTAGAAGAATTCAAAGACGCGGTGCAAAAATGTTGCATCGGACGATCCTATTGTGATTTCCCACAAGCAATGAAAATGTTCATCGATAATCATTTCAGGCTGATCGACATAAATGGTAATCTTCGTTATGATTTTGTTTTATGAGATAACAAAATTACTTTTGTATCGTAAAATAATAATTGGTCCTTTGATTGTGTAAATTTGTTTTAGATGATGGCGTAATCGCTGCAGAGGAGTATAGGTACAATTGCGTATCAAGAATTCCCGTACACGACATCAATATTCTTGACGAGGCTTATCAAAATTTACTTAATGTAAGACTTCAAGATTAAATATATCATCCTTAGTCATGAATATTCAAACATTCCAAAGCTTTTACGATTTAACAACCTGTATTGAACATTGTTCTTGTTCTAGTGTAGAATATCATATTTTCATTAAAATTTTTTGAATTTTTTGAACTAAAATTTCGTTTACTTTTTAGGACGAAGACCGAAAACGTGGAGGCATCACCTTATCCCGATATCAAGAACTGTATGCACAATTTTTAGGCAACCCAGATGAAAACAACCCAGCTGTGCACTTGTTCGGGCCTCTGCACGAATTGTGCTGATTTTTTGAACTTTTGACACTAACATTCTAACAAAAAACCTCGTAACATTCTTTCGTCTTTTGTCATAAGACAAAAGGCAAGGTTAACGAACTTATTTCAAGGCACTAATATTAACCCTATCGAGCCGCGAGATTTACGTTTTTCATTAATTTGTTCACAGATTTATTATGTACCGTGAACCGTCTCGGTGCTGTAGGGTTAAATGCAAAACTGGAAAAAATAATAACTACAAGGACTGTAATAAAAAATAATTTATTGAACAAAATGTCTGACCTCTAGCGTTTCAACAACGCATGTTGTATCCTAAAATATAAATATCCGGTAGAAAGATTTTTACAGTGTACGTCAAGTATATACAAATAAAAATATGTCATGTCGAAATTTTCAATCACCTAACAATCCTCCAAAAACAAAAAAAAGTGTCAAAACCCATAATTTTTTTCTAATAAAATATTCAACAACAAAACAGAATACCAAACAATAAATAAACTAACTACGTAAATATTGGACTGGCATTTTTCGTCGGCACCAACGAAGGTATGTAAGTCAGCTTGTTTTTGTACACGTCTGGCACTAGAGAGCTCAGGATTATATGCGTTATGATCGCAGTTAGTCCCCATATCCTATGTTTACCTCCGACAAAAGTCGGCAACGTGTAGCTGTTTCTAAATTGCGTGAACTTGCATCTGGCAGGATCACAAAGTTCGCTTAAACTTGATACAAAGACCTCCTCAACTTCAGCTTCGTTAAAATCTATTTCCTCAGGCTCGACTTGGCCCAGGTACCCAACAACCGGCATCACACTCACGTTCCGCCTCTCAAGTAGATTTCCACTGCCCCAAACGTTGACTTTATCTTGGGGAATTCTCAACTCTTCCCACGTTTCTCGCAGTGCAGTTTCCTCATAAGAGGCGTCGGTATTGTCTCGCATGCCTCCGGGAAACGAAACCTGACCTCTGTTCAAACTAACTTTTGATGAACGAAGTGTGTAAAGTAGACAGACCTCACCCTTGTGCAGGCACAGGGGAACGAGGACAGCTGCTTTTTTATTGTCACCGCTGTTTTTTTCCAACGTCTTGTAATGCTTCAGTTTCTGGATACAAGATTTGCGATTCGAAACACTCAGTACAGTATCAGGCTTCAGGGATATGTTTGTTCCAACGCTCCTGTTGAATTCTGCTGCCTGCAAAAATGTTTATACTTATTAGTTCGAACGTTAAAAATGTGTTTGAATTAAAAAAAGTATGTTAACATTGTTTGACAACGAAAGAAGATAACGTGTAACATTGAAATGACATTTGAAAGAATGTTGTTATTATTGGAGTACTCACAAAATGTTGCAGCAAAAGGAGCCTTGGTTTTGGCGTTATTTTAGTTAAATTCATAAAGAATAGTTGATCAGAGTTGTTTGAATTTGAAAAACGAAATGATATGATAATAAGAGATTGTCAGTTACAAGTAATATGGTCGGTTACTTGAGTGTCACTGTCCGACCTGTTTTCGCACTCATTATAACAAACGGAACGGAACTGTCATTTCTAAAATGAGCTGAGAGACAAGCGAATTCGGTCGTTGATTGAGGTTAGGTTGTTTCATCATAATCAGTCACGTGATAATCATTGAATTTCAAAACAATTCTCCGGACAAAGTGAACTGCTTTGCCGACATTGAAGAAGTTTGATTATTATTGATTCAGTTCAGTCGGCCACAGTCGGCAAAGCAGATCGTGATCAGAAAGCATTTCAGAGTCGGTGTTTTCAGTGTTTTTGTCTGTTGCGGTGTTTGAAGACAGTTAATCAGGGTTTATAAACAATTTAAAATTATGAATATGGCATCGGTCGTCGAGTCCATGGTAGTAGACGATAAGCAGCTTCCGGAAAAACCAGTTGACAGAGAAAAGGTATTAGAGATACATGTCAATTCACTATTGACGGTTCCTAACCTTAACCGTCACAATTTTGTTTACATCCTGATTCATTTGATTTTTACACATTGTTTAATTCGGCAACAATCAAATTTGGACTTTCATTTATATGTAATTATTTCAGACTTGTCCTCTTCTTTTGCGTGTGTTTTGTAACACCAGTCGTCATAATAATATTATGGACTATAGTAGAGGAAACGTACCATCTAATGAATTGCAAATCTACACTTGGTAAGAAATACTTCTTATTATACCATGTTTAGTTGATGTTATGAAGTTTTTAAAAAACTTTTTCACGTTTTTATTTTCTATAGGATGGACGCTACGTTGCGTGAAATCACTGGTTTAGTAAAGGAAGTAAACCCAGATGCCAGAAACAAGGGGACATATTTTGATTTTTCTTTAGTAACCCCAGAGATGCGAAACTCAGGCTATCGCATGCGAGAGATTGGGGTTACATGTTCTGGACAGAAAGGCGCTGATGACAACAAAACTTTGGCTCAAGCTCGGTATACAATTTGAATCTAAAATAGTTTTTTTTAACAATGAACAACCGAGAAACTAATGAAAATATCATAAATCGTCTTAGATTCACCATTGGAGACTACTTGGACATTTCAATAACTCCACCCAACCGAATGCAACCAGCTATCAGGAGAAACAACATGCGCCAATACTGACATTAACTTAACTTTTTCGTTCTCCCGAAAAAGAATAAGTTCGGATGACAGACTAAGCGGTTCAGTTCATTTAATCAACAATTTTATAAGAAACTGCGTTTACTAAGTAATTAAGTAATAAAATAAGATTATTCAAACGACTGTTTACATAAAACGAGAAACCAATAAATAATGAAATGTCAATGAACAGTGATTTATTCAATACTGCACAAGTATAAAATTATCATACATATCAAAATCAAGTATAATTCTTAAGACATCGATCTAAAAGGATTTCAAAACGATAGTAATTAAATGAACGAAGCGAAGCAAATTGGAACATCGACCTATTCCTCTGTAAGTTTTCCGTTTTCCTGTAGCGTTTTGTAGAGACTCCACCTTGATACCGACCAGTGGTCCAATTGTTGCGTATTGACTTCTTCAATCACGTTCGTCAAGCCAGTCATAAACTCTAATAGTTTGTTCATCGTACCAAATCGCAAATTTCGTAGACGTTTTCCTATGACATTTACAAACACTTTTATATTTCTTTTTCTTAGATACAAAATACAAAAAAAAAGTTCGTTTTATGTTGGATTCGTTGAATCGATTTTTACCTGAGGGTAAAAAAGTACGATTGATGAGCACCTTCTGCTGCGTGATGGAGGCCATCAATCTCTTGATCAATGCATTTTGATGTTCCATGCTCATCGGTCTTATGCGAGAAACGAATCTAAGCAGATACTCCAGAACATATCCAACACTCACTGGCAATTTTTGTAAACACTTTTTTGGATTCGTACTCCTTATCACAATCTGACAAAGATCATTTACGTCCAAAATAGGGGGATCCAAACATTCCAACCACTCGTAAAGTAAGGCTGACAAAACATGGATGTCTGTTTCTAACTTGATTCTTTGCCAGCTAGTAGATCGAACATTGAGATCAACCTGAAAGCCAGGAAACATTTTTAGAAAATTTTGTATTTGAAAAAATTTGCAACCTCATGTACCTGATAATCTTGGATTCTCTTCTTAGTTTCATCGGGCAGATCTTGGTAACTGTGAAGTAAAATTTTAATAACTTCTATGGGTTCTATTGACTGAGGATTTTCTGAATCAGTGACGCTTTTGAGATTCATGATAGACTGGATCCTCAGGTAACAATCGTTGTCCAGAATAGTCTGATCTCTTATTCCATCATTTAGGACGTCATCAACGGCATTGTCATCTAGAACTTGTGGTTTCATGAACACGTTGAAACTATCGTTCAACTCCCACGTAAATGAAATTTGAATTGGAAGTTTGAATCTAAAAAACGAATTACCGTTAAAACTTGAAGAACATGATGGAGCTTCGGGGGACTCGCAAAACATCCCTGTCGGACTATAAGCATTCAGAACTTCTTTTGGAGAAGACAAATTTGTGCTGCTTTCTGCTTTGATAGAACCTATAATTATGATAAACTTGAAAATATTGTTTCAAATGATTTTTAATGACTTTTCTTTGAAAAATGTAAACGTTTTGAGAAAAAACCAATTTCGTTATTATTCTTTCTTTGAAATTATAGAATGGAAAATTGAGGTAGTGCTGTAAAAATTGGTGTTTAAAATGATTGAAATTACATTTTAAATAATAATTATAGTTTTGTTATCGATTGACATTTAAACATCCATCATGTTTAGCCAATAGCATGATGACATGTATAGATCGCCTTTACAATGAAAAAACTATATATTATGAAATTACGTTGAACTATCACCCGATGCAAATTGAATGAGCTGTAATAACGATTGATAACATAAAAGCATGCGTTAATAAAAACTAGCACGATCTTGACGACAACCATTTTGCAGCTTTTAAAGCTCTATACATTGATTTCTAAACAAGGAACATAAATTAATAAGTAATTTTGTGCAGCCTTACAATTTTATCTAATGATTTTATAATTGCAAATAACTCACTTAAATCGCTAATTGACGAGTCTGCGAGGGAATCAGTCCAGGAGTAAGAATTTTTCATAGATATGTTTTTTTGAACTAAGCTTGGCAATACGTTACAGACGAATTTTTGAGTAAATGGTGTGCTGGAGACATCGAAGACTATTTCAGCTGGGGAATTATCATCGCTGCAATTGCACAGCTGAAGAATACGCTCGCAAATCACAAATATTAGCTGCAAAAAATAGATTAAACAATCATAATGATGGTGCATTTAATCTGTCAATTGATATGAAGATTTGTGTTAAGCTACCTTGGGAATATGTTTGAATGAACGCAGCTCATAACCGTGTAAAACCGTCTGCTGTTTCTTGAGATAAGCCTGAAGGTCACACGATCTTCTGTAGCCGCTGAGGCTCTTTATCGGATAGAGAATCATTTGTGGAAGCACGAAACGTTCAAATTCCTGTACGCACAATATTTGTCCGCGAGTTTGAATTGCGGAGGGCCTTTTCATTCGCACGAACCGAATCGCATCGCTCGCTCTGACCCTCAAACTATAGACAAGGTAGCACGCTATCAAAACACCTGTTCTTCCTAGCCCTATAACAGGTATTAAGATTTTACTAGTATGAAAAATTAATAAGCCAGACTGAACTAGAACTATTTTTCGTATAATTGTAAAAAGGAAATTCATAGTTAAAAATGATTTCCTTGCGAAAAGATTTGAAAGGTTTTGAAAAGATAATCGATAGTTTATGCTTGCATGTCAGTTTTGTGCATTACTGATAACTAATCAAACAAATGATCTCAACTTAATAAAACTCAAGATCAAATTTCATTAATTTCGTTCGATTTTAGTTTGGTAAAAAAAGCTGAGCAAAATAAAAACAGATATCAAAAAACAATAATAGAATTCGCCAACAGAGCGGGGCGAAACTAAATTTGCAATTCACATGAGTAATTTCCTTCATGAAAAACAAACAAAAGAAAATGTACATTGCAAGGTACCAAGGCACAATCATGATTTTGACGTGTTCACTTAATGATCGGAGAACCGGACACGGAACATTCGAGCGTTGACTTATTACGTGATAACAATCGAATTTCATATTTGCAACATTAATGTATATTTGAGATGCTATACATCATATCACTTATTCTATTTGCGACTTGTATTTTTAGAAGTATGAATTATTCTCGAGTGTATCCGTCTACAAATCTTTATTTAACATCAATACTTTTCTTCCAATTCCAACAAGTTGTTCGGTGAATAAAAAATAAAAATAAAACAGCTCGAAATGGAATTCATATTCAGTTTTATCGCAAGGAAACGAAACATAAAAATTCTTGTACAATTGGCAAGTTGCAAATCAGCCGAATTAATATTTTCTTGTTAATAAAAACCCACGCAATGTCAAAGCAATGTAATGCGAATGCTAAATGCTTTTTCCTTCAACTTTTTAGCGATGCAAAACAATTTGAAAATGGAATTGAAAATGAGCTTTATTCTAATTGTCCAGAGTCGGAAAAACATGAAGGGTATTTAAAAGTCACCCTTGTGACCTTTGACCGTCAGACAACACTTGAGGCGAGTATTCATCATCGCCTAAATGGCGTGCATTTAAACGGAGCAAATCAATTAATTTACCTGCGTGACAGTGAATCGCTACTCTTCCCTCCTGGACACCGAATGCCACCACCTTAACCATATCCAGCAACTTATCAGTCGCAGCACCTCCGTAATCCCTCCAGATGAAATTATAGTAATAAACTGGAAACACCGATTACCATATTACAACCCTTTGAAACTCCGATAATCTCATCCATTTATTACATTGGTATTCCACATTCAAATGATATTAGAGTTTCCACTTTTTTTATCTTTATGAATAATTGTAACAAATTGATAAACTATTTATTTACACTTTCTTGATGCAAGAATTGTATTATAAAATCGGTTGATTTGAGTTATGTCGTAAAAAGAAAACAAAGAATCATGATTTAAGGAGAAACATCTGGGCCAAATGAAACGGCACTATAAATAATAGAACTTGTTGTTTGGTTGTGCGGCGTTGCATGTTTCAGTGAAGTTGTTCGATTTGGCAAAGGGTGAAATTTAACTTCACGTAAATCCGCAAGTTTATCTATTTCAAGGACAATGCAAGTTCACCTTTTCCACCTTATCGCAAAACTTGTCGCAATAAATTTAATTAATGTGTGCTCGAAACCGTACTCAAAAGACTCGACGTCAACCTTTTACCTTACCCAAATCATATCAACTGAACTTTATTTTTAACTGTGAAGCAAATATTTATTGAATCCTCTGGGACGTATGTTTTTTGGACAGTGAAACTTACTTCCGTTTTTCATGAACATGTTTGGATCGTAAGAGAAACCACTCTCGAGAAGGGGCCCCCCGCAACTCGCATGCTCGCCGGGCGTTTGCAAATTTATAATTGTTTTTATGCTCCACTCTTGAAATTGTTCGATTATATTCATTTGGACGATTTGTGCGGTACTTGGTCTTGCCATCGCAAGCACGTTGTCTGTCACCCTGCAAAATGTTTTCAAACTGTGTCATTTGTTTCGTGACAAAAAAGCTTTTTTGATCATCCATACTTTACTACAATTAAAAGATAGTTACGATACCGATTACAAATTTGGCACAAACTTTAAATACGAAGTTTTGTAGTTATCAACTTTATAAAGGACTCTTTTATGCTTTAATTTTTATTCGTAGTTTTCGAATACGGCTGTTTGAAAGTAAATCAAAAAGTCTAATTCTTACCAATGGGAGTAAATATTTTTTATGGCCATATGAACGGCAGGCCATGATTTTGGGTTTTCGTATTTGCATCTTGAACCGCCACAAAAAATTGCGCACTGTACCGACGCCGGTGTGTATCTTCGTAAATTTTCTGAAATTTTATTGTATCCCGGCTCGACGTTACAGGAGCTCAACTGATTTGGCTGAAGTCCTGCCGGCACAAGGGACGACAGTTCCATCCTATGATCTTTGATTTTGTAAACAAACATATTTATGATATATAAAGAATCAAGAAAATGATTTAACTAACTAGAAGATTGAAACTCACCTTTAGGAATAGATATGAAATTTCATTTTTCAAAGCCATCGCATCCCCGAGCGACGGATGGATTCAGACCGCAAAAATACAATATTTATATGGGATCGATCCTCGCACGATTGTACTCCACGACTAAATGGAATGATCAATGAAGAGCACTTTCGCGTACTAAGGACGAATTCAAAAGCTAACAAAGTTTAGGCCGAAGATAAATGCAGTGCGCCTGCGTACATCAATTACAAAATGAAATCAGATTTTTCTAGGAATGATTTATGGCTTTTGTATACGTGCTTGTTTTTACATTGTTAACATCGCTATTTTAATTGCTTTTATCACGAATCTTGCTTTCGCACTTTAACAATTCTCATCCTTTTTTGAACAGTTTTAAAAAAGTAAACTAAATGTTCATGAATTAGAATTTCAACAACAAATAATCATTTAAATTTGTTTGTTTATGGATAATTAGTTTCCACATTCATTTTTGATTCAAACTTGTGATTATTCAGATTTATACGAAGCCTGACGTAACAGCAACTAGTTAAATCAATATTTTACTTTACCTTTGGTTGGAAAACTTTTTATCATCTACGGATCACACTTTTTCTGCAAAAAGGCTGTTTTTAAATCAAATTTTAGGTGGCATTAAAAGTTCTCTTCTTCTATTAGAACATTATTTTGAATAAAACGTCAGAGATTTTTACATTACAACCATTTTAGAGTCACTGAATTTATTTCGATTTTGAGCACAAATTTTGTATTATCTACATTCAAACAAGGAGATATCATTTCGGCATTATTTTAAGATCTGTTTTTAAATTTTAAATATTCCAAATAAGACTTTATTTAACAATTATTGAAGATGAATTTGAACTTAGCACCTCAACTTAAATTTCACTTTACATGTGAAACAGAAGAAAAAACGTCTGACAAAACAATGAAAAATGTAAATTCTTGATCGTAGCATACGTACTGCGTGATTACAGAAAACAAAATCTTATACAGAATTAAACAAGAGTCAACAAATAAAATTACAAATCTTCTTGCCTTTGCAAGTAAACAAACCAATAATGAAAAAAAAGATACAGAATAAATAAATTGGACAAGGGACTAGCTTAGCCTCCGCTCCAAATAAATGCAAAGTAGAACACGATTCACATGTATTCTTCGTAAATCATGTATTCGTAAATTCCTAGTGGCTCATTAAATTATTATTTACAGGAGTCTTCTATATTATCAAGTCCTTAGTTCCATATACACAATACATAGACTTAAAAGTAGCGGTATTACGTTACATAAAATTGAGGGGGGGGGGACCCAAACGGCACTGAATCTTACAATTTGACGTTATGTCCGAATACACAGCGGCTCTATTTATTACAAACGACAATCGAGTGTTTTCCTCGCGTGAAAGTCGTGCGACGCTTAAGAAGATAAGCTTTCGTAAATAAATGCAGTTCGGCCGTTTGAGGTTTATACGCATGATTATCATCGAAACAATTTATCAGAGATGGACGTGCTGCATTTCAAATGTCCACGGATATGTTAATTTTATGTTCTTTTTCCAGTATTCCATTTTTTAGCGAATTTGACAAAGTCAAAATTGTGTGTTGTGTTCTTTTTTTCTCTCTTAATTCTTACGCAAAATGAGCCTTAACTGCTAGAAACAACATAGAAAAAATGTTGGGGTTCTCGCAAAGTAGCTGGACAGCTTTTTGATATATATAATAATAACTCAATGAAATAAATTAGGGTCCAACTGCTTTGGCGAGTCGCTCTCACGAGAAGAAGGAAACGTTCGATGCCAGTTGTTTGTTCTGGATTTTGTTTGCTTCGTTCTTCGTCGGTTGGTCGTTCATCAAGTAGCTTTGACTTAAACTGACAAAAAAAAGAATGCGGTCCAGTGACGAGTACCGCTGTTACAATATATTCTTTGTATATATATATAAAATTATCTATTACATCTATCGTCTAAGTCGTAGCACGCGATGTCCTCGACAAACGCATCATAATTTTTGTATAAAATATGTACATCGTTCAATTTATCAAATGCTTTCTAAAACGTAACAAACGTATAAATTCAAATTTGTTTTTTTTTACCTAAAACGTACGTTACCACTAACTACTAAATATCACATTTCATAAATGAATATTCACCTCGGCGCTGCAGCAAGTTGTCCAAGTGAGAAAAATCAACAGTTACATCATTGCACTGTGGTGCGCTCAAGGTAAGAAGAAACGTAAAAAGACAAATCATCATTCCCAAGAAATGAATTTTCACTTGCCACTGCGCTGCGAATCTTCGTGAAGAATTTTCGCCTGACATTTTGACTTTGTTCAATCCATCAAATTCAGTTGAAAGAGAGATAAACGTTACATCTGATATTACAAAGTGAAACAGAGAATCACTGATGACGACGGTTGTAAAGAAAAACAACGAAAAATGAACAACAAATGCCCATCTCTACAGAGAACCCGATCGTATTCAGGCGTGAAACAAATTATATCGAGAAAGCGAGCACACGACGCAGCGTCATCCAAGAATAAATTGAATTGTTCGTGTTTCATTACTTTTTTTCACATCTTTTCTTTTTCTCTTGTCACCGTTTAATTCATTTGATAAATAGTAATTTGATAATGTCCATATTATTGCGATATTGATAATAGTTCGATAAATATAGAAAGATTGTTTGAAAGCGATTATTGGCGACACCGATTCGGAGAACACGAGTGCTAGTTTAACGGTCGTGCTTTTTTACAGCGTCTGATCAGTGCTTTCGGTGCAACTTTACGAATGACCTTTTTTCGTATTCCATTTTTAAGTATTTTTTCTTTCATTTCGCATTTCATAGGTTTTTTATTTTGCATAGCAGATTCTGTTTTTGTTCAATAGAATTTAACTTTTCTTCTCGAGAGTGATACATCAGTCACACGCACTTGTGTCTGTCAATTATGTGCATTTTCGTTTTTCTTTTAAGGTACACAGCAATGTCTTTGATTATTGTTACATAGGTCGTACAAACGGAGCCGACGTCTGTTCTTTGACAACACTCATTCAAATTTAAATAAACAGTCATAAACTTGTGTGTTAACGTTTTACTTTTGTAATAAATTTTACGTGGTTTTTTTAAACACTTATTTACAAAATCAAAAGGTATTAAAAATTAGAAAGAAGAAACATTTTTAATAACTAGGTAAAAAATCAAATTTTTCTTTGATATACCTATTGAAATCCAGAAAAAAACTAATAGAAATGAAAGATCGGAAAACAAATTTTACTACATTGAAAAAAACTCTTCTATTTTCATTGTTATCGATAATTTTTTTATCAAACCGAAAAAAGAGCAACAGGAAAAATTAATTGCTAGCTTCGTAACACAAAAACTGGTAAAAGGAACATTTAACAAATGATTTGTACTTTTCGATATAGAGACCTGGTTTCGTTCACGAGTCGAGCGTGTGTCAAAGGGATAAAGCGTACTTAAAATTCATGTGTGATGTCTCACTGTGTGACGTGTATAGTGAAATTAAGCGACGCATAGCCCTGGCCGTTTTTGGAACTTGACACGGAACATTCATCACTCACCGCGTAAAATCGAATTAATATAAAAAATTCAACTGTTCACCTATCCACTAATAATCTCATTCAGGTTCACAAACTTCCAGATAAAATGAAACGACGCCGATGCAAAATTCCAAATGACGATTTTTCTATGAAGGGACAGACGTCTAAATCCTTATTTTACCGAAATACATATACGTATATAAGAAACCAATATATATGTATATGCATATATAGACAAGATTAAGAGACTCATATTCGATGATTCGTCGTCGTACGATCGCGCTCCCGGTGGAGGTGCGCTCACAGGGTTTTCTTCTTTTTTTTGTAATTTCATATGTCATTTACAAATTCTACGTCGTTTAATGCCGTACGAATGAATACGAAACTACTTACGAGAAACTTGGCTACGCTATACAAAACGCGGACGGGCACATATGCGGTCTGTCATTCACTCGTCTCTCATTCTCTTGCTCTCTACAATAAACCTGCGTTCTTTTTTTTCGACGCACCGCACCTAATTCATCTACACAGCTTTACGTAGTCGCGTGACGCGTTTTGATTTGATGCGCCGCGTGCCCGTCTCGGACGCCTCCGGCGACGCGATGGTTTTTTCTCTGCCATAAACTATTTTTGGGATTACTTTTCGAATACCATATCTACAATGTAAAATGTGTTTGTCGCGTTTATTTCCGTTACCAATCTTTGCAGTTTATTGCAGCTTATATAATATATATACATAATCTTTTTTTTTTCACAATATTTATAGATCATTTCATTTTTTCATTTAACCAATAGATAGTTAAAATATATATTATATAATCGCAATCGAACCACTTAGAACAGGTCTGCAAATAATAACGACGATAAGTTGTTTCTTAGTGGAATTGTTTGTTTGTGTGTGGTGTGTGTGGTATGTGTTCACGCTCGAGATTATGATTTGACTGAACGTAACGTTCGTTCGGTTCGCTGTAAAAAGCCTCGCGACGCTCTATACACTACGCAATATACACGAGACTAGAGGCTTCTAAAACGCATTACACATCGTTGTTCTCGTTAATTGCTTGGGATAAAGATATGGATCGATCGGGCAATTTTATTGCCCGCTCTTCGTTTCCTTTTACCATGCTCCTTAGCTCTATTCTCACTTCCGACTTCCCGTCTAAGCAATCTTTTGGTCTGGATATGACGAGGGGTGGGTTCGATCAATTAGATCGTGACAACGGGAGGCACATCTCACTGAAGATACTACGCCTCGATCTGGTCCTCCGGTGTCATGATGTCCGGTGCCATCGACAGGTCCTCGGCCATGTCCTCGTCCTGCACCGAGTCGTGTCCGTGGCTTTCCGGGTACTCTCGCTCATCCGCTGGGTCTTCCTCAGGGTCGACCTCGTTCGGACCGTCCAGGAGTTCACGCTTTATCAATCGCGAGAGTTTGCCACCCTCGGGACTCTGACCTTCCTGTTTTATGTGAACGGCCGGTTCATCCAGCGGGGACCTGACGAACGAAATCGATTTTTTGGTTTAGTAATAATGATTAGAACGAGCGTCAAACTTGAAATAGACGGAATTTCAGATCTGCGGATATAAACTTACAGTAAATCACTGTGCGGTAAGGCGTGCTCTTTGTCCGGACTCGTTGCGGTCGATGCGCACATCGAATTATTCAAAAAGCCCATTTTAGACTCCCCGAGCGCGGCCTGGAAATACTCAAATTGCATTAGATAATTAGTTACGATTCAGTTTTACAAATGCAATTAAAAATGAACGCACCCGAATATTAATCGTTTTTGTGTAATTAAAGTAATCTTTTGCAAAAATAAATGTGATCGAAATTGATATTTATAGAGATGCATTTTTTATGCCCGATCATTTTCGTCGCGGAACTTTAATCCTGTCTAACTATCTATTTTTCGTTTCGATTAATTCAATTTGCATCCATCAGTCCGGTAATTACATACAAAATTGACGATTTCATTTTTCAAATAATGCTAAAAGTATTCTTCATGATTGAACAAATATATTTTGTGGGATTATGATTTTGTATTGATGTTTATTTTCTATATTTCTGTGTTATTTTTCTATTGAAAAAAAAATTCAAGTTTTTGTGTACTTAAATTATTATTAGCAAGAGTTATATAGTTACCTGGAGATTCACGTTCAGAGCATCGCCATACATAGTAGGACTGTGCGTGAGTGTTGGGCTTTTAGACGGTACACCCCTAAGATCCCAAAAGAATGTTCTGGTTAGTCAAATGTTGTATATGCCTCAAAAAAGTATTATAGAAATATAAAAAAGTATCGAAATATTACTGTGTTTGTATATAAGGTGAAAGGTGAGTGAAGTGATAGGTAGGATATACAGAAAGAGTGTGAGTGTAAAAGTGTATGATACTAGTAAGTTATAAAAAAGTTTGATTAGAAAAATACACAGAGAGTGAAAATCGGAATTAAGTTAAAAAGAGAGAGGTAAAAATTGTTATAAAGAGAGATGTAAAGAGATTGATAAAAAACACTAATACGAATATTAGAAAAATATTTGAAAAGAAGTTCCAAATTCCCAAAACCTTACCAGCTGGAGATGAAAAGATTCTTTTTTACCAAGTCCAATTTCCCAAGCGTTAGAGTGAGATTAGTTCGAAAAATTGAAAATTTAAAAATGGAAGATTTAGCGTCCTTGTAAACAACCAACTGATACAATTTTTCATCTTTAAAAGTACATAAATTTTAGTTGATTGAAAAATGATTGTTTACATCGTGATATTTATAATCGACCTTGGGTTACCATTTGCAATCTGAAGCCTCCAGGGTTCAAAAGCTTGGACCGATTTTTTATTTAAAAAATAATATTCAGTGTCAAGTGTGATCATCATAAAAAAATGGTGTGATTTGTAAATTTCATGCCGAGGGAAAAAATTTCACCCGATAGGTCGTTATGAAATACCACTTTGAACGCTTAGAAGATAGTGGAGATAGAAAGATAAAAGAGAGATTAAAAAAGACAATAGATAAAAAATGCAATAATATTAGAGATATTAAAAATAGTGTAATACGTTGGATGGTCTTAGATGTGTACTTGTACAGTAAAAATAGTAAGATGCAATAGTCTAATTAACCTTTCTGTACCTGGATCGCCTCTAGAAGATGGCCCGAGAATTGTAGTGCTCACACAAAACTAAACATGCACGATCTCACACAACCAATTCATTTATTCATTTCAACTTTCGAACAAAAAAATCTGTCATCGAAATTCAACTTAGACGACAAAAAATTACGAAATAAAAACTTGTGAAATGAAAACTATAATTTTAGAAATGAAAAAAGTAAAATCTAACGAGAAAAACATTAATCATAAGTTTAAAAATAATCGGGATGGAGAAAAAGTCACAGTCAATCGCACTCATTTTCACCTAATTGTACTTTCATGCAGCTGTACGAATAGCGCTAGATAAGCATGATCCAAGCGAAGATTATCAAGGACTTCCGGCACGAGTACGGGTTTGACATGTTTAACATCGTATTGTTAAAGTTATGGGAGGGCAACACATAGGAATCCTGCAGAGATGACCAAACGTCGCATAGCTGGGGTCCTGCAGGATCGTGCAGGATGGCGTTGGTGCTATCTAGAGTTAGTCGGGCTTTCAACTTTTGCTGCTCTTTGGTGACTTTTTCAAAGGACCAGTGGTGCAGTTCCATTTTCTAGATACCAATTTTCAAATGCTTCAGAATTTCTTTGTAC
The DNA here is from genome assembly GCA_020615435.1 of Telenomus remus. Lineage (NCBI taxonomy): Eukaryota > Metazoa > Arthropoda > Insecta > Hymenoptera > Scelionidae > Telenomus > Telenomus remus. The sequence continues at coordinate 3,292,944 of CM036341.1, read as the reverse complement.
CAAAATTTGTCACAAAAACCAATTTCGAAACTCGAAAAAACTAGTTCGTCTACCTAAAAAACGGTTGCACCACTGTCAAAAAGGAGAGCTGGGAAATACTTAAGCGCAAGTACTACAGACATGTCAGTAATCATATCTTAGGCATGATGCAGGGACCGAGTTTGGATTGATTGGGTTGCGCGAGAAGCGGCATCCTGCTGCCGGGAAAAAACGCGAATCGTTCGTTGTCTCTCGAGTTGTCGGGCGCTCGAGCTCTTTATTATCGGTCTTTACGCTCCCCTTGCTTGAACTTTCGTCTTTGTTTCTGACTCCGGGGCTGCCGCCCCAATTGCATAAACACATTTCACGATCGTCATTTCACGTCGATGTTTACACTGGAAAATTAACATTTCCATCTTTAATGACTCAACCGAATTGTCTAAGACAAAACTGCACAAACTGGAAATTGAAAAAAAAAGTTGTAGAAACAGATGAAAGAGCAGCCTCGATGAGAAACAACGATCATTCGCGTCCGTCCAAGTCCTGGTGGGACTCGCGACGTCGGCAGAGGACAAGAGCATTACATTGTACACAGAGGTACATGAAATAACGTCACTTTTGGGGACGATTTAAATCATGTACAACTGAATTTGTTCTGGTATATATTGATAGACAAAGAGCTAGAGACAGACAGATAGTAACAGAATAAGACGGACTGTCAGAACGTCTTTGTCAGCCAGCAGCAGTATTCTCTAAAAAGTGGTAGTGCTTACTGTGCGGAGAGGTGGGGTGGAGTGGGTGATGGGGTTGGGTCATATTTCCTGGGACGGCCGCGGGAGAGATGCCGTCGCTTAACGAACTCGGCGTCATCCACCATCCAAAATGACCCGAAGTCGTCCTCATAGCGCACAAAACACTTGTGCAACGATAGATTGGTGCGGATCGCGTTCTGTATACACAGACAAGACCACCAAGAAATAGAGAAAAGAGAATAAACAAGTAAGCTCGCTGTTTCTTCTTTCGTCTACGATTTTCGTTTTACTATCATTCATTTCCTGACTTCCTGTTACGTAGACTGTTTTGTTTAAAAAAAAGAGACAAAAAAGAGATGAGGGATGAGAGAAAAGTAGCGAGGGGGGAGTCTCCTTCTACCTTTCCGAAACGTGCAACTGGCTGGTCTTTTAACGTCGCTCCTTGAGGACTTAGCCTTGACCCCTGGTGCGACCCCTGGCCAGATCATCCCTAAAGACTTATTTGGTTAGTCGCTGCAAAGCTCGCATGCTTATTAAGCACACTCCGTTCTACTTAAAGACATTGAAAAAAATGGCACATCGGATAGATAAACACCACACGCACAAAGAACACACTTCGAGAGACCGAGTTTGCTCGCACTCACTGATTAACGTCAATGCCTCGATTTGTCCCCGTCACCATACAGAAAACGGAAAAGTTTCACTTTTTTCTTTCGTTCAGCATATCGGATTCAATGGCGAGGAATTGACGTTGCTCAAACATACCAACAAATGCTCACACAACCAAGCGACGTACAGTATAATCAATAAAACTGTTGACGATCTAGGCGTGATAAAGTATGTACAAGTATGTTGATATAAAAAAAGGGTACACAGAGAAGTATCAAAAAGAGATATATAAAAATTGTAATATCGAAAAAAGCGTAAGAATTATATAATAAGTAGTATATAAAAATGGAATATATAAAAGTAGTTGTTAAAAAATGGTATGGTACGACAGGGGGACGTGGGTGTGAGCGTGGGTGTGAGGGCACGCGCACACCTACGTCCTATCGGAACCATGATTAATAATGATGAGACAAAAAGACGAGAAGCGGATTTGTTAGTTAGCTAGGAAACAGAAAAGTTACAAAAAGGTTGGTTAACGAGGAGCTTGAGAATTATTAAATGGTAAATATTCAATTGAGACACGGGAGTGAGGGGATGGTTGGTTACGAACTAGAGAAATAGACAGTGTTAAAAAGATAGAAATAGTAAATATTATAAAAATGGAATGTATAAAAAAGATAAAATGTCGCGCGGCGGGGCTAACGTACCCGGTGGTGCTGCAAGCGCGTTGAGGACGTCTCTTGTAAAATTCCACTTCGTCCACCGTCCAAACTGCCCCTTTCACGTTTTCGACTCGCATGAAACATTTGTGGAGAGACAGGTTGTGTCGCACTGCGTTCTATACAAAATAATACACAGACTAAATAAGCAACGCAAAAAACCAACGAAGCCAACTCAATTACGACTCGCTGGTCAGATGACGTAAGTGGTGCACGTCACCAGCCCGGCATAATGAGCTGATGCAGTTAAGAGGAACATGGATCGAGGACGTGGGCGCATTGTCTTTCTGGCATTTCACGTATCAAACATTTTTTTCCACATTTTCATACGTGCCTGCCTCGAGACCACTTCTCACATGAAATATCGTCGTCCAACTTTGGTTTTTCTATTTACAGTGTCAGTTTGATTCAGATATTTGATGTCAGAAGTGGTGTGGAGTTTTGAGGGGGATCAAATCATAAAATAAGTTAGCCAATGTATAAAAATGACTGGTTCTGGTAATTGAGGACTAATAAATAAGTATCACCAGCAATGATAGTGTCGTCGTGTAACAAACGTAAATTCATGAGTAATCAAACGAAATAAAATTAAGAGATGATGGTTAAAAAACAAAAAAATGAAAAAAAATACGACTTGAAAATTAAAAAATAGATTTGATGATTCGATACGGTGTGGCATTCACGTATCGTTGATGCACAGCTAGGTATCTAAATCTAGGGGTAACGACAACAATTCATGCCGAGTCAATCAGCAGCCCTTGGCTCCTGCGCTGATCCGCTTAGTTGACGCTGCCTGGTCCTGAGGAATACCTATACCATTATCGTTATAATTCGTCATAAACACAGATTCCATGCGAGGCGAAGCTTTTGTGGCAAACGTCGATTACTCACACACCCACTCGAGAGTATTATTGTTACTAAACACGCGCATACAATCTCCTCTTTTTCGACAATTTAAGTTCATTCTCGGCTGTAACCAACTCGAAAACAATTTTTTATTCTCCAAATATTGTCATTAAATCTCAAAAACTCATGAACCAAAATTCGTTGGATTGAAATTCATCAGTCAATTTACGTTTGTTTTCTTTTTTTTTTAATTTCAATTTTTTTATTGCAAGACTTTAAGATATACCTTCCATGTTGCTGCATTACGCCGGAAATAGCAGAAGGTGTTTTGGAACCAGTTGTAGATCTCGTTGAGAGTGAGCTGCTTATCAGGAGATTCGATAATCGACTAAAAGGAATGCAAATGTCATGTCATCAATGAGAATTTCAAAAATTGCTTGAAAATTAAAATTGTAAAATTAGTTACTGATTAGTTACCTGTCGAATTAGAGAGGCATAAGTAAACGGCGGCCTGACATCGGCGTTTTTGTAAAATTCCCTATTCCGCTGTATCTCTGAAAAAGCAACAACGAATTCTTGGGATCGTCTCAAGATAAATACAGGATACATGCTGATACTTTTCGCACCGTTTTGCGTGTGTTTACACAAGCACGTGAAACAAGCACATCCTCTAAAAATAACGGACAAACCAACAGCGAGAGAGAAACAAAACCTCGAGTCTACGCTCGAGCCCACGTTTTATCAATGGAAATCAAATTATCATACAAAATTCAACGGGTCAAAAAGTGATACAGATCCTTCTTCAGCGTGACAAATATTTCACGAAATGTTGCAAAGTGCATAGGTGTTTATAAATAATAAGTCTGGGCAACGAGATGTCACAACTGCAGTACGTCAGAGAATCCTTTCCTCGTCTGAGAATTTTCGGTTGCGTTGAATAATTCATCATCCTTGGAAACATTCATAAAGAAATACACCGAGATAAGCAATTCGGATGGAAATGAAACGAAATAAAGAGGATCATCATTTTCGTTTGCAACATTGTCAAACTTAATTTGGCTGTTAATAAGATACGTCGTAGGGGTCAAAAATAGTCCCATCTTGTGGACAAATGAAAATACAAAGTGACGTTAAGCTACTAATGGAAAACTTGGAAATGGAAAACAATAATAAAGAAACAAACATAGCTCAAACAGCTGAACAAATAGTTGACTGTTGGCTAATCGATAAAGTAGACGAAAACCGAGAAGGGCACGTGAGTCTTTTAGCATGCATGATACATACAATCTCGACGCGTATGTAATCAAAGGTTACAGTTGACAGTACCTTGTTGAACGTCTAAACCAGCACGCTCCAGCATGTAGGGCAGCCCTACACCGAGCGGGCAGCACAAAGGTACAAAGAAAGCCATCGATGAGAATTACAATTTTTTGTTTTTTTTTCTTTCTTTTCGTTTTGTTCATTATGAGAGTTGATGAAAAAAACGACAAACACAAAACTTACCACCTGCGAGGGAGAGGGTTTTGTCGCTGATTCGTCTCCTGATGGGTCCAGCCATGCTCGGTATGCTTGGCATGGAGGGCATGCTGCCGGGCATATTTGGCATCGGTGGCATCCCGGTCATGTTCGGCATATTGGGCATGGGAGGCATCGAAGTTCCACCACCTGATGGCGGTCCGACAGGTGACCTCACGGCTGAGACCAGGGCGGACATCGACACTGGCGATACCTGCGACACTCCGAAGTTCGGTGGTGGTTGGTTCATCAGTGCTGATGATAGACTTATCTTTGGTAGATTCGAGCCAGACTGAAAAAATTTGTTGAAACATTTGAAACAATTTTATCCATCGCGATTTTCGTATCGATTCAAAACACCTGATTAAATATGTAGGAAACTTCAGCAATGATAAACATTGACGAATCGCGTTATTCGGTGAGTGAAAATTACAAGAGTCAGCGCAACGTGTTGACAGAACCGAGCCGAATGCGATTGGCCATCTGGTGTGATTCACGATTGCAAATCGGTGCTGCTAAGCCGTTGCGAAACACCGCGGAACTCGATAAAAGGGGGCGATAAGTTTTTCGCGCAGTAAAATAATAGACGAGAAGGCGAGAAGCGCGCTAATTATATTGTGCTGGAAAAAGGATTTCGCCGCGGGCTAATGCGATATTGGTGTTTTCTGGCTGGCCAACTTTTTAGGGGATTTAATTAAGGCAGTATAAATCGCCGAGGGCGATGAATTATTAATATCAACTTCATGTATAAATTAGCGACGCGTTAAAACTGAAACTAGTTGTGTTTGCCAATTGCCGAGAATCGGCGCTTTCTCGTACAATTTTGCTGCGGTCGGGGCGCTGCCAGTGTAAACACTGATCTCAAAACTTTGCCCGGTCACACGATTGTCGGATACCAAAATGAACGATTGAAGCATCGCGCAATTTTCAATCGTTTTAAACTTGTATCATATCAGGCAGGTGTCGTCTGTTTCAATCAATCTATCGACGCAATGTTGCAAATAAAAAATCACCGATGACTCAGACGATCTGGCAGGTTCAGGCGAAGCCATCTGCTTTGCGACGTGTAAGTGGTGCATCATAGCGGTTAGTCTGTCGCGTTCTTTTTGCAGCTGTATCTCCAACTGCGAGACTACTTGCATCTGGACCCTGGCCTGTGCGGTGGACCTGTCATCCAGCGTGTGCTCGGTATTCAAGTGTCTGCGAAACATAAGAAAGAAGTCAATTGATCAATAACCCAAGTCGAGGAGGCAAAATCACGAGACTCAAGGAGCAGCAAAAGTTGGACGACTTGAAATAAGAGAAGACGAGAGTAATACTTCTTCGTCGTCAATATTAAAGGGAAATCTTTTGTGGCTTGGGTGCAAACAGGGCGAGAGTCGTAGTGGGGATTAAGACTGCGAGGTATAACGGCGCGGTCGAATGTCGTGAATATTAATGAGACAAAGGTAATTAGTGTTTTTCATTTCCTTTTTTTTCCTGCTTTCTCTTTTTAAGTAACGGCTTGTTTGGGCTAGAGTTTGGCGACAAGCTACGTGATTACTCGGGGGACGCAACGCCGGGAGGTTGTCAATGAGCGGCCCCTCCTCTCGATGCAAACGAAATTTTTATGCCACCAACAGAGCCCTGTGGCGTACAAGCTTGATCTCATTATTCCATCGAGTTTCTCGTTCGTCGTCAATTTATTGTCGTGTTTAATGTCTTAATCGCTTTTCGCGAACAAGTTTTCGAGATCATTGCATTATCTTATGGTCCCCGTAAAGAAAGTGAGAAAGTTGGGGTACTTGCGTATAATGGAGAGTCGTCCGAATTCTTTTTTTTTGCTCCAAGGATACAGAAAGAAATAGAAACTTACTTAAGGAATGCTTGGTAGTCTTCACAAATCAGTTCACAGCCCGGCCACTTGCAGACCCCATGACCATAAAGAGGATGAGCCTTGTCGTTACAAGAAACGTCCAGTGGCTTCTCGTCCAATGGCGTCGTGCCGTTGATCTCGGAGCGCCGGCTCGAAACTATCGAATTGAGAAGTCCTGCGATAGTCCAGGGTTGAAAATTGTATTGGAAACAATATCAAATATCAGACACGGTCGATTCCTCGCGATTACCCCTGCCCACGACGATGCTGATCTGATAATAATCAAAAAGCAAACGAACCATGCCGTTTAGCTTCGAGTTATCGCAATCAGCAGCACCGTTTCGGGGGTTTCACGAGAGTTCAAGCAATACTGCTAAACAATTAAATAAATCTCAAAGGTTGATCCCAGTTTCACGAGTTCAGAAAACTAAAAAAAAAAAAGAATAAGACAAATAAAAAAGCTTCCAAGGCAATTACCATTGAGTCCTGACTTGGACCCTGACGTGTTCTGGTGGGACTCTTGAGCTTCGGGCGACTCGGTCTTCCAGGACGACATGTTCTCTCCGCTCTGAAGACCTGGACAAACAGTGAAAATAAAAAGGTGAGTTATGAAATGAACAAAAGTGTGATGGAATGATTCTTGAGGATAATTGCGCGAAAGCCGCGGCAGGAGTTTGTCGAGCCGCAGGTGGATCAAACTTTCCTAGTCAAACATTTGTTCGCAGCTGCGTGAAATACGAGCAAAGAGATGCCTAAACGGCACAATGTATATCCCATTACGTGTTTATGCTAAGCCTTTTGTCAAGTCGCGCGATCGCTTGACAAATACGCGCAGCGATTTATGATCGTTCCGTACAAACAGGCGTAACTTGAATCCGCAATGTGGAAAGCGCTAATAAGCCCGCGCGCTTTTGCCAGGCCCCTTTTGATCGATACCGCGCTGATTGCGCGTCTGCCAACGATTATGCCGGTGAGTTTAAGAGCAAGCTGCACAGCGGCGCTGTTTTAACTGTCGCTGCTGTTTGGCTTTCCATTAATTCTCAAAGTCAATTGTTTTCCGAATAAAATTCTGTAAAAGTACGTTCACTTCAAATTCAATTACAGTCCAAATAATCGAATCAGTCGACGCCGATGAGCTTGGCCGTGTTTTGCTAAGGGTCTCGTGCGGATCTGAACAAACTCGGATTCGCGAGCGCAAATTGATTAGCTCCGACGAATTATGCCGACTTTCAATGAGGTCAAGTCGATCGCAATTCCGTCTGATCTTCTTCTTCAACAATTTTCTTTTCTTTAAGAACCTTCTACGAAAACTAATAACATTTAAAACTAAAAAACAAATTTAGAACAAACCTGACGTCGGATTGGGGCCTTGCAAACCCAAACCTTGCTGTAACAGAAATTGTCTCTGGGTGATTTGTAGCTGCTGAATGAGTTGCTGCTGCTGAAGCGCCAACTGTTGCAGAGGTGCTGATGCCTTTTTCTTATCCGTCGTTTGCATCAGATGCGTCTGTTGGATAAGATTCACTTGCAGTTGTTCTTGCAACTGCTGCATCGCCTGTTCGAGCTGCTTTCGACCAAGTTCTGCAAGAGTATGCTGTTGCTGAAACAAAAATTTAAATTGCAAATGTTTTATTTTGCTAAAAAACAATGATATTATGTACTTAAGAAATGCAGTTTTCAATGAGGTCGATTTTTGAGAAAAGCGTTAATTGACAATAATTTACATCGGAGGTAAAGATCTCAGTTGAACCAGGTTGACCATGCGTTTCGGGATAAGCCTTGTTTGAATAACACAGAGACACGAAAGATGGCTGTACAAATAGCCGGAGTTGCTCTTACGAAAATAGCGGCCGATTTTTCAGTGCAATTATGTGCTTAGCGTCTTTTTGTATCGTACGATTTGCATCTCAGATCAATACTGAACGACAAATGTTTTCACTTCGTCAAAAATAGTTCGAAACGGCAAAACAAAAACACGTTTTTTCTCGTTCTAATTGGCCGTTACAATTATTTATTTTGTCAACAGAAAAAAATGTTTATTCGAGGAATCGGACTTTGGCGATTATTTTGAAAACAATATTATATTTTTTTTGCTTCGCTGAATAGAAAAATGAATCGAAATTGCAATACAATGAGGTCTTCACGATTGAAATAACAATTAGTTAGCCGGGCTTTCTTTGGTAATGGTTTTAATTAATTTGCCGGTTCGCCAAATATTTTTGCCTCTGAAAGGAGAGGACTTGTTATGATTATGCTTTTTTATAATTAGAATAACTGATTGGCGAGCGAAAGGGCGAGCGCAAACCTTCTTGGCAAACTTCGACAAAGAACAATCGACTAATAAATGCGCACTCCTTTTGCCGATAAATAACTTCAAGATTCTCTTCTCCTCTCGACTGTTCGTCTCCCTTCGAGCTTTTGTTTGAAAAATGCTTTTTTTCTCTCTCACTCGTTCGGTCCATTAAACTTACGTTTTTGATCGACGAGAAATAGCCGAAGCGCTCTTGATTGGATGCATGATCTGACGACGAGTCCTGCACAAAAATGGAGAACAAACAATTACTCATCCGGTGTGACAATATTTTCCAAACCAATTTATTTAGTCAGATTTCAGCTTTTTTAGCCTGCGCCTTTTTTCCCTTCCCTTTTTTATCATTCAATTAACGTTTTCTGGCTGATGTTATTTGTTGTAGGAACAGGAGGTTGCACAAAAAGCTATATGAAATTAACTAGCAAGCTCCTCTGTAACGAACTTCCATCATTTTTGTTTGCCCGATAAACAAAAATCTACAAAGAAAATGTCGCCTAGCTTTTTTGTCGAGTTCATTTTTCGCAAAAAATTTAATGTTTCTCAATATTAGATTATCAACTTTTTCTTCCTCAAATCGACTTTAAAAAAATCCTCTGTTTACATCTCTGGAATGTCACTCTTTTTTCGTAAACAAAACACGTACGAATAAATACTTTCTTTTCAGAATTAATTTTTCTAAATTCTAAAATAGAAGATAAACAAACACAAGAACCATAAAAAAAAGGTTTCAAGAATTTAGTTTTTCAGTGATTCTATAATTCAAAAAATTATAACAAAATCAAATGAAACGAAAAGAATGTAAAATAAATGTTACCTGATGGTGTTGTTGGGACTGTAAATAAAGTGAATGTTGTTGCATGAAGGACTGAAGTTGAGTAGGACTGAGTATATGTTGCTGTAAGAGTTGTTGCATTTGGTGAAGGCCGCTGGCCGGGTTGAGCATCATCTGAGGATTGGGCTGTGCGGGTGGCGGGCCCCCCGGGCCCTGGCTCGGGTTCGGCGGCGAGCCCCGCTGGGGCGCCTGCGGACTCTGATGCGGGCTCGGCTGTGAGCTCGGAGCCCCTGTACTAGGCTGCTGCGACTGCTGCGTGATGATCGGCTGCTTTTGCTGGGTCATCGGTGCTGTTGCTGACGCTGTGCTCACTGCGGGCCCGCTGGGACTGAGCTTCCCATTGCTTTGATACTCGAACGTCAACTCCGACTGCTGCTGCTGCGGCTGATCACTCTCGGTTCCGGAACAACTTCTTTCACGAACCGACTTGTCGCGGTTACGACACTGCTGCTGCTGTTGCTGCTTCAATGCTGCAAACAATGTGCTCGCCTGAAAACAAACAAATAACCTCCAATTAAAAACTCGGCTTTGTTTACTTCTTCTTATTTACATTCATTTGTTTACTTTTGCTTGTTTACTTTCATTTGTTTACTTTTTCTGTTTCAATTTTTAATATTTTTAATAGAAATGAATTCGATTTTATGTAATGGATTTGATTTAAACGCAAACTTCAAATTTGTTTACGTTTGTTGTCAGTGTGAAAGAGATGTTTTTTTTCTGGTGTTCACCTTGCAGATAATCGACCAAAACTTTTCGACACAAACTGGGTAAAATACCCGTGCAATCGATCAGGGGAACTGACGAAAAAAAAGTTGTCCAAATTGCAAGTTTGTTTTAAACGAGAGGTCGATGTGTAATTTTTGAATCTTGTTTATGTTTATCGCGGCCAGTTTCAGGTTATCAAAACAGTCGCGTTTTGTTTATTTGTTTCTCCCGTTGCGAACACTTGTGGGTCGAATAAAAGAAAAACAAACGCAAAAATGAATGTTTTGTTTGCGAGCGCGGTGTGAATTTTGTAAGCGATTTTCGTCCCAAATTATAATTTACTTCAAGTATTTGTAGTCTGGCGGTTTTTTATTGACAAAAAAATTGTCCAATATTGCGCGACATGTTTGACTTGTTTGGAGTAAACACAAAAAAATGCGTCGAACAAAATTGAAACTGAAAAAAGGGGGAAAAATAAAAACGACAGAAAAAATGAATTCAAAAAACTAAAACAATGTTTCCATCAACCGTCGTTTAAATTTTCTATTGATGAAAATTGGACCAACAAAAACTAAAGAATATGAAAAAATAAAAGAAGAGAAAAACGAGAAAATGATGATTGAAATTGGTTTTGATCAAGAAAATTGAAACAGTAAAACATGATTGAGAGTTGGAAAACGTTATTGTTTGGCAATAATAAAGTAGACACGCGGAACTTCTGGCTTTAACTTTAGCTGTATTTCAAACAATATTGATCTTATCTAATGGTATTCGCTAGGTGGAATCGCTATTTTATCAGTGTAGGTTAGCCTGAAGCTGTGCAGGCGAAAATTCCCTGTTGTCTGAATGACGTCGACTCGTCTCTCTGACTGTTTACACGGTAAGATTTGTTTTATTAAGTTCCATCATCAAGCAGATTGTAGAGGATATAAGCGAAACTGAATAAACTCATCCTTTCTTTTACAACCCAAATCTATATCAAATCCCCAACGCTGAAAGCGTTATTCTACCAATCAGTTTACAACTTAATGCAATTCCACCACAATTTCCTTGTCCTTGTCTGTGATTATTTTTTTACTTTAACAAAAAAACAATCTTTCAACATTTAACACATTAATTTACCAAATCAATCCAAAACTTCACAACTATGTCAACAAAAAATACATTTCAATTTACCTCTTCAAGAGTGTGCTTCATTTTAAATCATCAAAGTGGAAAAAACTTAACAATTAAAATCGATTTTCTAATCGATAAGAAAATAACAACGAGAAGCGATCGGTTCGGTTTCTCAATCGCGACTGCGAAGTCTTATTGATGTTGATTGCATGTGTTTTCAAACTGCCAAAACATTACGTATGACAAGAAATAAACAAATATATACAAAATATTTTCTTTTTTGAACACTCTCATGAACTCGTTTTAAATTTCATACATTTTTAATCGACTGCGATCAAACCAACTTCGTTAGTTTATAACTTTTTGACTTGATTTTCAACATACATTCTCGACTGTTCTTAAAGTTCGAACAGTGTGAAATAGCATTATTCAAAAAATAAAGACAAAACATCCACATATGCAGACAAAGCAAAAAATTAGCATAAAACTATTTTGTTTGGCCCCAAAGCGGCCGCGTGTCTTCCGCGAGTTTTACACTCCGAGTCTTATGGTAATCTTATTTGTGTATGATTACATATGTTTATAACATGCAAAGAAATTCTTGGGCCTGCGTTATCTTTGTTTAGTCAGGAGAGTCAGATGGTGCTGTTTCGTTGGTTCGCTTAATGTGCACGAATGAAATAAAAAAAAAAGATACGAAAGAAAAAGAAACACCAGCTCAGTTATTAAAGTAAAACACACAAAAACACACGCAATTGTACACTATCAAAAGCTCGTTCAAAAATAAACCGAAGGTAGAGAAAAAAACTTTTTAAAACTTTTCCCCTCAAAAGTTACGTTTTTTTATCGTAAAAGAATTTATGGGCTTGTTGGAACAAAATGCATATCATTGGAATAATTTTTATCTTGATAAATTATTAATATTATGAAAGAAACAGTGTAGTTTCGCATTAGTTTGAGGTAAAAAGCGACACGCAGTAATGTCATAATAACCGTCATAGCGTACATGAAGAAAGTATTACACATCTTGAAGTGTGTAAGCGATCAATTATTCACACAAATGATACTCGAATCCATGAAACAAACCATTTCATATTTGATGAATGCAAGTTTTGCGCGGATTATCGATACCGACATGCAATCCAGATCTGCAGAGGTATCTTAACGATAACTAAATTGTTGCTGATTTATAATAAATTTACAAACCAAATAAATCTAGCAATAACAACAACTAAACAAAAAAAATAAATAAGTTACACATCTTCGTCAATTGTAATTTTTTTTCAATTTGACTGTATTTTTAAATTTGTTTATTGAATGTTTAATTTATAAAAGCTTAGTCAAGATGAAGTTGTTCTTTACCAGGCAAAATTTGTAGAATCAATAAAAAGTATATCAACCCTTTCACAAATTGTCCTTTCATTTGTTATTCAACGAGTGTATATAGTCAAGCATCCACCACGTAAGAGCAAATAAATAATAAATTAATAGCAATCATTTCCATACTTAACAATACAGGGTAATCCTCCCTACTATATTTCATGCTTACCGCAACAATTTGACATAACAGTCGCAACAAAGTCGATATTAGCATTTTCAATGTATCCAAACTATTATTTCACGTCCAAGACAAAGAAGCAGCAATACGAAAACGACACTTTTTCAATTCAGTCTAATCCAGAATTGTTCAAATTGCGGTACAAAATGATTCGGCAAACTGAGAAAAATAAAATAAAAGACTGGGAGAAAAACAGTTCTAGATTTCATTTCAGTTTTGTCGTCTAAAATATTTGCATACGATCCGACCCCGGAGCAAACAGTTACGATTGATCTCAAAAACAACAAACAAGCTGCACAAAGGAGTGGAATAATAAAATACGGAAAAGTCTGAGGGCACAGCAATATCTGTTGCTATTAGGCGTTCTCGTATACCCATCGGATGAAGTCGCTATTATAAAGCGCCAATAACCGGGCGAAAAGACAGGGCTAAGAAAGTCCCGCGATCCAAATAGTAAACACCAGGGCCGTGACATATAAAAGATGTGCCGCAGCGATTGCTTCGGGAGAAAAATTCAAAATCCTAACAGCCAACAACAGGCGGCCTTTATTTAACCTTTTCTTCAGCGGGTCTTAGGAGACTCTCTCGAGGATCTCGAGGGCCCTTCGGCTTTTAATGGGTTTCCTTTTTTTTTTTGCGACTTCTCCTCTTGGCCGTGTGCATACGAGATGGGAACTCCTTCGGGAGGCCGAAGATTCTTTCCGGCTTCTTCTTCGTTAAGGGCACCCCGCGGTATTAATTAGCGGATTAAAAAGCTCGCGACGATTTCTTTTTTGTCTCTTGGATAAATGGATTAAAAGTCGCGGTTCTTTCATTCGCTCGACAAATAGTCTTTGAACGGCCTGCTGGGACTTCAGGAGACTTCTTGCTAAATATTGCTGAGTATTTGAAAGTCATCAGCTTTCTATTGAGACCCTTTTTTGTCCTCAAATCAAATACCCGTGCAAAGACTGAGAGTACGAAAAAAATTGTGATAAAAAAATGGAAAAATAGTAGAATTGATAAGCTGGTATTGCGTCGATACAAAAGAGATGAAGTGAAGTGAAAAAAAGGTGCGAACAAAAAAGTGGTCGGGAGTAAGGCGAAGGTGGATATCAGTCGTTTCGTATTCACGCGGCCGCGGTCCAATCAGTCGCGTCACTTCAGCGGCGCCTCCTGTTGACGTTTGTCATAATATTTTAATATTAAATCGCGTTACATTCAGCCATGCGCTCGCATAATCAGACGTTGTTCCGCGTGTGTGCAAGCGCAAAAGAGACTCCGACGCTTTGCCACCCTTCGTACACCGACAGCTGGAGAAATGTGGAATACAAATTACCCCGAAAACTCTCTCTCCCTCCTCGCGCATCCGCGAACGCTACAAAACGTGATAATGAATTCGAGAATTATTCGATTTCTTGAATTTGATTTCCATGTTTCTATCCTGTTGGTGTGTTTCGAAAACAAGTCATTTTCAATTATGAACAATTTTTTAACAAATCCAAGCATACGTTCTGTACAGCCTTTGTCAAACTTGGAAAAAATACTGAAAATGAAAAATGTGTAATGTCAAAGATAAATTATCATCGATTTTCAAACCCAACAGTCCAAAGTGCAAATAAAATTCCAATTTCCGTCCCACTTATTTGAAAACGTCATGAAAAGAGGCAGCTAAATATTTCACAGTGAAATGTGCGCCTGAAAAATACAGTTTTCAAAGTTGCAATGTATCCCAACGGAGGTATAAAATGCAAGTTTATAAAAGTGCGTTATTTGTGGACCGTAATGAACTATTCAAAGCTGAAAAAAATTTGAAGAAAGGGCAAAAAACTGAAAGGAAAATCCAGTCGATTGTTTTTATTCAGCAGCGGACGCGCGGATTGATGAAAGGTCGTTTCCTCGAAGATCCGGGCATGTAATATTAAAAAGAATTAACGATTCCGCGGTGCATTTTAAATGTCGAGTAGGTTTTCTGACTGAGTGGCCTGTGGTCGCGGCCTATTGAGGAGGTTCAATGATTAAGTGGTCCCCGAGCCCATTGTCTCAGCCACTGTCGATTAGGATCATCGCAGCGGTTTAATCTTGCATGGCCCTGGCGAGCCGAGGAGTATCTATCAAATTTTCAAGTTCAACCGAACGACACCTCATACCAAGATGCTTTTCAAAGATCCCAAGCTCTTGTTCATTATGTAACGCATTTTTCATCCGACTACTGCCTTTCAATTATCAATTCAGCTTCAGCGTTTTTGCCCATTGATTTTGTCCTTTTCAAATTAACCTGCAGTCAAAATCAATTGATTCGCTTGTCACTATTTTCACTTTTCTTTTTCATTGAATTTTTAGATGATTGAAATTTTAATCACGTTTTGAGTGAAAAATACTGAACTGGACAGGTGGCGTTTGAGATGAACAGAAAAAAGTTGTATTTGAATTTGGTATGTAAAAAAAGGAGGAGGGAAAGAGATATCTTATATCGAGGTGATTTGCATACGCGTGTTCGCGAAATCGCTGATGCGAGGGGTGTAAGCAAACCCGCAGAACTGGAATTACTCTCTCTGATGCACCCGCTGTTCTCCGACTCGATTTCGCCCCTTTTGGCTTCGGTCCTCGGTCTTCTCTGTGCCTCGCCCAGCTGCGGCAATCCCATCTCTGTGCGTTAATTCTCGTCCATATAGACACCGAAAAGCAATCTTTGCTTTGCATCGATGTATTCAAATCTGTTTCATAATTATAATCCTCCTTTCTCGATCAACACAATTCTCATCTCGCATCAGATTAAACAACTCGCAAATTTTCATTTACAAAATGAAAATCAATCTTAAAAAGAAAAATTTCATCGATACCATTCTTTTAAACAAAACTGCAAAATTCGCTCTTTTAAATAAACAAAGAGAAAAAGGTTTGTTCAAAATATTGTTTGTCAATTATGAAAGCGTGAAAAACAAGTCGGTTTTGGTATTTCACGCTTGCAGAACAGAAATAAAAGCGCGGCCAGTTCGGAGATAACGAGGCGAAATGTTATTGTTTAACTTTAAACTTTTTCGCCCCGAACTGATAGCGATTTCTTGCAAGGAGGATTTTGCCTCGCTTTCTTTTTTCCACCCCCGCGCGCTGCTGCCTCTTTTAAACGTATCTGTTTGGGGGAAACATCATTCTTCCGCAACTTAGCCCGTCGGTTACAAGTCGTTAATGAAAATCAAACAACAGAAAAAAATTGCGTTCACTTGGCAGTTACCGCGGCGTTTCCTTCTCGCCCCCGAGGTTGAGCGAAGAAAGCTCCAGGCCGCATCGGCTAAATAACGCGACCCCGTCTTAGTCAGCGGTTTCTTTCGCGCGCGCATCGCCAAACACCTTTTTTTTCCTCCCTTCGTTATAACTTCACAAAGCGGAAACCCACTTAGCTGGAAGAAAAGTCTTTTGACTCGCCGATCAATGTTTATTGGATCTTTATTAATTTTTTCCTCTAAACGTGAAAGCTGAGTGTTTCTCGTTTATCTGTTGTATACAATCGCGTTAATAATTCGGGTTCCAATTAAAAGCCGGCTGAATAATGAACAAAATAGGTCCCGTTTTGTCGGACGTTTAAACGATTTAGACGACCTTGAAGTTGAAAAAGGGAGTTTTACTTTGACAGGAGCATCTTGCGGAGTGAGACGAAAAATTGTTCACGTGATTTGGAATATGTGAGAGAGCAGGCGGGCGATTTGGACGAAAAAAATGTGTGAACAGTCGCAGACTGCGAATTCTTTTGCCGGGCCGTGGATAAAGCCCCGACAGAGGTCTGTAAATCCCTGAAGTACTCATACTACATCATCACGATGCATACCCTTTCGTACATGATAGATCATGACCAAGCATACGGGTGCTCGCTTTGCTGTAGACGCATATTTATTCGCAGTCCATTTTGGTTTGTTTGCACAAACGAGAGAGAGTCCGTCGGACCATCGGCTCGCCACCTCCACTTGTACTTCGCTCAACAGTGTTTTCCATAACCTTACCGGGGATATTCCAATCCCTTTAATCCGCTCTCATTTTTTGATTCGCAATTGGCTTTTCTACCCCTTTTTTTTACCGTTGTGTAATTTCATTCGGCCAATTTTGTTATGAAATTTTTGTCCAAATCGCGAAGCGAAGAAACAAATGTTGATTGAGAATTGTGTTAAGATGCGCCGAGGGTGAAAGAAGAGGATAATTTCATGGCTTGAGGAATACGCAATGAAAGTGCGGTTAAAAATTGCACGGTATTATTTAAAGCCCTTCGCGTGCTGATTCCATCGACTTCTTGATGATACAATTAAAACGAGACGAACAGCAGATTTTCTCGCGAGGGAAAATTATCCGATATTTTTCACGACCGGCGAGGGTGCGTCAAAGGGTTAAGAAAAATGTTCGAATATCACGCGCCAGAAATTAGATCGCCCAAAGACGAAAAATCTGCGCCGAGTTATTAATTCGCTTTACTTATTGTTTCGTTTCTGATTCTCCACTCTGATTAAAAGTATCGTTTTAGTTCGGATGAACAACATTCTTTATCCTGTAATTTGTTTACTTTTTCTTAGTCATCAAAGTTGATAAACGAGTTCATTTTTCCAATCCCATTAAGTTTTAATTGTAACTTTTTCAAGTTGAAGCAAAAATTTAAACAAAAGTATTTGTTCTAAAGTTCATACATTTTTGAATGGTCCTAATTTTTCGCTGTCTTCTCATTTCGGTAATGGCGTTGTTAATATTCAAGACACCACGAGAAATGAATATTAAACGCCTTAATCGTTTTAACTCCAACCGAGAGTCGTATCGCCGCGCGATCTCGAATCATTGCAAGCGGAAAACGAGTTTCCGTACATCCAAGTGCATAAACAGCGCGCGCCCACGCTTAATTGTAATCACCCCCGGAACTCCCACGAGGAAGCAGATCGCGAACTAACAAAAAAAAGACACAGACTAAAAAAGAAAACAAAATTTTGCACCTACACGATGGAAAAAAATGTTAACGCATAAAAATATTTATCGAAAATCGATTTTCATTAGAGCCTCGCGTAATTTGCATCTTTCGGTCCACCCTCGGCTGGCCAGCCGGCCGTGCAGTCCTCTTAAATCAAAAAACTTTCGCTTGTTATGCATTTTAACGTCGAATAATTTTGGTCGCATGTGGTTGATTTAATTAGTCAATCGAAAAAAAAAATTTTTGTTTTCCAAATTTAAAAAAGTCGATTAAAAACAGGCGATTAATTTGGTTTTGATTTGAGGACGAAAACAGTGATTTGGAATTCCGTAGTGATGTCATATATAAAGTTTTCATCGAAGTATCGAATGGCACTTGAAGAGCAATGGCCGCGCAATGAATGACAAAAGGTTAAAATGCGTTACACCGCGGATCGACGATGGGGTGTCGCGCGAAATAAGAGAGATGATACGTACACGTGGGCGCATTATGTGAAAAATATGGTAATAGTATTGGCGATGTCGCGCAAAACAGCACCCTGCATATGAAATATGCGCGCGCGCCTGTCTCACTCTTTTTCAAGCACCTCATCCTCGGATCTTAAAGCGCACTCAGATTTCTCGAGCACCCTTGCTGAATACAAATGTCGCTCGCAGTTTCAAACGCGGTTCCCCCTACTTTTTTACCCCTCGAATTAACTGATTCGCCAAGGTGCTCTGATTTACCTGCCAACAAACAACACGCGACAATAATTGCTATCATAAAAGTGTTACTACAAATCTCCGAGATTTATTTCGTTCGTTTTGTGACGTTTGGTTATGAAATATTGGAATTTAAAAATCAAGAAGGATTGCATTCGAATACATTTTGGATAAATTTAAAATTGCAGCCTAATCAAATGATGGGATTAAATTGGTCGAGCGTTTCTGTGGTATTCGAAACGAACTTTGTGCCACGGGCCAAAAAATATTGTCGCGGTGAGTCAGGCCTGGGTTTCAAATATTATTATATTAAGTCGTATTTGCATAAAGGATACATCATTTTAATGCACGATTTTTCCATGCATTTTATTTTCGCCGACAACAAGCGTGAGTTGCGGAATATCCGGACTTTTTGACCGCACAATTTTTGAATGTTAAATTCATGTCAATTATTTATTCGTTTGAATGAATAATGAATCGGCGATATTTTTGGTTGACCAAAAATAATTGCCAAATAAAAGGCAATTCAATGGAGGAAACTGATGGTAAAACAATCGAAATGAGCTATTACAAATGGAGCGTTTGTGTGTGTTGTTTTTGGACAAATCTTTTAACTCGGGATTGTATCATCTTAATATACGTGTCGAGAGTATTTTTTACGAGACGATCAACGTAAGAAGGCTGTAAAAAAAGTTTCGGGCGAACTCTCGTGCCAAGAAGGAGCGCGTATAAAATTTCAGAGTCGCTTTTCAATAGAACGAGATCCCGCCTGCTTATTCGTTTATTCGCGCGTGGATTCCGGAAAATTATAGCCGATAAAGAAACAAATTTCGAATTCCGTGTTATAACGATATTCGCCGGGGAATCCCATGTTTCGCAAACCGTCGGATAGATTTCACCCCCTGCACTTCAGCAAAACCATTCAAGTATCCCGAGGTGTGCAATAAACAATTTCCAGCCCCGACGGCAATGTCTCTTCAAGCCCGAAAAAGATGCATGGATATCGACTTTGTCTTTTGGCTCCGACAATACTACAATTTTTTCCAGCATAAAACAAGAAAAAACCGTTCGTTTTCGATCGTTTTCTCAATTTTTCATTTACTTTTTTAATTTGAAACTTTTATGATGTATTTTTATTACGCAGGTAGAAAAATGTTATTTTCAAATAACTGAATCTGACGAATTGATTTCGATTATTAAATTAAAAATGAAACTTTTTCATCGAAAGCAGCGATTCGCGTAAAAAATGTATGTTTTTCAACAACAACAGCTCGTTGGTAGTTGATGTTGTCTATACCGCGGTGTAAACCGTCGTTTACAGTTTTTTTTGTTTATGTCAAGCTCTAGTAAGAAATTCATCAACCTTTACAGCACAAACTATAGTCATTCGTTTGGATCATACTTCTGTCATCGCCACTGAGCATTGTCCGGGCGTAGTTTTGATTGCACCTATTTTAAAAATGCCTCCACATATGGTCTCTCGTAACTTTTGCCAGAGTCAAATCATACACCCTCCGCTTATGCACGCGACTATAAAATTCAAACGAGTGTACAGTGTGTAAACTTGAAAACTATCAAGACTAACATTTGCCTTTCTTGACTTTGCAATAAGTTGATCAATTTTTAGTTCAAATCTTCAAATTACGTTCGAGGTAAAGTTTCAATGTTTTTCTAATTCCAAAATCCCAATTAAAAATGATCAAAACTAAAAAAAATTACAAGAAATATTCAAATTTTTCGACAAAAAATGAAAAAGAAAAGAAAACAAAGTAATGAAATGAAAATAAATCAAAGACAATGTTTTTTTCTTGATACGTACATTTTACAACAACCGTGACTTGCGGATCGATTAAATAAACAATTCGCAAGATGTCGTGCGAATAAAGTATAGTTACGCAGGTGTTGGAAGCGCGTTAAAAATAGTGGGGGAATAAGAAGGGGGATGATTACGTAATAATCAGCCACGATACATGAAGTTGAAAAGAAACAATACTTTGGCGTACACTGTCGCGAGAGGTAGTAGGTCAGAAGCAAGGTGTTCAGAGCGATTGTATCGTTTGCTAATTCAATCCCCTTTAATAAACCAAGTCCCCTTGGCCTGAGTGCGACCGCCCGAACGTAATTGAATATTGGTATACGTCGGCTCGCAGGAGCTATGACGCGCTGCGTACTATCTGTCTTACTTTAAACACCCCTTCGCTTAAGATAACGCAGACGTGTAAGCTCGCAAATCTATTTTCGTTTATTCCACTGTCCCGCGAGGATGAAATATTTTATTGCCGAATAAGGAATGTTTCTTTTTTTTTCTCTCATTCTCACCAGA
Organism: Telenomus remus; assembly: GCA_020615435.1. Classification (NCBI taxonomy): domain Eukaryota; kingdom Metazoa; phylum Arthropoda; class Insecta; order Hymenoptera; family Scelionidae; genus Telenomus; species Telenomus remus. Next base: position 3,272,202 of record CM036341.1, on the reverse strand, counting down.
TTCGACGGGACGTACAAACTGTTCAGCTATTTTTACCGCAGCTTACCTGAAACAAAAGAGAGAAATTCAAGTTGAGAGAAAATCGCATGATTTTTGCAAACAATCAACAAAGCCGCGATCATTGCGCAAGCTTTTGAAAAATTGCGTCGCGCCAGAGCGGCTGAATTATTTGTACAAACTAGGCACGTTTATGCGTTGTTTGTATACGTCGAAGAATGTGCCAGTCGAAGACTCACACATGGCTGGCGCCCCACCCCTCGCCAGTCGTCTCTTTCTTTCTCTCTTTCTCATCCATCATTCTTGGTAAATAATTGTGTAACGCAGAATGAAAGGCATTAAATAAATAATAACTGCGCGGCGGTTTACGCAGTTGAAAGAAGAGCGCCGGCCAGTGAGAGCAGATGTGTCAATATAAGACTCTCCCGTCCCCCCTCCCCGACGTCTTATTACGACCTTCTCTCAAAAGAGAACGACCGAACGTCCGAACTAAGACGTCGACGCTCTTTTTGCTGTACACCACTTTTTCACCCAACTTTTTCACCATTTAAAATATTTCAAACATTGCCGTTTTTTTAAAAACCTATTTTCCACGTCTTTTGAAAACTATTTGTAATTTATTTTCATCCAACTGCAGTGAAAGTGCAATGAAAAAAGAAGTTTCAAATTGCTTGGAAAAATAAAATAGAGGTGAGAATAATGGAGGTAATTGTCGATATGAAATTACAGTGGGGCGGTTCTTAGATGAAAATGTTTTTGCAGTATTATGACTGAGGGTAGTCAGCAATATAGTTTAAACATAAGTAATGTATTAGGTGTGCGTTAGCCGATGGTAATCTAGCGGGGAAATTGAAATTTCATAAACGTGGTCAATAAGGTCGCGTCCCTTCGAGCAAATAATGACGAAGTATCCGGGCACCGGCCGGCCCGTCGGAGTTACGCCACCCGTGGGAATCACCGCGACCAACATTTTTTACTCGCTATTAAGACATAAACGCTCTGTTTAGCCAGACTTCACCACTCCTTTTTCTTTCTCTTTCTTATTACAAAAATGACAACAAATTTTGTCAATTCTTTCTAAGTTTTCTATCTCACTCTCTATCACGAATTTTTATGTTTAAACATTAATTCGAAACTATGCAAGAGTTGAGTTTGATGTATAGATAACTAAAATATCATTTGAATAAAAAACGCGTTCGATCTCGTATCTAACTTTAAAGGTTATTATAAATAGTAAAATGACATTTGATTATTATAAATAGTAAAATCACAGAGAGTATATTGCAAACAGTTTGCAAGTTCTATCTTGAAAAAAAAAATAAATCAATAAAACAAAAAGAGATAAAATAAAAAAGGGAGTTAATTTTCGAGCGTGTTTCCTAGGGTGAAAATCGGCAGTTTATATGCAGGCAACGGTGGGTCAGCGCAGGATGATGTTCCTGGCCGGCGGGATATTTTTCAAAGCGCCGGGGTGTTATTTTTTATCCTTATTAGATTAACCGTTAGCAAAGTAGCCGACGTGCAGCGTATAAGCGAATGAATATCGGCAGCACGCGCGGTGCATTTGATGGCTTCTTTTGCTCCGATCTCCTCGGAGATGTTATTTTCGGAGCCAAGCTGCAAAATAAAGAGAAGGCTAAGTGACAGAGTGCACAGACAGGATGAAAACCGTGGTGTTTGTTCGGCGCGTGTTATTGACACGATAACCACTTTATTGCTTTTCGTTATCCCTGTTATTTCTGAGTATCTTAAAAAATAATATTGGTTCGCGCTAAAAGTCGAGGACCTTGGCTGGACGTCAAAATGTTAATAAGAAAAATTACTGGTTCGTTTAATTTTTAATGCTCCTTTAGACCCGCAAGCTGAAGTGCAAAATGGGATGCAAATTTTGTAAATTTATTATGAAAAAGTCGAGGGGACAAAAGCGAAATGAAATGGGACGAGAATTTATTCGTTTGAAATGAAGAAACAAAGCGATGTAGAGTTGGGAAATTGTTTCGATAATTAATAGATAAGTAAGTAGATTATAATAACCGGTCGTAGGTGAGACTAATGCGGGAAATAAATCTGCGGTAATAGTAAGTGGCTGGGTCTATAAGTCGATAACAAATTGAGTTTGCGAACGGCAGTGCGCGACGGCGGGTCCCGTAATGGCAGCCAAGTGACCGGATCAGCGCCAGCAGCAGCGCCCCCTCGTGCCCCGTCTCGGCGTTTGACCACCCCCGGAAGTCGCGCCCTGCCTCCAACGTATTCATATTTCACGGACTTGTAATATAGGAAAGTTTTGTTTAAGCCATAAAGCCGGTCTGGGGCGCAGGGGGTGGTCACCCTTCACTGGACACGGCTCCGCGAGAGAGAATGCGAAATAATTCACGTGTCAGACTGCGAAACTGTGTCCGTCCGTGTGACTTCCCTTTTTTTACGCGCGTACATGTCTCCGTCGCCCGGGGTCAAATTTTCTCAAGAAACACATCGATGCGCGCCACTTTTTAACCAGACGTTTTCAAAATGATAACATTTCATTTTTTTTTTTTTGAAGCTAACTAAATTAACTATCAATACCTGTGAATAACAAAATGAAATTATTTGTAGGTCAATAAGATTTTACGATGATTAGATAGGTATGCTCATTAGACTAATTACTGAAATTTTATTAATAATTTCATAATGTTTAATTTTGAAGTTTAATAAAGGTTGAAAATTTGGAGGAAATTTTGTGTAACAGGCTTTTTTGAGTTGTTTCATGTAAGAAAGAGATTATCTCGTGGAAAAGTCGCGGGGAGTACATTGGTCAGTGGTAATGAATAATGTCCGCATCTGGTCGGGACATCCCATCAGTAACTGGGCCTGCGAAGCCATTTTCACCCCATCGGCGCTTTCTCACATGATTTCGTTGCATATCAAATTATGGATTTCTGAATGGCCGATCGTCGCCTGCTGCTGCTGTGATATATTTGGATATATTAAATTTTTTTCCGTCCGAGCATCTCGTCCTCGAATCAATACAAGCCACCTTTCTTCCTTCTAAGAAAGTATCCAAATAACATTTTTCATCAACGAAAAAAAAACTGGTTTTCCACGTTTTGCTCTCCTGTTTCTGATCAAAACGTGGCAGAAAATATACAAAAATAAAACGATGTAGTATTTTGATATTTTTTTCAACTGTATAGGAAGCCTGATAACTTGATGTTTGAATTTTACAAGTGGAACAAGATATTTCATTGAAAAGTTGAGTTGTGAGTGAATATTAAATTACCTGTTTTGCACCCATACAGTATAACAGTTAGAAATGAACCATTTCAACCCATTACGTTCTTTTACATTTGATGCAATTTGATATGTAAAGCGATTTCACAAAAAAGTGACCCGCATTTGTTCAAGAGATAAAAAAGTATCAAAAAATGCATCATATAGCACGATGATTTTTTTAATTAAAAAATATATTTTCGCGTTTCAAATGTCCAACTGTTTATGACTTGAGCGAAAGAAATAAATCCATTTGTGAACTCGTATATATTCCGTGTAGTGTAATAATTAAGGCTATAAACGCGGGCGATAAATTTGGTTGCGAAGGATCGGAGCTCTTTTGCATATCCGAGAGACCGACACCTTGTGTGTCCATTACAGAAAAGTGGACGGCAGTGTGTAAGAGGTGTGAACCGTAAACGCGCCACGTGCGCCAAATGGAAATGGACCAAATATCTCGTTGCAAACACACTCGAGCGTGCGAGTATCGATATACGACGCACCCTTTTCCATCTCTGACCTCTGCGGCCCCTCGTTGCCTTTTCTGCAAAATCCATTGGCTCGATCCACTCCGAAATCCATTGGTCACTCGACTACGCGCGAAATCCACAAAACGTCGTAATCTACTTTCCTTGTAAGCCGAGAAATCACGCGCTCGAAACATTTTCACGACAAATGCTTTCCTAAATATGAACCCCACTTTTCTTAACACTTTTTATTCATGAGCACAATTTCTCATCGTTTTTGCTATAGGATCGGTAATTATTGTGTAATTGCGAACTTGGAGTAGGACAAAGTTGAAACAAAATAGGGCAGAAAATTGCTAGGCAAAATGATACAGTACAAAAGGGGAAAAGAAATTGAGTTGAAAATGTATTTCAAGGAATAAGAGTTGGACGAGTTAAAAATAAGAGGCAATGTTTAATAATAAAAAGTGGAACACTTTTGAGAAGGTTACGTTGAATTATAGTTGAAATGAGGTTTTCTAATTATTGACAAGCGCGGATCGACTGTGTGAGAAAGATAAATGATGATACGATGGCAATTATAGATTCGGGGGATTGATAGTAAACAGATTATTGGCCGGTCATAATGAATGATTTAATGAAACGCTTACAAGCGACAATTGGCCAACAGAGATAAATGATAGGCAACTCTCGCAGAGCAGTTTAAACAGTCGTTAATTGTGATCGCTGTTTAGTTGCGCGCGAGAGCGAGAGACGACCAGTTTATTGTGCGAGCAAAATTTTACAACTCGATTGGCCCGAGATTGAATGATCGCAGTTATTGGCGCAGAATTAGCTATTAATTCGATTTGTTCTAGTTTCGCGGGTAAATTGTCGCGGCTGAATATTGCAGCAGGACATTTTTTATAACCAAAACTCGCTGTTTGATGTTCGTACCAATTGTTTTGACTGTCACATATGAATACCAACGGAATCCAAATCTAAATTAACAATTGAACGTGTCTTAAAATTATCAAGTAGACTGTATTCGAAAACTAATGAAAAACAACAATTCGATCGAGTGGAAGAGCTTGGCTAATTCGATTTTTGTCGACTTGATTAAACATTTAAACTGACCCAGTTACGGCGATTCTTATTAAATTATCAACAGATTAAAATAATATCGTTCGAACAGCCGATTGAAGTATAACAATCGGAATTACCTTCGAACTATGAGTTAATGCAGTGAAAAACGAAAGCTTCTAACTACACAAATATGTGCTCACTCATTCCGATCCTTTTACAGAACTTTCCCTCTGTATCTTGGTCAGTTTTGAATGCACGATAAACACAAAAAAGCACGAAATGCATCGGTTAAGTGGCGTCCAATCAAAGCATCCGATTGTTTGCTGTTCATTTTTCCATTTTTCGAACATTCTAAGAGGTTGCCATTTTAAAAGCTTTAACAAATTCATTTCCACAAAATAAGCAACAGGATGCACAAAATTTGAACTGCACTTTTCATCCACTCGTAAGATTTTGTTCGAAATCAGGAAAGCAGATATAAAATGAGGATTTATAATTAAGACACAAGTTGTATTGATTTTTCATTAATAAAATATTCGAATTTAAATTCAGCTCGAAGTTAATCTGCCTGTTAGCATTTTCATTTGATGAACACCGAGTTTAAATCCTTCGCATCCGTCGTAAATCCGAAGTAAAATAAAGCGAACTTGGAGTTATTTATCTGAAAGTGTAGCGTAATTCCTTGATATGAAGGGATACTTGAAGACAATAACGTATCGGTGTGATATATGCGATTGCACAAGAAGGACTAGCCGTAATATGTATAGGGCGATTTGTCACGCAGAGTTCGTGATGTGACAGAGAGAATAATCCTCTGCCGTATCTCGCCTTTGATTTTTGTTATGTTTTAACGACAGATGAAATATTTCTTAATGCGCCTGAAAAACTGATCATTTTTATTTTCACAAAACCAGATTAAAAACAACCAACGGAAAAATGTTTGAACTTTTATTGGTTATATTAAAACAAAACTTTAATTCTGTGTAAGGCCAAATGTGTATCATCCAAGTGTTTAATCTGAGGGTATCGATCGACAACAAAAACTGGCGTCCGAGCACACCGATGTCAATGCCCTGAATTTTCGCGTCAACTCGAATTAATGCGTATTTATAATCCTAATATTGCCACAAGCGGATTTCGTGCTCTCTTTTGATATTTTGTTAAAACACCTGAGTGCTGTTTATCTTTGATAAAAAGTCACCGGTTGGAAAATAAAATAAATACCGCCGGCTAAGCCCAACAGTTTAGAACTACAAGAAATGTTTTTACATTATGACACAACCGTTGTATCACTGACTAATAAAACAATTGTCCCATATTGTTTTTGTTTCCTCGTTTCATTTTTGTGTACTTTTTGACTGTCAAACATCCAATTTTTTTTATTTTATTTGACTACGCGATTTTTTTCATATTTTTCAGGCTTTTTTTGTTTACACAATTTCCATTAGGACAAATTGAACAATTTTTGGTGGTTATTTGTTCGTCTATTTTCGGTAGGATGGATGACGTGAGCTTTCGTGCGTACGTTGGCGCGGTAGCCACGCGACTGGCAGGTAGCTGTTGCTTTTCATCGCTTCCAATTTAGCGGTTTACGAGTCGGCGCCGAAACAACACAACATAGCGCCGTCAGTACACCAAAACAAACTACGCAAAACCGTTTCCCGGCGAAAAATTTTTTTCGAAGACGAAAACAAATATGTAAAATGAAAGTATATTTAATACAAATCGCAACATTTATCTTTCCATTGAAACGAATTTGAAACGAAATTGAAATTATTCATTTGATGTTGTAATTTGTAAACGATGCTTATCTCTAAATATTATATCAAGGCGAATCGTTGATATTAAAAGCATTCGCACTAATGGAATATTTAAAAAGTTGATACGACAAACAGCCGAGGCATTTATTTGTAATTCATTTGAATGTATCGTACACGCATTTACGTAACGAATCAAAACCGATGATACACAGCTCTCTGAATATGTTAAGTCAAAAAATATTGACATTGCGTAGTTGTAATAACAACGTTGTGTGATTATGATAAACAAATGAATTATTAATGAATTGGCATGCTGTTGTTTGTTTATTATTCGGAAACCGACGGGACTGCAGTTGTAAATTGAAGTGTTAAATGTATGAATTTGTGTCAGAAATCGTAACTTTGCTATCCGACTAGCAGAGAAAAATTTTTTTGTATTTTCTAAGTTTATTTCAAGTTAATAAATTGTAACTACAATTAACGTTAATAATTTATTACCATAGTACTCTTTAAGAATCGAGGTGACATTTTTTCCCTTCTTCAGCTAGAAGTTTATTATTTGTTCGATTAGCGTGAATAATTGATACTCCTTGGAAATTAATTTAGAAGTTCAAAAAAAAAAACGAGAACACTTCTAGGTGGAATTATTTTATCGGCTTCACACGACTCCAAAAGAAATAATTTCTCGAAGATACGTTAACGAATATTTTGCAATATGAAACAGACACTACAATTCACGTTATACAAGTCGTTAAAATTTGACTTGTAAGTTTAAACGAAAAACGTCAGTCGCACTAACAACACTCGAGCGCGACGTCAAAATGCTAATTCCGTAGAACGAAAATGTATTTAAGTTGGTTCACGTATTTAAAAATTGAAATGAGTGTCGGTGTGCGTAATATCTATACTTTTTTACGACTGAGCAGGCGAGTGATAAATGAACGAAATTGGTTCCAATTCAAGTGGCATAAATGTCTTGAATGGCGAGATTTATCGCGCGCGGAGTTGGTTCGATTGGCTCGCGGCTGTACAGTCTGGATTGAAAAATAATTCAATAAAATAATCGCATTATTACGCTTCGAATTATGCGTCTCGCAGTTAATCGAATCTCAACAGTTGAACTGGAATGACCGATCCACGGAAACAATCGAAAAAGCACCTTCACGCACAACCTGTCAACCCAATCGAGCTCACCAATCTTAACTATTCGCAAAAAAATCACAATTCACAACCACGAGATCAAAGAAAAAGTCCTAACCCGAAGTTCCACGTGTGGATCCACCTTGTCACTTGTACGTCACATGTATTTTCACACCGAACCAAAAGTAGTTTGCAAAAAAGAAAAAAAAAGAAGATTCAAAAGGATCAAAAACTATCGAACCAAATAGATTAAGACATTGAGAAGACGAAGACAGAGATATCGAAAAGAGAGAGAGAGAGGAGGAATGTTGCGAGGGTCATGCACTGATAGGGGGGTTAGGGAGAGGGGGGAAGATATAAATGACATGTGAGGGCCAACTGGTAGGGGGAGTGTCCGGTTAGTGGAGAGAAAGATGGTAGTGAAAAGAATGTAGTTGTTAGAAGACGTACCAAGAATGCGGCTGGGTCGTCACGAAGATCGAAGAAGGGCGATAGAGAGTTGCTGTGTTATGTCGGATGCTACCAGGTAGCGAGTACTTGTTGTTAAGATGCCTCGGGGGTATGCATTATCGCAGCGGGGGAGGCAACAGAAGAAACAGAAGGGGAGAGATAGTTTTGGGGCTCAACGCGGAAGGGGGTGGTCGGCGGCAGCGGAGTCGAATTGCGACGTCGCACGACGAGCACCGAAGTCGCGGGTCCGAAGAAGAAGGGGGTCGGCTACGCGATGGCTCATCGCTGTTTACGGCCGCGTGTTTACTCGCGCGGCGCTCTAACGACTGACTGCGAGACACGCGCGCAACCCTGCCGAGCGAGTATCGTGTGTTTTCCTCCTTGCCGTTAAAACAATAATGCAATATTTAACCATACACAGAGCGCAGCAGGCGCGCCGCCTGGGGGTAGCGAGCGCGAGGGAGGGGGCCGATCCACTCGCGGGGTACGAATCCCATTCCACCGGCTGCGCCATCTCCGTCCGACCGAAGCCGCGGCTGTTTCACTTGCTCTTTCCGCGCAGCTTCACCGTGCCTGCAATACAGGGGCGGTTATCGCTCGAGTGGGGAACCACGGAGGCGGCGCACGCCTCTGCGAAAGGGGGAGGCCACCCGATATACACCGCTACTCTGACGTTCGACTCGCTAGGCGTCCTCCGGCTGGCTTTTTGTATCTTATCTTTTTGCCACGATGCCGAGAAACTGAATGCCAATCGTCGCGTTTTCCATCCTCACCCCCTGCACTTCTTTTTTCTCGATGCCTTTTCCTTTTCGTTTTATTTTTTCTAGACGGCCAGGCAAACGAGGAAGGGAAACAGTGAGGGGTACGCGCAAAAGTGTATCGAGATCGGAGACAGCGAGATAACAGGTACATCGGACTAGTGTTTTCTGAGGTGGAGGGTGTAAGTTGCAGCAGCCCCACCAGCAGCATCGCGACGCCGACGCCGAAGCAACGGCCAATAAGGAGTGCGCCGACACCGAGACAATTCAAATGCTGCCCAATAACAAACGTCTTTTGTTGTTACGGCAAACTTTCTTTTTGCGACTCTATTTGTGTGCCTGCTGCGCCTCCCCTCCGTTCAGCGACACTCCCCTTCCCACCACGATTTCTAACTCTTTTGGTATTTTTCTTTTCATCCGAGGAACGTCAACATATTAAAACAGCGCTGCCCCGGATGGCCCGGCGATGCTGACTACGCTTTTGCAAACTCGAGCTGTAGATGCTATTCCTCCCAGATGTCTCCCCTGGGATCACAATCATATGATTAATTTGCATACGGTCAAACTGTTCTCGTCGTTTGTTCTATTTTCGTTTTTACATGTTTATTAAAAACGTTTGAAAGGACACTTTTTTCAGTCTAACAATTTAGTAGTTTTGCAGCAGCAAATTTCCGTGTTTTCAATTTGGCAAGTAATCGCGCTGTGGGGCGGATTTTTTATTTCTAATTTGAGGTCAGGATTGAGTGGGGTATATAAGACGCCAGAAAAAGGCAAGACGCGCATATTTAACGCGGGTTACGCCGCGTGACGGCGCTCAAAGGGTCGTTGATAACACTTCGTCGGCTCTTAATGTTTAGCCTTGAAATAAAAGAACAGTTCAAGAACCGCACGAAACAGTCCGGGCGCGCCGGATAAATATTCATTGACGTCTTCATCAGGACTTTTATGAGTCGTCCGAGGGGACGTCTCTCAAAGTGCGAATTTTCTTAAGCAATCAAATCACACAGAAAGCCGTTAATCGATTCCCTGATTTTTCCCCTTTAATATTGTAACAAAATGATCCTTCTTTTTGCTCGCGTTTTTTGACAGTTCACCAAGTTTCAAGTTTCGGACTGGAATTAACGAGGCGAGTGTATCGCCCGAAATTGGAATCACACCGCTCGAGTGGTGACGCGGCGAGTCATAAAAAAAAGTCAAAGTTGCTCGCGGCTGCAATATCAACTCCGACGATTGACTGGAGCGCCAATACAGGGGACGGTATAAGTTATCCACCCCGCGAGAAATTATAGGGGCTTAGAGAGCTCGAATCGCATTTGTCTTTTCGTTCCCTTTTCTCGTGAAAAAGTGGATAACGCCTTTTGAAATTGTGACCTTACAACTGCTGTCAATTTGGAAACACTTTGACGAGCATCACTTTATAAATTTGCGCGAACCGCACTTCTCCGCGGGCTTTTTTTAAATACTGTGCGCGATCGATAAGCTCGCGGGTCAAAAGAATCGCGGATTACCATTCATCGCGGGCTGATCAAAAAACGATGCTCCTCGGAGAGAGAAGCTCGCCCGATCTTTTTCACTTAATCATCCTTTTATTTGTTTGCGCTCCGGCAGCCGCGGAACTGCTGATTCCCTGTTTGCCGATATGCTGATGTAATTATTATATTGCTTTCGCAGGTTCGTTAACATGCAGAAACGAATATAAGAGGATCTTCAACTATATGAAATGTCGCTTTTTTGTCCGTTCGTTTCGGCACACATTGAAAAATTGAAGGATGCGAATTTCGTCATTATAACATTATCGAATTATTTCATTTTCGTTCGACCTACTTCATATCAGTCTGATCATTTTGCAATCGCCATATAGAACTCGATAACAAAATTGGAATGAATTTTGAAGCGACGTTATTTTTACAGTCGAATAAATAAATAAAAACTGTAATTAAAATACAACACTCGGGATGCAAAAAGTGAAGGAAAGAAACTGTGGATTTCGATAGATTATGAATACTTGAACGAACTGAAACTAATCGTGGGATTTGAAATGTTGTTAATTGAAAAAAGCCAGGCTGGGAATGAAGCTGTTTTTATTATCCGGGAGTTTTAATATCGCGGGTGTCGAAACGGGTGGCGTGTTTAAGAGCTGGCGTGTTACGAAATCAGCGATAATCGAAAACAAAAGGAACGCCGATGCGCAATCTTGACGTTCGGGATAACTCGAAAGAATGTTTTCGGCCGGAGGGGTCGGTTGCTTATAGGTTCGGTTGGATGTGAGAGTCGATATCTTGGCGGCTTCGTGTCATAAGGGGCGGACGGCAGAGGTGCCGGATGGAACGCGAGGCGCGGGGCGCGAGCAACGGGTACAGTCGAGGGGGCATGATTAGCATTACACTCTGAGCCTCGATGATCAATAGTGGAAACGTCTCTCCCTTCATTCTCATTCTCTCGCAGCTTTGGCCTTATCTCCCTCTCTTATCCCCTCTCGGATATGCGCGACTTTCTCACCCCCTGCGCTCATTCACATGTACACTCGGACTCGAAACTCTTCGCTGCGATTAACTATTGTCATACTTACCTAATGTCAAAAAACGAAACAAAAAGAAACAGTGAAAAGATCGCAAGAAATGTAATGCGAAACAAAACAAAACAATTGTTTTGAGATAATGAGGTTCAGTTCGCGAGTTTGCAGAGGACTGTCTTTTTGCAGAGACATTGCGCTATAACTGTAGCATTGCGCCATGGCGTATTTATTATTCTATTAGCGATCCAACGTGGTGGACCATAACAGAAAGAGCCAGCAATCCAGTCCGACCTCTCGCAATAGAGAAAAGGATCGCTCACTCCGATACCGGGAGAGCCAAGCAGCAAGTAGCAGTTTGTTGACTTTGGCTAAATATTGGATGACAATGGGCAAATATTCACTTGAACTATCCGAATCCCGGTCTGGGATCCACCCTTATCCTGCGCCAATCTGCATCATAGTCGGAATATCACGCCAAGGACCCGGTATTGTTGCACCCGATGGAAATTCGCGGGTCCCATCAAAACCCACTCATCCCCTCAAATCGATCATTTTTTCAGTAGTACAGGTCAGCGTGTAGCGAGACGTGGAGGGTTTTTCTCGCGTCATCCCCAGACAATACATCTTCGCTTTAAAGGTAGAATGGGCGAGTTGCGTCGAACTTTGTCCGTCCGCTTTAAGAACCGCGACACGAAGATCGCTCATAAATTTAGGCCCGACGTTAAGACTCTCGTGATTCTTTTATTCCACCTAATTCTGTCGCTTTTCTTGCGACTTTAATTTCTTTCACGTTTCTTGACCAATTACAAACAGCCATGTGGGTGACAAAATTGTACATCAGAGGGATAAATTTTGTTCGCGCTATTTAAATTTGCGTCAAAAGTGGACAGTTGTTAACGCTAACAGCATTTCAATGCTCGGTTGTAATTACGCCGAGACAATTATCGTAACAAAACGTCGATTGCGCTCTTTTCCTCGTCTTTTGACAATTTCTTTTATCGGATCTTCTTCCGGTTCATTTGACGAGGCCTTTTTCGCGCCCGCACAAAGTGTCGATCGTCATCGTCTTAATGGCTCGCAGTCCACTCGTCCTTATTGCAGACTTAATTACTGTCTGACTTTACAAAGTTATAATGGTCGACGAGTGCTCGAGGACGCACTTTTCAACTCATTTTTAAAACGAAATATCTTAACCTCCCTCCCTCCCTTACTTTTTATCCGAACAACTTGTAAATTAAATCAACTCATAAGTGCAATTCAATTGCAAACTATTTCTCTTTTACCAGATTAGGCAAATTTTTCAGTCGTTCTTTATACAAATAGTATACAGACAGATAATTTTCAGATTAATATTTGGGATTATCAATTGCAAAACAGTCGATTTGGAAAAGCGTCCGGGCAATAACGTGGAATAAAAATCACCTTGGGGCTTTGCGGTCGGGGAGAAACAGCGCGTAAAAAATATCTTGCAGCGATATAAGGAGCGTCTATTGTGCCATTACCAATAGCCGCTGACCATTTGGCTCGCCCGCTGCCGCGTCAGCAGTTCGGTCTCTCGCTTGCTCTTTATCTGTTTCTGTGCTTCCCTCGGCCTCTTTTTTACCTACTTTTTTTCTTTTACCTCGGAGAGCGATTCCGTTTTACGAGATCACGAAAAGGCGTCGGAAGCAGAAGTTGCACGAGCAAAAATTATAAACAAAGTTTCGGTTTCTGTTTTTTTTTGGCACTTTTTTGGTAGTTCAATTATCGTGTCGCAAGTGAAAGGTGAGAAAATTGGCCGGAAATTGCACGATGGCGTTCAATCGAAGAAGCTCATGAAACGGTTCGAGTTTCGAGATTTTTGCGCCGATAGGCTCGATGATATACGACTATCGATAAAACCGAGACATCGAAAGTCCTGATCTATTTCTTCAGTATCATTTCTTCCATATCGTTTGGCGTGGGAAATAAAAAAAAAGGCAGAAACAGCAAACACAGAGAGGCGGGAAAAAAATTGAGTATAGCACGCCAGTGGATTTGCTGGATTTTCGATCGGCGAATAAAATTTGATGGAAGTTATTGTCCCGAATGAGTCGAAAAAAGTAAAACTTTTTTGCTTTCGTAGTCGCGACCTTGCGGGAAAATTCGTTTTCATGCAAAGTTGCAAAACAGTTTCGCCAACATTTCCACAACCAAAAATTGAATTACATAATTTCACTATTAAACTTCCACTTCTCAGCTGATTTAAATTCAACTTTCATACAGTTTACAACAAGAGAAAATAATATGCACAAATGTTAAGTTCGCAAATTTGATCAACTAAAATTGTATAAATGTTGGGAATGCAAAGCGCGCGGAGGTAAAATTGTGATTTGGAAAATGTTGCTGGCGTGGAAGGTTGGAAATTGTTGGTACCACGGCGAGAATTAGGTATAATTATGAATCAATATTGATTGAGCTTTGTTTAAGCAGTCTGATGCGAGGTTTAAAGTAAACGCGAAGACGCGCAATTCTTGTGTGGATTCTTGCACGACGGCGAGGCGCGTTTCTCGCGGGGCGCAGCGCGGGTTTGTTTCACGGTCGGGTTCCAATTTGCACCCCCCGCCATTCCCCAACCGAAACGAAACATTCTGCGAAATAACGTTAAATATTGACTTACGGGACAATTGTTCCCAGCGGCGCGACGATAAACATCATTATGTAATGTATATAAAGCGGTTGAGGTTTTGGGGGTTGGGGCGCGTGCGCCTCGCGGGCCATTTAAGATGGCCGAGATTGATTGACGATAAATCGATTCGTTATGAATAATTGATGCACGTTTACCCAGACAAAACATCGTTCAGACGTATCGTCGCTAATTATTTATTGTCACTCATTGTCTCGGGCTGTTTTCTTCGGGGTTGCGCGCCAGTCAAAGAAGCACGCGCCTCGAACAAAAATGCGAATCGTCGTGCGGCCAGCAGTTTGTTAGGGTGCAGTCGCATGAGAGCACATCGCTATTGAGACGCTATTCTTCAGGCCGGTCCCCCGGGCGCGCCGCTGAGGGTCGCATGATCGCCACTGTCCCTTTAACCTTTTCCCATCAATTATTTCACGCGACTCGTCTCGCTAGACGAATCTCTACTAATTATTGACGACAATTTATTTCGAGTGATTTTCTAATGAGATGCACCGATGCGATAGAACACCCCTCTCCCTCTTCCTTAACCCTTCTTTTTTTGTACCTGTTGACTGTCTTCTTAACGACTTGCTTTTCTCAATTCCTCTCAACGTACCTGGAACAGAAAGAAAAAGAGTGTTTTTTAGATTGTTGTTTTTATTTTTGTTGCAACATTTTTGGCAGAAATGTGTTCCGTGTGTTTAGAGTGAGATAGGGATGGTATAGAGAATTGAAGCTCGAATTACAAATTGTTTATTGAGCTAAGACGCTCGTGATAATAGGATAGGAAATTACGTGTGACGTATAATCACACAAACGGCCGAGATAAGTTGGCCTATCAATCCGCCGAGATAAAGCCCTCGGCATTGATCGCTCGGCGTATCGCCCGCTGTTCGTTTGACTGCGATTAATGAACAACTATCAACACCACGAGTCACGATCAATCACCACTTTTCGCGGACGTTTCAATTCCCTGCCAAATAACTGTACTTTATATCAAAATTTCATGTCGCAATATCACATTTGTCTACTTTTTATTACCCTGCAAAAGAATTGTTTTTTCTTGTCGCACAAAACTATCCATCAACAATCGTGAGAGAAAGCGTATCCTTTTCCATGATTTCCGTAATGAACAATAAAAGATTGGGATTGATTTGGGAAACAGTCAAAATCGTGCTGCGCAACTTATCTACTTTGGTTCTTTCGTGTGCCGATATGAGCTCGAGAGGGACGCAAGAACAATATCGCATTTTATAGTTGTAATCGAGGATCATAATTGTGTAAGTTTGTATGTCTGTTGGGCGAGAGCAGAGGATCACCCTACGCGGAGCGCCTCGGGTGTCGAGCTCCTCGCGTCGAGTCACCTTGGCTTCCCCTTCGCAAGCTGTATAACCGGGGCTAACAAGATTTCGTATATGTAATTGGTTGAGTATTAAATTGCGTATTCCGCGGCAGCGCGTGGGGGGCGGATAATAGCTGCGGGTCGGAACGTTTAGTAACATACTGCACTGCCGTGACGCTCGGGTTTCTTCGGGGACTCAAATATCCGCGCCGGGTGTCACCTCACGCCATCCTCTATAATTTGTTCGGTTGAAAGGTCGCCTTATCTCCCGACTTACTTCCCGCGACATTTCTTACTCGACTATTGACTTCCCCTTTTATACTTTCTCTGACTTGACAAAACCAAATTTCGTGATACAAATTATTTACAATACAAAAATGATCGAATCTGAACCATCAACGATACTTTATTACGTCGTCCAAAAATACGTACCGAGTAAGCTTCCAACAATAGTTTAGCAGAAAAATTGAATTATGGAGATTTAGAAACGGAAAAAAATGGATGAAACGTACGATTTATTTTCACCATCGTGAAAATAGACGACTGTGAAACGTTGTAAGATCTAAAATGGATGTTGAAAATTAAGGTGCTTCGAGAAATTTGATTTTAGTCGGGATCTCACGTGGGTGTCCCTTTAATCCAATTACCCGAGTCATTAGCCGGGATGTCGCAAGTTAATCGCGACGAGATGAGCTCCAATGTAAATAACGGCCGAGTCATCCCGTGTGTGTTCTTACGTCCGACTGCGAAACATCTTAGAAATCGTCCCTGCGAGGTTAATAACCGGGTCCAATCTGGCAACCCAACCCTTCAGTTTGGTAATTGAATGAAACCTACGAGATATACTCTGGCATACTGTTTGCTAAACTTAGTCAGTCGCTAGATGGACGATGGAAAAAGTGTGCGATCGCTCGGAACAACGGCCATTTGTTGAGACCGGTCGAGCAAACAATTTGCGTTTAATCAAAACTTTGAAAAATCGTCGCAATTAATAATGCACGGACTTTTGGCTCGAAGAACGTATTGAATGCGAGGCCGTGGTTTTGAAATCCCAAACATGTCAATATTATTTCAAGGCGTATGTTTTCTTTGCGTCCGTGGTAAACACGCGAAACAGAATCGGCCCGCGTATTTACGCCGTCTTTGCGCCTCGTTCCGGATATACACTTTATTTCGCGCGTGTTTGTTTCCGCTTTCAGAGCTTGTCTCACTCGGCTGCCGAGGGCTGGCAAGATTTTCGTGTTCGCTTGTTTAACTAGCCTTTTAATTATGCTCAATAATTTAGCGTTTCCCTTCGAGCTTGAATGAAGAAAAACACGATACAAAAATATGGAATCTACCAAAACAAATTGTTCGGTTAGAGGTGAATTCCTAAGTAAACGTTTTGAAGTTTGCAAAATTTCGAACTTTCCTGCTGAGAACTGATCTTGTGGATAGATTGTATTGAAGAAAAACTGAATGTTTATAATTAGAATTAGCAAACAAAATCATTGAAAAACTTTGACAGAAACAGTGTACAGCTGGCAAAATAGAATGAAATTACGCAAAGCCCTGGCTAAGCACACATTTAAAAAGTGATTTCTCGTATTTATTGTTTAATTAACGCGGGATTTATTTTGAATGTGTCAGACCGGAGACCTTGAGCCGGGCGTATTTATTTTTGGACTCTCGCATCCGCGTCGGATACGGAACAGATTTCCAATCTCTTGTATTACAAAACTCTTACAAAATTGTAGTTTTTGCAAACCGTAAAACTACTTTAACAAATTAATCCAACTAATAGACATCCCATTAAACCTAATAAATATGGAAAATGAATTTTAAATAATAATAATTGATGAATCAGGGACTATTACTGTCTGGTGAATTATCATTCACTTAATCGCGAATTCTGTGATATTGAATTTATTTCCGAGCTAAATAAAAAGGGTTGTCGCGCCAACTTTTTGCCCGAAACTTTATTCGACCGGGCACAAAAATACCGGCGACATTATTAAATATGATTATCCAGCAGGCTGTGAGGAGAGTTCATGGTTGGGAGTGAAAAGGCGATGGTCAGAGGTAAGGTCGCGGCTCTCAAACTTTGATATGATTAAGACGGAACGAATTAATCTTCATCCGAGAAGCGTCTGCAAGGGCGCGAGAGAGCCACCGCAGAATTAAAATCGAGTGAAAAAAGGGTGAGTGCCATCAGCGTTAGACCGAAATGAGTGCTATGAATTTTGGTTCCATCCCTCGGCGTATTGTTTACCCGAACTGATTGAATTTTTTCATTTCAATATTTTTTTAGTTTCAAACATTTGTGCGCGTTTTTTGTTCCCTCGTCTAATGTTAACTTGTTTGACTACACTTTTATCGTTTCAAGTCTGAAATTTGCCATAGCAAAAAGCGATATCGGTAATAAAAATAAAGCGAAAAGTTCGAAAATGAAAACACATTCGAATTCACAACTGTTTTAATTCCAGATCATTTTCAATCATGAAAAGAGGATTTGCGTTACATGAATGAAATGATACTGAGACAATTAGCCGAAATCTTCCTTTATTTATCCGAATTTGAATACGAGTGCTGAGGCATGCAAGATCTGTTAATTTCTGAGCTCCAAAGTCGTAGAAATACTCAACGAGTCTATACAGTTTTGGGGCTCGAACGGCACGGTCAGCAGCGGTCTACCAGTCATTTTTAATCCCATTGTGAACGTGGCTTAATCGAGAAACCATTAAGCTGGTTACTTCCTGCAACGCCAGACATTCGACTCCGCGCCAATTAAGAGTTTAGAAACACAATTGTTCCTCGATTTCCAGGCACATAAGATTATCCTCAGATGTTACTACAAAATGTTTCTACCAGTCCAAAAAGGAATAAAAAACCGCTACAATGAAAAAGGGGGATGGAAATCGAATTAATTCTCGAAACGGGTAAGAAAATGCCTCTAACGATCAGAAAAGTTTGTGCTTGGTGGCGAGCTTTTTTGGTGCTTTTTTGGTAGGCGTGGGATGTGCTGATCGGGTGGTATTTAGCAATAAAGTTTGATTTGGCGACTGAAAGAAGCCCCTGATTTGGTCGGGGTTGCGAGAATTACAGTTCTGCAGGAATCGGCCCGTGGCGGCGTTTAGCACTTGCGAGAGGCGAGGGGAGGCTCGAGTGGTCACTGAGGTGGTTAGGCTTGGGGAGCACACATCTACCAGGCACGATATAAAAAGACCTGGATGGGGTGGCTGAGAACGCTGTTCAGCCTCCGGCGAAACGGTCATCAGTCTTTCACGAATACATCAGCTTGATGTATTCGATCTGTGATGCCGGCCGTTCGCTTATTTTTCACTCGGCCAGTTGGTTTTGCAAAGTACACGTGACTCACACAATTACTTTCGATTGACTATTCATGAAAATGTTCACTCTAATCATAGCAATTTTTCACCTCCAAATCTTGGCCAAACAGTCTGTTAAAAGTACTAACAAGTTTGCAAATAAAAAGAAACGACCCTTTTTGAATTCTCATTTTCTTTGGACGAAGAATTTAATCTACATCGCAACGAAAACATCGGTGCGTTCATTAATCATCGGCTTGTCACTAGAAAAAGTTGCTCATCCAACGCAACAAATTATTCAACGCGAACCGAAAATTTCGAAAGGAAACAAAAAGTGTTGAGCAATTTATGGTTGGATTTTGCGATGACAATAAAAGTTTCGTTGTTTTTGGTGAATGTGTAGGGATAAAAATTCCATTCAACACGTGTGACCCGACTGGCGCAAGTGTTAATGCCTTTCATGTTCTCGGACGAACTTCATTATCTTAATAAGTCAAACAACCGATAAGCCGCGCGTTGCGGCAAACACACCTAATCTTCGTGTTTCCTTTACCTCACAAATGTTTACCATCTATTCTTATAAGATAAAGCAGCGGTATTTCGGCCTGGGGAATTCCGATGGTGCATTGATCATAAAAATAAAATTCAGCTGAATTTTCACCACGTGGTTGTATTTTTTATTCGAAATACGAAAATAAAATATTCACTAGGACCTTTCATGCGTCGAGCTTTTATTTTTGATTGTTGAATTTCAATCAGAAGTAACAAATCAGTCCGGAGGAAAGCAAAGTAGTTGCGAGAGAAGAAAAAGCAAAGTGGGGTAGAGGGCAGCCGAGATGGTTTCTCTAATATAAATGTCTCAGCCGTGAGAAGCCGGAACGGAGACATTCGCTAATTAAAAAACTTGAAAAATTAATACACATTTCTTTCCTTCCTTGGGATTGTGTTACTCCCTTAATTTCTAGTATCTGATCGGCCATCTGTTCCCGGCCATCAGAAACACGACTCCCGCGCTCCCTGAGATTATTCATAAGCGTGTTTGACGTCCTTACGAATTAGTCGTGTAATTTTGTTTTGCAACAACTGACAGACTTTTCTAATTACTGATTCACAATAAATGCAACGAAGAGGAAAAATGCGAGTATCAGAGATTCGATTAAACTAATGGATTATTCTGATAGTGAAAAATGTGGATAAACAGACGGGGGGAAAGGATTGTTAATGGATGAGTGCATGTGCCAAAAGAACGGACTAATTAGATTAGCGTAAAGAGATATCTGCCCCTGGCTATAAGAAGCCTCCAAATTAGTTTTGTGATCTGCGCGCCAGGGTGTCAGGAGGCTGCGAGTTGCCATAACCGTCAGTCGACAGACAATGGCAAAGAATAGCCTCTCGCTCAATAGGCCTCGAGACATTGAGCGTCATAATACGAAGAACTCCATTGTCATCCGGGCACTTAAGTGCTCCGAAGAGTCTTCCAGATGGAACGACATTTTCCACTCTTCCGATGGTCTTAAACTGATTGCAAATCTCGCGAAATTTTTAAACCCACCGAAATACGAGTACGTTTGAGCGAAAAAGAATTAATTTTTTTGACATCAACTTTTCTAGCCGGCATTTTTTTTAACAGGAAAAGAAAAATTCGTCGAGGCTAAGAAACGAGCGACAAATCTGGTTTGGAGAAAAATAGCCTGGTCGGAGCAATGATAGATGATCGCGAGACCTTTTCACGCCAACCGCTCGGCCAGAAGTAAAACGAATTTAAGATCGAAGGGTCTCTCATCTGCGCGCGAAAAACTTTTCCTAATTTAGCACAATAATGGATCCCAACCGTAAACTTCGTCTTGGCGAATTTATTATTTTCTTTTTGTTTTATATAATTGTTAAAAAAGATGAAAAAATTAGACGTTAATTTGTTAGAATGTTTAATTCCACGTGGCGCCACTTGTTCCATTCATGCAAACTTTGATGAGTTGTATTTTTCTGAGAGTTAAAAAGAAGTTCTTAGGAATGAAAAGAAAAAAGTGCATTCGAATTATCATCACGTAATAATTTAACTGGTCTTTAAGCATTGAATTACAACGCGAACACGAGAGCTCGAACGCGGAAACGATTATTAAGCGAATCGGATGACTCGTCACTCTCGTTTCTGTAGATTGAAATACGACTGAAGTGCGCCCCGCAATTGCTGATTCCTCTTATAATAATAAGAACTTGCCGTCTATGTACTTGTTCGGTCTTCTTGGAAGCGGTTTGTTGATTAGGCACGTTTCGCTGTTTTTTTTGTCTCTGCTGAGCACGACAGTCGGTAAATAACAACTGGAATCGCGTTTCGAAATCTTTCTACTGATAACAATCAAGGATCATCTTTTTTTCGAAATTTTACCTGCTTCAAAGTTAACTTCAAATTTAGACGAAAATTCACAGAACTGATAACCTTTAACTTACATGTTTAACTAGAAAAACAATTTGATTCAGTTGTAACAAACAATGCTTAGTAGAACAATACAAACGAGACAGTTATTTTAAAAACAATTCTCAGTAACAGACCTGAATTGCGAGACGGTTATCATCGTCATCATTTCGTGCTCTAATTTTCGTAGTTTTAAATAAATCGAAATCAAACTGCTAATTTGAACGCGAAAATGGTAATTGAAGCAGAAGAAAGAGATGATAAAATTGTTTGTCATAGGACGAAGTAGAGAAATTAATGAGTGGAGGGGGATGGTTGAAAAAATTGTTCAAAGATACACAAATATTTGTGCGTGAATCAAGGAGTGGATAAATTAAAACGCTGAAATAACAGCGCGCGATCGCCTTCTTGCAGTCTCGACTTCATATCGCATGCTTGTGTTGTATTAAATTTTCTCGAGCTCTCGCTTTCGTAATTGCATTTCACGTGCCTCTTTTATATACCACGAGAAAAATTAACCGTGGAGACTCGTGGCGGACAACGATAATAACGTTTGTGTTGATTTAGTAAATCATTTTATCTCTCCATCAGACCACGAAAGATTCTCGTGTTGTACCAGACTTCACGATAAACAGTCCAAAAACTGTGGATATTTTTACACGTTTTCACACAACTTTCAACGTCCAAAAAAATTGCAAACAAAATTCAAAATCTAATTCTCACGAGTGATTTTAATTTTTGGCAGTTGGAAAAATTGAGTTTTCAGTTTATGCACGAGGGATTGAGTTTTTTTTGGCTTTTCTGTAAGACCACTCAACTTTTTCTGCCACGATCGGTTATACCTCTGTTTACACCGTAGAATATCGAGCGTGGAGCACGTGAGAGGGACGCCCAGTTCTTCATTTGTGTCACAAACTTTTTTTTCGCAATTTCTTTCGCCGCTTGAGACAAATAATAGTGTTGTTATGTTTGGCAAATGCTGGGAACCAGTTTGTTTTGGTTATTACTCCATCCGGCGGCTTAAGTGCGTCGTTTAATGTCATAGAAAACTGAATGCACAGAGCCTGGGCACTTTCCAGAAGCTTTGATAAACGAAGACGATTGTAAGCCAATGTTTACTAAGAAAAAACAATCATTTTTTGTTAAATTCACCCGATGACAAAAAAAAACTTTCAGCATTTCTGTAAACAATCGTGCAAGAGAGCTTTGGCAATTTCGCGAGAGAAAAACGCGTCCTAAAAAAGCGTTGGGACGTGCTTTTTTTGCTGATTCACGATTTATCTGTCACACGGTTGATCAAAATTTAGTCACGGTTTATCTAATCGTGATTATGTAACATCCTCGAACACGTGCGTGGAAAAGTGAATTAACAAAATAGCTTTCATTCATACTACTTTTGTTTACTGTTATTTAGATTACATTTCGTCTATCTAAATGTACAGTCTAGTTCAAAATGACAAAAAGTTGTCACATTTTATAGGAAACATATTTTTGTACAATCGAAGGTCGCCGAGCCGAAAGTCACGTGCCGGCAATGACGGCGGAGGAAATGAGCTGACCGTCATTTGCTAATTAAAATTAAACAGCGATAAGAGCTATCGGCGTTAAAATCGATCGTAACAGGCGCGCGCAATCGCAACCGCCCATCAATCGCATTTTTCATTAATATTTAATCCGGCATTTAATTTCGTTCGGCGTAGGTAAAGAAAAAAAGAGTACGTTTCGAACCTCCATTTGGCAACATAATAATTACATCTCCAGCGCATTTTTTCGTCGAAACAGAACAGATAAGAGGGAACCTGTTATCGAATCTATTTCAATTAACATCTCTAAGCTAATGAAACTTGATCTCCGATCGAGTTTCCCGACATCATACAAAAATTAACAATTATACACATATTGTTGCGGCTAATTATTTGAGCTGAAAACGATTCCGGCGAGCGTAAAACGGGAGCGAAAAAGCGGCGAATTATCAGCGGAGAGGGAACGAAAAAAAATTGCGAGTCGAAAAAAAAGGTGGATCCGTCTTTCTCATGATAATCCCGTTCATTTAATTTGTTTCGCTACGAGGAAACGCATGTCGCGCCCAACCCCGGCTCATTTTTTTTATCCGCACAGTACATTACATGAGCGCTTCATCGTGTACTTCACTCAATCTCGGCCCCTCGCGGACAAAAATGAGCATATAACTGACCGAAGCTTATACGAGAGGCTCGTTTTTTTTTCATTCTCATCTCCCTATTTTCCCCCCGGCGTGTTGACCAGCAAAACGTATAGCAATTAACAGATGCTGATGCTTCAAGCTTACGCGATTCCGAGATATATGACGCGAGGGTCGCCCACGAATTTTTCATACGTGTACACTCTTCTCTTCTTCGATGTTTATTCGCTTGTCAAAATATGCGATTAGAAACTTAAGTGCTTTCGATAACAATCTTGTGAAGTGAAAATCAGGTTGTTGCTTCAAATCTAACCTCAATTTGAGGTTAGGTTACCTCAACATCTCAAATTACATCAAATTTCATTAACAAAAGTTTACAAAATTGTCAGAATTTCATATTTTGAAAGTGTTTTTTATGGAACTGAATAAATTTTAGTTGGAATAGCTTTAATTTAACACTAACAAAATGTAGAAGCTAACAGAAATAACAGGGAAATAATGAAATTGCAATAGACACAAAGGTGTACCGCTTTGTATCATAGCACTGAGAATTTCGTGATTCAGCGAGAGAGCAGATGGCGAAACGCACGCGGTATTTATTTTTAAGCAAACAAACACTTGAATGATGAGATCACGCGACTGCTGCGTATGGCTTGAACATTCGCAAATAGACGCCGCGCTCTAGCATGCACAGTTTCATATGAAAATGTCACGATTAAATTCGACTTTCCCTTCGCATACGAGTTTTGACTTTCCCCAATCAAGAAATCGCGTTCTTCGTTGCGTTATTTTTAGATCGTCGGAAAAATTCAACTCGCTCGGTCATACGAATGACCCTTGATTAGATAATCGGTAACGACCATCTTTGAAATTTCAATCTTTTTGAAAACAGTTATTGAATTAGACACTCCTTAATTATAATTTTAGATTGCTATTTTAAATTATCATCCAAATGTAGATTATTATTCACTTAACATTAAATTGATCTAATAAAAAAATTTTGTAGAATGTTAGTTGGAATTTAGAAAATTATTTAACGAATTTAAAGTTCGAAATTGTTCGAAGAAATAATGAGCCACAAAAAGAGGTAAGCTACAAATGGCTGTGTCAATAATTCGGCATGAGAAATTGGGTCTTCATAATTGCAAATCACAACAGAAACTTGATCTCGCACGTTTTTATTTCGCTTCGCATGTTTGCCCTCGGTTCTCTTCTCATGGCGAAAGATTTTTTCGAGCAATAAACAGTGACTAACTGATGAGTGCAAATGTTTAAGAAGCAAAAAAAATGTTGAGAATAGTATAAACGAATCTGAAAGTGTTATCGCAATTTCCGGCCACCTGAGATAAACAGCGCGGTTTCCTGTGCGACTCATTGTCATCCGATCTGGAATAACAAATAGTTAAAAGACGCAATCGATGGCGAGGGTCAAGCGTGGTAAACATTTAGGTGCGACAAGCCGCGCGCAGGGTATCTTTCGCACGCCCGAAGATAGAAACGAAGGCGGCGACCAAATTGAATTTGGGTTCCGGCCTGTGTTTAGATTCCTCGCTGGTTGTTTAGTTTAGAGGAACAAAGAAAACATCAATGTGTTTATTCTAGCCGATGCTTTGCCCCTCCTTGTGCGGCCCCACTGCGTGCGTCCTTGTCTTCGCCTCGGTGCTCTCTCTCGCACAGGCTTTTACTTTCCTCCCTTCAGCTCTTTGTTCGCTATTAAAAATATTTTTTTCACCGAACGTCAATAAGAAATTGTTGTTTACACAACCGAATGTGTTGGTGAATGATAATTCTGGATACGCTCTGGCACAGTTTGAACAATTGGATTAGAGAAAAATCAACATCGCGACAGCAAAATTGTAAGAACAAAAATAAGTTTATATAACAATTCGGCGATAAAAATATGTTGACACTGATTGTGAAATGTGGATTGGTTATAGACGTCTACACTTGTTAACATAGTACTGCCATTGAAATGGTAATTACTGGATTACAAAAAGTGCCAATTACTTTAGTCTAAACTTTTTGCACGTGTCAATTTCAAGTTTTGAACGATTTAAAATTAATTTAGAGTCAAGCTGATATTTTAAAAGTGTACATGTTAATTGAAGGGAATTAAAATGTAAGAAAAATAAAAACGAAGGAATGAACATAAAAAACGGGATGGTTCCCACGTTTGGAGGAGGACAAATATGTGAATGTTTGTTCTAATTTCTTGAGTGCCGGCAGCATCTTATTTAATTTGGGCGCATGTTTTTCTTCTTAGTCACATTATTATTCCTCTAATAGAACGCGAAGGACTGAGCTGGTTCATTTGTTCCTTTGGCTTGGCGCGCTGTCGAGCATTCTCGTCAGCAAGGAGAAGAAGCGCCAGAGGACGCAATTTCCAAAATAAACGATGAAACGCGGCTCTGCAAATAATCATCGCGCGTGCTTTTAATTAAGTTGCCGCTGTCGAGACCGTCCGAGACTCCTTTCTTCTAATCCGCAAAATGTCCCGCGAAAAAGGATCCGACGAAGACGCCCAACAATTCATTATGTTTCGGGGGGAGACGACGCTTTAACGAGAATAACGTTGTTAAAAGCTTTGTGGAATTAACGTGAACAAATTTACCGGGATCGGCCGATTCTCGATTACCTGTACACAAGTGTGGATTCCGACTTATGATGATTGTTTAGGATCCCGGCCTGTTTGACGATTTATCCCCTCGTAATCCTTTATCTTCTTTCCATTTTGTCTTAGATAACAAAACAGGTAAAGATTTCGAAAATAAAAGAAAATAAATCAACAAAAACAACAAAAAATGCTGAATCGAACAAATTTAACTTTTCGAAATTTCTCCTCGAGCGTTTCGACTTATGTTAGATTTTCTACCCAAAAAGGAATTTTGGGGGAAAATTAATTCTTATTATTTTTCCAAGGAAAAAGATTTCTATTCTTTTTCTTTTTTAAGTTTTCAAGATTTATTAACTGTTGTAGTGTGAAAAATAGGCGGGGACAAAATCGTCACTTCCGGTAGACTTGACGGTAACATCTGGCAGCTCGTGCAATTCGATAAACGGCATTTGAAACATTTTGTTCAACCATCAGCAACATACAAATATGAAGTTCAAAATAGAAACCTGCTTGTTTATCCAGTTTTCGGGCATGTATTATATTAAGTGCATTTTTAATCGTGCAAACATCTTTATCTTGGGAACGAAACAGTTGTTCGCACAAGTTTTTTTAAGCTATCATATGCTAATTATAAAGAAGCATTTTAATTTTGTTGCTCAGAAATTGTTTGCCATAAATAGAACTCATGTAATCCGAGTAGTTAACCATTTCAGTCTCAATTTTTCAGCTAACTTTTCGATTGCAAATTTGTTAAAATTGGTACTCGACACTAGGAAAGTTTTAGTCACTTTTTAGTAATTTACGTTTGCAATTTTAAAATGTGGCCTGTTTGGATTCAAATTTTGTTTTGTGTATAACGTTGCGAGTCTGACATTTAAAAAGATGTTACAAAAACTCTCAGGGTTCAGTTGTTTCAGGTGTGCTTAGAACGCAACATTCATGAGACGAAAGGAGAGAGAGAGGAATGATTCGAAGTTCACTGATAATGTTTACTCAACACGACACGACTGTTTGGTCGCTATTCTCTCGCCAGTTATTTCAGGTGTAACAAAAATGGAGAGAAAAAAAGGAATCATACTTTGTCAACAGGGGACGTGAATGTGAACATGAATATCCTGACCTACAGGGGACTGTTGAAATCACAACTCCAAACTATAATTTATTCGTAATCACGAAATTATTTAAACTTTTTTTCAATCGCCTTGTTTTCTCAAACGAAAAATATTGAATAAAAATTTCAATTACACAAATGACCAATCTAGATAAAATAGCAAAACGAGTTTCTCGATCCATGAAATTTATTTATAATAGGAGAAAAAAAAATTAAAAAATCAAACTAAACACAACAAGGAAAGCGAATGCTGGTGGAAAAAATGTTCAATCAAATAAAAATTGCAAATAAAAAGGTAACAAACAAACATTGTTAAAAAAGTGAAAAAGGGGCAGAGGAGGATTTTTTCATTATTTGTATTATTAAAAAAGGCGGGAATAAAATCGATAAAGTTCAATTCTCTCACTTGAAAAAAAAAATAGTGATGTATCGAGTTGGTTATTCCCCGCGTATCGCAAAGCAAACAAGAGCATAAGGCCGATAGGACCGAACTATAATTGTGTTTAAATAAAGGGGAACAAAATAGTAAGCGCGCGATGTACAATCGATCGGGGCCGATGCAAAAGTGACGCGTGAATAATGCAGTCCGATCGGCGCTTAGTCTGAGAGAGGCAGGTGGAGGCAGGATTTCAAGTGAGGTTACAACGGTTAATAATGTAATGTCTTGCCCGCTTCTTCGACGTCCTTTGCGACGAGACTTACAGGCCCGGAGACGACACCCGCGACATCTATCATTCAAGGATAAACTGGATCGAGTGTCGGGAGTCAACTTGTTGTGAACTCGTTCGCGCTGATTAAATTTCATGGGCGGATTTGTTACGTGGCGAAGATGAACGCGCGACAAATGTGATTTTCAGTTCCATTTTCGTTACGCTTGTTTCCAAATCAAATTCACTTCACTTCTAATTCGTTTCCTTGTTCAGTTGACTAATCAATTACAATCATTGAAATTAAGGCGTTTAAAAAATATTTCATAAATATTTTGAAGTAAGATTATAGTCCTGATTTGAATTTTCTTCACCCCGATTTTAATTCGACTCAAAACATCCGGCAAGGTGCCACTTGGTGAGAACTCTTTTTTCTCCAACTCTCTCTCCCCTCTCTAGTGAAAGATCTGCGTGAATACTTTGATTCCACCGCGGGAAATCCCCCCGGGCTGTGACGTGCCAGAATCCGCATGTGTTTCTATACGACATAACACACAAAGCCTCGACTTTTACGATTTGATAAACCGCGTTCCGTTGAAGAACAAAAAATAACTCCCTGAACCATGCGACTTCCTTCAACCAGTTTGGCCTTTCACCTTTAACCCTTAACTGAAAAAAAAAATAAAAAAAAAACCATCGCCAATGACAAACTTTTTATATTATTTCCCGTGATAAAAAATCGGCCAAATAATTTATCCCCGTTTTGCGTTTTATGACAGGGGACGTTTTTTATTCGCGGGTTAGTTTATGTAAATACACTTTAGCACCGCGTGTGACGCAGAGGTCGCTACCGCGGGACCATAAAACATTTGTTTCTTCCCGCGGCGAATCCGAATTGAATTTGAAATCAGACGGCTCAATTTTATGCGCGATACAAGAGCACCGGCGGAAGAGAAGACATTCCGCCGGCTTTTTTTGTTCCGTTTGTAATTGACTGGGAAGTTGGAATCGTCTCTTACCTGATCAGTCGGCTGTTCCTGGTTATACGAGGTGTCGCCGTTGGGGGTCGTCGAAGCGGAGGGTCGCTGAGACGTTGACAAGTTTATCGCACCGTCTCCGTCTGTGTCATGATCCATCATGCCATCGTCCTGAAATCGCAACACAATCACATCAGCACAAACTCGCCGGATGACCTACCGAATCAGGGGTCAAGGGTCGAGAACAAGTCACAGAAAACTGTTACCGCAAATTCGTACACCAAATCCAGGGTAATTAGCGAACGTCAAAATTTCCAACTTTTTTAACTCGTTTTTCGAACTCGTTTGCGACAACTCAGGTGCGACACGTACGAAATTGGCACGTTATTTTTTGTCTTTTTACATCGAGGCGATCGCGTCGATGGAGTGTCGAGGACTAAACACTATAAGCGACGAGCGAGGCGCGCAGGGCTGTTGCTTATTGTGTAAATATAAACAAATACAGCAGACCAACCAACAGGCCCGCTGCGAGACCTCCCCGGCCCCTCCCCTAGTTGCGTCTCATCTCTCGTACTACCGAGCGTTTCCTCCTCTTTCTTTTTGGTCTACCCCCACCCCGACTAAGCTACGTGCCCTGATAGAACCGAGCACTTACGACAGTGCATAATGCGAGTTACGCGTCTTAACCCGTACGCTCAATCACGACGTTCTTGACATTCGACCGAGTTTGCCGTCTTCGAGGCCAACGATTCAGGATGGCAGAAATAAATTTTTACATGTTGGACAATTGGTGTGGTAATGAGCCGGACAGTTTTCGTTGTATTAATGAGGTTTCGATATTGTATTTTTTGTGAGTGATTTTGAAGAGAAAAAAACAATCGACTGTAATTCGATGATACCGATTTAATTTAAATTTTGATTTAATTTTTCCTTTTTTGTTTGAAATGCTATTTTTGTTGATTAAAATGAGTTACGTAAGGCTACTCGATAATATTTGGAATAAACGAGGCATAAAACAAATAATGATTGGTTAGTGAAGATATGATAAAATAACAAAAAACACCGATTTTCAAAAGTCATTAGACAGTTTGGATGCACCCCTTATCAAATTTGAATAATATCGAAAACTCGTTAACAATATTCCAATTTATTATGTTAGTTTCGAGTTTTTTATTATTCGAAGGATTCCAAGTTCGACTTTATACTTTCAGATATTTAATCTTCTTTCAAAGTTCGAAATTGTTTTCTAAACAAATAAATCGTTTCTCTAAATCAAAATAGTCGACGAAAATGTAAAATTTCAAAACGATAAAAAAACGTAGCTGACCTTTGACAACAACCGATCCCTCATATTGTGTGTCACCATCCTTGATCCAAAGATAAAACACTTGCCAAAAAAACCCCAACCTGTAAATTCTTTGACGCGACGAAAAAAAAACTTTCTAATCAGTGGTCAATCAACCCGACCGATCTTACGGTTTTAGGACCCAAACTGGACTGCAGCGTGAAACAAGTCGACCGTTTGTTATCAGGCGTTCAAAATAAATTACTGAGAAAACAAATTCGAGTTTCCAAGTATATTAGAAAACGTTATCAGCCGGTCATATCTGTGTCGCTATATCAGGATCAGTTACCTTGCGAGTATTCAAAAATGAATCGTACAACAGAGACACGAGCTAACAAACAATAATTTCACGAACTCATGCTTCGTAATCACATCGCTCCGGCTCGGGTTTGTAAGCAACTGTCCACTCGAACGATGAATTATGGTACACTTTGTTTTTCGCGTATCGTGTACTTATGCTCTCGAACTTGCTTTGACAATGAACAGATGAGCCAAGAAAAACGTCTCGCTGTTCGTTCAACCGATTACCAAGTCCCCCTCTTCGGGTTTTATAGTTTATTTTATAATCCCTCGTGTACTGGTCGATGTCAAATTGTACTACTTATAAATAACTACAGAAAATCTAAATAAAACTATTCGTCGAACATATAAATCATATTAATTTTAATTCGTCATTAAAATTGACTCGACTGAAGGTAAAATCAGGTGATTCGAATTTCCAGAAAATCAAAACTTCTGATCTCTTAGTTGCGCCTATGACAATTTTGTAACAAAGATACAAATTGTTTTTTTATGGAAAAGCCATTGATGAAAAATTAATAAGGTCTCCTGTGAAGTAATGTTCAGTTTTAGATCTGTGGGAAGGAGAGAAAAGGAGAAGTTAATTGGTCGATTCGAAAAAATGTATTTTAAAAGCGCTGGGTCGGCTGAATGGACGTGAATTAAAATGAAAAAAGCGAGTACGCTGTAACAGCATTCCTACGAGGAAGTGCAATCCAACACCAGTCCTATGACAACAAAACTAACGGCAAAAATAGATGCAGCCGGCCTGCTTTCGGCTTATATAACCCTATGTACCAAACATGTATTTACTAAATAAACAGCCGACCATCAAAGAACCTGTACATCTCCTGTCCTTGTCTGCGGTCGACCATCAAACCTCTTTTTCCGTTCGAACATCTGACATCATAATACCAAGAAATTCCAAGTGCAAATAATTTTTTATCCGCGTTTCGAAAGCTACCACAAAGGCTTTGCTTTTTGGGTTATTGATTTGTAAACAGGACGTCTCCCAATTTGTTTGTCTTTTGTAGGTAAAAAATTTCGTTTTCTCGGAAGATGTTTCTTGTTTCGAGTGAATATTCTGTTGACTTTAAAAAAAGGGGCAAAAAAGCGACATCAAAAATCACGTGGTCAGAGAAGTAGGGGAACAGAGGGATTGGTTGGAAAAAGATGAGGGAAAATTGCTGGTCAATTTGGGTTGAGTTTTGTGAGTAGTATCGCGGGATTAAAGGGATTAGAGATGGCTCGCAGGTAAGGAGCCGGGAAAAAAGCGACTGTTTGGGTGGCGAAAAAGAAGGATAATACGGGTAATTTGGTATGAAAAGGACAAGGACGTATTAAAACTGGTAACCGGTTGAAGTGCAGTGCCTTCGCTCGACTGGCCTCTCTAAATAATAAATGAGCGGATTTAAGCCAGGGCGCGCGCGCCGCTACATAAAAATACTTGAATCTGAGAAATTAGCGAGGTAACGGGTTGTCGTGCGGGGCAGGAAAAAAGGGCTCCTAAAAGGGTTGAATTAATGTCGCGATAAATATATGATTTAAGGTGGAAACGTTTGCAACTCGGGCTAATTTTTTATCTCGAGACCGCGCGCCGGAAAGGGTTTTTGCTCGGAGAAAAGAGGACAAACTGCGCGCCGCAGGCACAGACACCCGAGACTATTTTCCTTTTTTTTTCATTTTCCGCGTAATTTACTACTGCCCAAAAATTTGACTCGACGCGATTTTTAATAGTTCGCGCGCATAGTGCGGATTCCCGGGCTCTTTTTGTCTTTCTCCGTTTTATTCGCGTGAGTTAGACAAGACCGTTTTTGTCGCTGGACAGCTGAAGCTGCCTGCAGAAACGTGCCAAATGCTCCACGTTTTGAGGAATATGCAAAATTATGTATTACAGAATTTTTTACGACTCGCTCATTGGCGTTATTAATGACGCGCTGTTTGACGTTTTTCGTACCGACGTCGTCATTATTCTTGTCCTTATAATGATTCGGGGATTATTTCGGACTGAGAAAGATAAAAAAGTGCATGTTTTCACGTAGAGCATGATGAATTAAATTTCCAACAGTTTTCGAGTTTATGAAGAAATGTAATCCTACGTGATATTTCACTAAACCTCATTTAATTTTCAAATTGTCTCTACAAACCACCTTTTTTCATTTCACGACTTCTGTAAAAATAATTCTATTTCATATTCATTCAACAAACCTGAAGTTGTTCGTTACTCTGACAACAAAAAATTTGTGTTTAGTAGACATTTCCACATCCAGTGTTCAGATTTGGTAAGCTGTAATAATAAGAAGAGGAGTAGGTTTGTGCGAAATAAGTATGGTGGTTTGATGCACGCGAATCCCTACGGGACCGCAAGCCCAATTATCTTTACGCGTTGACACGGGTGCGAAAGGAAAGGCGGCATGTATCAGCAGCTCGGTTTGGTACGTGACGATGCGATTGTAGCGTCGTGGCGCCAGATATCTCTAAGTGTGCGCGCAAGAGTAAAAAGGGTCAGGAAACGTTTCCCTCGTACGACCTCCGACCGCTTAGGTTCCGCCGCGTTGGCACTTTTTGGATTAACCGCTGGACATTAGAATACGGAATTGATATATTATGGTGCTGCCCGGCGATTGCACACGGTCTTCAGGCTTCGCTGACCGGCGCGTGCATCTTTCATCGCATTATCTGCTGCCGTAAAACACTCTTTTATAGGCTAAGATAGACCCCCTATGTCCGATGGTTTATATTATTCCACGGAATTCACTATTTTTTTCCCTTATCTTCGCTTCGCCAATTCTCATCAAATCAAAAACTTTCCTGTCGCTAATTTTTTTAACAACTCCTGAAATAAAAAGTCATTCGATTTTCAATATTGTTTATTTTTAATCCGGTTTTATTTGTTGGCCGATAAGTAGTGCAAAAAAGGATACCGCAAGATTAGATTATGGGATCTGAAACGGTATTAAGCGACGTTTTTTGTTCGAGTAATAGGTAAAGTAGAAAAAGTTGACAGGAGTGAAAAAGTGTCGGATTAATTGCACGCGAAGGTGCTGGTAGTGTTTAATAAATAGAGAAACTACCTATTTATGTAACCGTATAATTATTCATTTTGACATTTAATTGACACGTCACGAAGCAGAGAAATAAATCGCGCATTGATTTGCACGTCCCGAAATTTCTTTGGCCGATAAATTAAAAATAGAGCCCCGGCGTTTCGTAATCATATATCGGAACGAGAGTTTCGAATAATTCAATACGCCGAGCAACGAGATCGGCCAACGAAATATCGCTTATTTCCAAACTTCTCGCAAATAATTCATCCGGCCGATGTCACTCGTTAAACAAATTGACTCGAAAAGCACAGATAAAGTTGGTTTATTCCAAAACTATAAATAATTGATCCGCAGTTTGATACGACGCTTTTCATTTAATTCCATTTCCTCCTTTTAAAAAATGTACAAAACGACAGCTGCAAAATTCATCTCAGTCTAATTCCCCCCAAAAAAAAACACAAAAACTGGTTGGTGTTGTTTAGTTCAAGTAACAGATGACATTTCTTTTCGAACGTAACACGTATCTGTCCTGTCGTGAATTTATCTTGATTGCGATTAAGGAAAAGTCTCTTGCGGGCTACAAGGGCTGCGAGAAAGCGATCGAGGGTTGCTTAGCAGAACAGCTAATGGTCTCTGGTAGACATTAACATTGACAGAGTCAGAGTCCCGAACGCTTATGTGAGCGAGGCGTTAATTCGACTTTAAGGCGACTGGTGGCTCTCTTGTTAGCATACTTATCATCGAGCCGTGGAATTAAGTGGCGGGGGCAACGGCTTTCGAGAAGAGTGCTCTGTTGATAATATCAGATCGAACCGTCGCGCGAGCATTGGCTGCCGGGCTATTGTTGGAGTAATGTTGATTGGATTCAAGACTGAGGGCATTAATCTGCCTTCCTTTATTATGGCCCGGACCGAACCCATTCGTATAGCTTTTTTCCCAAGCTTTTCCATACAAGCAGTCACATTTTTCAATCGCCCGCGTCCATTATTTGAGATTCCTCTAATGAGATCTGGCCTTTCCACAGGTTTCCAAGTTTATTAAACTCGTCATCCTCAAAACCAATCAGCTATCGAAACTTCTCTCTCTCTTTTTGTTTTATGTTGATTTAATTATAGTAAACATCCAAAGTTTTGAAGAGAGAATTCACGGAAATGTTAGTAGTATGAAATGTTGATGAACTGACGGGATGACAGGGATGGTAAGTTTAGAATGAGCAACTCGTAAATCAGTTTGGTTATAAATAAAGTAGTCAATAAACTGTTCAATCATATCGGGAATGAAAATGAACATTTTTTTTGTTTCTTTAAAGTTCCTTTCAAATTCAAGGTCACGACGCGAGTGCTTGGAAAGACTAAGAGAAGGAAGAAAAGAAGAAGGAAAAAAGTGGAGTCTAAAAAATGGGTTTTTGTTATCAGTTAAAAAGGTGTGATACAAAAAAGAGGGAAATAAATATAGCGATATTTCTCGGACGGAGCAGTCTCGATTGCGTGATTCGTTCTGTCAAGCGCAAAGATCCAGATGGATGATCGCAAGTGGTGGACAAAGTTGGATAAGAGACGGGTGCCGGACAGCGCGGCGAGGACTCGTCTACGCTGAAGAATGGAGCTCTTTGTTTAGCCGTTTACAGTGGAAGAGATTGAGCGGATTGCTGTCAGCCGATAGCGGTCGACCCCTGGCTAATATGTGCTTGGCTTTTTTTGCCTCGGCTTTTTTGTGCGCTTTCTTACGTCTTACGGCCCTTGTCGGCTGGATGGGCGTGCATTAGCCGCCCGAGGTGTGGACAGCGCCCAAAACGCTTCGCATTTACGACTCCCGAGATCTAAATAAAATCTCCGCCGGTGTCGATAACGGCCCCGAGGATAAAACGAAAGCTGAGAAGGAGAAGATCAGTCGTGTATTTTTCTGATCCGACGAAATTACCTTTTATTGGTCTACAGGTTGTTATGTCCTGATCAAATTCGTACTAAATTTATGATCCGCGTGGGCCGGCATCGATTTTCGATTCTCTCTTTTTCGTCTTGTGATTTTCCGTGTAATCGCCTTGTGATTTCATTCGAAGCCGAACGGGTTTTCCGCGATGGCACATTTTCGGCGACACTGTAAATTGAAATACGAGCTTGCTACGGTGGTTTTCGGGTCTCTGCCCGATTATGCAATAATGAGCCGATCTAGATGTAATAGGATTAGTTTCACGAACCTTCGCGGTAATTGGAAGGTGAAAAGGTAAGGTGCATAACGACCGGCCGTGAATTGTCCTGACTTTTCTTCTCTTTGCGACACACCAAATTGGATGACAATCAGTCTCAATCATTGTACAGAAACCGAGACAGTCGATGAAACCCATAATAGACCAACCACTTTTTTATCAAAATTATAAAGTTCTCGCATCCTCAATTATTTAACTTCAATAAACAAGTACTTTGCAAAATGTTGATAAAAAAATTATCTGCGGAACTTTGAATTTTCATTTGCAAACTTGAAATTGCAGTTTGAAAACATTTGTTGAATGTTTTTCAAGCCGTATGATTCGTTAATATCGCTGAGTCAACAACAAAGCGATAAATTTACGCGATAAAAAAGGCTCGAGCTCGCAAAAAGGGGGAGGACAAATCGTTTTCTAATCGCGACGCGGGTTCTTGTAGCGGTGTATAATTTATAAAGGGGCATTAAATTGTCTAATATGTCGTAATGGCGACGCGGTTGATGCCGATGTATAGAGATATATACCGTCTATAAGACTGCGGGCAGGTCCCGGGGACATATTAGCTCGACTTAAGGCGCGGCGTAATGATCCCGCGGCAAAACCATCTCATTCCTTAGAGCCTGCTGTATAAGACTTAAACGCAAGACAGAGGGTGAGACGAGCGCTCAAGCGAAAATAAGTGCGATTCCAAGCCACCACTGATTGTCTGCCAGAGTGCCGGGGGACTCTAAAATCGGCATCAAACCACCCTCGGCAATTTTTATTCATTGACACTATAACGCCCGGGCTTATAAATGCCGCAAATCGCTCGGTTTAGGACGACACCGAGTTTGACGCCTTTTCAATCATGCATACAAAGCTGTCATCCCACCGGACAACGTGCATCGCGTCCACAATTTGCCGCACCACCAAAATACCTTCACTCGCCACGTCTCAACTTTGCTACAAAATTACACTGCTTATTTTTTGAATGAAGATGTAGCTGTTTAAATTTAAACTTGTCTGATTTGAAGGATTAGTTTTTGTAGAAATATTTGTTGGTAGATTTTTTGTATGGATGTGAGAGGGATTCGGAGAAAGAGGTCTATTTGCGAATTCGAAGCAAACAAAATTTTTTGCAAATCGCGAGGCATTGTCATAAATCAGTCCGGGTTGCGTGTCCAGGGATGCGAGAGAGCAGGCCAGGATCTTTATTTACTCCGAGAAGGAGGCGGCTTGTTGGTCTATTCTTTAACACCTCCGCACAGAAACTTGCCAAGTCTGACCGTTCTCACAGTAAATACACAGAGTGAGTTGCAACTTTTTTCCCCCTTTTATTTATCCGATTCGCGGAACGTCGAACCCGGTTTTTGAACTTGATCCATGCGTCTGTGTATTATAAATTGTTCAATCTATTTACAACTGAATTTTTATTTTCCGTCAAAAAATAAACGGAGAAAATAAAGTGACCATCGTAATTTGCACCATCGAATCTTGGTAAATACGTTTACAGAAATAATTCTCACCGAATTTCTAAGTAAAAGAGTCAAAAACGAGAGAAAGATTTATGAAATGATGTCTGGTCTTAATTTTAAATGAAATTTCAATTTTTCATTTATATCGCGAAGCGTATTTTCGGTCTGCGAAACCCAGTGACCTTAATAAAAACGAAACCCCAGAGAGCATCAGTAATTATCATTTTTCCTCATCGAGACTTGCAAAGTTGGTATCGCGAGCGAGCCAGCAGAGGAGCTTTTGGCGGGCAATGCTTTATCTTGAGCCCGCACGAACCCTCATCGAGATATAACGCAGACACTTTGCAAAGACCCGAGCGACATTATGAATAATAGCCCGGCGCGTTTCGGGTGCCCGTGTCGTCGAATCATTTAGATATTACGATATCGATACATTACTCGCGCAATACGTCTCGTCTCGAGATATAAACGTATTCCCCTCTCGCTTATTCTCCTGGCTTTTATTTCGGCGCTATAATTTTTTTTGTCTCTTCATTTCGCGGCAATTTTTCAGGCCCCGACGATTGCAACAAAGGCTAGAAGCCGCGGCGAGTTCTTATGTGGAGCCGCGGCAAATTTATGAACTCGACGAATAAGAGCAGAGCCGAGTTTGCAAGTCAAATTTTTTATTAAACCGTAAAAATGCGGCGAAACAGCGCAGAAATCGATGCGGAATTGGAGAAACTTTCCTTCGCTGAGCAATCGACTCTCGTGCATTACTTATGCAACGTCGAGCCAGAGATGTTTCTATTTAGCTCCTTGAGCTCTTTATTAAAGAGCTTTTCGGCTGAAGGTAATCCGGCCTCTCCTCCCCGCCCCTGCCAGGTTTATAGAAAGGGAAAAAATTGCGACAATTACCCGCTGATTTGGGCATCAGATCCGCCGTGGATTACTTTCGCGAACTCAAATCCCTCGGGGCTTATTGATCGACAGCTCACTTCGACTCACACGTGACCGATTTCGCGGTCAAATTTGAAATTCAAATCTCCCGCCGAAAAACGTTGCCTCTCATTCGTCGGGACAATTGAGAACAAAATTTATACTTTGATTTTTCATTCGTGAACTTTAAGGATACATTTTTTCCTTGGTATTAAAAAAATAGTACATAGAAAGAAAACAAATTGAATGCTACAGATGACGCCCTGTCGGAGAGAAGAGGTCCTTTCAGAGTTGCTTATTGACATTGTCTTGGAAATGATTTGAAAGTTATTCTTCAGCATATTTTCGATTATCAAGCAGCGAAGTGTAATCCCGACGTAA
Organism: Telenomus remus; assembly: GCA_020615435.1. Lineage (NCBI taxonomy): Eukaryota > Metazoa > Arthropoda > Insecta > Hymenoptera > Scelionidae > Telenomus > Telenomus remus. Next base: position 3,233,966 of record CM036341.1, on the reverse strand, counting down.
ATGGAGGATTGTCTCTCTGTTTGTGGCAGATGAGGTGCTGCGGGCTCGATGAGTAGCGAAGATTAAGGGGAGGGGAAAATGGGGGGAGGGGGAGCAACGATATAGCAAAGAGTCTTTAAAAGAAAGCGGGATAAACAGACAGCTCCGAACGGAGGGAGCGAATGTAAATTTTCGCTGAGGTGGAAAGAAAGAGAAAAGAATAAGGGCTGCGGGTGAATCGAGCGGCAGGCTTCGCTTTGCTATGACTTCTTTAAATTTCATGTGCCAATTGTAAGCGTTTGTCTTTATTTTAGTTTTCTTTATTGCGAAACACCGGGATCGCGCGTCGCCGGAGCAGAAAGAACGCGTCCAAAGTGTGTTCGCGAAGAAACTTCTTTCTTACTTTTCTTTCGATTGGTTTACATAAATATGAATACGCTAGAATGAAATTTAATAAAAATAATACAGATCAACTGCAATCAGGGACTGGATTTTCGGTTGAAATCTTTTTGTGACAATTACGTACGGTTGAATATGGAGTAATAAGGCGAAGTGTCACGTTTTCTGGAGAATAAGCAGAACATGCAAAATTCATGGGCAGTTGGGACGGCGGCTGCGAAGACGGTGAAAAATTCAAAGCCTGGAAGAGCGGTCAGAGTATATTTTTGCGATCAAGTTCGCGGCTGCGACGTGCGAAGGAGGGACATCGCAGCTGAGAAGATCTTTCAAATAATATGCGGAAGGGTGGATCGCTGTCCGGCGCGGATAAAGTGAAAGATTCCCGGGTCGGTGTCGAGGTTTGCGTGACGAGGGACAGCGACGTGCCCGGCGTGCCGAAGCAGCGACAGCCGAAAAAAAAAGACGACGAGCAACAGTCGCTGAATAAACACAAAGTCCAGTTAAAGTCGTAATAAATGTCTCTTCGGTTCCGATAGATTCGCTCCCGCTGCTTACTTTTCCGGGCTTGAAACAAACGATGGCCAGTTAGGGGAGACGCCGCCAAATCAACAGCTTTATCGCGCTGCCGAATTTCCCAAGGCGATCTCGCACTTGTTTGATTATTTAGCGACGCTTTCGTCCGAACTTTTCGCTGTCCGATTAATTATCGAGACTCTATCGGCTTCGCCTCATCAGTATACTTCACCTTTTTTGAACCGAAAAAAAAATGTCGAGAAAAAGTTCCAACTTTTTCAATTAATTTCGAAATGCTCGATTCAATGTTTAAAATCAAGAAAGTAATAATAAAACGATGACTATGAATAGTAATGAAACTTTGTCATGTTCCGTTAAAGTGGTTCTTTTCTTGCTTATCGTGAGGATAAATCAGCTGAAATGACGACGTGTGTTTTCTTACGTCGATCGTACGAAACAGAATATAGCGCGGAAACAGAAAATAAACGTGTGATTATTTGCTCGCAGTGACAAAGGCGAGAGAAAAAAAGCCAACGGAACGTGGTGCGCGCCGGCCACTCTGCATAAGACACTCGAGCGTCATTTTTCCTACGCCAAAGTTGTTGAAATAATAAAGATTGTTATTGAACGGTGAGACGGCAAGAACGACACACGTATTCGCGCAAAAATGTAAATTCCGCCGCTCTGCATCTGTCGCTTGTGCTTTGCATCCCGGCCCCTCTCTCTCGAGAAGAGTCCTTCGCTCGGCATTTCGCCGTCAGCTCGTCCCTTGCCAATATCCTGGCGACCTCGCTTTCAATAGCTACAACTCACTCTTTTATGCGTGTTGATTTTACATAATTATTTCATTTTCATCAAAACGCTTTTGTGATTTCGCCTCTTCTATACTCTTTTTCTAACTTCCTTTTTCTTTCAATTTTCAAATTAGCGAATTTAAAATTTCTTCAACATCACTCCTGATTATAATTCTATTCAATTTTGTCTGAATCGTAATTGTTTAGCCTAAACAAATATTTAGATAGAAACAACAACGAAACAAGATAAATTTTCTTACATTGGGAAACTCAATTTTTGGGTGCTAGTAGATAAATTTCGTCGAAACACAACCTCGAAACCGAAGCCCCGGTAGTGTTTTTCAATTAATCGGCCCGACTAGATTTCACCAAGCTTTTCCTGGAATTGAGGGTTTTCTGTTATGTTACTGATTCACATATCTCTATCTTTAGAAATTTCGTTTTCGATAATGTCCTCCGAGCGATAATAAATAAAGATAAGATGATAAAAAATTCATTATTTCTCGTTGAACGAACAAACGTCAGAATATTTTTTCAATAAAATCAATACTTTGCCAAACTGCCACCCACTTTTTCCTCCTACATTCAAGGGGTGAAAAAAAAATGTTGAAAACAGCATCAAAATCGGCTCGTATTATAGGTATGCAGGGTAGATCTACGGTAACAGGGACTTTCTGCAGCAATGACGTATTGCGTTGGGGGGTGGGGCGTCGTTTGGCAATCTTAAGGGATTGCGCGGATACAATGGGATCTCAATACATCACCTCACCTAGGCTCTGCACCGGCACTCGCAGATGCCGTAATAGCTTAGCAGCCTCGGTAATAGCTGCCACTGGCTTGCTAGAGTTATAGTTCAACAACGCAGAAATGGAATCGCGGATATCTTACCCCGGGCCGCGCGAAGTGGGGGGTGCCGAGGCGCAATAACCATTGCGGGGTCGCGCGATTACGCTGATGCGAAATGTTACAAGGCGTTGCCGTGGAGGGCGTGCTCCGGAGAAAACTGCGAGCACCGTTTTTTTTATTACTTTTTTCTTGTGCCATCGCGTTCCTCTTTTGCACCGGAGCAAAAAACAACACGCGTCTTTTTCTCGCGCGCAAAATTGTACTTGGAAAAATATTCACGGGACATTTTGTTTGCGAAATTGCGGGAAAAAGCTCGGGAAATCCGTGCTGGAGATGTTATTTTGAATGTTTTCGTCGGAATTTGCAAAAGTTTTTTTGATGTTTTATTTTGTTAAAGAATTTTTGCAAAAAAATTTTTGTAGACCGAGGAATATTGTAAGGAAAATTAAATAAATGAGTGGTAGTGTGTGGAAACATTGAAATAAATCCGTGCTTGTACTATTGATCGTGGGAATATTAAGTAATAAATTATTCATCCTTAGAAACTACCTGATGCGATGCAAAAATAATTTAATTTTGTTCTTGTGTATGTTCTCAGATACATTTTAATATTGAGACCTGTACGTTTGAAGGATGACATTTCGAGTTTTAAATTTTTTGTTCGTTGCAATTTATTTACGTTCGTCGATATTGTGGCAATTCAATTTTCTGACTTGTTTTATGTAAGAGAAGTTTTATGATATCGGTTATAACAAAATTGTGAAAATACATTTATTAGTGGAAGCCCCAAATATACGATTGTCGGTCAAAAGTTAAATTTTAATAGGTTTCTGCTCAACTATGTATACTGTTACAAAAAATGTAAAGCTATGAAAACCGCGAAATGAAATATGGACAAAGTTCTAAACTAAACGAATTTCAAAGTGGGCCAATTAATAATTTCGCACAAAATCAAAAATACAACATCAGAACGTCATACAAACATGAAGACAGCAATAAATAGAACGGATATTGAAACACTGCGAAAGTTTCAAGTGTCAGTAAGAGAAAAAGATGAACTAAAATTAACTACCTAGCTCAAAAATATATTCCGAGAACATATTCCTCCTAAGAAATGAACCTTGAAGGCATGCACTGAAGGAAGGATCCTTTTTGTCAGGGATTTAATGATTTTAGAAGAAAATGAAAAGTTGCCTGTAAAAAGTAAACCACATACTTGACGTTTGACCTACAAAAGATTCATCGCTGCATGTCTCATGAAAAATTCATCGAATAAAATGCTAAAATAAATTTGTATACTTCCATATTGTTTACTATCCATATTGTTAAATAAACAATCTCAACATTTCAAACACTGCTTTTAAATCTTCCAAAAAATTCCTAACAAAATACCACAAAACTCTCATCTTGGAGTCAGAACTTTTTTTGCACAAAGGTAAACAATCCAAAACCGACGATATTCGTAATGAACGATCTGGAAACAACAATCTTCAAGGCAATCTTAGTCTTGCCGCAGGAAACGCGAGTAGCATCCTTGTAAAGGACGAGGAGCATAAAGCAGAGGCTGGCAGAAGCATCCTGTGTCGGGTGGTAAATTCATGGCAGGTACCTGGGTACGTGATGGCGGTGCGGACTGGTGTGTGTCGCAAGGACCTATTTCTTGGTCTCGCATGGAGCCTAGCTGCATCGGTATGACAACGAAGGTGCACATCCTGGGCCGAGGAGAAGGAACAGGAGGGGCGGCGTGCGTGCGGACGTTGACACCGGGCGTTCGAGGGGGGTCGAAGGAGCAGCCAGAAGAAGAAGACGGTTCCCTGGAAATAGCTGGTTGTCATCGCGGAAAGGCGTGGCGGTGTCGCGTGCGCGCACCTTCGCACCTGGTGCGCCGCCAGAGACACGCCTCTCCGGGATTTCGCCGGTTCCGCCTACGCGCCCTCCCTCGCTCCCTCTTTTTATCTCGCTTCTCCTCCGCTATCTCTATTTCTTCCCTTTCCTTTCTTAATCTGCCCACTCTGCGTCCGTGCTCTCCTCCGCCGGCTGGTACTTTTCTTTTCCTAGCCAGCACACTAACTATCCTGGTACACTTTCATGGTCCTCTCGTAGAGGCTGCGGTTTGTTGCGATGTCTGTGTGCCTGTACATGTTTATCTCGCGACTGCGCGAAAAACCCAGTTTCCCTCCCAGGTGACACTGTTATATGCGCCCATCAAGAACTTCCAGCAGATATTACGACGTGTCCCGACACCAACTTTCTTCTCTTTCTCTGACTGCTGCCTAGAGCCATGCGAGATATTACAATCTCAATACACAAAAAAGACCTTTCGCGTCAGCGAAACACGAACGTATTTCGTTATGTCGCTGACAATCAAAGCCAACTGTCTGCCTCTCTCTCGCGCTCTGTGATAAGGCTCGTTTAGGGAACCATGCATGTTTCAGAATATCCCTCTGACAAAGATGACTTTCACGGACAGTTGTAAAAGGTCCTCATCACGGATGCAAAATCAGACGTGTAATAAAAAAAAGTGTGCAAGCGCGTTTTTAGTTCTCGGAGATGAGAATTTGAGATGGAGCTAAGTGAAAAAGTTTATCACGTCAGGAGCGAAAGGCACAGTGCATGAGATTCAGCAAAATTTCCACCGACGTACTTACGAGTTGTTTACCAAGCTTCTCACGTGTTCATTAAGAAACTAATTACCAACATGCATGCGTATGCATGTCAGACGGCTCGATCACCCTCTAAACTTGCCAAGATTTCATACCAGAGTTTAACTCCAAGCGATAGTAACATGCCCTAGACTGTTTACAAGTTTTTGATGAACTGATAAATCATGTCTGATTATTGTTTGTGAATGAACAATCTCAAAATTAACAATAAAAAGCAAAAACAAAAAATCGAAATAAAGAACAAGTTGTCAGTTCAATTTTGATTCAGTGTCAAATGTGAATGTTTGAAATGTCAATGGAAATAGGACATTGAGATGGATTTCAAAGTGATAAAAATGGGTAAACAGGTGGACAGGTTTGTTTGTAGGGAGATACAGCGAGACGAAAAGCACGTGGTACACAGGCGACGCGCGCCGAGACCGAGCTATACATCCATCGGGCTTTCCACCCTTAGCCCCCTCCCACTTGTTGTGCTTTACCGTGTTGTGTTGCTATGTTGCCTCGTGTATCGAGAAAGTTCAACGCCGGCTAGACGATGTTTCCCATCCCTGCATCCAAACAAGTTGCGAATCAACAGGCTTCTGTTTTGCTCACCTGTATCTTCCCTCTTTCCGAGTACACAACTTCGGAGGGAGAGAAAAGAAAAAACGATCCAGCCAGAGATGAGAAAACACGAAAGCGATGGAGAAGAAAAAAAAGGAATTCATTTCCGGAGGCAGCAATTTGATATCATTGACCAAATTGTGTATTGTCTTCATCATCTACGTTCGAAGTCAGCGATCTTTGAAGGGGATGTAGTATAATTACGAACGAAACTGGTCGAGTTTTGTTAGGGCGAGACACCCCAGGCAGTGCTGAATGCTCGAGTTTCCCTTCGTGTCCCGTTGTTATTGATTGTTCTGATTCGTTATAATAATTATCCTGCGTTTAACATATGGAATCCTTTCAACGGGACGACCGGTGAAAAATTCCTTAAATTTGAATAACCGCCAGGAATCAATCCTTTGAAAAATTCAAATAAATTGCGGTGGGAAAGGTTTTGAACTTTTCTTTTTCGTTCGTAAAATATATATAATTCAAAATTGATTCGCAGGAGTTATCACCTGCTTAAATCGGTCCGGATTAAGGTAAAAACTGTTCCGTCCCGGAGGATAGTTAACGCGTACTAGTCCAAAGGACTTGGGCGCCCACTTGGTATGCAAGGAACGAAGCTATTCATCTCCCGATCTCGGAGTCCCGACCTCCGGATATAAATTAGCTTTTGTTTAGCATTCAATGCAAGACCAGCCAGTCAACCCCCGATCGTCAGCCACCCACCGCCCGGTTTAGGTAATTCCACGTCGGAATAACCACTGCAATTAATGCTGCCCACCAACCTGCCCTAGTCTGAGCCAATTAAACATCCGCAATTGCTGCGTAAGAAATCAACCAAATACCTGTGATGAATATTTTTTCACCAATTTGCTTAGCTTTACATTTATTTACGAGTCTCAAATTTTCAAATAGTGCAACTTTTTAAATCATGACCTTGAAAATTTATTCTTGTCATCTCTATCATTAAGAAAGCAAAAAAAGGGGTTGAGCAATTGTTACTTTGGAAAAAACGTTTGAGAAAGAGTGCTTTTGAAGAAAATTTCGCGTCAATTTCTTTGGGCGCCACTAATCGGGTAGAGTTCCAATTAGTAGTCTAGAAGCGCGGACTCGTCGCGACTTTGTAAATGGTAACAATGTTATGTAATTAGGTAAAAAGTTCCGTAATCAAGAAGTAGATCTTACGCGACTCACCCTCGCTCGTATTAAAATAGTCTCAGCAAGAAAGTGTGCGCTGCGACCTGCATATCTGAAATCCCGCGAGGCGCGCTAAAAACCAAGTCGCACATATTTTTGCCCCGATTTATCGTTCTCTTCAATTTGTGATTTCGTTCAGGCAACCGAAAGACGCTGATAAAACATCCCGAAATTACAAACAAACGAAAAACCACATTAATCATCGTTCAAGCTCAGTTTTATCATAAACAAACCAGAACGTGACTGAAGAAAAACAACGAGGCTGCGAGAAACAAAAACTTGGATTTTGTTTTAAATAATAATCGATCTGTTGACAGTTGTCAAAGGAACAATAAAAGCGCACTTACAACTGTATTGATGTGAAAATACAATCGAGTTCGTGCGAACAAAACAAGACTGCGAAATACAGGAGTGTTTCTTTGCGAGTTGTGTACACTGTCGAGAGCAATGTTATGCTAAATAATCGAATCTAGATCACGTACACTGTAATCTGAACTGCGACGACGTTTAACTGTTTAGAATTTATATTAACTGATATTAAATTGGTGAATAATTTTTTGATTAAATGCTCCAGTTAATCAAGTTCACGAAATCGATGAAATTTAATTGAAAAATTGAGATTTTATTCAGTATCAAAAAAAGAACAAGATAAGAGGACCATTAATAAAATTGACACCGAAGCGAAATCAAGTGTACGTGAGAAATGTGTAAGCCTTATGGTCAAGTCTCTTTCGTGTAACAGAATGCTCAGCTCGAGGACACAATAACCTACTAATTTAGCGAACTCCGTGGTCTATTGTGCGCCAAGATGCCTTCGGGGGACGAAGCACTCTCAGACAATGTTTCTCACTTCTGGCTCGTTTCTTCCCTAATCAAAATCAGCCAACCCTCTGCTGTACATCTCTATTTCATGATGTACCACCTCATCTGCACTTTTTCGCCTGATGAATGTGCAACGTCCAGATTTCGCAGACGTCTTTTCTTCTAAATATGCAATCCCATTGACGCTCCCATTTTTCGTTCCCTAATTAAAACTTTCTTTACGTTTCCTCTAATTAAAAATACATAACAAAACGTCCGAAGACAATCTTTTTTTGTACTCAAAATCACGTGACCTTGAAATCGTATCAATCATATAGTAGAATAAGAAATGAAAAAAATCCGCAAAAAAGGGAGAGATTCATGAGGACCACTCGAAGGCAAAGTGGCGAATTAATTTCAATAAGACTGTAATGAAGTTTATGCCGGATGTGCAAGGGGGGTTTCTGACAAGAAACTTTTTATTCGGAGGCGCGGAAATTTTGTTCGGGCCGCACAATGGGAACCGGCGGATTTCTTTTTCCGTGTCGTTGTTCGACCTCGGCTCCGAATTACAAATTTTGGCTCTTTTATTGTTACGTTGATTTAGCATTCTGCTCGGCGGAAGTAGCTGCTAAGACGACGCGCGTCTCTGTACACCGCGATATCGCGCTCGATTCCCCTATAGCCGGACTTTTTTTTCATCTTTGATGACGTTGTTTGCGTTCTTATCGTAGCAAGTTATTCGCGATACCGGGCTCCGAATGACCGCCGACATTTAACCTCGATTAATAGACCGTAAATGGCCAACTCAATGGAGCAGTTTCGGCCGACTAATGGACGTCGATTCTAATCCCCCCTTTGGTGCTAACTAATCGTTATACATTTGAATTATGTTTTAGATAAAAATTCCCCTTTTCAATACCGTTCGCCATGTTTTATAAGTGCAAAAACAACTTTTCAAAATTTCGAATTTGGTGTGTTTTGTTATTTATAATAGGGGAAAAAATTTTGACAATTTTAGTAAATGGAAAAAAAGTACTTACACTGGGTCGAATATGACTGCGCGGATTCAGCTGCCAGGGAACAGTAGCTTGTTGAAAATGCTCCTTACCCCAGGATCCGTTGTTGAAAGGGCTATCCCCAATGTGTCCCTGAAATCATTGAGTCAACGTTGAACTAAAAACGGAAATACTCAAATCATCGTTTTTCTTTTTTTTCAAAAGCAGTCGCGTATTTGCTTTGTCGGCAAATCAGCAACTCACTGACTTTTGACGAATATACAAAGAACATTAAACAAATTTCCAGAGCCATAATCTCATGTATATTTCTGTCTACAAAACTTAAACGCTTTTTCGTGTCGTCATTCGATGATCTGTTTACCTTTCCATCATTGCATCAAAGGACGAATGTTGGCAATGATTTTTTTCCTTTTTTCATGAAAAAAATCAAAGAACAGTTTGAACGAAAATTCTAACTCAAACAATCAACGAAAAAATGGAAAATAAATAATAAAAAATGTGCATTTGGATTTCAGCAGTACTTTTTCCGGGTCGGAATTCCTGATAATACATTCCGTCTCGTTGCTCAGAGCTGACTTTACACCCCATAAGCCTTATTTTTCTTTTAACTTTGCCTCTTACGTAAAATCTCTAGACGGCAAGGTGGCACGCGCATAAATCACACGGCATAATGAGAACACTTCGTCTTCGGGCGGCTCGTCGTCGCCCCACTCGCGGTTCGCCCTCATGCTTTATTTTTAATTCCGCGCCCAAAACACCGGATGAGACAGCGCCGAACAGCAACGAAAAATGACGAGCCTCAATCGGCCTTCAATTCGCCGTCCAATTAAATTGCAAAATCACAAATGAATCGCTCGACAAACTTTTTCCGCCACGACTCGAAACTTTTGAAGTATTGATTGATCGCGCCTGACATCAAAACAAAAGAGTGCGGATAATGAAACAGCCGAGCTCTCCATCCTTGTCTCGTGTCTTCTCTCTCATCATAAAAAATAATAAGAAACTGAATTTTTCAATTCAATCTTCGTTTTACGAGTCATCTTTTTTTGTAGTTTTTATATCCCATCTTGAAAATTGCAAAAACAAAATTGCAATTAAGTTTTTATTTACAATATGTAACTTTTTATGACGATTTTTCGTGAAGCGAGATAATTTAGTTTTTGTTTGTGAATAAATTAACAATCAGAATTACGAACGAGATAACAAAAAGCAGCAAGAAAAACATTAATTTAGCGCAACATAAAGCGTAGACGTTTTTAACAACGATGATCGATAAATAACGAGAAACGTGCGTTTCTCGGTTCATGTGTAAATAAATATGCCGATAAATAGTTGTCAGACATCGCGTTTTCCCTCGCCACGAGTCCGAGCCGTCAAATACACGTGCTTGCGCGTGACGTCGCATACATAAATAATTTACTAACATCGGCGTCGTCTTTTTCTTTTTTTTTCCTCCAATCGTTTCTCACTTGTTTTCTCAAAACGCAACAGTGCGGTCAAAGCGAGACACGAAACAAATATATAACAGTTGCACATTAATGACCGCAAAAGTCGCCGGGCAAAAAGTCGATCATAAATTCTTAAAATTGCTCACTGTTTACAATAATTTATTACAATGTTGCTTCGCGCATTAATGAATGCGAAACCAATGTCAACTTGTTCAAACGCCACTCAGTTTTTTTTTCCACTTCTAAAAGGAAAAATCTGCTGGCCGGTGTGTAAAATGTTGATTCATTTGGAATGACTAATTGTGTACATTGCTTACTCGAACCAAAAAAAGAATAAAAAACATTCTTTGACGCAAATGGTTTGTCGAAGGAAATTTTCATAAATTGTGTTCCTTTATTTGTCTAACGATAAAAAGAAGCAAACAAAAAGTAACAATCAGAGAAGGAAACAATATTTCGTTGATAATTTAATGAGATGTATCGAGTAGGCTGTAACCCTATTAAAATGTTTGATTCGCGAGTACACAATGCGTCGTAAATAACAATTGGTTGTGCATACTCGAAATGATGAAATTACCGAATGAAGACGACAAGTGGCATTTCAATTGTGCGGGCCGTAAAAACGCAGTGACGTTTGATGTGATCGCGTATAAACCGATCGTTCGTTTTGTATTATGATTTATTCGATGAAAAAGCCCGCTGGATAATCGGGCACATTTGTTATTTCGAAATGCACGTCTCTGATAGTTATCTGCCACTTGCCATCGTACCCATCCTTTTGCAGCCAATTAAATTCACCTTCCTTCAAATTCTTTTCTATTTTCTTCGTGACTTTTTTTGTTTACAACATCTACATAATTCATTGCACAAAGAAAACAAAAGATGTAGTAGAATTTTTCAAAACCTACGAAAATAATTGTTAACTAATTGTTTACTTTCTCAGCAATCAAAGCGAAAATTTATCTTGTATATTTGAAAAGAATTTTTCGGCGACTTTTTTTTATCAGAGCGCGGAGAACGTGGGACGAACGACCGGACGATCGTTACAGAGCCGACCTCTAAAAATAAATATGTTGTTTATTCACAAGTAAACCGGATGCCGTTGTTTGCTTTGGAATAAATTGTTTTGTTAAGTTTCGCCCGGCACGTTGAGTACACGTGATTTGTCCTCCCTCCCACCATGCAGTCCCTCGCTCGTCAGCAACTCTTCCACGCTAAACTTCGTCGCGAGTTCTAATACTGATTCTAGAAATGAATAGCCTCACTATCTAGTTCAAATTAATTTTGAAAAATCGAAAAAAACATATCATTCGTGTAAGCATTTTTCATTTTTATATACATTTTTGCAAAACTGCAAAATGAAAAGAGTAAAAAAATGTTAAATAAGAAGATTTAATTAAACAAAAATTAGAAACTGAGTATGTAAAATTCATCGAGTCGGTTTATCCGTCGTTTAGAGAAGAATCATTCATCTCTGTTGAAAATAGCGGGGCGCAACGGTTGCACGCAAACATATGGATAATACCACGTCGAGTGCTGTAAATGATTGTAAGCTATTTATGTAATACTCGGTTGCCTCGGTTGAAATACGTATTCCATGTAATATGTATCGCTTATACACACGCGGCAAAGTATTCTTAGTTCTCACTTCTCGGTCATGCTTCGAGAGAGAGGATTTACTACCTTTTCTCCGCGAGTACAACTGCCCCGCTACTTTTAATGAAATATCCCCACCACGTCGATACCTCTGTCACTACATGTTTCATTGTCCCCCCGGATGAATTGCACGCGAAAATGCTCACACGAGCCAGCCAATTAAGTGCGAATTATTTTTACCACGAATTAGTCACGAGCTGTGTTTCGAATCTTTTGATATTCATTTTTTTTTTCACGCAATTTTTTTCGCAATGTCATTTTACGAATTTGCATAAATCATTAAATTTATCTATTCAAAGAAGAGAACAATTTAGTTTTGCAAAGAAAAATGTTCGCAATAATTAAGCAAGTCTGACATCTTGATGCCGAAATTTGGCAGGCACCCTTAATAATCACGCTACATTTGTCCGGCGCGTGTTTTGATAAACCGAACGCGCAGCGACGTGCAATCATATCTCGCCGGGCGATTGTCCAAAGTCAACAAATTCTTTTGAATTATGCCCGGCACCGATCTCTACTTGTCGAATCATAATTTTGCAAATTAAATTGTCTGGAAAAACATTACGCATCATAATTAGCTCCTGGAACTGACAAAGTCAAACTTAGAATGTCTTTGAAAAGCCAAAAAAAAGGATTTTCCGAAAAAGGTCCAAACCACACAGACAACGCGAGATGAGACTAATTAAAAGTTAGAAATCGGTTAAAAGATGTGGATCGCATGCAAATGAACGGAGACGATTATTCAGTGAGACGATTATTTACTAGAAACACGAGTCCTAGTGTGTTGGCACCTTTATCACTCTCGTCTCCTAGACAGAGACGGCAATTTAGCGCGAGTTAAGAGCCGCTTAAGCGCTTGTCAAGGATTAAATCAAGATTAACAGTAAGATTACCGGACGTTACTGCTAAGCACGGGTTCCCGGTCGTTTCTCTTTTCGTCACCCGCGCGCTTTCCAGGCTCGCGTTATCGCATGCGTAAGTGTGCCACTACGCTCTTAACTAATTGCGCCGATCCACCCTTTCACTCGCGACGGCTCCGATGCCGTTGTTAACGCGTTAATTCGTTACTAATCACAGTGCCTGACTGCTTATCAATCACCGCTACACAACCTATACCTCTTAAAACAAAAAATCCTGTGTTTAAACAATAATTGTGTATCTAAAAACCCAAATTGTTTATTCATAAAGAAAATATAACAAATTTTAGTTACAGTTTAATTTTAGTTACAGTTTTGAGATGTGGAGTAAAATTTCAAGTAGAAAAGAATGTATTGTGAGTGTTTGGGTTATGATGAAGTTAGGATGAAATATCATATTTAATTTTGATTATATGCATTGTATGCATTGGGGCCCGGGAAAAAGTCGTATATAAGGCGCCAGTAAACGCGGCCTGGTGTATGTAAATAGCGCGTGATACATTGGGTAGCCGCTTATAAACACCCCATTTTTATTCGGCTAGCGTCTCCGCAGCCCTCTCGGAGTGTTGCGAGCTCATTCACTGCCGGGTAGAAACGTCCACCTCTCTTGTATATAAGAAAGTATAACAAAGAACCTATTATTTTTGCTCTTCTACACGAAAGTAGCTGTGAAACATTGTCCCTTTTTATGCAACTGCCAAAAAAGAATTGCGACGTCCTGAAAAAGTTTTAATTCCGTGGAATTCAAACGAATGAGTTTCTTAATTGCTTAATTTTTGAAAAAAAAGTGAATAAACAAAACGTACAACCAACAAAAAGTATTGCCATTGTCAAATTAACAAACGAATGCAAAAAATCGAACCGAAACGATTGAAGAACAAAGTCGAGGAAAAAAGTTTGACGTTTCCGGACCAAACGAAACGGTCTAATAAGATTTGATGGGCTGTATTTGCGCGCAAACAAATCGTTGTTAACAAAATGTATTAGGGTGAGTCGAATCAGATGTATTTGCTTGCAAAGTACAATTTCGGACGGTGCTTTATGCTTCGCTAGATCTTTTTTCATCCCCCGTTTGACCGTAAACGAATAGACAAAAAGAAAACTAAAGTGAAATGAAAAAATAAAACTTCATCGCCATGCAGTTTTGCAATTTCTTCGCCAATCGAATTTCAGTCGTGATTTCTATCGCGCGCGTTAATTATTTTCACGTTTTGCCGACCTCCCCCGGTTATGTTTGCAAATACGCGTCGCGTCAATCAAGCGTGCATTGCGGCGACGAAATTTGGACCTTGAACAAACAGAGCGATGGTTCCTTTGCGCCGAAAAAATTGCACGCCTTTTTTCTTCGAAACTAATTTCATTTGTTCGCGCCTTGCGACCAATTTTCGTTTCGCCCGAAATCTCTATCGCAGTGTTTATTTTATGTTTCATTTCAATCAGCGACGAGATCCGACGAAATCAATTGCCGGCCCATTAAGCCAGCAACGAACGAGACAAACGCAATCGCGACAAACAATCAGGCCGCGCGAAGCGCCGATCGCCGTTTCATGCAGATTTTCAAGGATTCCAATTTCGTCTTTCCCAATGGAGAGGAGCTTGGACAAAAAATCTAAAAATAAAAGCATATCGCGGATATTTACATGCAACTACCGCGAGAATTAAAAAGACAATTGACCGAATGAAAGTTGTCATTTTCTTTCGTATTGCTCAATCTGCATATCATTGCAGGTGGAAGAGACGTCATAAAATGCGATAATTTTTGCGAGAAAGTCGATTTTGTTTTGATCTTTTTTTCTTTTTATTCAGCACATCTTGTGGTGTTTTTTTTGGCAAAGAAATGTTTGTGATTAAGGTCTAGAGGTATATTCTAATTCGAGTGAATATCTTGTAGCTGAAGCAAAGTCGACGTGAAAATAATGGCAACGCCGGGCGAGGAGCTTAACCGATTATTTATTGTTTCATGCATAGTAGCGAGTCAATAGCGGCGCGGCAGGATGCATTAGCATTTTTTTGTTGTTTAAAAATGAAATATACGCGACGCTGAAATGGAAGAGCGTACCCAAAACGAGACCGGGCTTCTAAGAGCTTCTGATCTCGAAATAAGTGGGTCCACGCGTTTCGGAATACCAAACACCACCGCATAAACATATGCTTTAGTGCCATCGTTGCGTCACACGCCAAGCTTCATCTCTAAACATTAAATTACTTTTACGATGACGTTTTCACCAGTTGAAAAATCATTTTTTCGCATTATTTTACAACTAACAATTTTTGCACGAAATTTTAAAACCAGTCGAAATATCTGTACATAAATTAGTCTCAATAATCACAAATATTAAATTATTTTGTTTCTGGATGATAATCCTGGCGTTTTGAATGTTTTACAGGTTTGGAAGCTTGATATCTTAGAAACGGAAGCGTATGTAAGACATCGGTGCGTTATTATTTGAAGATCAGACAAGGGCGAATATTCTAATTGTATTAAAGACCGCGATGTGTACGCGCCATCTGGTGTCTCGTTGTCGCGAACGGGTTTGAAAATGTCACGAGCATCCGGCAGAAGCATACCCACTTTAGGACAACTATTTCTCGAGCAAGTTCTGCGAGGTACACAATCATTTTCGTCGCTCCTAAACTGTACCAATTACAAACACTAGCGGCTTCTCGTGCCGAGTGTTAACTAAACACTAAATACTAACGATACACCCAACGTGCATTTGCTTACGAATGTGCATTTAAATCAACAGAGATTACCCAATCAACATTTTGCTACAAAATTATATTTTCAATCTTTTTAACCCTTTTAACTGTTGTTCTACCTCGAGTGGGTTAAAATCGAGAAAAAGGACAACAGGATTAAGAATTTGAGTAATAAAAGGTAGCACTGATGGAAAGATAAATTGGCTTGTTTGTAGGCCAAAATAAGCATAGGAAAAAGCAGTTTAGCAGGAATCCGAGGACATCCAAATGAAGAATATTCGGAGTCGAAGACACGTGCCACGCCCGCTCATTTCGGGTATTAAATTTGGCCTGCCACTGGTCCGAGTTTATATTTTATAGTCTTCGCTACTGTATGCTTTATATAGCTATGTATTAGCCGCGCAAGATAGAACACGGCTATTCAATATCAACTGAGATTTACCGAGTAATTCAGTTAACTGTTACCGGTATCGCTACACGACGACTTTATGCGAGTTTGTGTTTTATGTGAACTCTTGCCACGCTCGTTCATAAATGTACGTATGTATCTCATCGTCGATGATAATGTCAGACCCAAAAATTGATATCAAAATTAATCTCACAATACGAATTCCATCCTAAAAATGTGTTTCAAAAATCGTAAATTCTTGAAATTGTTTTTGTGTTCCACAAAAGTCGATATGAATAACGGGTTAACTTCGTCATCGTCAAACAAAAAATGCCAACGTTATATTCCGTCGTGTAAATAATTCTCAAGACAAACAAGCGGCATTGAAAATATATGCCGGCGTGTATTTCGTATGTTTACATTTTCTCGGGAGAAGTCTCGCGGTAATGTAATGAATTCAAATTAGCTTACCTTCGGAGACTGTGTTTAGTACGCGCACGAAAGATGTATAACGTTGATAAAATGTCTCTCCTCTCTTTCTCCCTTTTTTTTTTCATTCCCATTCCTCTAATAATAATCATTGTCGCGGCATAATGGAATGCAAATTGTTTGGATTAGTACACAATGTGGTTCTGAAAAGCTCAGCGCAACGTAATTAGCGATAATGCTTAGTTATAAGTATTATTATTTCAGCGACCGTAAATATAATTTCAGCTTTCTTTTTCCCCCTCACGAAAATCGACCAAAAAGTTTCTTACAAAAATCAACTTGGAAATCAACCTAATGCACAATTTTAATACAACTTAATGTAACAACACTTGCAAAACATGTGAATATCATGTTTCGAACGAGGTCGCAGATTTGGTAGAAAGAGACAGAGATAGAAAGAGCGAGAGAGAACGAAAGGGGTTTTAAAAATGCTTCAAATTCCTAGGACGAGAATTTACGAGGTGAGACCGCAGCCGTCCGGTGTTTCCTGGCTTAGGTTTGCTGTTGTACTTATTCGAAAGATACTTTGTATATAAATTTGGTGCGCGCGGGGAGGAAGGGTGGAGTTCGCGATAGGCCGGGAGCTCTGCGGTTTTCGGCCGGTCGTGTCTTTTGGCGCAGCCCGGACTTCCGGGCTTCGGCAAGACACGCCATGAACTGCGACGGAACAATGCGACCCGAACCTCACGCTGGACACATATAAATAGACTTAAGAGTATCGGCGCACCATTTGTATCCCCGTGCGCCGAGCCAGGAGACGCAAATGAACGAGTGATTTAGGGCGCGCCAAATCCGTTTGAACGGGCCGCTGTGTGTTTCACGGTGGAATTTCGTCGAGTGAAATTACAACGACACCGAGAGAAATAAGATACCCCGAATCACGACGATAAACGAAACCGGTTATTACTGAAAAGTTCAAGTTGTTTGCGATTTCGCGGGGGAGGGGGGAAGTAGAAGATCAGATAAACGAAAAAGCACTTTCAAACGTTTGTCTGTCACGATTACTGTCAAAATCGACTGGATCGAAAAAAGAGAAAACAATCTGATCATTTTACTCGGCTTTTTTAATGAAACTCTTTTCCACCCTGAATATGCCTTTGCGAAAGCTCGTTTCTGCGATACGTATCAACGAGTCTCAATCCCTCGCTCCAACCGAGTTCCGGAAAGTTCAAGTTTTTGCGAATAAGCAGACGCCTCACGCTTTTTCTAAGATAGTATAAACGCAAATGAGTGAGAGAAAGAGAGGCTAAGAGTCCATCAGACGACACGTTGCCCGTGTTACGAGCTTTCACCCCTCCCCTTTCTCTTGCACTTGTTCCTCGCGTAACCCTTCGGGGCCACAGCTTTGAGCGAAGTTTCGTCAATTATTATAACTGTTGGCTTGCACGCCCGCTTGCCCTGCAAACTTTACGAGCGTAATTAAATTCTTTGATACTGATGCCCGAGAATTCATCAATGTGCGAGATATTGATCGGTATATATGACCTTGAATTGCACTTGACTAGTTGTAATTTGTTCTTGAAAAATTGTCTTCATTTATTGTAATTAAATGATGTTTAACGAAAACAAGGTAATGTAACTCCAAAACGAAAATTTTGCAATAATAAAGTTTGTAAATTGGAATGATACTTAGAGTTCGAAACTGTTTATAAAACCCAACAGCCATAGTTTGAAGATTGTTCGAGCCCGAAATACAATAAGGTATTTCATTCTCAAGATTCATTCACAATTTCCCTTTAATAGCGACCCGAAGAATGGTGTTTGCGGTTTGTACCTTCACGACCGCGTTACGACTTTCCAACTGTTTTTACGCCAGTTGTTTCAATTATTTTGCCAATTTGCAATTAAGAGTCCAACCCTCGACTCCTTTTTTATTGTACCCTCAAAACAAGCAGCTAATACACAAGATAATCGCCCTTTAAGAAAACCACAAATCGAATTTCAAGTCACCAGAAAAAGAACCAACAAAACAACAATCAACAATCCTGAGTATTTTAAACAATCTTGACTCTAAATTTCACACTGAATAGCATAAAACGGTTTCATTTTTGTTTCTAATTTGTGACTTTTTTTCTGGCTCTTAGAGATTCAGCTTCACATTAACATTTCATGATGTTTTCCTGAGTGTATTCAAGCCAACATATCTGTTTTTGAATAGCAAAACTGCGCACGGTGTGGTCAAGAAGACTTTTCCGTGTTTACAGAGCATATCAAAGCAACGGCGTTGAAAGGCGCAGGTAGTGGATGAAAAGGGGAGGTAAAGGAGCGAAGAGTAGCCGTAAGTCTAGTGTTTATTTGATGGCCCGTAATCACGCTATTTTGTCATCAACGGTAAAGCGCCTGGCGCGATGCGGGTGCTCGCCGAGAGAGCGAAGAAGCTATACTTACAGCCCGATTTAAGAGTATCCCCCCTGCGACGAGACACGATCGAACTCGCGATTACAACCTGTTAATAAATCGGCCGAGTTAATGAACAATCCCTCGGGGTCAGTGTTCATTCATAAGCTGCATTTTTTGGCGTCAATTAGCGAAGCAAACCCAACAAGAGAGATCACAGAATGCGGCTAATGTGGCGTACTGTGTATAACGTGCCGCGGCGGTGTTTCGGGTTGCATAATTGCAGCCAACAAATAGGCCTGCAATTACGCGTTACTTACCCGCGGGAGAGCTCATCCTTTATTTCAGCGTTCGGTTTCTCCTTGAAACCGCAGGTAATAATGCGGTATGCGCGCCGTGTGTGAATCATCGTGTAAACACCACGCCCACCCCTCGTGTGTATTTATTGTGCACCGATTCAACCCCCGGAACAACCGCAACACTTAACAAATCTCCGTCCTATTATCTTAGTCTTTACACTTATTGATTATTTATTATGTCAGCGTTTCAATTGTCTACAGAAGTAAAAGAATCGGCGAATTGAAATTAAAAGTGCTGACTCGATTGTTTAACCTTCTTTTTCATCGCGTTTCTTTTTGCAGATCAATAAAAGTTCAAGCAAGTTCGAATTTTCTGGCCAAAGTCTGGCGATCAGTATGACTTTTTAATTTCGACCCAACTGCAGCGATGGCATCGATTTCGCGTCATCATATTTAGTAATGGCGCGCATAAAGAAAACAATATCGCCCTCGATTGTAAAAGCCTTATTTCGGTTGTTGCAGATGAACGCTCGTCGGAACAATTACGAAAATATCTCGGGTAGGTATTATTATCGTGAAAAGTGCGCGCACGCTGGCGTTCTTTATTTGCGTCGGCTTTTTTTCTGCCCCTCTCTTTCTGCTTTTCTTTCTTTTTTATCGTTCTCCATTAGACAATCGATTTTAGCTAATTGCAGAACATTGTTATATGGCTCGACCAGGTCCGATGGAGAAAACGAAAAGGGACAGAGAACCGCTGAAAAAGTGGTGCTGTGGAAGGCCGTGTAAAGTGTTTATGATCGTGCAACATGCTGCCCCGAACGATCGCCCAAAAGGAAGTCGCGCGCATTTAAATTCGCAGTTATTAAATTTTCGAGGAATTCGTTAACGAAACCAAAAAAAGTATTTAACGTTTTCTAAAATTTTATCTGCAAGAAAAAATTGAAATGAAAGAAAAAACAGATTATCTTTCGACTAACCACCGATTAGTCATTACAGAGAAACTTCTGTTTATACACAAACTTTCGGTCCTCTTGGCAGCCACGAGCACCCTTATCCCGCGGCGTATCTCTCTAATATCATTTTTAATACCGGGAAATTATACCGGGCACTTTGCGCGACGCCGCAACGCGGCCCTTAACAAAATAACCCGGCGGGTCTTGCATCGTCTCGGAAGGCGTCAAAGTTCGCCGCCTCTAATTGTCTATTAACAACTTTTTCGGACTAGACGAATCGAATCAAGTTTTATATTTAGAAACACTCGTTATCCCGCAAACTTTGATACTAAAAACTGTCTGACAAAAAAAACAACCTAAACAAATATTATAAAACATTGCCTCAATTTATCGGATTTTCGCGACATCTCATTTATAAATACATACTAATGGCGACCAGCGAAGAAGTAACTCTTAAACCGGTATGTCAACGTACGAAAAATTATTGATCGTCTCTAAATATCAATTATACAATTGATTGAAATGACATTAGCAGAAGGAACAAGAGCGGTGTACGCGTAGAAATTAAATTTCGCGTCGGGCTAAATAATAAAGCGACGGAAATAAACGCGGACTGATACACTTTTTTTTGTGTGTCGACTCGAGTCAACAGCGACTGTTTGTCGTGCTCTATTGGTCTGTCGTACACGTAAACACACCCTCGTTGCGAACTCGGCACGGCAAGTAGCGTGAATGGCGCGTTGGCCTGAACAACAAAGCAAACATAATACGCGATGCACGTACGTATGTGCACTCGAGGTGTCGTCTTTCCCGGCTTCGCGAGAACCCAAACATATCTTATTTTCATGCGAAACGTAACACAGGCTCTCGTGACAAAACAAAAACACAATTGCACTAGGCAATTATTATTATTTTCTTAACGCGAAGTGGCCGGACAATGGACGAGGCGACTGCACTGGGTCAAAAGCGAGGCCAACTGTGGTAAACAATTCCGGGACACAGCGCTCGTTGTTGGTTCATCTCTGATTGCTAATGAATCCTAACGCTGTTATGCATGCAACAACGAAAAAAAACTTAGCCGCGTTCGCCTCTCGTGGAGAGACTCATGTGCAAACACCAGTTTACCCCGCCACTTCGTTAGTCGCTCCTTTTTTTGCGTCCCTTAACTTACGCGACCAAAGGCTTCGTCCCAATTAACGCTCAGACAACAAGACAATCGGTTCAGTTGCACGGATCAAATCTTCGCTGCCTGTTTATTCGACGAATACATTCATTGTCTCGGACCTCATTTAACCAATAACTCAATTACGAAGTATTTTATCTGAAATTCGTACCCGTGAGGGAATCGAAAATAAACGCCACCTACTATTGAATAAAAAATTAAAATTTGTCTAGAAGAGTCTAACTAAATAAAACAAAAACCTTCGAGAAAGTTAAACGAGAAAGCAGGTATGGGACGCTGTCTAAACAATTGATTTCATTTTCCAATGGAAAAAAGCTGATCTGAATGAAGAAACTCGTTTTGCGACTGTTATTTGTTTATTGTCAGGACATTGAAATGTTTCGAAGCGTTACAATTCGCATTGCGATAGCCTTGGTCGGACAATGGCTGACAAAACAGCAAGTCCTCGCGAGATCAAAGGTCGCGTATACAAAAACGTTAGGAAATTGAATTTTTGCGCCTTGCCTGTTCCTCGGGCGTTCGTATTGGCGAACAATCGGGCACAATCACCGTGCATTGGCTTTATCGGGCCAAAACAAAAACGTCAACTGGCACAATAACCGGCGGCCCGATGAAAAGCGAAATATCTGCAAGTCGCGAGCGATTCACCGGGCTTACGTCTCTACGCGTCACTTTTTCGCGACCCGAACAAAAGCAGGACAGATCGATAGCCATATGTTTCGCCTTAATAAGGGGGCGGCTTGTTTACGGTTAGACGTGTCCGTTTCATAAAGTACCGGAGAGCTCTGCAAAGCGCCGATCGCGCACAAAGAGACCACTCGTTTCTCCTTTTTTTTGCTCTCTATCTCGAAGGGAAAAGAGTCGCTGTCACACGCATCCCATCTCGCGATCAAAAGCCACACGACAAAGGCTTAATGGCTTCGGTCGACTTGAAGACAATTATAATGGGAAGTGTCAATCTGCTTATGCCGATTGCTTATCGATTTTCCGCTCTGCTTTAAGTGCATCATCAGGGCTTAAACGGTTCTCATTCAATTGCAAAAATTAAACATTTTACATCGGCTTAAAATCAAGTTCTTATAGTGATTAAAGAAATAATGTAGTTTTTTTAGGTTTCTCGGTAACAAGAAAATTGATGTTGATTTGTAGTTGGTTCAGGATAAGATTTGTTCGATACGAGCCATCTGTTCGCCCAAACACCTCGCTATCTTGTACAAGTTTGAGGTTTCTGCTGCTTCGTCTTCTTGCCGAAACAGAGGCTTGTCTGAACCACTGGCCAGTTTGATATACAACTAGCAAGCAGCGTTTTACAAGCGCACAAAAAAGAACAAAAAAGAAAATGAGAGGAAAAAGTTATTCAAGATCAAAAGACCGAATAAACGTTTACAGATGCAATTGCAAGCGAGATGAGAGATGTAAGTAAGAGTAAAAGGCGAGATTTTGCGGTGATAGAAAGAGCGTCAGATGTCAGGGATGTGAGAATTTGGGTGACGGTATTTCAATATACCCGGGAGACGTTTCGGTGGAGGCGCCGAGGTAAAGGGCGTATCAGTGTCTGCCGAAAACGATCGTGCGACGCGTGCATCGAGGGAGACTCTTACATATGACAAATCCTCCTCCTTCCTTCGTTTCTTGACACGTATGGCCCACGGCCACACCGGGGTATTATTATTTTCATTTCTTCCCGGCTGTCTGTCCGACTCTCTGTCTGCCTCGGTGACGGCTAAGCGCGTCCTCGCGAACAGTCTTTGGGCGCGCAATTTTCGAGAACCACGGCGTATTCTAATTTGCGTCTTGCCGAAATGCATACGTGTCCTCGTTATACGCACCCTTCTCGAGCTTTATGCGCGCACTTCATCCCGAAGATTTTGGCTTTCATTTACTGCAAATACCCGCGCCTATATACACTTCGCACTTGTTCCGCGATATTTCATTTTAATACCCGCAGATATACTTTTGGGGACAAAAAACTTTGCCGGCTGATTTATTCCAGCCCAGATATACCTTGATCTGTTGTCAACCTCCTCGGGCTCTTCCGAATTTCATGAAGACACATCTCGTAATTACAATACCCAAAGAAAACCTACCTAAATCAACTTGTTCATTTTCTTCCGTCTGTTCTTTTTTTTTCAAACATTTATTTCACAAAAAACGTCAACAAAAATTACTAAGTGTGAACATTTTTCATTGTCATTTTTCATTTTGATTAACCCTTGCCATCAAAAAGAGTTAATTTTTTCTAAACGATTTTATACAATGTTTCAAAGTTTGGTTTCAATTATTGGGGTTTTACTTTTGTCGGTTTACGTATTGTCAGCAGCAATGCATCTTGGGTTAAGAAGTAGCGCGTTGTGTGTTCGCACCGACAGTGCAGTGACGTGTGTCTGGGGGTATCGCAGTGGTATTGAGACGGTGCCAAGTGCAGGGCGCAGATAAAATGAAGATGGCAAGGAAGTGTCGCGGCAAAGATATAGCGCTTCTCGTAGTACGAAATAATGCTATCAATATGAAAAGAAAGCAAAAAACGAGAGGGCTTGGAGGTAATAGAAACCGATTTGTCAGGAAGCTTTTACATTTCGACGCGCTTCCTGATAGTTTCGACTTATCCCGCACCGCATCCTCGGACGGATAGAAATCTTGTAAAATGGTCACGCCAAGACAAACATTGTTGCGGATTTATTGTTCGGAGTCATCGATATTATTGTGCCGGATAGCGGATTACTGGCGAGAAATTTTTCAGGATTTTCATGCGCGCGGCTTTTTTTTTTCGTCGAGTCAAGAATAACGGGGGTTTAAAGTTTCGAGCGACTAAAAAAGGAAGATAAAAAGTCGCGACGCATCATTAATCGTGATTCGTGGAGAAATTTTGAATGGGCAAAATTTTTCGCATCCGAGCGGGACAGCGAAGTAAATGGATCATTGAAGAAACAATCGTTAACTCTCGGCGCGAGTGCTTATTGGCCGTGAGCAAGTTTGGCAACTGTGAAAAAGTAAAGTATCACATATAATTAGTCAGAAGAATAAACTGAATGGGGCGCGCCTTTCACGAGAAATAATTTTCATTCGAGTTGGAAATCATAATTACCCGGGTATGAAAAGTGCGCAGTGAATTCAGGAGTTGAAATCCTCGCGGCGGACGAACGCGCATAGTCCACTGTTAATTGAAAACTACCGAAAAGCACAATTCCGCGAGAATTATTTCTATTCATTAAGCGAGCGCGGTCAGCGGCCGAAACTTTTTCTCCGCGCCGCGTTGTGGTGTAATTATGTAACATAAATACAATCCCTGCGCGACGTAATTTTTGTGCATAAGCTCAAAAGCTTGGACCGGGGTAGGTGGCTCTATTTCAGGAACGCTTTTCGCAAATCAATTTATGGCGGAACGACCGTTCTCTCATTGTCTGCGAGACCAACGGTCGCCTCCTGGTTAAACCTTTTATAGCCACAAGCTATTGTTGTGACAGAAAGTTATGTCGGAAATCTGTATTTCACTCCCGAACCTTAACTTTTTTTGTCCCTTAATCCTTGTTTTCTGCCAGAATCTCAATCATCCGTTATACATTATTTAGTCTGCGCCTAACTTCCTTTTTGCACTTTTTCCATAACCCCGAGATGATTCAGATTTAATTAAAAGAATTTTCATTTTTCAAGTTCTTAAACCACGTGAATATTTGTTCAACCTGAACAAATAGTCTTTTCGTATTAAGAAAAACCCATCCACCGTTTTAACTTTTATTTCTTTAATCTTTATTTTCATTTTTTAATTTCAAAAAGATGTGAAAGATTGTTTAATTATAAAAGTGACGAAACAAGTATATTTTAAGACATTATCAGCTGTTTGTTTCAAGAATTAATGTTTGTTTGTTTTCTGATTGAGAAACAAATTTTTGCAATCTTTCATGTTTATCAGTCGTTGCAACACTACTTAGTTAAAAGCGTGACTTTCACGATTTGTTGCATTTAAAAATAATAACATGACAAAAAACGAAGATTGAATTGCAACAAAATGTTGTGTCGTATTAGAACTGAATAAAAACAATTTTAAACGAGGTAATTTTGTTGAAGATGTAATTTTCAACGAGAAATGAGATGTTAAAAAACGTACGGTGAAGATTGGTCTGAGTCGATTTACTTTGATTTGGCGTGGAGAACGAAGATGCTTGTGGGAAGTGCGAAAGTATTTTCGCCAGTCAATGAATTTACAGCCCCTCTTTAAGCGGGTCCGCCTTTAACGAGAACTACTTCGCGGCACGTGAGAAAAAAAGCTAACTGGCACAGTAAGCGGTCTTGAGGGGAGAATTAACGCGAAATAAGTGGCCCCGAAAAAAAGAGCTTGCCGAGCGAGAAAAAGGTGCGAAACAAGGACGCTACGCGACGCTCTCTCTGTGTGTATCTTTTGGCGTTGATCGTCGACCGGGGGCGAGCGGATGAAACGACGACCCGGGCTAAGGCTTCTCTTGTGAGAGAAAAATCGCGAGGGCGGAAAACGTCATAATACCCATAAAGTAAATTGCTGTGAAATCTTCTCGTGGAAAACCTCTTTTAGAGTGAACGATACAAATAAGAACGAATCATGAAACAATATCACTTTTATGCAGATTGACTCTCCTTTTTGTCGACTACTTGAGTCAAATAGGACGGAAGTTATTTTACGGTTATTCTCGGTGGAAAACTTTGTTTCTTTTAGGTTGTCATCGCAAATTAAACTCTCGATTTTTACAATTTTCGAACCGCTTGCAAATAGAATGAAAAATATGATAATCGATCGTCGTCTTTTGTTGGTATAATCCCCGTAAAAATGTTTTCCGTAAATAAAAAAAAGACAACACAGGAGCGGAAACGATTAACGAGCTCGATGTAATGCTCATGGTATAACAAGCGTTCTCCTGAAATCGCCCTTGATGCGGTTAGCATGGGAAAGCACCGGAGAATGAAGTAACCTGCGTACAACCACCCTCACCGAACGAATAATATCGCTAATACCGAAGCCCGACGAGTCTGGCTTGCCGAAACTAGTTTATGGCCAATTGTTATTAAAGTGCGCTTCTCTCAGTGCATCCTAAGTCTCGGCTTCGAACTACTACTTAACACTAAGATATCGCTTGGCAGCCACCTCATAACGAATTGTTTTTAAACTTTACACTTAACTAAAATTTTGATTACTTGGAATTAATAAGGTTTGTAGTAAAAATTATAGATAACTTTTGATAGCTATAAAAAACGAAAAAGTTGAATCAGATTTAAAAACTAAATTGAAGAAACATTTTATAGCTCGTTCAATGAAATTCAAAACGAGAGCAATTAGGAATTGAGTGGGAAACGAATAATAATTTTTCAGCAAGACCCATAACTCGCGTAAGTCGAGCAATTTGGGGGATACCTCTTGTATACGCAATATCCTGCAAAATCGAATGCGCGCAACGCGCCTACAATTTTCAGAAACATTTTAATTAACGGAATACTAACGTTTTGCAAGTGGCGACCGGTTCGGGAAGTAACCATTAGGATCGCACATGCACCAGAGGAGAGGGCAGCGAAAAAAAAAAGATTCAAAAAAGAAAGAATCGTTGACAAAAAATGACCTACAAACGCGATCGGAAAAACCGCGCTGCTCATTCGCATTGTTCGTAACACTTCGATACAGTTTTCATTTTGACGAAAAAAAGAGAACCTTTTAATGATACATTTTCTACACGAATCCCCATTTACGTATCTTAATTGTTAATCATCGTTTTTTTTGTTTGGGTATTAATTCTCGGATTTTTCTTCAAAATGACAAACATATTAGCAGAGTGAAAAAGTGAGTTTCTGAATGCAAAACAAACAGACAAACGAATAAAACAAACGTCAAGAAAAACAAAGTTTAATGTTGTTATTCTGGGCGACCGAAATTCCAGTCGTATGTTATTCTCGCGAGGCAAGAAACTCTCGTCTGTGCACAACGCTAAATATAAAATAATAAACAATGATAACGCTTAACCTTTGTCATTACGGAACAAACATTGTTATAACAATCTAAACAATTCTGCGTTTGCGTCAAAAAATTTTTTATTGGATTTCTCATCGGTAAATACGCGATAATAGCAAGTTCGTGCGATAACTTTTTCGAGACCAACTGGCTTCAATACTGGCTGTTCGTTTTCTCATATAATTTCAGTTCGATCGATTTTTGATAATAACCGTGATAAAATCGCGAGAAAGATTTAACAATTCGACTATACTATAAGCTCCGCTGAAAAATCTATCAAAATGTATAATCAAAGCCATTCAAGTACGAAAAGAAAAACAAATGTAAAGTTCAAAAGAGTTTCTCACAAAAAAAAACGTTCAGATCTGCAATTGTAATTCACAAAATGCATCGAAATTTTCTTTTTTAATCTCACATCGCGCAAATTGAACTTAAACACGATAAAGGCGCCTTGAATTTGATCCCTGCCGAAGAAACGAAAAGAATGTGTGTGCAACGATAGTGCGCAACAAACATTTACTTTGGAAATCGCGTGCAGTTCGTCCTACTTTTCGAGTTTCTGCCCCGCGCTTATAAAACCTGAGACGTGGCACACAACACGTTCAATTTCGTTGACTATAGAGCCCCGCGAACAATGTCTAACGTTCGAACATATGCGCATCGTCGACTAACGTTTCGAACTTTATCAAAAGCAAGTTTATGTGTTCTGTTGATAGGAAGAGCGTTCGGATCGATACAACCACGTAGGCGCACGCGATTATGTTTATCGCGATATCAGCGTGGTATTAGCCATGTGTTTGTCACTGTTTAACCCGAATTGCATCGAACTTTGTCCAAGAAACATGAGAACGCGGGGGCCGACGATCTGCATTTCATTTTTTCCTTTTGTTTTCGCGACATAAAAATAATTGTAACTCACGTTAACGAGCCATGTCTCAGTGCCTCAGAAGCCAAGGAAGAATGCACCACTGACCTGCGACAGAAAAACGAAACAAAATTAAATTTTCAATTCCAAATCGATTAACAAAAAGTCGAATGTAATAATTCGGAGAAAAAACAATGTGATAGTCGTGTGGTATCAGTGACGGAAACAGGTTTTGTAAGGCTGCAATATATCGTTGGCGAAAAATGCATCGAAAGGGCGAGTATTTTCATAAAGTCGAGCAACGCGAGGGTGGCAGAGAGCGACGTCGGACCAATGGCGCAAACTCTAATGAGAATGCGGATTCGTTAATTAACGAATTCCGAAAGTAAGCCGGTGACAAAAGTACGCCGGAGAAATGTGCGAAAACATCGGAGATGACGCGGGTTACGGGGTATCAAGAGGAGAAAGACGGGAAGTGCCCGTCTGGACGCGCCAGCAGAAATCAAGCAGCTTCGGGGTTTTGTTTGTCCGGCTGTCCAGCTCTTGCTTCGCCCCTCGCTCTTTTGCATTCGAGCGCTGTGCGCTCTTCAGCACCTATAGCCAACCCCGCACTCCTGCACCCGACCCTCTTTTTCGCCATTTACTCAGCTCGAACCCCGTCCCTGCTGTCGTCCACTATCGACACGTTACAATATACATGCACACCTCGCTCCGTGTACGCGAGTGTTTGCCTACATTCTCACATATATCTTTAAATTATATTGATTATTTTCAACGAATTTGAAGCCTCTCCGATTGGAAATGCAGTACCAAGTCATTGCTCGTTTTTTTCCTCGTGTTGTTGTTTCATTGAGATTAGATGTTTGTACTGTGTGGCAAATTGAAAAGTCTAAACGGCGCTTATCCCGGCGTTTGTCTCGGGATCGAATTAACATACCTAACCGGGAACGCGCCCAAAAAGTTGCGAACCACTCAAAACGATTCGAATCGATTTGGAAGCTGCGTGCAAACAGCGCGTGCACTCGGCTTGAGATTAGCATATCCCGCTAATAACGCAAAATACACTCGGCGAAAACAAATAAATCCCGACCCCGACGTTAGAACGTACGCAAGACCGGTCGGGAGTTTGCTTTATTAATGAACATCATTAATAAGACACATCGATATATAATCAGCAGAGATTGAAACTGAGGCAGAATGCACGCGCAGTTGGCAACAATGACGGGGGTCTCGGCCCCTTCAGAGCCGAGGATAGTAATTGTATACGTACTCGGAGAATGGCAAGGTAAACAAAACTATGTAAGATTGCCCCATTAATATACATATCTCTCGGTTGAGTCGAGCCGCGCGAGAGGGCGCCACTCGCGACGCCGAGAGGGTGAGTAGTCTTGGCCTCAGACTTTGGGGTTAGGCTCGGAGGCAAAGGAGGGTACACAATGGATATTGAGGCCATAATTTACGGCTGATTGTTACCCGTGCAATCTATGGATTCCTTCGCCCGCCCTGACCGCCCTTCGACAACCTCTTTGAATTTGTATTAGATCCTCGCCGACTGCGAACATACGAGATTCGCGTTATTATATCAAACATCCCGCCAAATACTCTTTGATATATCTGCGTATTTCTCGTCAATTATTAACTCACGCCATCACGCATAGTTTTCTAAGATCTCGCATATCCCAACAACTTTTGTCTAACATCGAAAACACGTAGTGGCTCGAGTTCTGAATTTACGATTTACAACCCTTGTGCAACTAAACAATATGAAACGCTTTGATAATTGTGTGTTGATCTGTGGAAAATCCAGACGAGCTACAAACATAATTAATAAGCAATCTAATTACGTTTGCATTATCAAGCAATTTAGATCTCGTTGTCCTTCACTTGGGCTGCTGTTCGAGAAGGAGGTTTATTCATTAATTAAATAATTAGTGGGGTTAAGTTGTGAAGTGAACTCGACTCGAGACGGGTATCTTGGCAGTTTCGGCTGCTGTAGCAAGACTGAATAAGGAGCGCGAGGAGGATGTTTGGTCTGCATTACAAGATCCCTGGGACAAGGGACCAAGGAGACCAGGCGGCCGAATTGCCTAGCATTTATGGAGGGACGATAACACAGTAATCCTCCCGCGGGACACCAAATGAAAAGCATGATTGCCCTTAAAGCTCTATACCAGGCCGTAAATTTGCCGAAAGTATGATGCAAACATCGCACGCTGTTTGTTAGGAGCTCGGATTTAATCTTCCATTTGCATAAAATTATATAACTATTTCGTCCTCACTATTTTTCCCTGTTTTCGAGAATCTTATCTAACACACGTGTGAGATAACTCAGTGCCATAAATCCGACTGCTTATATATTTGCGTCGTCATTTTTGTATCCTAATCTCAGGACTATACCGTTGAAAAACACCAAAATCAAAACTCAATCGCCAAGTTGTCGTTTGACAGTTGCGGGCTTTACCGAGACATAAACTGGCCTTAAGGGAGCTTGTTAATCCGGCCGCCTGGGCCGTTCGAAGCAGCAACTTGACCTTGCTCTATAAACTCACATTATGGCTCATTACTTCCCACAAAGCGTTCCATTTTCGTTCGAGTTGAAACGGATCGAAATTCAGTGGCTGTCTGGCTACGCGGATGCGTTTGAACAAAACTGTTTTTTGCTTCACGCACCTCGCACGAGATAGGCAATTAAAAGGGTCCGTGAAAAGGCACCTAACGCGATGTTTCTCTGCGATTAGTTTGGCGAGAGCTAGTCATGTCGAAGGCAAAAGAACGGGAAAGGAAAATCGGGGTGCGAGCGTGAATGCAGCTGGTCAGTATTGTTAAGGTATTGTTCCGCGGTGAAAATAATCGCTCGTGGCTAATGGGCCATGAAGTCTGATACCGGCAAGTATCTTCTTCTGGCTTTCGAACTCCAATAAAAGGTCGTCTTGTTGCAAAGCTTTGCTCTTGATAGCGAAGTTTGTACAGGCCGAAACTTTGAGCTTTGCAACAATTTTGCGTCGGATGAAAGATGGCGCCGCCTCGAAGGTGTTTGTTCCGTTCTGATATGGCCTGAGACACGTAACACGTGTTGATATTATTTAGTGATAGATGGCGCGGCGAATCAAAGAGCCGCCGGATCTTGGCGAGTGAAATTTGCATGGACGCGTGTGCCTGGACGATGCAATTTGTTCTCGTGATTTTTCGCCGGCCGAAACATCTTCGCAATTAAGCTTACGTAATGAACATTGGAAAGTCAAAACCAGCCCCAAATAGCAACAGGGGGAGGCGCACAACTCGAAAGTAGGAACGACCGCGGTGCAGCTAAGTCTGTCCATATAATGGTTCGATGGCACGCGATCCCAAACCTCCCGTGATTCCAACTTTCGATGCCCCCTTTCCTTGCGCTCCTCTTCGTTGCACTGTGACTTATCGGCTCCAATTATTCGGCGGGTAAGAAACGGCTGGGCTTGGCACCCCCCACGTATAAAGTTACCTTATTCCAGTCGATTGTTCTACTTTTCAGCGTACACAAACAAACAAAAAGTCGATCCAGCCGAAACAAACGTTGATGTACATTTTGCATCGCAAAGTATCTGTTACTTTCTCACTAAACCAAAAATTCTTCTTTGATACACAAATTATTATTGATTTCACTTTGTCATTGGAAAAAAGTATTTTTGCAATTCCAAATTTGAATCTTTTAATTGAAAATTTACGAATGTTATTCCTTTTTTTGTTTTAAAAGGAGGAAGGTTCGATTATTTGAGGGAGTAATAATACAACTGGCACAAACATTTGTTGGCACGGGTGGTTGTTAAGAGGGTGACCGGAAATTGGAGTAAGCGTTGCACCCTCAGTCTAAACAACGCGCGACGTCCCCGTAGCGTTTTCGCTTTGGTGTGATAATTTTTCAATTTAACCTCATGCGTTATTAAGGTCGCGCATCAACGCGACAGTGGCTCTTTTGACGATAAGTCTGAGTGGCGCTAACAGTCCTGGCCCCAGTCAGGAAATAAGAAGTGCACGCGACGCACAACACGCGCATGTTTTTTACATCAGCCAGACGATACTTGCAGCAGACTCAGTCTCTCTGGTCCGCGAGTGCACAATGCCGAGCATACAAACTTGTCTCGTGATTTGTGTGCCTGCGAATTTCCTCGGCCTTTCAACGAGCTCTCGTTTTTTTTTTTCGCTTCTTCATTCGCCAACCCCATCGACATTGTCTCGACACTGCAACCTTGTCAAAACATCACAACAACGAACCCCAGGCATTTTTCAGCTGTTTTCGACACTCGCCCAATAATGACTTGCTCCTACCCAAACGATCCGGCCAATTTGTGGATAATTTTCCACAAAACTCATTAACGAACTGTTCATTATTGTTATCAATTTTTTTTCAATTACAAAATGTTTTTTGTTTTTGTTTACAAAATTGAGTTGAATTGTTTGATTTATTTGTATTAACTGTTAGGTTAGTACAAGTTAGACAGGTTGCAAATTTGGGAATTTATCGTAAACGAGGACATGGCATTAGGAAGTGTGTTACGAGCCGGTTGTGTAGTTGACCATGGGAGAGCAGCGCAGCACAACGCCCGCTGTTTGTTCCCCGCTTTATCTCAAACGTAAACACAGTCAGAAATATACAAAAGCAGAACACACGACGAGGCGAGTGCAAAAAAACAAGCGAGAGACATAACGTTTTATAAAGGCATTTTGTGTGTTGCAAGCGAGAGCGCACGTGGCGTGCCTTTTGGCTGGACGAAGACGCCCGTCGAGCGAGAGACGACGAAATAAAAAATGTAGAAGCGAAAACAACCGTGCAGACTGACGGACACTGGATAAACACGTGACAATAGAGATAAACAGAGGATATTGCGAGAAATATGCGCAAACACGAAACGTCGTGCATCGCGCTGGCCGTCTTATACCAGTTTCTCTGGCGAAAAGTGCCTTGCCTTTATTGACACTACAAAAAAAGATGAAAAACAGCGTAGAGTAAACAGATGGCTTTTTGAAGTCAGAAATTGGGACGCTGTTTTTTGTCAGAGGGAAAATATTTTCAAACTGACAATT
Organism: Telenomus remus; assembly: GCA_020615435.1. NCBI lineage: Eukaryota > Metazoa > Arthropoda > Insecta > Hymenoptera > Scelionidae > Telenomus > Telenomus remus. The sequence continues at coordinate 3,200,903 of CM036341.1, read as the reverse complement.
TGTTGTTTTTTAATTTAGTTAGAGAACGAATCGATCCTACAAAAACTGACTTATTTCAAAATATCGATGCATGTATTTGCAAATTTGTTTTAAAATCATTGCAAATAAGATTGATACGATTTGTATTGAATAAATTAAGTCAATGATTAAATGGTGATGAAAATGGAGTGATTTTTTTCAAACTGTACGAATCTTACGAAATGAGTTTTCAGCGATATTCGGAAACGAGACACTTTTTGTAAGACCCATGTTGGAACAAGCACACAGGCTGATTTGCGGGACGTGTGACACGACGCACACGCAATAGACGTCCGCAGGCAAGATTGAAGATCGTGGCAGGAACGTCAGCAAGACAAATGACAGCGGATTCGTTTGATTCAGTCGCTGGTTGGGACGAAGAAACATGAAACATTATCAGAAAAGTTTCTAATGCCGATGAGAGTGGCGCTGTTCGGAAATAAGCTAAGGTATTTGCTTGTTGGCAGCGCGGGACTATATAATTTCCCTTGAGGGAGATCGGCGGAAAAGGGAGGACGATCCAGATCGGCCCTGTCGAGATACGGAGGTGTGCTGCGCTCAGCCGTGAACCCATCAACGCAGCTATCCTCCGACAATCGATTATTATCTTTCCAATTTGCATAGCAGCCGAGCTCTTGTTCAAATCTGCACTCCGTTCCTCCCTTCACCCCTTTTATAACAGCTTACAAATCCCCGTCGCGCAACACCGTCGATCTGTGTGCGCTTCTTTTCATTATGCAAAGTTCATCTATGACGAATCCCTGGTCTGATCGTTTTATTGCGGAGTTCACACAAAAAAAGGGATCGCCGGACCTCTCGATTCGGAGAGCCAGTGATTAAAATAAAGTGTAGACGCCCGTTCTTTTTTCTTCCTGCTTTTTTCGTTGTACTGTTCGGCCTCAATGTGTCAATTTTCCATTCGTATAATTCGCTCCATAAAGTATTTTTGAACCAAAAAAAGTTCCACCAATTTTGATTGAAAAGCGAAACAAATTGAACGAAGTTAAAAAAAAAGGATTTTCATACTTGAATTAATCGATTCACATTTCGCAACAGAGATAATCCGTCTCGAAAACTGTTTTAATGAAGATAAAGGGTGTTCGACGATCGAAATCTATTTACGGGAGTTGTTTTTGAAAGCAGAAGAATTCGCGACTTGTTCGAGAATATTTTCATTAGAGCAAGGATAAATCATGTGTTGAAAAATTAACACGACGAGTATGAGATAAGTCGCTACGAAAAATCTAGCTACTTATGAGTAACGGAGCGATGGAGATAAGGCCGCGGGTTAAATGATTGCACGCATAATTCTGCGTGCGGGCATTCATTTAGTCTATTTTATCTCGCGGACAAATACGGCTCGCCCGGCGACTTATTATTTAGCCGGCATAACTATGCGACTTTGGCCAAGATTAAACCGTAAGCTTTCGTCGACTTGAGGACGCTGTAATGCGTTTTCCATGTCCCAACCGATAAGGTCGCGTACGTTTCGAAAGCCGTAATAATTATTCGCGTCGATCGCATTACTTCAATATTTCACGAAACTCCGCCTTTTATGTTTGCACGCAAAAATAAACTTTCCGGCACATAACACTTTGGAGCGAAACAAAAAAACCCAAAAAGATAAATTCTCTCTTCGCGAAATTCCACAAATTATTGAGTCACAAGATTGCCTCAATCAAATCCACCTTTTTCACGGTCAAAAAAGAAGCGGGAAACAGAGAATGTTGATATGAAAATCGTTATCAATGATTAAACAGGACATTAGCGAACGGTTACGAGCCAATAATTGCGCGCGGAATTTTAGCGTTGTCGACTTTTCTGGCTTTTCATTCGGCCGAAAGAAGAAAATTGTTGGCACCCTCTTTTATGAAATCTTGGATGCGTCGTCGCCGAGGAGTCATTAATAACTTTTAGGTGGCAGATTTCGCGCGTATTAATCCGCCATATTATGCCGCCATCTCCGTCCGATGTATTCTGTTCCGGCGTTGTCGTCATCGCGGCAACTACCTGCCAGTTTGCAGCCCCCAAGACAGGATAGCTGAGTCGACGGCTCCTTAATGAAAAATCTGACTTCGGTGCGCTGCCCCCTCTTTCTTTTTTCCCCGTCATCCTTTCTTTCGTCGTTAATCTCGCCTCACGCTTTTTGTGCCAACGATAACGCAAAAACTTGCCCGACAATAATTAGTATTCAAAATAAAACTTTGCCAACAGATTGATAGCTTTTGTTCTCTCGGATCAATTTCATTTTATTCATTAAAGTGCATGAACACCAATTAAACATCAACCTCTAATTAAAAAAAAAGACACAAAACAAAAACATAATTTCCAAAAATAGTCCGATTAAACGTTGTAAGAGTGAATTTTCTAGTTAACCCTTTACTACAAGACAGATCGTGGTAATACGGTGAATTTCGTGTACAATTAGACGGCTTTTGCAGAACCTAAACTGCTAATAGTTGCGAGTGTAGGAAGGAGGGGGTGAAGAGGGGGGGGGATTCGCCCCTCTCGGCTCATTTCGCGTGACAGTCATTTCGGCCCGGGAGAGCCACCCACTTCTTATTCTTCAACGACCCTCAGCGGAGTTCACGAAGCACCCTACAGCGACTTGTTCCAATTGCGTATACACCTCGAACTGCAGGCACGCCGTTACTATTCCGTTTAAGGTGAGGTGAAAATCTTGCGCCCCTTCCTCGCGAGTTATTGCGAATTATAAACCAGAATTGTTTTCATTAAGGAGCGCCTCTTCGTTCCAGCTAACGAACTACCAGAAGACAAAAGTTTATCGCTCGAATTAACATGTGATGAAGATACGCAGGTCGTTTTGTCGTAAGACAAATATTAATTTGTTAATTGTTTGTCTTGTGGTCTGTTATTTTGAGAATGATGGACCTGGCTGTTCGAGAGAAAATGAACCGAAACTGAAAGTAGAGAATGGGAACAATTAGACGCGACTTTGGGCCGACAATGGCGGCTGAGATAATAGTAATTGTTATCAATAAGAAAACAAGTTAGCTCCGCTTATTAAGTCATGTTTTGTTATTGCGGGCCCTTCTTCGAAGAGGATTTGCTCGGTAGATGTTCCGGTTTCAATCAATTGTCCAATTTTTCCGACCAATCGTCTGACAGTTTGGCAAAATTGAAAGACTTTGTGTAACTCCATTACAACTTTTTTTTTTACTTGATTGAATAAAGTTGCATTAAAAAAGTTCGACTAACGAACTTGTTATTAAGTCTGCGTTTAAACTGTGATAAATAATTGATGTATTTCGCTTCAATTATGATCCGCCTGTGGGGATAAATGATTGTTAGTGTACACAAGCGAATCCATACACTCAGACGGCGCTAAGAATAGGCCTCACTAGACGCTCGGATATAGCCAGAACTTTGCGCTTATAAGTCGACAGGTCATTGGCATTAGAGGGTTGGTAGGCCACGCATTGTACGTGAGTGTGGAATTTCGATTGCGAAAAATAAACGTGCCGCTTCTTCTCCTTCGAGTTGCGTCACAGCTTGGGGATCGTTCCAAACGCGATTCACTCGAAACTTATCATTCCTCGACTAAGTAAATCATAATCAAACAATTTAACAATGTTTATATTTTGGCTGTCATAAAAATTGGTTAAAAAATTGTATTTGCAAAAAATGTGTGTGAGATTTCAAGATGACACTTTGTGTAACCCAGAGTGTTTACACGTCGTGATTTCGTTTCGCAATGAAATTGTTCAATAATGATATTTTTTGTTCGCAAAAAAAGGAACGAGTTACGAAAAAAGCGACGTATGTTTATATTGATTTATTCAATCGCGTATGCGTACGGCTGTTGTGTAAAAACCGATAAGGCGCGAGTCGATGCGTCACTGTAATACTGTAATCTGAAGATTTATCAGACGCGATGAGAAACAAAATAAATACCGTGTGATATAGCAACGCGAAATAAAAAGTGGAAATAAACGAATAAGGCGTGAGCGCAAGTCTCGTATTGTACACATCATAAAATGCGCCACGAACTCGCTCGCTCGTTCACATGTTGCATCGTAACAATTTTTTTTCTACCCCTTTTTTTCGCAATCGTCACAACGAATGTGTTGCGAATATTTTCATTTCTGTATCTCTTCAAATGATGGGACTGAGTGAATTACGTGAAAGTGAAAATGATATTTTTCGAACGCAAAATTAACTTGCTTAAAATGTAGAAAGAAAGGATCGATAAAAGTCATTAAAATAAAATTCTAATTCGAAGAATAACCGCTGAGGCAATTATCAGTAACCGCAACTTCTTATAGCTCTGTACTTGAACTTGACTTGAGCGTTTTTTTTTCTCTACTAGCATGCATTATTAACTTGTGGAATACTAACATAATGTACGCTTCTTTTCAAATCGATTGCACGTAAATTAATTTATGGCTAATTGACTTGCGAGTATCCTCTCTGTCTTCATCAACAATGATGAAACTACACAATGTTCGAGGCATGAAATTATATAACCGCAAGTGGCGGTGCGAATGAAAGTTTGTTTTTTCATTGATCAAAAAACTGGTTCAACGTGTGAAATTTCTGAATGATTTTTCGAATTGGAAAAGTTCAAGATTTTTGGATAATGGAAGGAGTTTTGATTTTTGAGGAATCAGCACACGATTGAAAAGTGAAATGTGAATGAAAAGCGTGTTGTACACGGCGCGTCATAATTAAATGACAAACGATGTATGGAGGCACTGATTGTCTGGCGTGACGTGCGCGAAGAAGTTGGGCTAACGATGTTATCCCGCAGTGTAGAGCTGCATAAAATATCGTGAGAAACAAAGTAAACGCGCAACAGGAAGCAATTGACGAGCAAAGCATAACACGTTGACTAAAGAGTATTCGCTCGCGCGATGGCCTCCTTTCGCGCAAATATGCATACACTAACGCGCGAATGTAGAAAGCAGAAAAAACACAATGTAGCGGGAAAGTCGCGTATCTTTTGTGCCCGGGATCGATGCGCCGCACGTTTGCGTCACGCTGAAACAAAAATCGTTTCATAACAAAATCCTAATCTCTTTCGCATTATACGTTCGCATTTTTTTATCGTAATCTTTTTTTTTTTCGTCGATCAAATTTTTGATTTCAAGCGGCAAATCAAATTGTCTATCATCTTTATCGCGGGGAATCCCGAGTGAACAAAAAATCGGCAGGTTTAAATATAATCGCGTGATTATCAATTTTTAATCGGCAATTTTTAGAATATCTGTTGTGAATTTCTACTATGCTAAAATATCACGGTGAGGCGTCATGTACAGTCGCACACAATGTTACGGTTAGATTTTATCTGGCGAAATTATCAGCTCTTATTTAGAAAGAAACGTAAATTTAGAAACAGACGTATCGGCTTCGTGGAAGCATGGTGGTGTTGGTGGTTTGTAACGTGTAAACACTTTTTGTCGTCGCGATATGTGCGCTCGTCGATAGATTTTATCTGCGACTGGATGTAAGCTTGCCTCGAAAACAAATGTATTTAGAATTTAATATACTTCGCGGCATAAACTTCCGCGTGCATTTGTACGATCACTTGTAACCACGATATTTTTAATAAACAATGTAGAAAAAATGCTTATATCTACACCTTATGTGTAAACTTGCATTGTTTACATAAACTTCAGTGAAACTTTTTTCAACAATCCAAATCAGATTTTCAAGTTTTCTCTTTATTTTCCCTGCTACTTGTCAAAATTTGTTAAAAAGATTATTTGAATCGTTTTTCGTAAAGCGAATGAGAATTAAAAGTTAAAGAAGAAAAATTGGCGCGATGAAAGACGTGTAGGTGTATAGGTAAATGCGAAAGCAAAGATATCGTGCTGTAAGGAAGAAGCCAGCTGCTAAGGTGCGAGAGCATAAAATACTGCCGAGCAGCGAGCCGTGTTATCGAGGCACGCAATGCAACGTATTATGTAGCTGGTAACACGTGTGTGCCGCACGTACAAAGGCTACCCGTTCGTGTACATTAGCACCGCTCAAACAAACAAAAACAAATTCGATTGCTATCTGACAATTATATATACCTATATATATACGTACTTCGACACATTTTTATTTCCTCTTTCCTTATACTCATATCAGCTTTGTCGAGAGTTTTGTTTTACAAGCCGCGCGACTCCTCTCATTCGCCTTATTTTTTGCTTTGCTTTTATAAGCCTGATACAAATCTTTGACTCGGCATTAAATATTTTATCGCACGTTTTTAGATAATGACTTCGATATCTGACTATGGGATGGGGTACGGTTTACTTAATGTACTGTAAAACTTAGTCCGAATTTGGAATTTTGCACATTTTAATTTTCTATAAATAAACAAGTATTCGAAGAATCTTTCTGCAAATTTTGAATTTGAAAATACAGGAAAATGGTATTGGAATTGTAAATCAAGGGAAAAAGTGAAAAGAAGTGAAATGATTTCATAAGTAACAACATTGTAAGCGACTCAGGACGATCGCATGTCTTTGATGATTCGAACACTTGCACTGGTCGCAAGCTATATCTTATTATACCGACACGTACTTTTAGTCCTACACCGGCCGATTATCTGCACATCGATAATGCCGCAAAACACGTGCCAGAAGCGTGTTCCGAACAATCGCTTATTTTACTGCATCAGTTTTCGCATTTATTGTTTATTAATGAGACGGGGATTACGGCCGTGTTTTTCAGTCCATCATTATGATAATTCGAGGCTAATTTCAGACCTTAAATCAGAACAGTGATTTAATTTATTACCAATATATACACCAGCTCTACAATAATACAACCAAAACCTACAACTTCCAAAAAAATTCCAAAATCGAAACCCGAGTTCAAATCCCCCACAAGGCGTAATTTTTTATTTCAATAAAAAAAATCTCGATAAGGATTCCCGAAAAGATTGTCAACAAAAAACCAAAACTGCCGATTCGATTCAAGTATCAAAAACTGAGTTCGAATGTAATTTCAATAACGAACGATGATTTTAAAATCGATTAAGATTAGCGAAGCCGAAAAAGATTGGCAAAATGTTGAGACATTTCTGAGTTAGTTCGGGTTACAGGAGATGAAGGCGTAAGTAGGTAAGAAAGTTATTTCCCGACCGGACATGCTCGAACCCTTTGCCCGAGACGGCGGTGGTCTCTGGTCTGCATTAGTCTCACAAGCCGCACAAACGTCAGCAGCGTGACGCCCTTATTGTGCCGCTTCTTCGCAGCGTGTCACCCTCCGAGCGACTTACGTATCGCACGATCCCGCCACCGTCAACCCTTCAACTCTCTCGTTCCGTCTCACTCCGTATGTCATTTGCTATGAAATTCAAGCACCGTCTTAGACACGGATGATAGTTGTCGCACGCGCTTTCGTAAAACGTCATGCTAGTCCATATTTTATGACTCCGCTACGTGCTGACGAAGGGACGGCAAAAAATGCCACGCATCTCAATTTTCATCCCAAACTTTCGTTCTCGTCAGACAATTTCATTTAATCAACGTTCTTTCATTGAAACAAATTCACATCAACAACAAAAATAAAGCAACGTTAGAAAAATTGGAAAGTTGTCGAAGGTGATAGAAAGTTTCTCGAAAACCACATCAACTGTGGTTTAAGTTAGGTTTAACAAGGCGAGACAAACGTCGCGCAATAACCCGCGGCGGTTAATTTCGTCACGCGATTTCGTGACGTAATAAAAATACGCGGCGTTAAAATAAAAGGCACTCGTGCGGGAATTTGCATTAGCGTGAAAAAGTACGCCTGGCTTTTGGGACGAGCACGCGTCCTTATCGTGCCTCGAAGGCGAAAAACTCGCGGGGTAGCGGGCGCTTTAAAGGCTAAACGTCGAGGACGCGCGCCATGCATAACAATTAGCCTGGGAAAATCATGAAAACGGACCTCTTTTGACTTCGCTAAGCGCCGGACCGAGACCTCAGAGCGCGCTCCCTCGAGCCAACCCCGACGGAAGCACGCCGAGATAACGCCGAGTTACACGCCCTTCCTTCAACCCTTTCCTTCCTTTCACCCTTTCAGGCCTCTTCTCAAGAACTCATAGAATTCGCAACGAGAAAAACGCTCGGCAAAATATCGGCGGCCCAATTCAAACTACCCCCTCCCTCCTCCTTCGTCTCTACTCAAATTATATGTGTCGCAGATAAAGCCTCCCTTTGCTCGCAGTAAAATGTTTCTTCAAAGATATAGACGCTTTTTCACGATACAAACGGAATACTGACTAGACAAATTATACACCCGTATTGACATTTGCTACATTTAGCGAAATTATATTTCTTTCATTCCAACATGCAATTTGTCTCTAAATAATTCCGATCGTCGTTTGTTAATAATTACTTCGTGAAAACTAAACAATAACAAGTATGACGAAGAATAATTTTTCCGTTTTTTTTTATCAAAGAGAAACTTGTTGATTTTCTAACACAAAAACTGAATGACTAATTAGAGTTGCAATTTATACTCGATTACGAAGGTTAAATTATGTTTAGGCGATTCGCAACGATTGTCTCGGAATCGTGCGATGTACGAATTTCGTTATGTGCATTGCATCTTGGGATTTTTTGTTCTGTTTCGCGCTGATGGCCGATGGCAAATTTGTTTAGTGTGCGTCACGTTAACGAGGCGCACAAATATTTACGCGCGTTTGACAAAACAGCGACGAAATTCCATCAGCGTATAATTGTGGCTCGCGTTATTGCATTCTCGGCCTTTATTTGCGTGTTTTAATCGGTCGTCAAATTGTGTGTACTCTCACGCCAGCTTATCACGTTCCAAGTTCTTCGCAACGCAATTGTATATCAAATCACACGCTTTTTGGTTCAGATAAGTGACCAAAAATAACGAATTAGCTGAATGATTAATCGTTGTAGATTGGACAGGAAAAATACAAAGTGGATACGTGAATTAATTAAATTTTTCGACCGGCCGATTTGTGATTTACATCTCTGTTTACCCACAACACAAACAAACAAATTATGCAACCGTGTATTATATTTATTACAAAAAAATGGTTATTCAACTTGATAAAAAAGAAACTTACGACATTTTTATTAGTCTTTTAGTTGGTCGTTATTCTGTTTTTTATTAGATTATAACTTTAATTTGTGGAAGAAAAGTTTGTTTTTACGTTTAAAAAATGGTTACAACTTTGAACCAATCATTGTCTAAAAATATCCGTCCCTAATATGGTATATCGGAAATAAAGTTTAGTGTTGCTTAGATACGACATCGGCGCGATCAACTAATAATCATAACTTATTGAAAACATAGACACACACTCGTACCTCAGTTTTATACACACATTAGTCACCGTTCTTTGTAACACTTTAACAAACATGACGCATTGTGCATTAACATTTTGTGTTATCTCTATTTAGTTTCTTTTTCTTCGAGCTTTGCATTCGTTTTTTGTTTACAAATGTCCGCGCAATTAGTTCGTAGGTGTTCGCATCACAAAAGAGTCATCTCAGTCAATGTCGAGGTTACGTCGCGATTCTTACGTGACCGTCACACAGGTTGTCTCTTTTTGTTATTTTCCTTTTGTCCAATTGTCCAGCCAATCCGTCTCTCATCATGTGCAACACTGACTGAACTATAACAAATGCACTTATTTACTTTTCCACGTCATCATGGTAATTAATGCAAATTGTCGACGATTTGTGCTGAAAACGTTCTGTTATTGTGTCATAATCAATTGAAATTGTCGCAATTACTGTTCTACACGAGTCGAGCCTCGACTGCAACTTCAAACGCTCGTATCAAATTTTGCAATCTTATTTCTATCAAATCTTTTTTATTTACGACCCAGGGATTTAGAAAAATTGAATTCAATTTTTTCATCATCTTGTTTTGCCGGAATTGATAATAACGTCAGACAATTTATTTCAGAATCAGTACTCGTAATCGCATTTGGGCCATAATTTATTCGCAACCGGGCAAGACGCCTCGCACGACAAATGGTGCTCGCATCAGAGACGCTAATATCCAACTGTCCTAAGCCGGAAATAAAAGCGGACCGTCGCGCAGAAAGGGTTAGCAACTGGTGATCTTAAGACGCAAGAACCGTTCGAGTTACGTGCACGTACGCGTAAGATTTGAATAATATATGGCCCTTTCCGAACGACGCTTCTACGCGTGATTTACGGATTCTCGCGGACCGATGTGCCGGGTCAAATGCCCGGATTAATATGCATCTCGGGTCACCATGGCTATGTCACGAAACTTGGACAGCTTTGTGGTACGAAAAACAAATTCAAATCCACCTCACAAACTATATCTAATGATCTATAACAAAATATCGATCCAAGAAAGCGAAATCAGAATGAATTGTATTGATCGGAAACGAAAACAAATGATAGAGATTAGGCTGACTTGTGACATTGTGAAAAAAGAGAATCGTTTCGGGTATCTTGGATTTTCATATTGATCTCATATTCATAATCAGTCACTGACGCATATCGTCGTTTTTCCTCAGCCAAAGATATGCGAATCCTTATCGTTTTGACGCGAAAACGCAGATAAAAAGTATACGAAGTGAGTTATTCGAAATAATGAGAATTTGCGATCCTGTGTGGATGTCAATACCGTGTACTCACGGCGTCAATTCTTGTCATACCAGTTTTTTTGTTATTTTTTTCATCGCATTTTGTGTAAATAATGGAATGAACAAAAAGTGGAATCCGGAAAAACACGTTTTTTCTCAAAAATGACGTCGCGTTTAGCGAGTGCGAATAATTGTAGCGACGAAAATTGTTCCGACAGGTCGTAAAATCTGCAAGTAGCCGGCCTAAACAGGAAATCCTTCTTTCAGGTAATTGCATGATTCGTTTCAATTTACAAATGACCGAGAAACGTATAGTTTTGTAAATGAATACGAAATGTTCTCGAGTTTTAATACACACATTTATAACCAGATGCATTCGTTACTTTATTTATGAAAGGAAAAAAAATCAACTGCCGAGGTAATACAAATCTCGCTCCGACGAGGAACACAATTTCAATCGAAAAATCTTTCGCGTCCGGTTATTCGTGCAAACTTAATACTTTGTAAATTCGTTCCGGCGCGTCCCGCTCTTGTTAATACACTGGACCCGCGGTGTTGAGTGTATCAAATTGTATAAAAAAATTGTAATCAAATTGTGTAATCAAATCAACGGTGTAATCAAATTTTGTCTAAAAAATTTGATTCTTGTCCCGAAAAAAATACGACAACTTATTGCAAACCAATCGAATGTAAACGAGCTACGTGATGTAATTTCGAACATTCCCACAGGCTTCCTTTATATTTGTTCCAAAGTCAAATTTTTCAACGAGAAAACTAATTTGCCCGTTGTAACTGAACAAACATCCAAAGAACCGTGGGGTGCAGAATGCATTTTTGTTGGATTTTCGGTGCAGTGCAAAAACTCCACTTGCAATCATATTGAGACTGCTGTTTTTATTGATGGAGATTGGTTCGATTTTATTAACCAGAACAAATACAAAAAATCAAAAATAAAATATACATTTTCTTTCAATCGAGCCGGAATTCATTAGTAATCAAACCTGCCAACTTATTGTTTCAAATTCGAAGCGCGAACCAGTCGAATATCGCAGAGTTCGTCTAATAATTAACTTCATTAATGCTGCGATTCCGACGACGAGTTTGTGCCTATCATTAACATTCTTTTTTTTTCTCATGTCTTCGCGGCACACACGTGTGTGCGCTCGACTGCGAAACGTCAATGTTGTTTTCGAGCACGTGCAATGTCGAAATGATAAATTACACGTCCGCTTGTTTATTGTTCACTTTTATTGCTACAAAAAAAACACATAAGACAAACAGAGTTGTAACGCTTCTTTACGCTCGGCGTAATCGAATTTCGAGTAACGAATGAGGACAGTTTTTTTGTTCGATTTCGTTTTGTGTGACGCAAGTTAATGCGCCGTGACAAAAAAACAACAACTTTTCGAAGCGGGGAACATAGTTTACAGCGCGATTATGAATTGCAAATAAATCGACTTGAGTGTAATAACGCTGCTTCACGTGAAAAAGGCCTGTTTCAAAAAACGCAAAAAAGGAAATGACATAGTGAAAATTAAATATTTTGTTTACTTTAGTATGAAACAAAGACAGGAATGAGTTGGAACTTTTAGAATAATCTGAACTTGATCAGGGACTGATATCAATTTGTATCCAACGTTGAAAAACCTGATCAGAATTTTATTTTTTAGTTCGTATACTGATGTAATAAAGCGCTGACTACAATTGATTGTGCAACAGTAAACAATGCATATGTATGCATATGTTCGGACAATCAAAAATGTAATCTGAAGAAAAACCAACAGTTTCAAACTCGTTTCACACCAGCACTCATATTTGTTTAATAATGCATTTTTTTAAATCAAAAAAGTTTGAAAATCTTTCAACTAAACTGATGACTAAGTATCATTGATTGTAGTTTTGAAACTTCCCGCCAAAAATGCAATTTTCAAATAATCAACTCAGCAGATGGCGTTACAATGATATTCGAAAAGTGATCTCTCGCAGTTGTTTAGAATTGCACGAATTTGATTGCATTCATATCACGTGTTGTGCGCACGTTGCCGCTCCTCGCGCTACGCACGCACACACTCGCAACACCGACTCGTCTCGCGTTACTTTCGCTTTCTTTCACGGGCACATACGAAAAAAAACGGCGCGACAGAAAAAAACACAACAACCAAACAATTCGTACATCGACGAATTTTTCTTTGTTGTAATATAATTTACAAACAAAAGGCGAGACAGAAAAATGGTGGGAGGGGGGGAGGGGGAACTAACAATTTCGATATTTCGTTAATCCGAGCGTACGCGAAAACATGTGACGGAACGCATTTGCACAACACAATTACGTTATAATTGTAAGAGAAATTACGATTCTGTAACAGGCGCACGATTTTCTATTTGATAATAAAAATTGTTTGTTTGCACAAAACACGCTCCTTGCGTTACATAAGTTTGCCGTTCGCAAACGAAAGAGACAATTATAACGAATGCAAAATGAATGCACACATTTTCGTGTGCGCGTGATCAAAAATTTCGGCGCTTTTTTGCAACGATTACATAATCGCGAATCAAAAGTTGGCGCGATTCATTTCTGCCGAAAACTACGGTATCGATTGGAATTTCGCACACCTGGAAGTAAGGTCAAGAATTGATACGGAGACTTTTCAAGGTCACTTGGCGAACCCTGAGAGATAAAACTAAGAGGGCGCTGTGGTCTTAATAACGGGGCATTGTTTACTTCGACAATAGTTCTTTTTAGCCACGCACGCCAAGTCACTCTACGCTAAAGTATATTATCATGCATTGAATGCAATCTCGCTCATTATTTGCGTATCAGTTGTTTTCTTGATTTTGTTTGTGCATGTCGGAAATACTCCGCTCGATTGTTATACTTCATTTCTTCTTTGTGCTTACTTAGATAAAGCCACGGCGACTCGCAACTTTATTACTCCAAATATTCAATTGTATGGAAAAAAAAAATCCTTTGTTATTACTTTTTGTTACTTCAACGAGTAATTTATAGTTTCACAGTTTTACAAACATTTGAAAAATTGTTTAAAACTTTGTTATTTCAGTTTTAACATTATGAACGTAAATTGTGTAATTATGTATTATTTATTGCAGCCCAAAAATAATATAGGAATAGCTAAAAGGCGCCCTACCGGCGACAAAAATAAACTTCCACTAAAACACAGCACAGTAGCTGCGTGATCGGCGACAGAAACCGATCGAACGACAACGTTGGAGCAAACAAGCGCGTATGATTATATTTTTTGTTGTGCTTCATATTAATACATTGTTTCGCGTCGACATAAGAGCACGCCATTGTGCATTAACACGTGGTGTCACACGCGGTTGTTAAACGTGCTTGTAAATGCCGATTACACGTGACACGCGAGCCACAAAACAAAACGAAAAGAAGTTACGAAGAACATGGCGAAAAAAAGGAAAAAACAGCACGACAACAACGAAACAATTTTTCGCGAAACGCGAAAAAAGAACCGCCGGGTAAAAATAACCGGCCGCAGCGAGATCGCGGAAGAATCGAATTACGTAACGCGCTTTTGAAAGTCTTACGATTTTTGTTTTGCCAAAGTTGTTTTTTTTCAACGTGACGATAGGTGCGAACAAATAAACATTTTATTTTCGTTAAGTTTCGAGTTCCTTGAAGATGATTAATGTTGGAATTAAATTATTTATACGTTTCAAGAAAAGAGGTATCAGAAAAGAAAACTGAAATTTGATTTTCGTTGCTTCGATATTAACGAGGTTATTTTTGGTGACTTTCAGAGAAGGCCTGAAAAGAATCAATCACGCGAAACGATGAGCCGACGAGCGTCGTTGATTTACGGCGCTTCTAATGAAGTTTTAAATTTAATTTCACCGCGGCTTATTGTAAACAACACAATAAAAATGAGTCATATCTTTATTTACGCCACGTCATCGTTATATGGCACGAATTTACGAGCGTTTTCGCTTTATCTGTTTTGCCGCTCGCTATGGGATCGGATGTTGAGTTTTTAAATCAAAACTCCGAGCTCGAATTCGTACAGTCTCCAAAAACGCATACCAAAATTTTCCAATCCCAACTCACTTATCTTCCTCCGACCATTTATCTAATCGAAAACAAACCAATTAATCCATTAAACAATGCGAAACAATTCCAAAATCATCCCAACAAGAATTGTTTACACAAAATCGCAAAACGTCAAGTCAATCGCAACGGTCGATTGATTTATTTCCGACGACTCATTTTGGGCATCGCTTTTCACCTGTTCTCACCTGGATCCGGCGTCACATGTCACTTGTAATTAGTCGTGCCCCGGCGCCGTATACAGACACCCGGCTGCGCGTGGGAACATGCGGAACTAGTGTGCACGCGGTTCAATTTCGACCTGGTATCGCAGAGTAACAACTTCATGTTTGTATCTTGCCGATTCGCAAGCCAAAAAAACGTTCAAACAATAAAAAGAACCTGATTGAGAAACATTCGATAATCCAACACTTGTACCAGACCCAGAGAGGAACAAACGAACGGAAACAAACTTGCGCACTTGCGTCGATGTGAGGCACACTGGTGAACTAAATTTGATTGCAATGTGTAACGATGCGCGATCGTTCGCCGTCGGATCTCTCCGAGGAGATTAGTCGCGAAACAAATAACACACGTTGCACTGAGATACTTTTATCTAAGCGCGCGAACGAAAATAAAAGTGTTTAATAGCACCGGGGTTCGACGGCGCGAGAGGTTTGCGACCGACTGTCACGTGTTGTTCGCACTCGGAATCGCATCGCCGAAGGCCGGTTAGCGATTTTGCGACGAGCGCTCTCGGTGAACAGCCCGCGGCCCCGCGTTGTTTGTCTCGCGAGTGGCCTGTTTACATGTTGACTCTGTTTACGCGTTTCGCCCGTATGTCGCCCCTCCAGTCGGTGCCTAGCCGCCGGCGCCCCACCGCCCCTCGATTCCTACTCGGCCGCACGTACACACCACCACATCTTTCGCCGCGCGTTCACTCACAATCAGCGACTGTTTGCGTGCACGCACACGCGCGACAAGCGATCGTGCACAGGCCCGATGATATCACGACGCAGTCATTCCGACCGAGACAACTCGGATCCACTAATCCGTGCTTCGAAAAACTGCCCAAACTATTCCACATTCGGACTTGACCTTCGTGACGTAACTCAGACAGACAAGGATGAAATCCGATGCGACCAGACAAGACAATCATTTTTTTTCCATCTGCAAAATTGCAACCATTCGAAGTATCCGATTCGAAATATTTTGTTCGCTTCTTGAATATAAAATTTTGTATTACTTCGCCGTTTATTTTAGTTTGGAACTGTTGAGTGGGTTTTTTTGGTTGTTGTTTGTAGTTTTTTTTCAGGGTTTGTAAAAAAGACAAAGGTAACTCATGCGACAAGCCTGACCTTTGTTTATTTCATCTGTTTATCTCTGTTGAGTTGCGTCCTTGTCCGCGTAAACGTTCGGTCGATGAGGTTGAGTTGGCGCTTTATTTTTTTCTTTGTTTACACAGTCTATTTCAATTTTTCAACAAAACTGAGTTTCAGCTTGTGACTCAATAATTCATACGACGAGCGAACAAAAACGTAACAAAAAACAAACAAAACAATTTTCAAAGCAACTCTTTTCTTGCTTTTCATCAAAACATTTTACAAAATAACCGAAA
Organism: Telenomus remus; assembly: GCA_020615435.1. Classification (NCBI taxonomy): domain Eukaryota; kingdom Metazoa; phylum Arthropoda; class Insecta; order Hymenoptera; family Scelionidae; genus Telenomus; species Telenomus remus. The sequence continues at coordinate 3,184,670 of CM036341.1, read as the reverse complement.
CTTTCAATCCAAAATGTTAATCAAAGTTTCAATAATTTTCAACTATTGAAACTAGATTTTACAGCTGTCCGCACTATCGGAAGTTCTAGGTCAACCCTATAATAGGGGTTGTGTTATGACTCCGAGTGGGAGGTCATCGAGAGGACGCTGACCATCGATTCTGCGAGTTAACGAAACTGCGAGCCGATAACACTTGCACCTGTCTCGGTCAATTAAACGTGGATGTTTGTATTGCGCGAATTAACCGACAATGTTTAGCGTTCTCACTCGAAGGAACAGCAAAGAGGCGGGGAGGGGGGCAAATTGAAAACACAAACGGACACGCGGACGCAACTTTGTGATATCAGGCGGGCACTTGAGCGCTGCAAATTCCCTCGGATCTTATGCGAGTCTTGTTTATTATGGCAATACGCGCGCAAGTACAAATTGTTTTTGTTTTCGCGCAAGTGCGCTCGAGCGCGTTTGATCATCCGAACGTTATTTGGACAGGCCATTTCGAATTAAATTATAACTCGGCTTGGACGCGACCTCTGCAAAACATACGCAAACACGCGATATTGTGCCACACATCTTCGCCCACCGATCGATAAACTCGTCGTAAACAAAACATAAACAATTTTGGCTCCAAGTTTTTTGCTCGGACGCCTTTTTTGGCTTCTTTGACTTTGAGTTGATTTAAAGAGCCGACCCATTTCTAATGGCGATAATTGCGTTACGTTTGCAAGTGCTGCTTCCGCTGGCTCACGTGGGCACAAAGTCGCTCGCCCCCGGAGCGACAACAAACTCGCCCGAGAAATGGATTGCCACTGCTTTCAATTGAAAAACAACTGCACATTGTGTTAGTTTAGGTTAAAAGGTTAATGCAGTCATTGGAATCATTTCTATTTCGCCTCAATTGAACGAGGGTATATCCGAGAGGCCTCCGCATGGGCGGCAATTGCAAAATTGCGATAAAAATTTGTTCCAGAGTTTTTCCAGTTGCGCAAAATGGGCGGCGTTGAGTGGCTGCGAAAAAAAAAAGAGTGGCTGCAAAACAAAACTGCACTATTCATCTCGAAACTCTTTGTTTGTCTAATGTTCGATAAATAAATACCACGCAACACCTCTCGCGAGCAGATCAGCAACAATTTATTTTCTCATAAGTCGTTCTCGTGGCGTGTAATTCCGTACACACATTGTTCTCCGCTCGCAACTTTCTCTCGGATTTAAAGAAAAACAAAGCGAAAACAATGTAGACAAAAGTGATTGTTGCGTCGCGGTAATATCGTTGCCCACGCATGTCTAACTTGTGTGAATAGTTCTCTCCGCGATTTGTTCATGCTTTTAGAATAACAAAATGGCTTTTTTTATTCCTGACCTTTGTCGTCAAAGTTAAAAAAGTGAACAATAAAACTGGCAAAACATTTTCCATCCTATCCTTTCATTTTCAATCGAAATTACGTTTTGAACAAAATTATTAAAATAGTTTGAACTTTAGATGAAGACTGAAAGCATGGCACGGACCGAGATAATCCAGGGCAGAAAATTGAAACGAAACTGAATGCAAACTTGGCGATCGACACCTCCTCCCTTGAGCGTGGAAAACAATAAACAGGCTATAGCGAGCATAGCCGATTAAGCACGGGTTGGCGGCTACTTATCGGAACTCGAGTTTGACTGCAAAACGAGTTTTTCGACTGCGATAAAGAGGGACGAGAGAAAAAAAGGTCGGATTCCATTATGAGCAACTTTATTTGGCCGGTCGCTTGCCTTCTCTTTTTTCTGCGTTCCAACTGCGGCCCCTGGGTTTGCTCGCGCAGAAATAACTCAAACCGTTTGATTGTATTTATTTAGCGCTAACTCGGCGCCAAGTATATTAAAAGTTAAGAAACACTTGAGGTGAAAGAACGAGTTTGAAACGCCGTTGGTTATACTGTCGTGCTGTACGGGTTGTGTGCATTTAGGGTTCGAGTATCCATCAGCGTTTTGTTCGCTTATCGATTAACGCAAAATTTCTCGAGCGCGCTGTTATTATGTTTTTTTGTTCTTCGCTCTCTCTCTGTCTTAGTTGCGAACTTTTCATTCGGTACAAGACGAATTTCCGTGCCGGTGGATCATACATATTTCAGAACGGCCAAATATTATTCAGATCGTATGCAAACATCTTTGGTGGCGAGCTTCCTCCATCTATACTACAGATGATATCTGGGTCATCAAATACAGATTGAAATAGAATAATGAATATGATAGCGACATCCTATAATTAAACAGCGGCGAAAAAGCCAAATCGATGTCTCGACGATCGAAACAATTGTGTATACAATGGCGCGAGCAAACAGTAGGCAAAGTCGAATCGATCGTGAAATTTAATTAGCCGGCCGAAAAATAGGGCGATTTTGCAAAAGAGGGGAACACTGTCCATCGAGGGAAAAATAACTCGCAGGAGAACAAGAGAGGAAAAAAGAGCGAAGAATGAGAAGGGTTGAGCGGCGACGGATTGATTGACGCGTCTAACCCCGGGCACGTCGCGTCGTAAGTTGAAAGTTTGGCCATTAGCGCCAATATGCGATGCCTACACCACGGCAGCGTTGCACGACGCAATAATGTAAAGGAACGAGTTAAATCGCTCGACCTTTATTGCCGTCTTAAAGTAGTTAAGTTAATTCGAGTGTTGCGAGGCGGGATTGGATCGCTTTTTGGTGTATTTCGCCGTGAGACAAAAACATTAACATAAATCAGGAAGAAGCGTAGCAAGGGCGAGAAAGCGGCAATGAGTCGCGAGGCACAATCTACCTCCGCGATGTTTATCCTCCTTCTTCGTTGCTTTCCGAGCGTGGTTTCTTCATTTTGATAATTAGTACCATCGAAAACTTTCCAAACTGTTTCGAACGGCCAAACTTTGATTCGACAAATTAAATGCACCTTTTTACTTTGCACAAGTGCTTTCATAATCTAATCTTTGGATACATTTTTTTCTATCAAATTTCCCTTCGACCTTCAATCTTTTTTTCAACCCTTAACATTTTTCAACCCTTCCAGTTCCAAATCAAACATTTCAATTGGAAAAAAATGTTACCTATCCGATTGTGACAAATGTTGCTTGGTCCTCTCACTCAAAAATTTTGATAGTTGAATAAGATATTCTGTACAGGGCAGGGATGAGAGTTTTCATTATGGATACACTAACCTCGCAAGATGATATGTTTATTTGGTATGCACAAGAATAATTTGAACTCCGTGAAAGTGTCTTACAAGGGAATGAAGATTCGCGGTTCCCGGGGTAACTTGGCATGTCTTCCTCGCTGTCTTTAATAATTAACATCCAGATCCCATGGTCTGACGAGACCTGGACGGTTGGCGGTTACACTAGCCAGCGACTCTCAACCTCAGCGAAAAGTGTCTCCATTAATCAACGAGACAATCTGTCTCAAAAAACCAACACCTGTTCCGAAATTTCATTCTCAAAATTTTGCCTGCTACTTTTGTGTCTACGAAAGTAGCGACGAAAAAACGGAAAAAGGAGAAAAACAGAAGGGAGGATATCACGCACGCAACAAAGTCGCGGTCTGTGACGTTTAATTTGAACAAAAGTATGACGAGGAGAGTCTGACGATATTGAACTGAAATGATCACGGGGAAAATAATTACGGGCGAGCGGCGTCACGGCCCTCGTTATACGGTCCAAGTTCACTTCACGTATCCGCGCTTCGACGGACTCGCACAAAATCTCCTAACAATCATTATTATGCTGTTATTTTAATGACGCGGTCGCATCAAAGATTAAAGTCCTTTTCGCCCCCGAAACTTCACGTTTGCTTATTGTATTGTTCGATGACATTTGACAACAATCGAACTTAATGATATACGTCATTTGTCAACCATCCAACGTTGTCTCCTTTCATCTACGATCAAAAAAATTTCCTACTTTCAAGCTTCTCTGTGGGATTTTTTGGTTTGGTATGTTTTTTGTGAAAAGGGGTACTCAGGACCTTGAATATGATTGGGCATATGAAGCCTCATATGGCCGATAAAAATAATGTCCCTGCGACTTGGAAGACTAAAGAGGCTACGTTATAAATAGAAAGGCAAACACAGACGGGCGACCAGTACCAAAAAAACATCGGTACGGCCGGCTGAAGAATGTTCACCCCGCGATCCGAAAGTAACCTTAAAGCCACCACTATGCTACCGGTATTCATTATACTCGCAAAGAGCTAAGATTTCAAATAGCTCATCTCACTTTAAAATTCCAGCATTTTTCGCAGCCCTCGATTTTTCGTCGCCAGTTGGAAAGCTTGCACTAACGTTTGTACGATTTGAATGCACGCCTTTTCAATTTGGGACAACGAAAGTGATTCTGCTGCATCGAAAATCGAAATTTTGGATATTTATATAATCCAAGCTGAAAATCAATCCTGATGGCCTTCGCGAAACGGTTCAGAAGTTGCACATTATATTATTCAAGTGAAAGTTAAATTTGTGTTGCATTTGGGTTTCAAGTTTTTGGACTCTAAATTTGCCAATTTGGAGTTGCAATTTGTCCACTTCGCTCTTGTTTTGCGAATTTTGTTTCTACATGCACGAAAGCGATTTTGGCAAGGCGCACCGATTTTAGTCAACTGAGTCAACTTGTGTGTAAAATTGTTGAGTTTCATTCAACTAACGCGACTGCCATTAAATTAGCAATGATACGATACATTGCAATTCATTCTCATTTGCATGTTTATACTTTATTTACATCGATTTTCTAACTTGGTAAAAATAATCCGGGCAAAACAAACGTCTAAAAGTAGTCGCCGAGCGTTAGAGGCGAAATGTCAAATTGCAACGCGTTGTTTTAATAGGTTTCTCAAAATACGATGTATTTATCATCATCAATCTTCATCTGCGATACAACTTTGAAATTTATCATTAACAATTAACCGACTGGAAAATGGCACAGTTGAATTTCGTCCAACTGATGTTCACAAAGTTCAAATTAATTCGCCTTTTCCTTTGGCAGAAAAAAAACTAAACTCCATTTGTTGTCCAATCGTCACATCGCAAGTCCGTTGAACAGATTGTCGAATTTCATCCGAGAAAACGCGACGTAAAAAGCAAACACCTCGTTGTACGGTACTAAACGTCTCGTTTTATTTGCTCCGGGAGACAAATCAGATGGAAAATCATTGAAGTTTAAGGCGGCCCGGCGTTGAGCACATTCATGCGTTCGCATCGTAAAGCGCATGCAAACGAGCGAATCGCATCTCGCACCTAACATCTATACGTTCTATTCTAGATTCATAACTATTAATACAAATGTTAGCGAGCTGAGCCAAAGCGCGGTTTTCTCGCTTGGCACTGGCTACCACCTCTGTGTGTGACTCGTATCAATGGCACATTCAAGTCCACAGCGGCACGGATTCATCAACGAGAATGGGCTACTTACTATCGATGTGTCTCCAGACGACCACGACGACACCAACAGTGTCTCGGATTATGTCATATATTCTCGAGCTGTGCAAAACAAATGAGACTCTCGACAGCCTAGTTTTGTTTTGCCTACTATTTCATGATACTTGTTTTGTTAGCACATTTAGAATAGCCACATTTAAGCGGTTTAATTATACATTGTACACCTAATCGAACTCTTACTTTCATCCCTACAAAACTCCCAAGTAAATGATCAGATTTTGTTTATGAATTTTGATTCTTTCAGTTTCTTTCGAATTCCGATTGTTTCAAATTTTGGGTTTTGACTGATTTGATTATTTTAAAACGACTGATTTGTTTGTAAGGGGGTTGATGAAATAATTCGCGAACGATGTTATGAATTTAAATACTCTGTTCTGAGCAATTGTGAACGGTTGTACAAGCTGGATAGCGCATTGCAAACCGAGCAGTACGATAAATCCATCGAGTCGCTCAGTATGTAAATCGCTTATCGCTGCGAGTGGTCCACTTATTATAATTAGGTAGGTAGGTAAGTATAGGTAGAATAGGAATGGTATATCGTGTGGCAGCCGCGACCAGTACGTGCCTGGCGACGAGGACGAGAGCGACGAGGCAGCCTCGCGAAATTAGGCTCTTCCGTTGTTTCTATTACAAAATAGAGACGGAGATGACACCGTGATCCAAGCTAGACGTGCGCATCCTTTATTAGCGTCAACACTTGCTTATTAGCTCGACCGAATAATTCGCGTTTTTGTGTTTCGCCGGCCGCGCCGACACAGCGCCGAGAGCGACTAGCCAGGCGAGCGATAAATCGTTCATGAGGTCGTGTGTCGTCCGCGCAATTTTCGTCAATTGATATTCAAGTTCATTAATTATTTGCTAACCAAAATGAATGACACCGTGATTGAGACTGCAACGAGCGAAATTGTACATTGTGCAAGAGGAAGAGAGCCAAGTGATCAAGATACTTTGGTCTCTTCTGTATTTTGCGAAATTCGCAACTATTATTGTATCATTCTTTTTCGAGTTTTTTTTAATTTTTAAATTTGTGGTTATTGGAGGTTTAGTACCTTTGATAGAAACTACAATCGAACGAATTTGAATGACAGAGTTGAATTCATTGTAAAATCATAATCTTAGTTGAGTTTAACACGACATGAGGACTTGTCAATTTGCTTACAAGCAAAATATGTCATCGATGTATATATCAACGTCTGCTATTAACCACTCAGCGAACCTATAACCACACGTGAACAGAAATTTACGACACAAAATATCTTTGCGAAATAAAATAAACATAACCCATTTCTTATACAACAATTGTAAGAAAAACTTTAACATTTTAACCCAAAATTGTACTACTTGTGAAAGAGAAATTAAACTTTTCATTACTAATTGTGAGATTCGTTTTTAGTTTTGAATTGTTAAAACGAAATTGAATGTTAAACTGCGTGAAAGGGGAGAAGGTGATAGGGAGGTGTCTGTATCGGATACAGGGGTTGACGGATATATACATTGTTAAAATTTGGCCATGTTAATCATCTCTCGAGGTGTCAGGAATTTAATGGGTCAAGCCAACAACGTTTATTCCGAGATTCGGTGTCTGGCGTTGTGTTCCGCATTTGTTGGTTAATTGACGTTGACACGAATCACACGTGACGCAGTTCGATGAGAAGGGGGACGGGTATCGGAGGAATGATAGCGATGCTGCGACAGCGTACGATGTAACCAATGCCATTCCGCAGCCCCAACATGTCACTAGAACTGTTCCGCGATACGCCACGCTCACGTGACCGACAGGAAGCTACCAATCGTCTTCGGCGATTACACTCGCGTGCGTGTGTGTGCGTTGCCGTGCATCAGGGACGGTGTTAAGTAGAATGCCCGTTACGTGTACAGTTGACAACATCGGCTCTCCAAATTGTAAATGCCAGCCAGGTTTGGCATTATCATAAATACACGCTCGTTCTCTTCCTACGCGTCCGAAATCTGTTTCGACGGATTATATCATGCTTCCTTCTCACCCTGTTCGCGCGCCTCCGAGCTTTTCGAGAATTATTTTTACGCCATTACACGGTCTGCCGAATGCGCAATATTTTAATGGAAGTACAGGAAATGCGTCTTTTGTTCATAAACGCTTCAAATTGTGTCAACGCGACTTATCCGCTTTATTTACAGATTTATCGTGTCAACTGACACACTAATGTCATAACACTTTTCTCTGCGACACCGAGAGCGACTAACCTTAATTAAAATCTATTTTCTAATTCACGCTGGGGTTTATATTTTTGCAACACCGCTTAACATTCTTTATTCTTTTCATTTTCCATTTTGTTCATTTCTTCCGTTTATCCAAACAATATGAACAAGTGGATGCAAAACGAAAAAGACGTTGATAACCATGAAAATTGCTTTTTCGCACTCGACAATATCGCAGGAAATGAGTGTAAGAGCTGACGAAAAAGTCGTCCGAGTTACAATGCGGCAATTAATAAACGACAAACGGACAAAATCGTCGATAATCCACGGACGCTGTGTACAAACAGTTATGTATATCAAAATGAGTGCAGTCTGACGTGGATTGCAGCGTGTGCAGTCCGGCGCACACATGCACCCATGCTCGTCCTTCAACGTGCGAGGCTCTCGATGCGACCCCCGTTGTGTACGAATCTACGTTGTAATTGATTCATGATGGAACCGCGAATTCAAACACGCCGAATACATTTTCCCGTACCACCTATTTTGACATCTCCATTATACCAATATACGCGCTCACACGCTTTCAACATATTTTCCGCCTTTTATTCGTATCATATTTAGGGCTTCTGTAACGTCCTATAATACCTCCCATTCATGCTTATACACTATAAACAATCACAATTTTGCAAACAAAAAAGATTTTTTTCACAAAGAAGAAAGAATATGTTTCAAGCATAAATCAATTTGTGCAAAATTGTCAAGCAAAATTGTCAAGCGTTGAATTTTGAAAAATTTGAGTTTGTAATCAAAGTGATAAGTAATGTGTTTTGATCAGTACGGTGATAAGTAAACAAGTGAATTTAGTATGAAAGAAGGGAGATCTGGATGGGATGTAGAATGATGATGGATTAATGTATACCATGATCGCCAACCGGGGCACACGAGAGTGTCGCGAGTGTTTCGTAATGTAAACATATTTGACAAGCAGTCATAGATCGGCAAATCATCGAAATCGAGGAATCCGACATCGTAACAAGTCAACAAGCACGAGAGCGCCGAGTGTACACTGCAGTTGCTGCGTCGGCATCTCTTTCTATTGACAATTATGCATCGCACGATGACGCATTATCGTGGGCGCGCGAGCGCTAAATCCATCGCACGGCTGAATCGAAAATTGCGCGACCGCGCCTGTTTACCGATATTGTCCCGAAGTATTTGACTAAAAACAAATACTTCCGGACTAGAGAGGTCGCGTCGCCTTGTTTGATCAGTCGCGGCTTGCTAACACTGTTTGCGCGTCCCAATTAGCGTCGAATTGTCGCGCCCGTTTTATCCAAATTTCCTTCTCACTAATTAATCGGCGCGCCCGATTCTTCGTCTGAACGCGAGTTCGGTACTCGGCTAATAATAACTCGGGGCACCATTGTCTCGCCGCGAGTTGCGAGGTATACGAAAACGGTCATCCGTATAACGCATCACAAAAAAGCATCGTCAGTCAAATAATGCCGGCATATTGCGTGTATCGAACACTTGACTCTTTTCACCGATCGCTCGCTAATCAATTCGCGGAGACCCATTAGCCCCTCAGTCCTTTTCCGTTACGCCGCAACGATCCGCGACAAACAACATCGACGTACAATTTGTTTCCGTCAATTCGCCATCCACGATGACGTTACTCATCATCAACTTGTTTGTTTACGCTATCTTTCGCCTTTTCGCAATATCATGAGAGGCACTCTGATGACTCCGAAACATTTCACTCTGTACATGACTTTCAACAAGGCATTGGTTTTGTTCTTTCAAACAGAAACATTTAAATCATCGTGTAATAAACCTTTTTGAAAAATTCTTTTTGCAAAATTTCCTCAACGTGTTTGTAAAATGTTAACATTAAAAATCTTCATTTTTTGATAAAGTTAAAGTAGAGAACTATTCTCGGCTAGCGAAAGCCAAATTTAATCAATAAAGTGTCTGAAAATTCGCACTCACATTCTTGTTTCTAGCTTTTTATCCAACCTGTTTACTTGGGAGTTAAAATTGAATTACAAGCTGAAATGAAACGCGACCATTGCCTTACTACCCATAATTACAAATTGAACTGAGCCATACAGTTCCCGGTAAACTAATAGAATGAAATAATTTGATTGGTAGGAATACATACACATTGTTGTAAAATAAAAAGCGATTAAAGCACTCATGATCATCAACAGAGGAGACAAGACCGAATCCGTGGAGCACCGCCTTCAAAGCGCAGCATCCAATCAGGTCTTGTACACCAGACTGGAGCAAAATAAAGCAATAAGAGAGAGCGGGCGCTCGTCGGCGGGAGTTTGTGGTACTTGTGTGTAAACTCTTCTTGGTTGACAAAGCCGAGGACGATATCGACCTCGGCTCGGTTCGATACGATCGGCAACGGCATACAATTTGGCTTCCATTGTCATGGTGCCCGCCTCCTCGGCTTGTCAAGTCAGTATACGTTGGACGAGAGAAAAAGTTAGTAGCAGCAAGACATGAATAAGCCAGCGGCAAAGGTGTGGTTCCCAGGCGTCTGCGGGCGGAAATCGCTCACTGGAAAAGGAAGATGGAGAACAGAGGCAGGAGCGAACCAAGACGTGATTAATATAAAAGTGGGAGGAGCCTGGTCTGGCCGGAAGTGGCCGAGAGGGATGCTGTGCCTGCGCCAAGCAAGCGCGAAAACGTAGCTGCTCTCGTGTGTAGGTGGGTGTTACGTTACATTCTGCATCTCCCGAAGATCCGGAGAAGGTGAGACGACGCGCGAGAGGTGGCGCGAGCAGCCTGGCAGGGATGCACCTCTCGCATCCAATGCGCTCATTATACAATTCCCGTACACATTTTCCACGTCTCGAAATTCAAAAACCCCAACTCTCCAAACCCGACTAACCTATGATTATTGTTTGTTATTTACTCAGTTGGTACGCATTAGACGATGGGTTGCGATGATCTTTGACCTAAATGCTGGTCAGTTGGACTGGTGAGTCCTTGGGAGATTGAAGGAAACGGCGAGCAGATGGAGAGGCAGCTGCGAGGCTGAGAGCAAGGTGTGAGTAAAGTCGATCGGCGAATATGGGATCGAGGGGCACGCGGGAGGTGCAAGGATTGTCGCGGAACAGTCTGTCCCCCTTCTTCCTTAACGCCCCCGACGGGGTAGCACCGCCTCCGTTCCTCTGTTGATCCACCTACCACGCCACCCTCCTTAAGATTCCTCACAGACTCGCGGCACACCATTTTTATCCTATCGGCGGCTATAACTCTATGAACTAAATCATTCTTGTTACCCGGCAACACGTAATGATTTCTGGTTCGGGCATAACTGCGATACTGCATTATCGTCGATACGTGAGCTTTGTTTCTCGTCATCCCTCTCTCTTTCAAGTGAGAGGTCAATAGCTTCGACTTAAAATTTGCAATTGATTGGAAAACAGTTGAAGAAACGAGCTGGACGAGGGTGTTTGTATTCGGAAGCGGATGGAAGAATAATTATAATCTGTGCATTGAAATTAATGTTGAAAAAGGCGGTATTGTGAAAGAGGGTAATTGACGTTACGTAATCGCGCTTATTGTACCGGAATTTTATTTCATTTTACAATAGATAAACAGGAGAAAAGAGCGAGCTATATCGACTGTTGGCAGAATTCTGATTTATGGGCATTAAACTTTCATCGACGGTCAGACGATTGTCCATGAGAAATGAAAGAGAGAAAGAGCGCACGGTTAAACGGTTGCCTTAATTTATTGATCAACGAGACAAAACATCCAATTACACTGTCCGATTCACCCTTATCGATAAGTGAATTAATCGAATTGATATTCGTTGTCAGCGTTCCGGCAGGATAAACAATCCGCCAATCACGTGACCGAATCTGAATCAAAGAAATTGTTTTTTGTCATGTTGCAAATCGTAGGGCCGGCGCGTGGGCGAACAAAAAAAAAGAGCCGGGCTCGTAAAGAGGTGATGCGGAGGTACGAATTGATTCAAATAAGACAGGCGTATCGGTCAAACGTCATGGCAAAAGGATTCGGAAGTCCGGTCACGCACGGCTTATATCGATCGCTAACAGTTTTCTCGCAGATTTATTCATGCGATACAGGGGAGTGTTATTTTGATTATTAAACGTTTGTCTGAAACTACTTGAAAATGATTTCTCGTACAAACGCGCGCGCTGTAATTATACAAAGCATGCGATCCCACTTTTGCACTTTGCAACCAGTCCGAGTACGCAAGAGAGAAGTACTTTGAGCTTAATCATTGACCAAATATGCAATTACCAATCACAGCGTGTACAACACTCTTGTACACCAACAATTTATTCCAAATTAATTCCATCGTCTAAAATAACAATGTAAAACCAAAACATTAAAAAAAATTCAACAACTAAAATGATCATTGCTAAGAAGGGGACTGGTAGAAGAACCAAAATTGAATCTAAACTACTAGAGCTTCCAACTGTAAAGTATCTAAACGTGCGTTGGATGGAATTGGAAGTTGGAACCTCATCAATGATAGCGACTTGTTGCGGACTGTCAATCATCATTGATGACTTGGGACGAGTTGATCAGCGATGGTCATCTTGTGCACGAGCACGTGGTCTGAATTGTAAGGGGTGTGCAGAAAGAGAGAGAGAGAGGATGCAAAAATTCAGGCGCTGGATGCAGAAGCTACCTGGACGGGTCTCCAGCGAGGCTCCAGCATGCTGTGCGACGTGGTCCTGTTGAAGGTGTCGGTTCCCGGTGGCCCGAAAGTACAGCCTTGTTGTGTCGCGAGTACCTGTCCCTCCCTTCCCCCTCCCACCCTGTGCCTCCCCACCCCCTGTCTCTCTGTCCTTGTCGCGTGCGCTGCACCACGTGTTCTGGACACAGTAAGGAACACTAAAATTTGACAACGGGAGCGTGAAGTCGACTTTCGTTTGTTGTCTCGAAGGTTGTTGCTTTTTTTGCAGTTCAATAATTGTTTGATTGGTTGTTTTGTTCTGTTGTTGCCAAGTTTGCGTGTACTATCGCGTGGCCGTGCCGTACAAGGGTTCGCGCGCCGGTGGCTGCCGTCGCGACTGTGCAGCTTCGAAAACGTTCAAAGCACACGAAACCCTCCGGCTCCCGCGGCCACGCGGCTACTGAGTCGGCGCACTTTGGCCGCGCGGCTATCTTCTCCTTTGCAAACAGCTGCCTCCCACCAACCTTGCGACCCACCGTCCAACAATCTCTTTTATAAACTCTTTATTTTCGTAGATTATTAATAAACAACTCAAATTGATCTGTACCTGAATCTACTTCGAAATATCCTATCAAATTTCTTAGATTTTTAATTACGATTTGCAAATTTTACTACTCGACAGATTTGGATCTGCAGAACAAAAACAAGTTTTGAGAAAGAAATAAAAATATAAATTGAACATTTTGAAAAAAAACTGTCATTGTGGTGTAGATGTGAGACTGGTCGTTATCACCAATTTGAAGGCATAATTTTGCCTCTCACATATGAAACAAAAAACACTCGGGGTTTGTTCTTTAGGGAGTAAGAGCGGATAATAAAAGAAGGGGGAAGACGAATACAAGTCATGGAGACAATGAAACAATTTTTGGCAACTTTGAGGTACGGTCTCTGTTGTAACAAAAGCAAATATAGTACACTCACGACGGCTCACAGAGAGAATAAATTCTTCAGCTCGTCTTCTGGGACCAGTCATAATTGAACAGTTTCGGACGTTTTACATGGTTCGAATCGGTTGATTTCCACAAATCAACGAAATTTTTTGTGACATTCATTGTAAATTTCAAGATGATGAAAATTTTGCCACCACAGAAATCCAATCACTCCTTTTTACATTCCAGATGTGTAATTTTTTTCTCGCTTTTCAATGGAAGACAAAGGAAAGCAACACTAGAGTGAGAGACATTTTTCGGCGAAGTTTTAGGGTGAGGGCACAATCAGAGCAAAGGTAAATAGTGCATACTCTTGACAAAAAAAAGGGAACGATTTCTTCGGTCGGAGTCTTTTGGGGAGCTTTTAATTGACTCTGCTTTGTGTTTCGGGTGTTTTCAACCGCGAACGAAATAAAACTTTCAGCTCGGCGTTACAATTAAAACTTTTTTAATCGAAGTGCGAATTAATATTTAAACAAAAAAAGGGCAGGGAAACAGTGGAAAAGCGTTCGAAAAAGCGCTGGCAACATTTTTCATCACGTAAGTGACCGGGTTCTGGAAGTTGTATTGACAGTTTATATTTGCTTATAGTTTCAACTCCCTATCAAGATTCGCACTTGGTGAAAGGTCGAATAAACTTTGGGGTTGATAAGGACCGAGCACAATATGTACCAAGTATGTCTGCTGTATCACTTTCAGAAGTGTACTTCCTATTGGTAACATCGCGTCAAGTCGAAACCGCGGGATGCAAAAATGTCGTCGACTGACAAAATAAATTTGATGATGATTTTTGGAGTGGCCGATTGTTGTGCGTCTGGTAAAGTCGATGTATTGAAAACATTGTCAACACAGCTCGCCACCTGTTGCGCGATTTAGCGACGGATTTTATTCCCCGTTATATTTTGCACATATGTGATATCGTAAATTCACATATCAGATAGACATTGGGTGTTGATGAAACGCGATCGCAAAATATGACTGCAAGAAATTGAAAAACCAAAAAACATTAACATTCTTCAAAGAACGTTTCTTATTACGAGATTAAATTTTCTCCCTTGAAAATTTTTCATCTTCTTTAGTTTATTAGAAAAAAAAATCTACTTATTAATTTGTTTCTGAACTAAACAAATAGATGAAAGTTAAACAAAAGATAACAAAAAACTAAACCGAAGATTAATTCAGAAACATAAACAATAGTTCGATTAAAATGCGCCGGAGGAAAAGAGGAAGGGAAGAATCGCATGATTCGTGGGAGTTGTTTCGTTGTGTTGTTGATTTTTGCATAATTTATCAAGGTTGTTTGGTTAAGCGAGCCGTTAGGGCGAGTAGGGTGGCGCAGGCAGCGCGGCATGGGGCGACAATTTCAGACACCCTTCGCCAAGATGATTAGCATGCTCGGCAGGGACGCAGTCATATCTTACATTTTTAAAAAGTACGATTTTAACACTTCACTGATAAGCAAACACAATTTTTCCCATCCTCATCATCCGGTCCTCATTTTTATTTCTCCATCTACCATCTTCACTATATCCACACGACAAAATAAGCCAGAAAAAAAACCAGCTACGGAAACTAAACGAGGACAGAACAAAATTGAAGTAGATTATTGTGCGGAGATAAATTTAGAATTCTGAGATGCAAGCTACTAACTGGGGGGTGAAGGATGAACAGGCATGAAGTATACCTGGCGAGAATACACCTAGGGCAATAAAGAGTACAACAATTTGAATGAAACGAGCATAACCCCGGCCCTGAAAATACGATATGCGTAAGCAGGCATATCGCGAAAATACGCCGCTGTTGTGTTCGGTGAGGGGTTGAGAATCGCGAGCAAGAGAGGGAGGGGGGTGTACCGGCCTATGTGCTATACTACTCGACAATAGTTGTTTACCAGAATCATACTGATCGATACTCGGTGTTTGCTATCAAGGGGAACCATACATGCCGGGCGCTACTTGTCCGACACCAAAAATAAACAGCCACCCTCGCGCGTCTACGCCGACGAATGTTGCATCGAATATTTTCTGACACCTGCAATTATAAGCTCAACTTTTGCATCGATTCGGCGAAACTTCTTTATCTTGAAAACTTTTGAAACAAAAAAGTAGCACTTCGTGATTTTTTTTTCTAGTCGAGCGTTTTAAAACAAGTGAATAAGCCGCGGTAATATTTTGATCGAAAGAATGTACAGAGAGAGGATAGCGTGAAACAGTTTTAATGTGGAATCTATGAGAGAAAGGGTGTCTCGGCAAAAGCCGTAAAGTCGCCACAAATCCTGTGCAGACGGGAACAGAATAGGGAGGTCCGGTAAACAAACAGTGAAAATAATATAATTTACAGAGGATTAGAAATGCTCGGAGATGCACGAGGCGCAGGGGGCACGGCAAAGGGTTTCAGTGCACAGAATAACTGTTTCTGGTTATAATTGATATCCTGGCAAAGCTCTATAATCCTCCCACACCTACTGCCAACCCTCTTAAATGTAGAAACCACTCCAAGAGGTAGAGATTGCAGACTCACCGTGTCACTGCATCTCCTTTATATACATTTGATTCCAACAATTTATAGACACAATATCAACACTTTTTTAACCCACCCCCGGCCAAAACTTCAAAGAGAGTAAATTTCGAGTTTTTTTTAATTCTTGAACCACATGTTCAAGTTCGCAATAATGATCGGTGAAATAATACAAACAATTAGAAACAATTTGATAATTCAATTTTTGCAAACTTACCGGTTAGCTGTTCTTTGTTCCATGCTCAATTTCGACGTTGAACTTGGACTCGTACACTGGGTGGTAGTCTACAGGCCTAAAACAAAAGAAAACTTTGTTAGAACTTGAGTGTATGGTTTGTTTTGTATAGAATTAAGTGTAATGAAACTAATCGATGAGGGTAAGTGGTAAACGAGCGTAAGCCATAAACTGGTGCAAAAAAGTGGATGAATACTTAAACGAAAGGTCTAGAATGAGGGTAGTTTTTTTTACTCAAGATGTCTACGGTCAAGTCAACTCGTTTAAGTTGGCTAATAAAGGATATAGACTTTTTTCTAACGGCTTAAACTTTTATTTTTCATTTTAATTTCTAGTTTATTTTTTTGATTTTACATCGACCAAATTCAGGAACCAAACTTCTGACTTTTTAACAAGATAGCTGACAGAAACTTTGATTGAAAAAATGTATTTTGAAGTTGGAAAAACGAAATCGTGTCTTTCATTAAAAAAAATAGTTGTCCGCATTCGTGAAAAATAGAATCCCGAAGACTTGTCTGTCATGTCAATTGACTGTGCAAATTCAATCCATCAATAGATGCTTTATACAAAGTGCACCCCTCAGTTAATGATAACGACCCCTTTTACCAAGACAACAAAGGATTGAAGCGCTCCACAGACGATTGCATTATATTCCACTGTCGCCATCGTATACGTCACTGAATATACTTCTTTTGCCTTTTGAAATCTGCATTTTTCAACAACCATTGATAGGCTACTGTCAAATAATGCAACTCCAAAAACAATAGATGTTTACTCCAAGGATGCTTGTTTGTTATTCCAAAAATTGCAAACAAAAAAAAGCGCTGTCTATTTGTTTGTTTTTTGTTTTCATGTTTTCATTTGATGTCAATTCCAAAAAAATCGTTTATCCGAGTGCGGAACAATTTCGAGTGTTACAAAGGGGTAAAAGTCATCAGAGAGCCGGAGGGGTGATGCCGCGAAGACTTGCAACCCTCGGACCGATCCCCCACAGTCGCGAGAGAAATTTCTAACTGATTTACGGGAAAACAAGACTGTTTAATATTTCTCTCGTTCTCTTGGCGCCACTGTCGACTGCCGACTTAGCTAACTTATTTAACCCGTTGGAGCACCACATTTATTAAAATTTCACGCGACAGGCCAGTGATGTACCCATTAAAAATTTCAACGATTTCCTCTCTGCGAGCACGATTTACGCGATTCATTAATAAGTTAAGAAAACCCGTCGCGGGATAACGGGGAACATGAAAAAAGAAGCCACGATGCGTGTACAAATCGTTGTTTCCCGAAAGTCTCGTTTGCAAATGAAGTTGGGTGTCCAGAGATGATTTCACCGGTTCGTTTCGCGGCGGATCAGTTTGACTGATCGTTTTTGCGCGAGAACTAATGAACGAGCTTGACAAATGCAAGATGTTTGTTCGATGGCAGACAAGTTGACCTTATTCATGCGGCTTATAAATAAGCGCGTACCATCAATCAGAGAGCGCACATCTCAGATGTCCAATAATTACATTACCTTGGTGAAGAAAAGAAAACAAGAACAAGGTGGAAAAGCACAACATATCTCACGACTGTGATTACGAGTCTCGGTTTCAGTTTGATTGATACGTTTGCGGGCTTGAACCGCGGGCGCAAGTGCTCATATGCACTTGCACATAATTTAAATTTAAGCCATCCGTCATTTTCGAGTGCGCCGGCAAGAGCGGAGTTTCGGGGATCATTAGCACGGCGCCTTGCAAGCAATACCACCGGGAAGAAAACCCAAATTTCAAGTGAGCCCGAAGTGAGGGTCGAAAGGATGAGAAATACTCTGCTACATTACGAGACATCCGTCCGCTCGGCACTAATGATAATTAGAATGTTGAGATAAATAGAGGGGGCGCGGAGAGACACCGCCACTGTAAAAGACAGACAAGGTAATTTAGAAAATACATAAGTTATGTACTATCAAACCGCACCACTTGCCACTGACAAAACGATCCTGCATACCAAATTGCTTCAAATAACTGTCTCACCGTCAATTTATCAGCGCCAAAATTTTGCAAAACCGAATTATGTTTAAGATTTTTTTTCCTGACCATTTTTTGCCAGCAATTTCGGACAGTACGGATGGCACGGTCGTTTGTTTTATAGATGAAGAGACGGTATTTATTATATAGACGATAAAAGGTGTCACATTTATCTCAAAAGTTTAGCCACTGGAGGCGCGGGCGTGCGAAATGGGGACGTTTCTTCGCGCGCGGCACTTTTTACGAGAGCGTGCTGCGTGCATCCTGGGTATGGGGGGGGGGGGGACATAACAAAAGTTATCCGAATATATCAGAAGGGATGGAAAAAGCTTGGAGTATGTTTGCGTTGGGTCGCGCGATTTTTATCACTTCCGAACGGAAATACAGCTCGCGGCGCACATCGCCTCGTCGGCAGCAATATTGCGCGACTTAATTGCGCCGGTTCTGGCAGGAGCGCGCTAATATAAATTGGTAAACTGCGACAGTCTGATAAGGAGCTCGGTGCCAAACGAGATTCACTGACACGGTTCTCCTTGTGCCGCGATCCCAGCGGTGATACTTTGTCTCGCGTGACTCTTGCTCTTAATTAACGAACGTTATAAATAATTTCGGTCAGCTGCGGTAATTTCAATGGTCTAGAGACTTTATAAAAGATGAGTAGCAACTTGTCCCGTGCTAAGCGTTGTCTAAGTTTTGGTTTGTTTACAGCGGCACCTGCGGAGCAACTTGGAAACGTGCAGAGATCAGTTATTCAGATCTCAAGTTTTGTTCCGGCACACGTGTGGAGAAGAAACCGAAACGACTGTACGGTTGGAACTCGTCTGAAGACGGTAACGAGACGGCAGAGGTCAAATTAGCCAAGAGGGACTTCTTAACAGCTGAACGAGAGTACGGGAAGGGGGATGAGGCTCTACACGCACCCGACCACTCTTGCGAGACAATCCGCCCTCTTATGCCTCGGTAACTCCGTCGAATTTGTAGTTAAGGTTGTAAACGTAAACCTGGGAATTCGTCCCGTTTTGTCTAACCCCTTGGAGTCATGCTCGCGCGACAGCGCTGTGCAAACGTTCGGCTGTGTTTGCAAAACCCTTCGTCGCTGTTATGCCGCTGCGTGTTTCGTTATCCGACCATTAATACGTCTTGCAAAACTTTGGCGCACAAAAATTTACGTGATTTAAAATCGCCCGGATCGTCTAACAGATCAGGTCGCGCAAGAACTAACTTCTGAACGACACATTCGCTTTACCCAGTCGCTCTTCCTTGACGCATTAACGGCCGAGCTAAGATTTCACGTTTATTAACCTTACAAAAAAGTCACTTTTGAATAAATAACTACTTGAATTTTTACAAACCAAATTATCAAGATTAATCACATGCAAACCGACGACTTTGGCGTGAAAGTAAAACTACAGACTCGTGTTCAGAAGGTCGGGGGTTCGAATCCCTCTGCCGAATAGTTGGAAAATGTGTTTTAGTTACGTTCATTGTAAAAGGCAGTTGTAACATGAGTTTAAGCTTCTTTTTTTTAAGATTAATCAGATACTAGCGAAGTAGAGACGCCTGAAAGCATAGCATGCAAAAATAGAAATAAGAAAAAAGGTTGCTGGAGAAGGAGAGAGTAAAAAAAAAGTGTTTGCATATGCATATCAGCGATGTTCATGAATAGTAGCCACTTAACGTCCTCTGTCCGCAAACAATTAATCCATTTAGCTGAGCGCAGCAACCGTAAGTCTTGTCCTAAATGTTCCGCCCAGAACGTCCCTTACAGAGTAGCAGTGTGCGGCGGTGGTGGGCGCGCGCGCACACATGCGCTCGTGTTTATTTACGTCATGTGTACGGATAGCCGTGTCTATATCAAAGTTGAACCACAGCCGAAACGTCCACGGGAAATGGTCGCGGATATTGGCTAAAGGGAGCGCGTTGGAACATAAAAAGATCGCGTCGCTACCCTCGGATTTATGGAAGCATTCTGTACATTCGATATTTTCTATTGTCGATCGCCCTATTTGTCTTATTTATGTTTCTTTTAGGGCGCTCTCGCCGGGCTTGGCCACTGTCCACGCCGAAGTTCGCTTGTTTTTCGGAATCCACTTGCCACTCGCCGATATAGATGTATCCTCCCCGGATGATTTAGATTCAATATGTAAGCACATGTGTCATTCAAGATAGCATTAGGATAACGTCTCGCTCGCTGCGCAGTAACAATTTTTCCTCCGGTATAATCGCTTATAAGCAATTTTGTTAGCGATAAAATCGGCCAGCCGAATAATTTTGCCGCGCTTAAAATTTGTCAACGATATGGAGGCGACATTTGTATCTAAATAAACGTATAAAGGGCGCAAAGTTGCGGGTAAAAAGCCATTTTCTGCATAAACGCGTCAAGGTGAGGTTGGAAAATTCCTCGGGGTCGCGGTCTGAGACGTCGAAATCACCGGCTGCCAGTTATTATAAATTGAATGCCGAAGAAGATGAGAAACCGCGCGCGTAAAACGCCGGGGCGATAAAGGGAAGGAAACAGTTTACGACGCTGCGTAACTCATCTGACAAATGCTTGTTTCATCGGCTCATAGAAAGATGATATTCACAATTTCCGTCAATGGGTATTTGCTTAAACCTAATATCGCTTCAGAATCAAATTAAATTCCGCCGTCGCGCGCGACTCTCAAAAGTCTCTCTTCTATCCGACCAATCGATAAAACTAATTCCGTCTTATATGCATGCCTCGCGCCTCGCCACGTGTGTCTCGCCCGAGAAAACTCCTCAAAGAGGTAACGTGTCCGCCTGTTATATTTGGCTATCATTTTCACCCTCCTAGTGTTTCCTGCTGATTTAATAGAAGGGACGCGCCTTGCTTCCCAGTCCTCGAACTGACTATACCTGCTTAGATCGGACGGTCCAAATCCCGAACCTTTCAAGACTTTGCTAAACCTAGAAAAACATCTTGTAGACAATCAGCTATCTATTCTATTTGTTAGAAAACTGTAGAAGGCAAAGGGCGAGTTCATTTTAAAGATGAAATTTTTTTCCAACAGATTGGTACATGTAAGATAATGGCCCGTATTCTTCGAGACGGCGGAAAGAAAAGTCGAAATAGTTGGTGGCACGAGCCAGGACAATGTTTTCGAGATAAGCAAGTGGTCTGGATGGGTGGATCATCGGGGTTTGCACGAATTTGAACGAAGAAAGGGTGTGTCGGACGACCGTGTCCTGTCATGTCCGATAGCGATATACCTTGGGTTCGGGCTCCCTTGAAATATCCCGAACTTGGTCGTCTAATTGCATAATAGGATGCCCGCATGTTGGAATGAGAAGATGACAGTCGAAGGGATCTGCTAAAGATGGAAATGTAAATGGCATACATGATGGACGACACGTTTCGGGATTAGTCTTGTGCTGCGAAATTTCGGATGTTACACATTCGGCTTGTCTGACTCTCTTAGCAGCGAGAGGTTTTAATCGCGACGTCCCTCTGTGCGAAAAAAGGTGTACTGAGTTATTTTGATGGACGCGGTGGTTGTCAATTATGCGAACTATGCTGCGCGCGAGATCTGATATTTTGAAGGCAAGTGATGAAAAGTACAGGCAAACTCTCGTAATGGACGGGGTTGCGCGCCGGAATTTAGACTGAAGAATTTTTTCGAGAGGAATACCAACAGGGTGTTGGACGGAATTTTTCATCGTTACGCCCAGCGTGAAGAACAAAAAGGCGCGCGTCGGCAAATAAATACAAATTGCGGGATTACTCGATCCTGCAAAAGTCGATATCGGCCCACATGACAAGCTCTATTTTAGAGACAACTCATAAATTGTCGCTCCTTTTTTCTCATCCGACCGAGACACTTTGTCATAAATAAAATATCAACTTTGCTCACAGACAAAAATTATCTCTCGCACACTCTCGAGCTCTCTCTCTCTCTCTCTCTCCAACTTTCGTCCGCACGATTTTGTAAATCACAGAATATTCTATCTCGGATGCTCGATAAAAGAAAATCATAGACAAAGTTAACTCGCGCCGTGCACGCTCGCGTAACCGCACGTTATTATGCAGATTAATCGATCGCCGATTAGCTATACGATTTTGCCCATAAATTCTTGTTTTGATGTACGTCCCTCTGTTATTAGTTTACTCGCGAAAACATTTTTTCTCTCTCTCTCCCTTCAGTTTTATTATTATCTTCCGATCGATATTTTTTGTAAGATTAAACTTTTTTTTTATTATTATTATTGTTATTATCATAACAAGTCGCGATGAGGCATCATCAAAGATAATTAGCGAGGGAGAAATGTTTCACATGACATAGTTTGAATTTGAAAGTGAACCTATAGTAACGTAATTTATTGATTATTTAATTAAAAACTTTCGAGGCGAAGCGTACGAAGACTAAAAAAGACGATATGAACCTTAAAAAGTGGTGTGCAGTGAAAAAGAGGAACGACAGTGTTTCAACTCCTCCTTAAATTGCACGAATAATAATGCTCGCCGCAGATTTTCGGTTTTTACATTAATTAAATATTTTGCAATAATGCCACGACTGGTATTTCCCTCGATTATATTTTATTAGATAATATTACAATGTCGTTTTTTCATTGAAATGTCACATCTGCTTTTTTACATTGAAAAAAATTTGATTCAACTTGAAATGAGAATGAAAGGATTGAAAATTTGTGATACAGTGCTTTGAACGAAATAAGCCGCCTGATAAATTATCTTTCTTACATTGATTAAATCACGCACCCCGTTATTAATACACAAATATGAATATTTATGTACAATAATTGAGTTTGAGAAATATCACGGTGGTCTAATTAAGGAAGAACAAAAGCTCGCAAAGCACTGTAATTTAATTTATGCTAATAAGAAATGCGGCCGGGGCAAAATATATATCACCATCAGATAGAAATTTTACGTGTTAGATTATTTATGCCCGCGTAACGCAAAATTATTCGGCATAACGTCGCTCGGCGAATCTGAAGAGAGCCCGTAATTACACTTGAGTTTGGGAGAAAACAAACAACACCAATTTACACGCGAATAATATAATGTATTCATATCATTCCCGTTTGCAAATAACAAATGAAAACTCCTTCCGAGTCTCTGGGCTAATAGTATAATTCAATATGCACTAAGAAAGTGTATGGATTTCGGGACATGCAAATATCTTTAATTCGCCCGAGCCCGCGAACCATCTGCGAAAACCAGGTGATTTGAATTTTCGATATAGTTTTCAAAGAACCGACAAAAAAATACACCTTTTGAATGTTTGTTAAAAAATATTCTTTGCATTCGTCGGGTTGATCATATCGGCATGCTATTTAAGTCCTGATGAGCTTCGATCTGGTAAGAATTCGTGGCAACTTGCACGGAGCTCGCGAATCAAATCGACACTTGCAATCAAACTCGTAGGCCAACAAGACGGCCGTGGAGGTAAATTAAGAGACGACCGTGTGGTGGATGACGACTCAAAGGCCTGGCAAGGGTTTTGTGCTTTGGGTGGGGGCCCATTACTGTCAGACCCTTTGACGCAGAAAAAAGAGAGGAAACGAAAAAGTGAGAAGGAAAGCTCGCATGTTTCATTGCAATCTGTAATATCGATAATGTTTTCAGCATTACAGAAAGCCGCCAACCAATTGCGATTATCTATCAGATACTTGATGAGTCTTTGTGTCCTCTTTTTTTCTATTTATAGCTAACAATCCTGACGAAAGTTGGCACTGTCGTGCATTTCGACACCTATTAATCACTCGACTTTTTTATCATTCAATCAAATTTCACTAGTCAGGGTAGAGAAACGGTAAAAAGAAAAAAAAGAAGCCTTTTTCCCCCTTCTTTTTTTTTCAATTCCTACTACTTGCTGAGATTATTGAGAACGTAAAGGGGGTTATATTTTGAAACTCGGCGCGAATCCATCATCTTTTTTAATCCTCACAAAATAAAGCAACCGATCAACACCGTTTAATTATGCGCGGCAAAATGCAAAAGATAGAAGGGCCGCGGCAGCATCATCGTAAATTAGTGGCTGGAGTTCACCACCCTCGGAACGGAAAGAAAACGCGTAATGAATCAAAAGTCGCCACCCACCCGCGCCCCAACAACAGTCTCGTCGTTACGACATGACTCAGGCACCGAATCGGCGCCGCTACAGAAGAACAATTAAAATATGACAATCGTTAGATTTAATTATTGGGACAAAGGCAAATGGGCACCCTCTCAAGAAGAATGCTGCGCGAAGCTCAAAACTTGAAAGACATTACAAGCGTGCCAGAAAAAAAAGGGGTATGGATCGTTTTCATCTCGAGTCTTCAAATGTGCAGCCACCCTCAACAACTCCTGTATTAGTCCGAGTTCAAGCATTACAAATAGTCCAGTTATCTCTCTCCTCAGACCTTCAATTAATAACATCAGTTATAGCGCAATCATGAAATTGGCCTGGATTTTAGTACCGCCAATTACAATAAAGCAAACTTTTTCTCTTCTTTCTTTTTTGTTTTAATAGCTTTGTTGTATCGTGTCCTGGTAAATAAATTTGTTGTACACGATGCCAGATAAGCATTATTGCCTCCTCGGGCAGAAGAAAAAAGACAGGCAGAAAGAGAGAAGAAACGCGAGGGTACTTTCTTTTCCATCTTGTCACGCCATGTTAATGATCTTACAAAGTTACGAAGACAACAACGACTGACGAGCAAACAAGAATGACAAAAGCTCTCGTTTCAAGTCAAAATACACGAATGAAGAGGACGCGAGCTGCAGTACACTTAAAACTTTTTAAATTTAACCCCATCCACCCCTGTAACTAGCTGCTCAGAAGGGGGGTGAACAAAATATATGTAATAGACACGAAGTCTCTTGTAAACTAAACAAATTTATATACCTTCATCACAGGCGATATCCTTGCAAAGTTTTTTTTTTGCCGAAACTTGAAAGACAATGAGCATAAATATAACAGACCAGCGTTTCTTCATCGAATAAGAATTGATCTCTGCGATAGGAATCAATTGTTCGTGACAAAACTTTCTGCCGGGGGTTAATTTTGGAGGGAAACATAACACAAGTCCTTTCGTTTGTAGATGGAAAAGTTACGCCACACCGGATGACGCTATTTATTATAATCGAATGGAACTAGGATGTTATTTTTTGTATTTCGTCTCGCGTCGCGATGCTCGCACACCCATCGCACAATTTGTATCAAAGGGTGAAACGACAGCGGAAGTTTTCCAATTAAATGTGGATTATATCGCTTTGTCTCGGGCATTGAATATACATCGATACTAAAACCATCTCCTACAGCGCTGTCTCCGCTCCGAGACTGAATATTTCCCAATGGATCATCGAAATTTCAGTCAACATCGTCTCCCGAATGCCATGGCACGAATGCTAGGATTAGGAGCTTCTGCTTTTTTAATTCGATTCCCTCACTTTCGTACAATCGCGTTATCTTGTCGGGTCCGTGATCTGCAATTTTTTTTTCAAGTGCCCAACTGAACAAACAGCGCTGATGAAAGTTTAATTGATTTCCCTTTTTCAGCTGTACTTTCATTGTTTCGATGTCTGCATATAAACAAACAGTGTAAAATCGATATTGTTCTCTGTTTAACACTGTTTAAATTTTTAACCCATTCCACGACTGAGGTTCAACAAATCCAAGGATGGGTTAAACTTTTGTTTTCAATTTTTTAAATGGAAATGAATAAATTAGATTTTAAGGAAGCTTAGTTTTATAATTCGCGACACATATAAGGTAGCGAATATGGCAAATCGATCGAGCAAATTATGGCACTGGGTCAAAGAGGGGTTTCGAAATAAAGCGAGGGTGCAGTTCGTCTGAACGAGGGGGAGAGGCAACGTTCGGAATATCATACGCCCAGTTGCAATTTCGGGTGTCTAAGTAGCAACTAAAGTTAGAAGAGCGATTTTGCGAAAGTTCAGTCGTTCCCCCCTTGAAAGAGAAACAAAAATAAAAACATCTAAAAATCAGACCTCAGAGAAACCCTTGCTCGGAAAGATTTGGTGGAAGTTTTATAATCCATCGTTAAGTCGGACTAAGTAAGTTTGGCGTCTGCGTCAATTTATTATTACTTGTTGAGAAGAGCAGGGGTAGCTAATACTTTTGCTTGACCGATCATTTTCTCTCGAATTTTCATTATGTTTCAGAATTGAATCGAATTATCGTGGTTTTTTGTTCGCGAGGCTCTTCACAATTCGCCAGACAGAGGGAGGGGTGGCGGAAGACCTCCGGTGAGTGATGTGTGTTTTGCGCGTCATGTAAATTACAGCGGGTATATTATATTTGTGGAAGTTGGCGAGATCGGGAGAGAGCGCGTAAACCGACGTTTTCAATATACGCACGTGTGCGAGTCGTATATATAAAATGACGAAAAGAACGAATCAAGAGAGTGCGAGTGAAAAGGAAAACGCGATGATACGGCAAAGCTGAGGGCATGCTTCTCGCATGGATGATCACCACATGTAAATGCTCTTTGCCTCGCCGCGATGAGTCTACAGTCAGAGAAGAGATTCTCCCTTTTGTTTTTTCCATGACCAGAGACACGCAATAGAAACTGCATTATCGTCATGCGAAATAATATATATTTCAAAAGAGCGAGAGAGAGGGAGCCAACAGACAAAAACACAAAGTGGCTTTTGCGAATTAACTTCCGGTGAAGTTTCGCACAAGAGGAGTAGTGGTGTTTCCCGCTGATGGTACATTTACACAAGACTCGAAAAAAAAAGACACGACTTTCTGGATTTCTCGCGTATAATTTGGCGAGCCGCGAGAAATCCGCTGAAATCTTCGTGTTTGATCGCGAGATTCTACAAACACCCAAACTCGAGTGTTTGATACACACATCCCATTAACAGGGTATAACGTTTGTCAAAAGACACGCAAGCTTCGCAATCATTATCCGTTTGTTTATCCATGCAGATCCTTCGGATGAATTTCTTCTTGCTCAACAACCTCCAATTCATCAATTAGACTTTAAACGACCCTGCAAAAAAAACATAAATATAAAATCCACTTCTTTTATATAATCCAAATCATAACTACTTAAATTCAACAATTTCTTACTTTTTCCCAAGCACCAAAATGCAAAACAAGTGAATCCAATTGTTTTGTCTGGAAAAGCACCGTCAGCGAAAGAAGTAAAATCCGAACACTTGGGAGTTTATAAGGATTTTGGTCTATTGACCAGAGGCTGAACTGAGTGAGGTAGTAAACAAGCGAGCTAAACACCGAGACCTTTTGCTATCTTTCGTCTTTGGGTTTAAGCGGAGCTTTAACGACCCGCGGTTGTTTACCAATTGGCAGAAAGATACTTGTCGCGAAACAGGGCTAATTTATGTTATGCATACACTCGCCTGGTATGCGTAACTCAACGATAAGTTGCGGCTTATGATAAGGAAAAATTTATCGTCGCTGTTGATGTACATTGAGAGCGGTAATTTGTGGATTATTAATTGAATAGAGGACTAGCCCGGGATCATTACCGACGTCGGTTTTCATTAAAAGCACACAATTCTGCGTGCGCTGTAACAGTTACTCCGAGTGCAACAATAATTGCATCGCCGGGCGTTCCGGCAATTAAAGTCACGAAGCTTCGGCGATGCGCGCAGCATTGATATAACAAGAGGATGAGCCGGCGATACACAACAACGCCCTCTACAAAGTCAAGCATAACGATAAACTTGTGCAATGATCGTTCTCGAATATTAATTATACCGAATAAAAGTTAAAAGCAAGCAAACATTATACGTGAGTATTAATTACTCGAAAATGTGGCGCTCACGGCATTTCTTTGAAGGGCTTTACATCCGTGTGTGGTCTTGTCAAATACAGAATCCAGAGTACATTCGTCTGACGAATGGGTCAAAAAGCTTTTATGCTTCCACCTTTAACTCACTTCGTGCCGGAGAAACGCACGTTCTTCTCTCTGTTAAGCCCCGGCCGCTCCCATCGTTTCCTCATTTCCTCATTCTCCTCCTATGTAAATATATATGTGCTTCTATCTGTGCTAACACGGTATTTTTCACTTCGCCTTCCACCGCCCAAATATGTACAAATATTTTTTAAGAGCCAACCACGCACCACCGCTCAGCTATTCCTCCACGCACACGTCAACCTACTTTTCACAACCCCTTTTTTCGTCGCCAAGAAGCTTTCTCTCAAGCACCACAAAAAGCATCACAAAGAAAAAACAAAAAAAAACCTTCAGTCGTGTATTTGTTGATCCTACGACAAATCTTATTTCAGGGAATAAAAAAAGACGAGCTGAAAAAGAAGCTTGTTCTTGTGAGATAGTACAAAAAAGTGTTCATCGCTTTATCAAGTATCGGCGCCGGTGATACATATGCAGACTCGGTATCTTCGACTCATTCTTTTCGAGCTTACCTCTGGATTCAGATAAGAAACAGAGCGCGGTAATTTAAAGGGCCGGAATGGGCCGATAAAAGGCGTCTAAACTACTGGTTATTAGTGGCCAAATACTTGTCGGGTGTTTAGACTTTCGATTTCGTTTGTTAATACGAAAAAAAAGTGGTCGGATTATTGTTTATCCTAAAAGTTGTTGCAAAGTTGAAGTTAGAATGTATCAGCAAGCTCCTCCAAGTCAGACAGTAGTCCATTTTGAAATATCAATCGAGGCAATTCGGTGCACCTGTTTCTCAAACGACACGAAACGTGTAACTTGAAAACGAACACTTTTCAAGACCCGGCGGGGACAATGAGTTAGCGCGATAATTCGCAAAAGGACTGAATGTACAGGCGAGCTATTAATGATGTCCATCACTTATCGCGAAATCGCCAAACATTATCGTTAATAACGTTGTCAAGCAAGGCTACCAAGTTGCACGAAGCGAGACGAAAATTAAACATAAGCGATGTAAATCGAGTTTGCCATAACGAGTGATCTAGTTAAACTCTAAACAAGCTCTCTGATGCTGTTTCAATTAAGTTCTCATCCTAAACTAACTTTCAATTAACCTATATCCAAAAGTTTCCGGACGTTGGTGCGTGTTTTAACAAATGATACGAGTGTTCCAGGGCCTCCGATATGCTCGATCATGTTGGCCAATTTGTAGCCTGATTAAAAGTAATGATCGTTGTACTCAAGACGAAATCAGTTGGCCAAACAAGAGTCCGGGACGTCTTTATCGGGGGCTTATTTCTTGACCGAGTATCGCAATATGCAGCATCACTTTTCTCGCTAAAGACGCCAAGGGTTAGCCGAGCTAACGGTCGAGTTAATGAAGGGTCGCATTGCCAGTTAATGCTCAGCTGTTACATGTAATTCGCCTAATTACCAAAACCCTTGGACCCGGCAACTAAGCGACAGTTGTTCGAAACCAATGATGCTAAACACCGCCGCACAATTCTCCTTTGATTTTGTACTTTTAAGATCTGAAAGAGAAAAATAAAGAAGTGAAGAAACTGAACTTTTTTTTTTAATTTTAAAGACAATGTTTCAAGAAATAAAATTACCTTATTGAAGACGTTTTTTGATCTCTGGTAGCAGGAGGAGTATGATGTTGAAATTGGCGACTGTAAAAAGGTGCAAAAAGTGGGCTCACAAAGAGAATTCCACGGGTAGGAAAATCATAATTCTTTTGGTTGACAAGATAAAATCTGCAGCGAGGTTAATAATTAATCATACAAGGTATCTCACATAATCCTTAATTCGAGCAATGATAACGGTAACGACGGTCCTAAGCCGAACAAATGAAAGTATGGGTTGAGGCAGAACAATGCATAATTAATAACGTTCCCGAAAATGAGGTGATGATGTGTTTAATATCTGGCAAGCTGGCTGGGTCAATTTCCACCCCTAAAGAGAGCAGTTAACAAGAGCTTTTGAGCAATAAGCGAGTCTACAAGCTTTGGGAGGCAACGCGAGACGAACAGAAAAGCAGCACTGGTCAGCACAAACAGCTCGCAAAAACACAGCGACCCCGGCAGGCTTCGTTTTCCCTCGGCGTGGTCTTCGAGACCCTTGTCTAGCTGTCCCTCCTCTCTCTTCCAGAATCTAAGCCCATCGACGCTCTGACGTCGCTCTCTCGCTCAGCCAAACTTTGCTCGTCGCGCTTCAAGATTATACCCAAGTTGGCCTTCATTTGAATAATGTAGACAATAAAGTATATGCAATGAGCTCGAATGAACTTGGGATCCATTCGCGAATGTTATGAAGATACGAGTTTTAAGGGTACTTGTGTGATTTGCTGCGCAACTTGAAAGATATGCCTGCAACCTTACGGCTCTGCTGCGACGCAATCAATTTTCAACCTTCTCTTAAATCCTATCCATCTATTCGAACTAAGATAATACCTTTTTTTAGCAACAACAAAAACTAACCAGTTTCGATGATTAACCCTAAAGTTGGAACTGTGAAGAAGTCTGAAGGAGTCTATCTAACTATCTGTAATTTTTCATTTATTAGATAACCTATTGATTTACAATGCAAAAATTGGGGAAAAAAAATCTGTATGCCAATCGACTCTCTTTGAGTTTTCAAGATAAAACGAAGAAGTGAGTGGAGAGGGCAAAAATAAGAGCAGTAAATAATGTAGTCGCGAAGCATTGGAGGGTCGCGGTGGGCTCATAGCTCGTGGAGTCTCACGCGTCAAAGGGGGATGAGAAGTGGGAATGAATGTAATGAAAAACTGGAACCGTTTAAATAAAATAAAGATTGTCGGTTTATTATCCGTGTGACTCATTCTTTCTCTACCTTTGCTCAGATGAAAAAACCCAAAACACAAAAAAAACCTCTACCCTAAAGCTTCCTCTACCATCAACTAATGAGCTAACTTACAAAGCAGGTGTGAAAGGTATAAACATCGCCTATTCGAAACATCTGATGGGTTTTGTAACCTATCAGTGCTGGATTGTTCGTCAAACATCCAAACGGTTTCCTTAATTGTGCAATTAAAGCCGAATTAGATCTATGCTGCTGCAACATCTGAAAGATGGCATAATAGCATCTCCAATAAACAGTTCGAGTCGTGCACGTGTTGTCACTGATTTACGACGGGTAATTAGAATCTAGTCTCCTTATTTGCCGTCACCCTTTCGGAGGAAAGCGTCGACGACATGCGAGCTTGACGCATCCTAATCTATGCTTAAACCCCTTTATATTCCAGGGCTCTACGACACTTGAATTACTGTACGCTAATGATTTCGCTTTGTTTTTGCCGGTTAATACAAACAGATTCTCCTTCTAATCACCTTAATATCAATTACCGACAAAAAATCCAATCCAGAAAAACATAAACAGCCAAGCAACTGAGTTTAGAGAAAAAAAGGTTTGGTCGTCGAGAGAATAGTGGGACCAATAAATTCGTCGCAAACGATGGTTTTCCTGAATCTTCGGGATAAGGACACAGGAGGAAATGAGTAAAAGGGCGTATTCGAACGGCAGCTGGAGCAGAGACAGACGGAAGAGGGTAGTCCGGCGTTCATCGGACATTTATCCAATTAACCGGTTTGAGCTGAGCAACCAGGGGAGGTTTTCAGGAGGACATCGTTCTTCACGTACACAAAGCCACGCTCACAATCGCAGCGTCCCCGTGTAACTAATGCTGAATGTTGATCTGTTATGTTTAATTACGGACGCTGATATTGACGGGTTGGTATGTTGGGATCGGTTCCGCTTGCTTGTACGGCAAGTTACTCTTTCCTACGGGCGTTGTTTGGCGTTGAAGAGAGGAAAGGGGTAGACGCTGCAACGCTGTCGAACCAAATGGCCAGCAATATTGTCGCAAGGGATTGCGCCGGCAAAAGGAAAGACAAAAGCTAAATTAATTATTCCTAAAAGTCGCAACTTGTTCTTCGAGACCTGGACAGTTCGTCATAATTGGAAGTGTCCTTTGAGTGCCGGTCGGTTGAGCTGGTTGATCTGCAGATGAATCGAAAATGTTAGTTTGTGTTTGGTTTTGTTGAAGGTTTCATATAGAATTCATGCGGAGAGAGGCGCAAGTTACAAAGGTGGATGAGAAAGCGGAAAATATAAGAAAATCAAGCGGAGTGAAATGAATCGGAGCGGAGGGGCCTTGTCTGCAATTTTTTATTCAGTTTCATATACACGCGTTGTGTAAATACGCCGAGTTGAAAAGAAGACAAAAAAAAGAAGGAATTCATTTAAATTTATTTTACCAAGCGGAGTATAAGCTCCGGGAAATCGAGTGATTAAATGAAATATTAAATAAAAACATACGAGTTTGCGGGCGCAAGTGCAATGCGCGAAACAATCTCGCTGAATGATGTAAATTGCAAATTGCAACGAAACATTTGGGCGGTTTGAAGAAACGGAGGGAAATTGTCGGAGGGAAAAAGTAATTAATTTTTTGAGGCCAAATTGTTTGTGAAGAATAAATAATATTCAATATTCGGTGGGTATAAATCACGGAGCGAAAGAAAATGGGGCTTTCGAGTATTGCCGATGAGCCAAACGGATAAAACGAGCTAATTAACAAGGAAAAGGATTGAAAAGAAATTTATGAGAAGCGAGCAGCGGGAACGGCGAGCGTTAAAATAAACTTTTCGATACTTGTTTGTCAGCTGCTAAGTAAAAGTCGAAAATCGTATCACCCTATTCCATTTCATCCCTTCGGTTGGAATACTTTAAAACGAAATCACGTTTTTTCTTTCGCGTATCCTCAGATATCTGAGCGAATGAATTTTAATTGCCCTTCCGGCGGCGCAGCTTTCCATTCTTTACAGCAGGAATACATCAGGCAGTAAAACCAATGTACTCAAATACGTGACAGAAATACGAATATTCAACGACGGGCAATCAAACGCGAAAAATTGCGTTTATTTTCAAAGAAGTTCATAAAGATCCACAGCGCAGACATTTCTAGATCGTCCTCCCTGATTTAAACGAGGCTTACAGACTGCTTGCAAATGCTCTCAACAATGAAACAAATTTACACTCGCTTGATTAAAACTACCAATTACAACTGCCCGATTTTTCGGCATCTTTAATTGAATGATAAATCTTGAACTTGGCGATATTCTTAATCGCATCTTGCAAAAGCTTGAGGATCAATAAACAGCGAGGCGTGGAACTTGTATCTTCATCACGATCTATGGACTCGAACTCTAGCATGTACATATACTTTGCATTGCGCGAAAGCGTAAAAACACAAATCTTGCCTCGTTTCGGATGGTTAAATTTCAGGATCTCCGTAATGGATCCCCGGATATACTTCAGGGGTGAATGTTTCCGGGGCACTGTCTGCTCTGGCCAACCCTTATTTCGCTCTCTCACGATACACCCGCATATTTTCCGCTTTTTACATTTACAGACTCGCAGTTTTTCCAGCCACAATTGGTTCCTCCAAAGCCCTTATAGGTTCCTCGTCTCTGATTTATCACACACGCGATCCATCAATTTTACATCTTTGCAATCACAATTGTTGTTTCCAAATCCTTCCAATGATAATCTTCAAACAAGTCCTGAAAAATACAACTTCATCAGAATTTTCGACAACCCATTGTTAATCACAATAAAACAACTCTTACCTTTATAAATTGAAACAGGGAAAATCAGTTTCGATTGCTGAGAATTACACTTTAGTTGAGTAAACCTTTCAACGATTTGTCGGCACTTGATTTTCTTTCATTTTTTTTATTGTTATCGCGCGTTATGTATATCTGTTTGGGTGTTTCGTTTGGTAT
Source organism: Telenomus remus (assembly GCA_020615435.1). Lineage (NCBI taxonomy): Eukaryota > Metazoa > Arthropoda > Insecta > Hymenoptera > Scelionidae > Telenomus > Telenomus remus. The sequence continues at coordinate 3,150,975 of CM036341.1, read as the reverse complement.
TCCGAAGCTGTGGCGATGATGTTTTACCGATCGAGACGTTTTGGGGAGAGGTTGGTTCTTTCTTTTTAAGCCCAACGGGGCTGTAATGGGCAGCAACATCTTGCGAAGCACTTTACACACCCCACGGATCTCTGCCCTCACCAATATTTTTGCTCCTACGGCCTCGGCATAAGCATAACATGAACAAGTGTCATGTCGTTTTGGATAAAAAGCTCGTTTGTTGGAACTTTATTCATAAACATGGCGGAACAAGAATATGTGAACATACAAATATGTTCAGACTATTGTTATGGCCCGAACGTGTTACTGCTTTAATAACAATCTTGAGAATGAAATTGAAAAGAACGACCCAGATGAAACACAAACTTTACGACTCTTGTTCGAGTCGTGTTTTATCAAACTTTTCAAAATACTAACAATAAACCAACATTTTTTCCTCATTTTATATTGATTGAATGAAAATAAATATTTCTTACTCACAACATTAGTGATTTTGCGAGAGAACTTTGGTTGCATCTCCAGTTGAGGTTTTAGTTTCTCGTCTGACCTTTTTTCCGACTTTCGTGACTTCTGAACCTAAAAAAAAAGAGATGAATCAGTTGGGTAAGTTGAATTTTATAATTTGGTGCTTTTTTGAAGGTAAAAATTGATGATTGTATAACGTTCATTGAACTCGAGTTATATCGGTTTAATGTTTTGAGAAAGCGTTGCTCTCTAAGTTAGCGGCCACTGGTGGGTCCAGTAAATCTTGGCCTCGGAACTACCCCCGCAGCCATTCTTATTCCCTCGTTACTCGCAGCTCCATTCGAAGCGGCTCTCGCCTTATTATATCGTCTTTCCACGCCATAAAATCGGAAAAGAATTTCGCCCCCAAGACAATAGAAACTAATAAATTTGATTACTGATTATTCGGTGTAATTTAAAAAAAGCAGAGTGCACTCGACATTTTTATGTACGTCGCGCAAACTTCTGCATAATAATAATTGGTGAAGAAAAAACGCGAGCGAGCGAGAGGGAAAGGACAATGAAAGGAAAGAGAGGGATGGATCGACGTGACGTTGCAAAAGTAATTGTAAGAGAGACGTGAGAGAAGGACGTATTTATGAGGGGCTTAAATATTGACTTAACGGCGTCTTTTAATGAAAATGAAATAATTGTATACGATAAAGTTTATAAATATTTTTGCATGACAAAGTTCGAGTCCCAATGCGCAACGAAGTTGGACGGGACGCGCGAGTGTTGGTGTGCACCAAGTTTTTGAGGGTGTGCAACGCGGAGTTTAAACTTTCTGGAACCTTAAATCTCACAGACTTGGCTTATGCTTCGTAATATCATAATATCGTAATATCACGAGAGCGGTTTTCGTATAATTAAAGTGGAAGTGTCTTTAAAATAGCCCTCGGCGATTGTCCCAACCCACACCTACGCTTTGACGTTGTTTTTTTCTTTGTTACTCAAACTTTTTGTAACGAGTGTCACAATCAAGTCACAATTTTCCAAGCAGAAACTCGCGAAATAACTTGAGTCTTGTTTTTTATTTTGTCAACATAATCGTCACTTGTAAACATGAGTTGCATTTGTCAAAACAAACTTTCTCGCCAATTTTAAAATAGAGAATAATTCGTTCGATTGGCCTCGACTAAAACATGACATACCCGTTAAATGAATAACACAACTTTATTTACCACTTTATTTATACCGAGGAAAAAATTGATAAAAAGTTTTCAAATAAAAAAGCTGGCATTACAATCTTGTTTCTGACCTCGATCGAATTATCACGAAGGAGAACTTTTGTAAAACAAAACAAAACTTGTGAAGTTAAATATTGTCAACAATGTAAAGAGACAAGTTTGAAATGAACATAAATATCGTATTCCTGACGATCTAATGCATTGGAAAACAACATGACCTTATTGGTCATGTTGTCGGTGACCTTGATCTGAATTAGAAGAAATAAACAAACCATTGTTTACTACCAACGAAAATCGATTCTCAAGTTTATTTACGTTATGTTGTTTTGGTTTTGTTTTGTTGCTTACGAATATAAAGTATAGACAGAAAAGAATTTACCGCCAAAATGTGACTTCATCCCTTTAAAATTCAAAATAATAACAAATTGATTCAATGCCTCATTTTACTTTAGTTTCTTTTTCTCTGAGTGTTTGTTTACACCGTTTACACACTGATTTGTGAATAAAAACGTAAACAAGTACTGTCGCATTACGAATGTAATTTGACCCTTTTATAAACTCCAGCATTTTATTCTTTTTTTGATGACAAATATTTTTGAATTTCACATTTTATTTAATACGATAAATACGATTTTGAATTCATAATTAATCAATCAAGTGAAAGTCATATAGAAACAATAAAAATACTTTTTCAACAACCGCCAATTTTTGCGCAGCAACAATGGAATCCTTCCGAAAGAGTCTCTGTGGTCTGATATCACTTCGTCACTAATTAAAGTACACTGTTTTCGTACATATTTCACTAATTAAAAATATTAAAAATATGAATTAAGGCACTCGCGAAAAAGAAATAACGAAAAAATGAAACATGATACGAAGTTTGCAAACTTGCACCGACTTGTCGAAACTTCTAGAAACCGAATAAACTATCCGACACTTGTGCGATTTTTTTAGCGCGATCACGTAAAAAACACTTACGAACAACAAAAATAACGATTTAAACACAATACCGCACTAAAAAATCCTTTGTAAGCTCGTTTAATTACCGACATTGCCCGCCAGAATCGACCCGCGCGAACGACTACCGCCAATTGGATGGTGGCGCCCTCTATGCGTGGGCGGTCGGCGCCGCGCGGGAAATTTTGACCTTACCGACCGTCGACTTTTTAAATAAAAATGTTCAATAATACAAAATTACGCAAAGACAAACAAAAAAATCGGTGAGGTCAGGTCTTGGCAACAATTAATTACTTATCATATGCTATAATTATACATGAAAAGTGAAATGGAAGAAAAAGAATAAATCCTTATATTCCGTCCTTACTGATAGTACAACTTTAAACTCGATATTGTCTATGAGTTTTGATTTTGGTTTTAAAATGTACAAATTGAATTTGATTTAAATAACTACTAACTGTTAGCTAAAATAGTTTGAATTTGAAGGATGTGAGCGCGCCAGAGATGCAGCGTTGCCATGTATCTGCAGTAAAGCCTCAACATGTGGCATATCGCGTGTCAGTGGTGTCAGTCAAGTTCAAGTGTCGTAATTGTACTTCAGTACTTTTTCCAATGAAAAAGCCTAGGTGATCAACCGCTTAGTTCTCCTAGATTTTCGCGATCAAAGTATTGCGATGCATCGTTGTGAAGATATACTTGTTTAGCAACAATAACTTCATTATTTTATCCTACTGTCTGTGTCTCCCCCAAACATTAAGATGCTGCTCGGATTCAGGATGCCGTGGCACAAAACGCGGCAAGGTTTTTGTCTCGTCCTTGCTGTTTTTTGCCTTTTAGCAACTGGAGTTTTTGGAGAAAAAGTTCCTTCGGAAAACGAGATGCTTGAAAATCTAGTCAGTTCAGAGGTTAGGTTTCATTTTTAATCTTCAGACCAAACTTTAAGTATTATTTTTCATCATAATAAACTCAAATATATCTTTGATGTATTAAAACATTTCTAATTTCATACAATATATTTTGAAAAATACTTCTTTTAAACATTTATAATTTCATATAATATTTCTGTCAAAACTTGTCGAATGATCAACAATAACTACACGAATTACTTTTTTGCTTATGTCATATAACAATTTACTTCGTTCTAATTACAGTAGATGTTGCGAAATATTTCGAAGATTAATAAATCATAGTTTAAACTGGCGCATTTACATATTTAAGTAGCATAAAAACAAATAATCATCCTAGTTCGTAGAATCACGTCTAAGTCTTAGTACAAATAAATATGATTTTTGCGTGAACATATAATTTATCATCTTAATACCGAGTTTCATACGTACATCATACATTTACGTATGAACATAACTTGTCTCAATGATGATGGTAATAGATTGCAATTATTTTTGTTATTGCAGAAATATTGTTATGAAATATCTTCCCAAAAACATAACACAAGTTTTAAAATTTGATTCTTATTTTCAGCAAACAAAAGAAACTCTGTCCTCGGAGGCCAATAACAATGTTGGATTTTTGCACGCGTTTGTAGCCTCACTTTCAGTGATTGTTGTATCGGAATTGGGAGATAAAACTTTCTTCATTGCTGCTATCATGGCCATGAAACACCCTAGACTAGCAGTATTCAGTGGAGCCATAGGAGCTTTAGCTTTTATGACTGTTTTATCCGGTAATTGATTGAGCAATTAGATGGAAAATTTTTCAATCAATATATTTCTCACCACAAAAGTTGTCGGTCTTTCATTGAATTGTTATCATCAAAATCAATCTAATGGAACGATCTATGAAAAAATTCTAGATCTTTAGCTTGCAACTGTTATTTTCTTGACAATTCAAAAAAACGTTACGCTCGAACTCTCATAAAGTTTAAACAAATATTATTTTTAGATATCATTTGATATCTTAGATACGAAATCGCTTAACTTTCATTTAACACCTATGGAATAGTATGAATCTCTGCTATCAAATAAGACGATCTGATAATCATTTTTTATTTATATTATAACTTCAAATCAGATTTTGATTTACAAAAGCACTGATCCATAAGGTTTCTACTAAATATCAAATTTAAGTTTTGACTGCATTTTCTACGATTGTATGTTAAATCTTTTATCATTTTTTACAGTGATATTTGGTTATGCAGCTACAATTATTCCCAGAGTTTATACGTATTATATTTCGACTGCTTTGTTTGCGTTGTTTGGACTAAAAATGTTACGCGACGGATATTACATGTCGCCAAACGAAGGGCAGGAGGAACTTGAGGAAGTCCAATCTGATTTACGAAAACGAGAAGATGAGGTGACAAAGTAGGCTAAGAAATTAATTAGGCTTCCGTTTGAAAAAAATAGAGAGAACGTTTGATTAAGAAACACAGTGTTTTCATTTATATATGACAAAGACTCATAATTTTAGCTCGAGAAAGAAGTTGGAGTGACGCTGGTCCAGAACCTGGAAACGGGTGTGATTATAAAAACGCAGAAGCGCAGTGCGTTTCGCATGCTCTCGCGGATTTTCTTGCAAGCGTTTACGCTGACTTTCTTCGCGGAATGGGGCGACCGCTCTCAACTCACAACGATTATTCTCGCAGCTCGAGAGGTAATTAAGATTTTTTATTTCATCTCTGTACACGTATCTTTCATTGTTCCATACGTGCGAATTAGTCATAAATATCTTTTATGTAATGATGTGTCAGGTAAATATTTGAATCTTAATTTAGACAAGTGAAATGCTATCTACATGGTTCAAAGATTACGAGTGTGAATAATACACATTTTGGTCATATTCAAAGACGATTTCGTGGAATCAATATTAACGTGACTATTACTTTTTTAGGATGTTTATGGAGTAATAGTGGGAGGAATTTTAGGCCACTCATTTTGTACAGGGTTAGCAGTCCTTGGTGGTAGAATGATAGCCCAAAAGATATCAGTCAGGACAGGTAAATTAAATGATCATTCAAATTTGTCTAAAAACTATATCATAGTATACTTTATTGACTATTGTTTTGTTTTTACAGTCACTCTGATCGGCGGGGTCGTGTTCCTCATGTTTGCACTAACGGCTTTGTTTATAAAGCCAGTCGATGAAAGTCTGTAAATACGTCTTAATTGAGACAAAAGCTCGCGAAGCTCGCACTTCGTTTTGTACAGTGTGTTGGTGGCGATCGTAGCAATAAATTTTTATACTTTTTGTTTCCAGTTTACACAGATGTTTTTTTGAGATGAATGCATTTGATGTAGGCAATCGCGTACATTTTGGACGACAAATATATTTTTTTAAAGTCACTAAAATCGACAATGTATTTCCGCTGTTTTAATAAAATTTTAGTTGTTTCAAAGAAGTGATCACATTTTGTACAAAGATTGTAATTAATTATACTAATGGTTAAATAAATAAGATTGTTCTATTCAAGCTAACGAAAATCCAAGAATATCTTCCAGAGAATAATCAAACAACATCAAGTCTGTTCTGTACATTTCTATTAGTTTTTGAAGTTGTTTGTAGCTGAGCGTCGAGTAATATTTATCTAATTTTTTGGATGTTGCTTCAATCAAGGGCGAAGGTGTTGGAAATCTAAAATGAAATAAACATAATATAAGTTAATCGGCCTTTCTAACAGAATGAATTTTCCACATTACATCTTACATTATGGATTTTGCATCCATTCTTTCCAAAATGCCTACAGCGTCTTCAGCCAAACTTTCGTACTTGCTAATTATATTGAAATTCACGGAACATGGATAGCACAGCTCCGAAATGGGTTGCCAGTGTTCATTTTGACGCCTGTTGTCACTGTCCGTTATGAAGTCAACGAATTCCTGAAAAGTTACGGTCTTGCCTGTCCTTAGAGATTCTTCCGTTGCATTTGATCTGTACTTCTGCAACACAGTTGAACATTTTTTTGAGAAAACACGCTTATGATAACTAATCTGTACTTGTTGAGTGAAATCATTGTATGTACCTTAATAATGAGTTTGCCAAAACGTGACTGAAAGTACTCATTTTTGTTCTCAAATTTGTTCCTGTAAGCTGAGAGTAACCTTTCCAAAGGATGTCGCACAATAATAAACTTGTCATATGTCTTAAGTTTTTCATTAATTTCCAACATCGTATAATTACTAAGCCGCTTAAACGTTCCCATAGCATGCGCTTGGTCCGCCGGAATTGCTAGTGGATCGTTGCCTTTCCACTTCCCCATCACTAACATTAGTATTCGTTTCCAGTTTGTACAAGCTACCTGTAAAAATGAATATCAGTATCATCCTTTATGATAGAACATAACTAATAATTGTTATACGTTCTTTGATCTTTTGTACCTTTGGAACATAGCAATACAAGAGCTTATGCATCTCATCAACTAGAAAATTGTGAAATTGAGCGGTATCGGTGATAGTCGCATTTGAGTCCTTAAAGATATTATCACAATTGAACTGCAATCGTTCTTGTCGTTCGACAAAAACCGACCTGGTCAGAGCACCAGAACTGACCCATGCTTCTGGGGGTGGCTCCAATCTATCCATTTTCAGGTCCAGTTCGTTTCTTACACTACTTGCGGCACAGTAAAACAATAACAATAGGCAGAATACTTGCAGTAGGAACCTTAATGTGTTGTCGCATTGTAACATAATTATTTGTTAAAATCTCCTGATCGATATCAAAATCTGTTGATCTGCAAACAAATACACCTGTTAATGCACGTTCTAAGGAAACTATGTTAGGAGTTATGTTGTTTGTCTTTATAATCAACTGTTTATATGTATTTATTTACATTTATGTCATGAAATTTGATAAGAATGGCACTGACACATATGACCTTGAAACAGAATCGTTCTCGAATTGAAATAATCAGTCAGTTACCTAAATTAGAACGAATCAATTTGAATAATTTCCAAGCTCACTTATCACGTCTTTGTTTATCTGCTTATTTTGATTAAATAATACTTTTATTTTTGTTGGGTCGAAGGCAAAAGATATTTTGCAAAAACTACTTACTTTGATTAATGTTTGAAATAGCTTACCGGGTTTATAGGCGTTCCACTTGTCCACTTAATGACAAATTCCATAGGGGCCATCAAGTCGACAAACGTTTGACACTATTCCACAAACTTTAACTTAACTTTGAAACAAAATCAGTGCTGTTTTAAAAACACCATCACCGCGACGCGACTTGCTCGACTTACAACTTGACATCTAATTGTCAAAGCATGAAATTGAATAAACTAATATTTAAGTTCGTGCCTTTCACAAATAACGGACTGCCGGCCGGAAACAAAAAAAAATGAAAAGTACGACGTGCCACCTATTTACCCGATGTCCGATCGGGGCCGAGCGATCATCTGGTATCCGATCAGGCCCGAATCCTTAACGATGGGCCCGAGTGGGTGCCGAACGCGGATAAACGGATAAACAACGCTGCAGTCTGCAGGCTGCCCGACGGTCTCTCGCGCTTTCGGGTGTAAGGCCCCGTTCTGTAAAACTACCAACAGCAGCAAACTTAATTCCTCATAATCTTTGAACCGCGATTGAATTTTTTTCGCTGTCAAGTCTAAAAGTAACCTAAGTAGAAATTTAAACCAGGTTGCAGTCTGCCCCAGATTTAGCCATTTAGTTATTTTTGGGCCTTCGAACTGGGGACTGGGGACCATGACGGGAACCAGCTGGAAATGTAATGGTACCAATGCCATGGGCTCAATTGGCGGGCCTAATCATGAGGATGCCCGTCATGGTCGATACTGGGTAGTCAGCTTAGAGTCTTTTTTCATGTAATAACTTGTTAAATGTCATCGAATAAGTGGAAATTATAAACAATAGAATACTAGATACAATAAGTAGATGCATTGTTACCACTACCGTCGAATGGGATAACTTTGCACACGAAGGTTTTTTTGTTAATATATAGAGCTTACAGTTAGATTCTGAGTGTAGTTTTGGTTGAAAAATAAACATTACGAATGAGATTGACCTGAAACTAGCTATATTGCTATATGCACAAAGTTACCCTATCTGAAGGTACATCATTTATGATAAAATTTGATTGTGATTGTTCACTCATATAATGTTATTGTTTGTTCATTTATAAAACGCAATTTTGTTAGAAAGTTTATTTGAAGAAATAGAAAGTCATGTAGAAACAATGTAAATACCTTTAATTTTTAACAACAATCGCCAATTTTTGCGCAGCAACAATGGGATCCTGCCATAAATATGTCTATGGTACTGTATCACTTCGTAATCAATTGAAGAATACTGATTCCATACGTATTTGACTGATTAAAAATATGGAAAATATAGGAATTACCGCACTCGCGAAAAAGAAATATAACAACAACAATGAAACATCATACGGAGCTTGCAAACTTGCACCGACTTGTCAAAACGTCTAAAACCGTATAAACTATTCGACACTTGTGCGATTTTTTGCGCGATTACTCAAAAAACACCTACGTACAACGAAAATAACTATTCAAACACAATACCGCACTGAAAAATCCTTTGAAAGCTTGTTTATTTACCGACATTGCCCGCCAGAATCGACCCGCGCGAACCTCTATGCGTGGGCGGTTGGCGTCGCGCGGGAAATTTCGACTTTACCGACTGTTGACCTTTGAAAACAAATGTTAAATGTTTGGTGATACAAAAATATGCAAAGATAGCACATAAACAAACAAAAAAGATGCCGGTTTTTCAAGATTCATGTTCTGAGGTAACTTAAAAAATAACGAATAACGGGGTTTCAACTTTTTTGTGGTTTTTCTTGCGTTTTTTGCAATCTTATTCCGAGATTAAAGTTTTCATTTTGACATTTTTCGAGGTTATAACGTCAGATTCGAGATGCACTTTGTTTTGTTTTTGATTTATTTACTATTTAAAAATTTGTTTCATTTCTAGAAAGTGTTTTTGAAATTGACTTAAAACAGTATGATGTTTCTTTAATTTGCGAAATTAAAAAATTTTCCTTTCACTTTCAGCAAATTCAAGCTCAAACGATAGTAATCATACATCCTGGTTCAATGAATCTTCGGATGGGTAGAGCGTCGGATTTAAATCCGGTTACAGTTTTAAATGCAATTGCCAGGAGAAGACGTCCAGGTGGTTTGGCACACAACGATCCATTTCTGCCTCCTTTAGTTCCAAGAGTAAGTTTCGGTTCAGAAAAAACCATCAAACAGAATTTGCAAATTCATCTATTTCAAAAATATTACACAAATCTATCATAAGCAAATAGTAATTGTAAAATTTGTTATAAAATCTAATGTTTTCTTTAATTCCAGACAAAAGAATTGACTCAAGCAATGGAAGAAGCTCGGTTACAAGTTTCTTACACTTTACAATCATGTCTTCAATCTGACGGTAGAAGAAGATACGCAACTCCTCCCCAACAAATCGCAGCATTCAATCGAAGATCGAATCCAGAAATTGTTTCACCAGCAAACACTGAATGGGTCAAACCAGAAAATGACTGTGTGATTGGAGACGACATCTTACAGCTGAACCCAGCAGACGAGTTCAACGTCCACTTTCCTTATAGACGTGGGGAACTCAATGTCCATCCCGGACCTGGTGGTAGTTTGAAATCCGTCCTAGCTGACCTGAAATCTATATGGGAATATGTTCTCTCGACGAAACTGGACATCCCATTAAAAAATTTAAAACATTACAGAGCTGTGCTCATTGTACCAGATATTTACAACCGACAGTATTTAAAGGAGCTCACAACTTTGATGTTATGCGAAATTGGGTTTGGAGCTTGCTTTTTGCTTCAGGTTTGTTTTTGTAGTATTACTTACATGTTTATCGTTGAAACATTTCTAAAATAATGTTCTTACATAATGTTTTAGGATCACGTAGCAGCAACTTTTGGAGCAGGGCTAGGTTACGCGTGTGTCGTAGACGTAGGAGACCAAAAAACTTCAGTTTCCTGTGTCGAAGATGGAATTTCTCACAGAAATACTCGAGTACGAATGGATTATGGCGGTGGTGACATAACGCAAAACTTTTTCTGGCTTTTACAAAAATGTGCTTTTCCTTACAAAAATGCTGATCCGAGTAACATTCTCGACGCGATGCTTCTAAGTCAACTCAAAAAAGAATTTTGTCATGTTGATCTAAACGTCTGTGGATCCCAGGAGAAAACGTTTCTTGTTAAGCATCCAAAAAAACCGACAGAACAGTACACTTTGCAGGTACAGACGAAAAAAAAATGATAAAAAAAGTAATGTGCGTTTGTAAATGTTGCTTTTTGATCTTTTGTTTTTCAGGTTGGAGACGAGTGTTTGGTTGCTCCTTTGAGTTTGTTCCAACCAGAACTGTTTAAAGTGACTGGATCGCATAGTGTGCATGTGCAAAAACGATACCTTGGTGATCCGGAAGATCCTCACGATGAGAGCTACCTTAGAGAAACAAGTGTAAGCATTTGGAAACGAAAAGATATTGTTGAATTTTATTATCAACTATGTTGCCTTATTTTGTTTACAAAAGTGATTTTAATTACAGCGAAGAGGTATCAAAGAGAGTTTGGAACAAACATTAGAACTACAAGAAGAGGCAGCGGCGCCTGTTGCAGCCGGGGATGAAGAGGTTGTGGTTGATAACGTCGATTCAGCTCCTACCCTAGCTAACAGAGACTTGGACGCTCCTCGAGAATTCGTTGTTGGGCCCCAGCAATTGTTGGGATTGGATCATGCTGTTTTGCAAAGCATCGATAGATGTCGTAAGTTAAAATTGAAAAGAAACAACAAATATATTCTAAATTTAACAAGAAAAAATAGAATGAACAATAATACGAAATTATAAATTTTGTTTTATTTCAGCAACTGACGATTTAAAACGTAAGATGTACAGCTGCGTTTTAGTGGTTGGTTCAGGTATGAAGTTCCAAGGGATTGGCATGTGGCTTCACAATCGAATTTCTTTACAAATTCCCTACATGTACAGAGCAGGTAATTTTAAACCTTAATAAAAATCATAAATGATAAGGAAATGAATTTAATGTTTATTGATTTGTAATTTTAAATTACAGAACAATTGGATATCATAACTCAACCAAAAGAAATGGATCCAGGAATGACATCCTGGAAAGGCGCTGCAATTCTTAGCTGTTTAGAATCTGCACAAGAACTATGGATAAACCGACAAGAATGGGAAAAAAACGGCGTGAGAGTTTTGAGAGAAAGAGCTCCATTTATGTGGTAAACGATGAACAAAAAGGTGTAAAGATTATCTTTTTTTTATTGTTATCGTACAAACTTACTATAAGTCATTGTTAATTTATAAAATGAAGAAATGTAAAAACTGTATTTATGTGATTAAACACGTACGACTAAAGTAAATCTACAAATTTAATGAGTTTCTTGTCATATGGATGGAAGGCAATTAAATCGCATTCTAACAAAAATCTGATCAAGGGCAAGTATTCTGGTGTAACTTGTACGTAAATGTCGTCGCCTCCTTTGATAAATGCTCTTGTCAGATCCTGAAAACAAATCATTATTTTTATATTATAAAAAGTGCAATTAAGGAAAACAAATTAATTCGTTATATTTTGTTCTCACCGATAATAAATCCTCAAACTCGATGTTGTCCGGAAAAATTGTCTCTGCCAAGTGGGCCTGCAAAAATTGATCTCGATTAGCCATCATATAATTACAAATAAAGTATATTTTTGCAATAAAAAACACTTTTTTACCAGAGCTTCTTTGGTTTCTTTGAATTTCTTCTCAACTCTGGCTGCAATTTGCTTATAATTTTTCTCGTTCAATGACAATCCACGATCTATAAAAGCGTTCTTCATCTCATCAATTTTTTCATTTTTTGCCCTCAGTCTACAAATACAAAACAAACAGTTATCCACGAAAATGATCGTTTGTTCATCCAAATTTAACGATCATATTATACTTACTCCTCAACCTCTTGTTTGAGTCTTTTTGTTTCCGCAATAAGCAATTGTTTAACTTCATCTTGTTTCTTAACTTCAAGTTCCAAAATGTGTTCCAAATTCAGGTGATCAGTAAGAAACAAATCCTGCTGTTCTTTCAGATTCGCTTGCACTTTGTTTATGTAATTTATCTCGTCCTGTTCTACCTTTTTAGAATCGATTCTTTTGCCAAAACTTTTGCTTTTTTCTGCGTCATCATACAGTTTTTGAAGATTGTCAATTTCCGACTTCAGAGTTTCTTGCAAAAACACCAGCACATCTTCCTCCGTGTCACTCATTTTGTTATTATTAAATTGTGAATCATTTGCTGCGATGAAGAAAGTTGCACAACTTTGACAGGTTTTGTTATTGTTTTGAAACTGAGAAACTCTAACCTATCTTTGACTTTTCCCGCGCTCAACGACTCGAGTGGTATGTGGTATCAAATGCTCTTCGTTGGTAAAGTGGGAATCAGGATAAGAGATTTAAGAAGGAAAATACACTCAAGTTCAAATGCAGCTAGAATCAAAACAAATTTCAAGTAGACGTCAATTAAATTTGTTTTTGTAAATAAAGAGATTAGAATCGGGTATTATAAGTTGAGGTTATATCGCAACCTGTTTTTAATCCTGTGACAAAGGTTAAGGATTATCGTGGATGACAGTTTTTTGTTGTTATTTTGCGAAACAACTTTACGCGAAAATGAAACTCAAATTAGTGTGGCTTCTGGGAAGCCAATTACTTTCGTCATGCTAATTATAATTAATTGTACACGATGGATCGAGATAAAACTTGTGGTAAGTAATTATTTTTCGTCTTAATTAAGCAAACTATCTAAATATACGAAAAAAACAACAACATGATTGGCTATTGTCAAACGTAAATAAACTTTTGTTATGTTTCTTGCAATTTCGTTATGGTGTCATTTGGTTGTCAAATTACCAATTGTGATTTTCGTTTTACAGAAGTTTATCTGTCTAATTGGATTGACGTAATTCTAGAAGAAAATGAGGAACAATTACGAGCAATAAATGATAATAATTTGGGATACGTTCCATTTGTAGGTAAAATATAAAACTGAATTCATCATTTACAAACATCAAAATTATTGAAAACACTAATCTAGAAAATTGTATAATTTCTTATCCTACTTTTGGTTTTAAGCTACTGCAGTTCCTGCAATGAAGATGCTTTTCGAATTATCAAAAACTTTACAAATAAGTCGCGAGGCGACTTACCTGGCAGTGCATATCTATGACAAATTTATGTACAAAATTGCAGCAAAGTTAAATCACGAGATATCAAAAAGCATGACAAGAAAGACAAAACTAGACGCAGGGAACAAATTCAGCAGAGACAAAACTCTTTATATAGTCACTTGTCTGCTGATTGCCAACAAAGTTGACACTAATGAAATGGAATTGTCATTGACCAAGGTAACAAAAACCGAATAAACAAGTAAAAATTGCGGATACAAAATGGAAAAATGATAAGATTAAGAACTTGATTATTTTCAGTTAGTCCAGTTATTAAACCGTATAGATCCACACAAGATGTTTACGAAGCACAGTTTAATAACTTGTGAGATGAACGTTTACAAAATACTAAATTGGAAGTTACCCACTTACACTGTTCTGAACTGTGTAGAATTGCTCCTGGCTTCATCTGGTCTTCATAAAAAGATCGATATTCCAAATATTTGTCGGAAGCTGTTGGATACCTCTTACTTGAAGGTGCGATAAAAGGAAACAAATTACTGTCATTTAACTATATTGAAGAAAAATCAAAACTGAAATAAAATTAGTCTTTTGTTTGTTTCAGCACGAAAAACTGTATTCAAAGTTGATGCAATTATCTCACAAAAACTACGACTTTCAGATGGATAATAGGTATCGGCTGCTTGTAGAAGCAAATTTGTTGTTCCTCGCCGCAAGTGTTGTACTATGTTCAACGTATGTCGCGGGATACGGCAGGCACGAATCCAGAAGAATTGCGTTATTATTAGAAGAAGATGTTAAAATCTTTGCAACTGATATTAAGGATTTTGCTAAAGTTTTATTTGACTTAGTCAGAAGCGAGAATAACGATTTTGATAGTTAATATAATGAAAGTAGCAGAAACTCGTTATTAGAATCATGAAAAGTATGTTTATCAAATTCATTTTTTGACGGTTTTATCAGTCATTAGGAAATTTCTATATATTTTTTTGTATATACTACAATCACAATGATAATTATGAATTCAAAAGGCAATGTTATCAATAAATTTAACTCGCGCAATTTAAAGAAATAGATTTTATTAAAGCTTCGCTAACAACATCCGGCAGTGAACAAATTACAAATGTATTTTCAGTTTGTCGCAAAACTATTAGCTCTTTGTTTGTACCGAAAATACCGCATATATACATTACTTCACACACGATGAAATTGTAAATCTTGAATTCGAAGCTATAAAATAGACGTAAATCTTGAAATTTCAACAACACTTTATTTTCTAACTTGTTACCTTCACAAATCTCAGGTTGTCTGTTAATACTGGACCGGTTTGTTATTGTTTCCCAAAACCGTTCACATTTCTTACAAAAATAGACCCTAAGCTCAGATACTCTTGACATCAGATCTTGAACAATTAACAACTTACACTCGAACAATGAGATGACTTTAAAATTAAGTGCACCGATAAAATTGTAGCTTAACATCGCTGTACAGGTTGAGTTGATCAATTTATTAGAATTGACTAGCTTGAAATTATGACCAAACTAAAACGACTAAAATGAACGTGCCATCGAGGAGAGATGATTAGTCGAGTGATAGTACAGATTCGATTGATGACTTGCTTCTTGACAGCACTCGAGGACCACCAAGATAACTAATCGGATTTGCAAAAGTTCTCACGTCGTCCGAAAGGTAGACTGGTGACATGTGTATCGACACGTTACTCTGCGAAGCTACAACAAATTCATTTATCACTTACTTCTTTCAATTTTCATTCAACCATAAAACTTTGTCTAATTTAATTCTTACTTTTTAGCCTTCTCAAAATCCCTGGCGTTTCCGCAAGCGAGTCACCCTAAAAAAGAGCTTCAGTTAAAAAAGAAACAAGAAGAAATTGTTCCAAGTTGCAAAGCAGAATGGGATCCTGAGATCGCAGTTAGTTGGACGTACCAGAAACTTGGCCTTGTTTGTTAGTCAGAAGCTTACCTATTCCCAGTGGCTGGAAGCGTGACGTGCAATGTGAGTGAGTTGGTGATTAATCGGGAAATGAGAAATAGGGAGAGAGGCTGATGGGTACGATTTTCAGACCTCCATGCGAAGCAATCTAGTTACTAACTCTACAAAATCAAAAAAAGACTGATACCGCATGTTTGTCTTACAAGGACCGTTTTGACTGTTCTAGGCACTGCTGGTGATACTTTGAGACCTGTGATTTGGTGCCTTTAAAACAGGCTCAGTCGTTTTCATTGGACTTTAATGCAGTACTTTCTTCGGTACTGCTGCACGACGCTTTTCTCATCTGAAAAGTCCATCTCCCTATTACAGTGGTCGGTTTTTGCTGGTGCTAAACGGTATGATGCATGAACGGTGCTCGTCATTGCCACCCAAAGCACGCCTGTGATTTTTTTTATTTTGACTAACACTGATTTTTGAGATGAAACGAAACAACAAAATGTAAATCACTATGTGCCAGAAGCAAGTTGAATTTTCCAGTGACCAAAAATGAACGTCGACGTGAATCAGCTTTCGATGGATAATTCAATGGTGAACGACAGGTTTGGTTTATTTTATAAAACACACTTTATTTGTACACAAATTCAAAGATCACGATTGTCAGTTTTTCTTCACCATTTAATTATTATAAGTGCTCGCATAAATACTCATTTAAAAAAATTAATGACAGGATGTTAATCTGTATGTCCTCGAAAAGTACAAAAATATGTTCATGATATCATGGGGGATGCAAAATGTCGTACAATTCGGAAGTACATGCTATAAAAACTTCTGTCGCCAGTCGTTCTGTACATTTGTCTTAACTCTAACTGACTGATTAGTTTCTTTTTTTCTCAAAAATTTCATTCTTAACTTTCAGCTTTCAAAGGATGGATTATATCGTAGGATCAATCAAAGCCGTGTCGGCGTGCACACTCTCAGGTCGCTTTTTCGTCTCGATCGAGGGACCTGTGAGGTACAGGCTGACAGGTCTCAAAGGCAGATCATTGTACTCGCGTTGCGACCGTACAGGAATGTGCTCGGTCTTAATCTCGTTTATGCCGGTGACGGAAAAGTTAGTCTGTAGCAGGGCCGGTTTCACGCATCTTACCGGAGACTGGCCGGAGGGTGTGTCGGTCGTGTCCAAGCTCGTGCTCTTCTCCTCCTCGATGTCGCCTTCTTCACCCTCTTCGCACTCCTCTAGCTCCGGCTCCTCTTGCAGATCTTCCATGGACTGTCAAACAAATCCACATTTCAACAAACCAAACTCAAAAGAACACACCTAAGATAATAAAACTGTAAAATCGCAGGGCAGTATAGCAAAGTAGATAACAAAGACATTCCAAAATCATGCTTCAACACCGAAAGAGAAATTTGATTGTGACTGACACTCTGCAAGCCGTGCAAGCTTTCTTGAGGGTAACTTTTTGGTTGACAATTCGGATGATTTGTTGATTGACTTTCAAGGTGAGAACAAGTTTTGTGTTTAAGAAGTCGTGAGATGTCGATTTTGATGACAAGATCCAATTTGTGGTTTGTTTCATGCGGGAAGTTGAAGATCAATCATCCAAATCACTCATTGGTCAAACTTAAAAGTTGTCCCTTAAGAATCAGTACACATGCCGATAGATATAATCTTGAAAAATTGTTTACAAATGGATTCGGTTTCGGAGGTTTTGACACGAGGCCTGTATTTACCCCTAGTAGCTCCTTCTTCTCTGCTTCTTCGTCTACTGTAACAAAAGATTCTCTTACGTTCTGACGACGAGGACAAATTCTGTGCTCTAGCACAGTCCTACGCACCTTTAACGCTAATCCGTTTGTCATTGACCATGTCAGTTTTGGGTTCCGCGTTCGGAACCAGCTTGTATTCTTTGGAAAGATTTTTTGCGTGACCGTTTGGCCTTTTGTCGTCGTCGACGTTCTTAAAGCCAACGGTTTTGGCACCGGCGCTTCCCACCACCGAATCATTAAAACCCGGTTGCCACTTTTGCGACCCTGTCATCGAGCCGGAACGAGATCGCTTACGTTTTCGGTCGTTCTTTGCACTGCGCAACACCTCGTAGATGCAACCAAGAACTGCTATTGCGAATAGGATACATAGGGCGATGAACAGGTAGGTTCCGGCACCTTGTTCTTCTTGCGTTGCGTCCGAATATTCTGACTTGTAGTGGATCCGCTCTGGAGGGTCTTCTACCCACGCTCTGTCTCGTCCCTTTTTTGGAAACATCGTTTATTAGTTACAAATAAATTAACATTCATTCATGTACAAAATCAATTGTGATACTAACAACACTGTCGTTTCTAGGAGGCTCCAATCCCTTAGGTTGAGCATGAAACGCAGCACATTGAGCACTCCGAACTCCAGCTGGCATAGATGCTCTTACGGTCTCACTTCCTTTTTTAGTAAACAACATGTACTCCTCCAAAGGTTTCATCCCTGCACAACCGTTGATGGAAACAACAACGTCTGTAAAAAAGTAAAAAAAGGACATGTGAATAAAAAAAACTAGTTTCGGTTGGTTTTTTAAGTGGCTATTGAGTTTTGGATTTTAGATGCTTACTACTTAAACATCCAGTAAATCCCTTGTATGCACTGAATCTAAAGTCGGTTGTATTGAGTCCACCTAGTTGGATCTCGTTGGTTTCTGGACCCTCTTCATCTTCGCCACTCTCGTTATTGTCATCCTCATCTCCTAAGCTCAACATTGGAATTGGTAGAAGTTGGACGGGTTCTCTATCGACCTGAAAATGGGAATGGGAAATATAATTTGATGGTGCAATTCGTACAGTTTGAGTTTTTTACTAGATGAGTATTTACCAGCAAGGTAGCAGTGTTGTTATATCGAACATAGTAGATACTGTGTCGGGCACCGTTGAGGAAATTCCTATCATTGAGACGAACCCCGTAGGCTAAACCTTCTCTGTCCTCTTCAAAAATCAACTGTCCTTCGGAAGTAAGTGCAACTAATAAATAGTAACTTCGCCTAAAAGTAAACAAATTTTTAGTTCAATTCTGTTATTAGTTTTAAAAACACATGTCCTGAAAAGGTTTTAAAGAGGAATATGACAATTTGAAAAGTGCAAAAAGTAGATGTTCAATTTTTGCATAAATTTGAGCATAATCTTTCTTAATATGTCTATGGATTGTTTAAATTGTATAGTTATTTCCAATCGAAAACATTTTTATCTTTTATTATTTTAAAAAACCCGCTTTTCAAATGATTAGTTTATTGTAAACAATAGCATTGGCGGTTGGCGCCAAAAAATCCAAAATGGCGGCGGCGGTTGGCATTGTTGCATGGATTGTAGATCTGCTCCTGCTTAAGAGGGAGATTTCCTGTAGAAATCCATGCAGAAGATACGATTCAAATGTGGAAAATTAGGTAATAATAATTTTCTATTATACAAACTGAAGAATAAACTCAAAAATATGAAAAATATGATCGGTGCAAAAATGACGCGACCGCGCACATTTCTATAGATCGAAAAGACAGATTCTGTTTAGATTCATTTTGGTTTCTGCATCTTTGACGGCAAATTAACAGCTTGATAACTATGACAAAATTGCTGGGATGACCTTGACAGGAGGATGATCTTAAGAAACAGCGTTTAAAATGACCATATGCAACGCGGGATCATCGGTAAAGGAAAAGGTAGGCCTTATGATTTGCATCGTGAAATTATCGAACTAAGGGAGTCTTATACAATGAACATTTTCTTTCAAAAAAGTGCAAAACAAAAGAAAAACAACAAATAAAACATCAACAAACACAAAGCGGTAAATGTGAAGTTCGTTCCCAGTTTTGTTTACACTATAACAAACAAAGTTCAATGGCAATAGTAAATGCAAAAAAGCTTTTGCAAATTGATCCAAATATTGTTGTTAATATGAGGTTATATTTGTTGTTTGTTCTGTTATCTTCGATGTCAGAAATTGATATTACTTTTTCTCCGTTTGCAGAAGCAGCAAAGCAGTGGTAGCCCTCTGTCTCAGATCATTAGTCGAGAAAGCCAGTTGGACCTTCACCTGGCGCATCTCTCCATCCAGCTCGAACTCCCTTTGCAGGACACTCTCGCCGCTGAAGTCAGCACCCTTTTCTAAAACCGTAAGTCAAATTTCTCAATCTCCATTCTTCAACACAACACACTCACAAAAATCAAAGCAATCAAATTACCATCAGCACAATTCTCTCCGAAATACGAAGTCAGTTCACAATTGCAAGAACTCTCCTGTTTGCTAAAATCTTCAGTACAAACCCCGTTATTCTTACAAGGTACTGTATCGCACTTCATCTGGCAGTTGGGAAGAATTCCCTTACTGCCATCATGATTTGCCTCGTTAGCCAAACTAGGAAGGTCCACAAGATACTCTCCAATCATCAACCCCCTGAGACACCCTATGTATCCCTGCATCAAATTACTCTCAGTTCCAACCCGAAGAAGATTATCAAATCCTCCCAGGTTGACTTGAAAATAATCTGTTGGTGGCGCAGGTGGTCTTTGTGGAGCCAAAACTTCTTTCTGAGGGTTGATCCATGGACTTTGCGAATAAATTTCAAGTGGTAGCGGAATCGCGTCGACGGTCATGTTGTGGTCGTTCACGTGGAGGGTTGTAGACTTTTCGTCGTGTATGATAGCTATCTGGACGGAGATGCCTTTGTTTGCGTCCGGATGTTCCACTGTGATGTTTTTGATCTCGTTACCAACGTTGAAAAGATAGACAATTTTTGTACCGTTGGAGATGTAGAGATGGACGAAGTTGTTCAGGTTGTCGTTCGCGTAGAGAATTAAGGAATTCATATCGTAGGTTCGGAGATTGATCAGAATGTTTTCTGTCAACATGCTTTTAAGAAGAGTTTTTTCCTCGTCGTCTCCTGAACCGATGTAGTTTTTCTTTAAGAAGGCACTTGATGAGGTGAACGTAAGGGCTTTGTTATTTATATCTAAAAATGAAATTAGATTATAAAATCAAATTAAAGAACAAATTTGATACACAATTTGTAATTCATTTGATCTTACTTGTTTCACAGTACGTTCCAAGATGAGCCCACCGATTCTCGCAGACACATTCAAAATTACTCCACAACTCCACACACTTAGCATTGTTCTGGCATTTGTTGGGTTGACACGACGGTTTGCAGTCCTTGATAATCTCAGAAAGGTGAACAGACATGTAACTATGAATATCCAATATCTCTCCATTGACCACGAGACCTCGGAAGCATCCAATCAACCCCTGACGAACCGAGGAAGTTTTCAGATGTTCACTAGAAAAGTAATATTTTGAGTTACATTTGTTAGATTGGGCTTGGAATTAGATCGTTATGATAATTGCAAGATTACTAACGCCGTCGCCCCTCCAATGAACATGGAACCTTCAAACGGACCGAACTCTTCTTCCGGCAGAAGGTCGACCATTTGGAAATCAGTGTTGATCATGAACCGGACGTGGTAATCGTTATAATCGATCCAGATCTTCTGCCACTCGCCATTGTTTAATTTCCTCCTACTTTTGACTTCCAGCTCTCTGATGGTTCCGGTGTTCAGGGTGAAGTTGAAGGTCAGTCGGTAGTCTGACGTTAGAGCGACCATGAAGGAAGGATAGTTGTTCCTAATAGGAGGCTGGTAGAGCAGAATCGCCTTCTCCCCAGTCGTTCTGAAACTGAAAGCTATATCCCCCTTGCGCCAGCCTGGGACTTCGATGTAAGACTGGGATGTTGTAAAGGTAACCACATATTTCTGAGTGTCTGAAATAATCAAATTTCGATATCAAATTTCTTTTTTCCATTTTCTTTATAGGCTAGGGAATATCTAAAAATCTTACTAGTTTCGACACACTCAAGAGGTCCCAACGTAATTCTACCCTGAGCATCTTCCTCGAGATCTTTCTGCTGTAAGAAGACCATCTTGGTGATTCCTAGAGATTCTGGACTTTCATAGTAACCTTCGTCGGAGAGCCACTTTCCTGCAGATTTTTGGTCGCAGTTGCAACTCAAGTTGGATACGGTACACGTTCTGTTCACTAAAGTGCAAAGTTCAGTTTTTAAATTCGTATCCTCGTCGACAATTATTAATAAGAAAAGTAGAAAAAAGGTTACGTACTTCCGCAAGGACAAGATCCTCTGTTAACGTTGCCTACGAAGTCAATCGTAGTGCCTTTGGAACCATAGAACCAGGTGGCACTGTGCAGTTCAAGTGGAGCTTTGTAACAATCGTATTTGACATACTGACTACAATAGAGCGAGTGAGAAATCAGTTCCTGTAACATCTCAGGTGTAAACTGACGGTACTTGATGTTGAAGGAGAAGTCAAGCTCTGCGATTGATCGCACATCCACCTGCGAGGGCAGGTTGTGCTCGACTATTGTTTTTGTTGAATCTTCTATCGACTGGAACTCGCACTTCACTAAAGCTGGTGGGAATCTGCCGTTCCCGTCGATGTCGATCCTGTACACGTCGTCTTGAGTGAAACCCAGCAATGCCAACTCTTCACAAGTTTTCCTGTATTGGGCTGAGAACAAAATAACAGAATCATTTGTTGAACTATTTTAATGGCACGATTTTCGGTTTCCATTGACTATTTTCTTACCGAAGTGGCAATTTTTGCCAATGTATCCAGTATCTGTACAATCACAAGTGATTCTATCTTCTTTAACAGAACATTTTCCACCATGTTCACAGGTGTTTGGTCTCTTACAAGGATCCACGAATTGGCAGTTGTCCAAAGCGACTTCTCCAACCACTCTCTCAGTATTGATAACGTATCTGGGCTCTATCCTGAGGTCGTTGATCTTGATCTGCCTCATGCAACCAACCAAACCTACCAGAAACAAAAGAATTCACACCAACTCTTCTTCATAAAAAAAAGGAAATTCGCCAGAAAACTTACCAGCGTTACTCTTGCCACTTCCAATGATTACTTTATCGCCCAATTCAAACCGCATGGAAAACAACTTAGTTTGTTTGTTTCTATAATCTACTAAAATACTCAGCTCGCCCTTGGTGTAATTCAACTCCACAGCGTGCCAAGAAGTATTGTAAGGCGGAAACTTGACTGCAGTTGAAACTGTGATATTCTCCGTCAGGACTGGGATCAAATGAAACCGAATCTCGTCGTTCACCAGACGAAGCTGTTGAGATTAATTTAGTTAATTTGGAAAATTCAAGACTTGTGAATGGTGAGTTTGATTGTAAATCTCACCTCCCAGTATCCCAATCCTTCGTCACTTGTTATGTCACCTGATGCTACAACAGCAACAGGTGTCGAACTTTTAAAATCGAAGTTGAGTTTTAATGTGTCTGTGCTTTCCAGTGGCCACCAGATGTGACTGCCAGCAAACGGATATGTAATTGGAATCACTTCTACATCAACATCATAATATTCTGGTTCTAAAACTCCGATATAATGGACCATTGGATTCGACCTTTTCAACTCGTAAATTATGGATTTGTCTTTGAAGAACACGTACTTCAAAGATCCTAAAATTGTAAGTTTAATTTTGTAGTTACTTTTTTTTAACATGAAACTAAATCAATTTTATTTCATTTACCTGCAAAATTATTATGTGAAAGTAACCCTTCCTTCTTATGTAACTCGGGTCCTCCACCAATATAAATTTCAGGATCAATAATCATGTTGTAATTGTCCCCAGGTACATCCAGCAATTTAACTTCGCTGTCCAAACTAACGTAAACGTAAGATCCATTATGAAAAATGGTCAGGTTGTTCCACTGATTGCTAGTAACATGTTCACCAAGAACAGTGCTAATTTTGGAATTGTGGCCGAAATCAAGTTGCACGTGAACCGAGTTGTTTAAGATCGACGCAGCGATGTAATGGGAAGTGCCGTCGATTTCACCGGACGCATAGAAGAGCACCGAGTCGTCCCACTTGGTCTGCAAAGTAACAGCTTTAGTCAACACTTTAGAACCAACATTTCAGTCGCGTTAATTCGTGTCAACCTACTCTGAATAGAAGACTGATCCTATTCACAGACGAATGCACTCGGTCTTTCCAATCGTAAACTCTGAACGAAACGTAAGATGAACCTCTGAGAGTCAAAATTGTCGCCGCTAAAATTTCAAATTCAAAATGATTTAAAGATTCAACATTTATGCTGATAAAAATTATCTTTTAATCCATCAATTGAATTCGTAATGTTTGTTTCAGGGTTGAAACTACTTACTGTAAACGTCACAGCGTTCCCCCTCGTATTTGGTTCCAAAACAGTCGCACGTGAGACTGTTGTAATGATTAACACACTGGCTGCCGACAAAACACAAGTTCTCCCTTGTCTTGCACTTGTCTATGCACCCCTCCTTGACATTCTCATGTTTCGTTGCAATCAGAGGCTTAATTGGCAGAAGGTCGCTCGCAGACTTTCCTGAACTCAAAACCATGTCTCTGATACAACCTACGAATGACTCAATAATGTACTTCACACCGTGCAATCTTTCCTCTGAACTCAAACCTGTTGGAGAAACCAAACATGAATTATGCAAAACCGAAGAACGAAATTCGTGTACGAAATAGTGAATTCTACCTCCTATCAGAACGACCGAGGCGAGTTCCTCCGAAACGCCATAGTTATTGATAGTCTTCAAAACTTCAAGAGTTGTTTCTTCCTGCTTGTCGTCAACTCTGGCGATAAGTTTTGATTGATGTACGTCTATTCTCACGAGAACACTATGCCACTCGTCTCGATTTAGGCCTTCCCCTACAGTCAAACTGGTTGACTGCTTACCGAACACGTGGACCACTTTCAGCTGTCCTTTCTCAACTATCACATACAGGGCGTAAGGATCCAACGTTTCCGGTCTATCCTTCACGCTGTGATAGACCAGTAATCCGTGAGGTAGTTTCGTGCGAAATTTAAATGATATTTCTCGGCATAATCTGAGACAAAAATCAAATCGAAACTTAGTTTTCCTCAACTATTCAGAAGATTAAGTTAGAATGATTTTAATCGTTCTTACCTTAATTGAAAGGTCTTTATTCCATTACCATCAAGTTGAATGAAAGTATTGCTCTGAGCAAACATGAACGTTTTCTCATATCCGGATTCCATGAACGTAAGTTCCTAAAAAGTGAGATTAATTAATCGTAAAATTGATTTAGTATTTCGTTTTTAAGTCATGCAACAAGCTTTTTCACGAACCTTTCCCCTTTCATGTTTCGGTACCGGTGGCCTTGTAGGGACAGGGGGTGTGAAGGTCGGATAAGGAGTACTCGCGGTGGTCGATGCTGGAGTGGTCGTCGTAGTTGTGCTGGTTGTTACAAACACACTTCCCTTCGTTACCATATATGAGGGTAAAGTATCTGCAAATAAATCATCACAACTTGATATATTTCTATCAAAAATATATTACAATACAAAATAATCTTATTCATCATGTTTTTTTTCAGATTTATGTTTCTGAATGTAAGAAGAATGAAAGAAGACTAACGATCTGGACCACCGACGCAGTAATGAAGACACTCAAATTTGCTATTGAATCTGTTCTCGTTTCCGGGGCAACCACCGTAGATGAACGTGGTGCACTCGCCGGAGGTCTTGTTGAACGTCCACTTGTGGATCCAGTGCTTGCAAGGACCAGCTTCGGTGGGTAACAAACATCTTTCCGGTGTGGATCTTGTTGTCGTCGTTGTCGTGGATAGTTCTGTTTCGTTGTAAAATTCTCCGCCTGGCACTTCTGTTGTACTCGCGACCGTCGTCACGAGTGAGCTTATCAAAAGGAGCCCGAGGACCCGGTTGTATCGTTTTGCCATTGTACTTCATTCGCTGCAAATGTTCAACAATCAGTAAACTAAGAACTTGCACGCTTAAAAGTAGCATAACATTCAATAAAAATCAAAATTTATTTCTAATTCAGTTTTTGAATTATTGCACGGAAGCGATAAATTTGGAATTGACTGAAAAACCAGAACGTTAATAAATTAAGGATAGTTGTAAAATCGGTGAATTGTGATCTCAGGAAGAGCATCTTTGTGTCATTCTTTAGTTCTAGCGACTGTGCATTAGTCTAGAATTACGACAATATTCGCATTGAGGGTCACCGGGTACCCTTTTCACCGCACCTCTGCTCGTCTTCTGACCAGTCTAGTCACTTCCTCTTAGCAGAGCTTTTTTATTTCCCCGCCCACGCAATTTCATAAAACGCACAAGAAGTTCCGCTCGGATTATTGACTCTTCGTGAACGAGATGCAAGTTTGCGATTACAACGGATTTACAACTTCCGAAAGCACCGTCGTGCTGTGCATTCGCCGCTTCTTTCCGATTACAAATTGCGTATTCTACGCATTTGAATCGTCGTGCGAATGTGTCGTTGCAGTTTCAGTCGTAAAATCATTTGCATTTCAATGTTCAGTTCGTGCAGACTCTTTTCATTTGTAATTTTCAATGTTTGTATGTGATGTTTTTTTTTAATTAAAAATGACGGAAATTGTTGCTGATTAAGTTGCTGATTATGTTGATTTTGTTCTTTTACGTGTGATAAAATATTTTGGAACGAAAACTCATGTTAGATTGTTCATGTTATTGACCAGTGGTAGATAGAAAACCGGCATTCATGCATAATGCAGGCGCTAATGCAAAGCACAGACGCGGCATAAGTTCGCGACACGGTGAAACACAAAAGCGCATTAATGGGTCACGATTATTTATAAACATATTCTTAGATCGTCTGAAATGTAATTCTTTCATTCCTGGTCAATGACACCTGCTTCTTCAACTTTACAAACTTTGATTTTTTTTCAAATATCTTTTCTCTTTGCTGAAATAGTTTTCTTACTGAAAAAAACTAGTTCTACGAGGTGCGTGATAACTGATTGTCAGAGGAAAAATAAGATCGCTCGTCAGTTGATTACGATGCAATTAAAATCCGATTATTCAATTGGATTTGCAAGAGCATACGTTTTTCTTCGTAACTGTTTAACTAGTCATGTAAATCATTCCAACATTTTTTTATAAATAACTTTTCAAATTCAATTTACAATTTGTAAAAATAATTACGAATTACGATTTAGTTTTTTTTTCATTCGAGATGAATTTAGAATGTTTATCTAAGAGAGACTGGTCAATGTCCCCTTGAGAAGATAACCAGAAAAGAAAAATAAAGGAAAACGGAAATGAATATTTTTATCCAATCTGAATTTCTTCCCAGTGTTTATTTTGGTAGATTAGAAATGATTCGGGCTTTGGAAACTAGATCTGGATTTTTTCATTTAGCATTTTTTCTGAAGGAATTTGAACAATTGTTTTCATTCTAGTAACTGGATTATTTTTCGAATTTTCTAGATCAATTCTGAAGCGACCTATTAAGACACCTTAGACTGGAGTTCGCGACACCGCGTTGCCCAAGGCAGGATGTGACGTCAGGATGTACATGGAGAGACCGAGAGGATTCGAGGGCCGACGCGGTCACAGACATATATTACGCAGAGCGACTGTCATCCAATTGTCTTCACTGACTGCTGACTGTACAAACGATAGTGGCATTCGGTGCGTACCGTGCTGTATTTCTCTCCAGCAAGTGGACATCAATTTATTAAAACAACTCTCCGTTACCCATCTCAGTTTATTGACTTCCATTGAGACGCTGGCTTGACCATTTTTCTATTCTCATCGAATTAATTTTTAACAATCAAAATCGATTCCACTGTACACTTAGTATCCCACGATAATTTTCCCTCTCACGATAAGATCTGATTGGATACTTTTATTTTTCTCGCGATACTGTATCTTCTGTCCAAGATACGCTTCGATAAAAAAAACTATTGGTTAAACGGAGTCCAAGTTCATTTCACGAGCTAAAAATGCATGACCCATTTTTGAATTGAATGTTTTGGTTTCATTTTTCTGATCAATTCCGAGCTAAAAATTAATGTCGTTTGAATTGTTAACGGGTTATCATGAGCTGGGAAAGCAAAAGAGCATTATTTCATTAAACGAGGCGAGATTCTATCTGTAACTGGTGGCCTACTGAGGACCTCCTTTTAGCAAAGCAGGATCGATATATCGAGCAGCCAAATGGGTAGGTCGGAGCCTTTTGCATCATGCAGGTCGTCTCGTTTCTGAGCACTGACATTAAATCATATTTGTATTAGTGATCGATTCAAAATAATTATGAATTAGTTTCTTATTTCGGTTTGTATAAAGCTCAATATTTGTTTGAAACATTTTATTACTTTATTTTTTATTTTGAAGGATGGTTGTGATATTCTTTTGTAATATCGCAGAATTTATTAATTCTGTACTCGTATGTGGTAAGTTTGACTGCTTATTCGGCGTCATCTTTGTAGGCACAGAGTCAAAGAAAGTCTATTCGAAGCCGGAAATTAAGCCTTTTGACTCGAACGTGGTTCGCGTGAAAAGAATCACTATTTGCAGCGGTGTCATTATCTGTGAATTGCATTAGAGATAAGTTTTATCAAAAATCATTATTTTCGTTCAACCGCTTGAATCATTCTTTGAATATTAATCAACCAATTAGTTGCTCCTGATTCGTCAATGCAGGTTTTGAACAGTAACTTTTTTGAATCTTACAAATTTATTGGACCATAAAAAGTGAAACGGTACAGTTAAAACTAACTTGAACATTAAATTTTTTCGTGTTTAAATGAGAGAATTATATTGAAAAAATGATGAATTGTGATAAAAAAGCGAGCGTTGTGCGGGTAATCACGTTGTCGACTTGTTATAACTATTTAACACCTGATTAGCCGTTCAGCAAATGTTATTTATGTAAGGTAAACACTTTAATCCGGTTGTAACTAGAACGAAAAAAACATTTTTGACCAATCAATTTTGGACATTTACTTTTTTATAACTCTTCTGATATTTTTTATGCTTTTATTTATTAAAATCAGGTACTTGAAATGTTTTGAAATAATAACTTTTTAGTCGGTACTTGATCGTTCAACTACACTGCTAAATCCTAATGACCACAATTTTCAATCGTTCTTCGTTCTTACTAAATATTCGGCCTTGTGTAAATTTGAAAATTACTCGCAACAATAAAACAATTGTTTGAATCTTAGCCAACTCGAACTCGGACTTTGAACTTTTGCTTTTTTTGCAATTTTGTTTCAAACAAGTTTTTTCAATTGAGTAAAAATGTTCAGATTTTTTGATATTTCATTGAGGATGTCACATAAAAATGCCTCAAGGAGTTACGTTTTGTTATTTTAATTTGGATTTCAATTAACCCAGTTCGGTCAGGCTTGCAAATGAATGTATTTAATCTGACTTGTTTTTATGTACAGGACACTTTGAAAAACATGAATTTTTAATGAACAACTGCAGTTTGATTCTGGATTCAGCATTCAAAGCATTCTACTTGAACTTGAACGACAAAGATTTAATCCATTTATCTCGAGCTACATGGATGAAATAAAAATCGACTGATTTGCCGGCTTGAATTTCCCATCTAATTCATCCTTTAATGCAATTATGAACTTAAAAACAATACACTTTGCTATTCATTTTAATTTGATTCTCAGGTAAACTTATGACTCAGATACATTCATTTTGATTATTCTCAGAAACATCGTTACATCCAAAACTTGTCAATAGACAAATTTCAGTCGTAAATTGTTTTCACCTCTCATTCACATTCTTAGTTTTACGAGTACGAGTCTATTTGTTCGAATCTACTTTTCGAATCTGCAAAAAACCAATTACCAATTTTATATTCAAACTGAAAAACGTTTCTAGAAATTCATCTAAATTGTATGTCTCGTCAATTGTATGAATAATTTCTCTTAACTCATTCTCTGAAAAAGAAAATTCTTTTTCATTTCAAGAACAAACGCAACCTACGAAAAATTGAACAAAAAATGTGGAAACAAAATAATTGATTCTTGAAGAATTCGAAACCAAAACCTCTCCCTCAATTTGCGACGAAAAAATTTTGTTTTGTTCTTCTAGATAATGAAAATGGTAATTCAAATTTCAACGAGAATTAATTTGTTGCAGATAAGAGCCACTCACCATCAAAATATTTGACGATCATCGATAACCAACTAATCCCTCGCAAACTCGCACACACTGTACCACTTGAACACACTCTTCCATCAACTTGTCGAAAGATCAGGAAAAAATGATCTGCAAATCCCAACCAATGCACGAATTGCAAGTCTTCCGTCACGTCATCTTTGAGCTCTCATCACACAGCATCCTGGGACGGATAAATTTTTGAAACAGGAAGCCCCTTCACCGGTAATTTAAACTTTTTCCTTTCCAAAAGATTCAATTGCAACGAAAAATGATGAATGATAAAAGTTCCTAATTCAAGCCGAATTTGTTCGCAGCACCGGAGTTCGTTCGCAGCGCGAATCAAATCGCGCTCGCGACTACGAAATTCTGTTCGTCGTGTGCAACGTGCAGCCTGGCTCTGAGTTCCCCTCCATTGACCGGGGCTGAGTCGGCGTGTGGCAGAAGGGGCAATGGAGGCACACCGGCAACCAAAGCCTGATGGACAGATCCTCGGATTTGCCTTTCCTCTCACCTGGCCAATCGCTAATTGTTCCCTGTATTGGTTCCTGACAGATGGTCGCCCTGATAAGGTCCAGATAAGATATCCCCTATTTGATGTTCGATTGAAACGCAACGTAGGGATTGATAGCTTTCTTTGTATTCTCAAATATCTACCTTTTTTCAATCGTTCAACAGAGATAAATCGTAGAAAATATCCGAAAGTTTTGTTGACCGATAGCGAGTATCGAATCTAAATTTTTTTCAAGATAGAAATCGGTGTTTTCCTTCAGAAAAATGAGAAACAAAATGTTTCTCATTTTTCGTTGGGAACAGTTTATAAAATGTTGTTTGATTGGTTTTGATTAAGAGTGGAATGTATAAACGGTGAACAAGCTAATGGGACGATCTGAAAAAGATCAGATTAATTAGTCCTGTGTCTGAAAGTCAACCGAGTCATCTTTGTTTCATGCTTTGGCGCTTATCCGAACCCATTAACTGCACTGATACTGCCAGATCAAACATGAGATAAGTTGGGATTTATCGCCCCACAAAATGTATTGCATTTTTCTGTTGAACTTTTTCCTTTTTTATATTTTCATTGCGGCTCGACTTTTTGACACGAGTTTGTGGAAACATTGTATTTAAGTTAGAGCAAATAAAGGATAGAACGCGGACAAACATAGATAAGATTGCAAGAGGTGTAGATGTACCGGCTAGGACAAAGGTGTCCCTTCGCTATCCTATGAATGTATACCGGATCCAAATATTGAAACGGTTTATGATTCATACGATGGATTTAGACTAGTTTTTTTCTCATCGTAATTTTCGAATTTGATACATTATTAGATTGGGAATTTTCAATTTTTAAAAAAGGTTAATAAATTAAGAAACAGATGAGAGCAATAATTTTACACTTTTGACGACTGTTTTCCTTAAGTTACGTTAGAGTTATATGATTGATGGTCCGAGACTTTTACGCGCGAGCAGTGCGAAGGAGGCGCGTGTAGCAATAAACGTTAATTGCTCTGAACTCATTGCTAGGGTCTTAATGCAATTATCAAAAGAAACTGATTGTTTCGAGCTACCAAGGCGTCAAATTGTTAGCGCACACTAATTATTGCTAAAATATTCGACCCACATGTTGCGTCATTTATCACACCTGAAGGAATCGCGAAACGTTCGATCTTGATTCTCTTCTTATCTTTTTTTTTCCTTAATAAAATTCTTCTTTTGTATTTCCGTCAAGTGTAAAATTTAACACTTTTTTGTTAATGATGAATCGGAATGTTAACTTTTATTCAGTTTCTATTTGTCTATTCAGATAAAATTTTGAAGGAACTTTTTAAAATTGCTATCTCATTCAAATTGTTTTCGTTAAAAATTAGAAATGTCAAGTTAAGGGGAGTATATGAATTTGACTTTAGTATTTATTTTTTTTACAACTTTGCGCTTACTTACCGATGAATGATTCTGACAACTCTTACGTTTACCTTGGTTGGTAAAACGAGTTTGAATGGACTTTCTTTTATCAGCAGTAGTACAGACTGGTTCGAAGCAGTTTATATTCGTTTTCTTAGCACAGATGGCTCTTGAGACTCATTGCAAAAATTAATACTGAAGAATGTAAACTTTACTGTACAAACATGTGATTTTCAATTTGAACCTAATTTTACTTTTGATTATAAAGTTAGAATTTGAGTAATTACAATCAGTTACCATATATACTTCTAAATAACTAATTGGAACTTACAGTTGTGCTCGAATCTTTGAAAAATTGAATTAATTAACTAATGAATCAGACAACAATTAAAAGTTTAGGGAAAAAACAGTGTAAAAGAGAAAAAATAGCACTGGAACAATATCGCTCTCATGACATTGTGTGAATCATGAATAATATAACATCTGATTTGATTTCTATAACTGTTCAATTGCCCTCTCATTACTCCATGAAACAATGGTGTTTTCTATTACAATCCTCATAAAGAGTGTTTTGCCTCTGAATATCGCGTATCATGAAAAATTTTCTAAACTCGTTTGATTTATTCCGGAAATAAAAGTAAGAAAAGTAACAGTACGAATCTCACACGACGCGCACGACCCATTCAAAGTAAAAAGTAGTCATTTGGCGTTGTCAATTCTGCATTATAAAATCATAATTACATTCATTTCAATTGCACCGACATAAAATTGCTTGTAAATCCACATCTTTTTTTCTCTCTCTTTCCTTTTTTGATTAAAGTCTCGTTTTAGCGTAGTCATAGTTTAGAAACAGATTAGCATGCTCATTACTCGTTCATTATAAAAAAAGTAGATGACTTATACAAAAAAAGTCAACTTTTCCTCACATTTTTATTCTTTTTGTGCAAACTTTTTTTCACTTTCCATGTCTTTTCTTGCAGATTCCTGAAGCGAGTTGGAGAGCATTGCAATTATTAACTTGAAAACTCCCTATTAGAGCCCTTTTGAAGGTGTGGCGCTTTTTAATTATAACCAGCCGGTGTCGAGCGCGTGAATCGTCCCACACCGTACACCAGGAAGTATGTTATTCTCCACCTGACAAAAAAATTGCACTTTTTATTTTATAATAAACGTATATGATCAGAAAAAGAATCTTTGAACTGGAAACATCTTTTCGTCCTTATTTTCACTCATTTTCTACTGCATTGAAAAGTAAAAATCACAAGTTAATTTGAAGTTGATCTATAAGTAATTCATTAAACTTAATAACTAAAATTAAGTTCTGAAAAAATAGAACTTTCAGAAGTGTGAAAATTTCTAAATGCAAATTTTTGGAAATGTTGCAGGTGTTGGTTTGATTTGGAAGATTGTTCGTGCATTTCATTAGACAAATAACAGTGGACACAGTAACAGCACCTGTAATACAATCTGAGGTATAAAATAAAACTTGAAATGTAAATCGCGGTAAGAGTCTGTTTCGGGCGGAGGCGTACAAGGTGGGGCCAGAGCGTGGAACAAGTGAAATTGAATCGCTGCAGCGTTCCGAATAGAAAGTACCACGCGTGGCTGCGCGGTTTTGCAGACCTTTCATATGCCCCGATTACGGCCACTCGGTAGCAATCGGCAAGGAGAAGCGACGAGGCTTTTAAAAAACGGTTTCAATTATTTGGCGATCGCCCGAGGCCGCAACCGAGATTAATCCCGGAACCTCGCGACTAAATTCCGCATTTTCTATAAAACGCCATGGACTAACGTTCTCCGCTTTAATTTAATTAGGAAAGTTATGTTATATTTCACCGGAGTGAAAACGTTTTGTCTGCCGATTCAGCCGGTTTTATATGGCCGATTGTTTGCAATCGGTACAATTATAGCGACCGAATTATGGTCTTTTCGTGTTCCAATCAAATTGGGTGAAACTCTCAGTCCAACATTTTTCTCGTGACTTTATTTTTTGTATAAAACACACAGCCATTTACTCATTCATAAATAATTACATTTCATAAATTAAATTAAATTAAAATAAGTTAAATAATTTAGTATTAGTTCGCTTTTTTTGGTTCTTTTTTTTTGGTAATGATATAATGTTTAATTGTATTTAAAGTAAATGTTACGGAGTGGCATGCAACAGAGTTGCACGAATCGCATTACACAATTTGAAAACTAATTAGCTATTGCTGAACAGCGTTTGTCGATCCAGTCGTAGAAGGTGGAAATTCTTGTATAAACATCTGGTTTGCCTTTGGCGCACAGTGTACCAAACGACACAATTCCTATTTGCTCTTTTGATAGTGTTATCAATGCACTTCCTGAGTCACCCTGAATTAAAAGAGAAATTAATTCCATTACATTAAACAATTACAGCATCAATTTAATTCTAAGATACTTACATTACATGCTCCTTTTCCAACGTCAGATAAAGTACAAATATGAGATTCTGAAATTCTCCACTGATAAGATTTACATTCAGGTTCTCCTATGGTTGTCATATTAATCTGTTGCAAAGTATTCGGCAGAGGTCCACCAACCTAAAAAACCATTTCCAAATTAGAATCCATTCATTCTAAAAGTATTTTTCCAATTGTTATTTTCATTTTCAGATTTGCTCACTTCAGTTTTGCCCCAGCCAGAAAGTATAGCCGGCGTTCCAGCGGTAATGTTCTTCCTGCAAAGTTTCAAACTCTGAACCGATTTGCCGAACTCTAAATCTTCCTCGAGGATAATCACGCCAATGTCATTCTGAAGGTAGAACATATCAAAGTCCTCGTGATAATGGAGACTCTTGACCTTTCGAACCTGACCGGTCTCGTTGAGAAGAGCGGTGCCAACGTGGACGTTGAAATCGCTTGGCTTTTTGCTGCACCGACAAGAGTGTTTTACAAATCAAATGTTACAAGGTAAATGAAAATAAATTGCAAACATTTCTCTATTAGGAATGAACGATAGGTTGAGAGAAAAAATAGTGACATTTGTTGTGGTACCTTTCCAGACAGTGTGCGGCTGTTAGGATGCAGCGTCTGTTGATGATGGATCCACCGCAAAAGTGACTGTTGTTGGTTGATGGTTTTCTTAAGGAAACTTGGTAAGGATAGTCATTTATCGAAGCGTCTTGTCCACCAACTATTTTTAAACCTAAGTCTAAAAAAATTTAAATCAAGAGGATAATTTAATTAAATTACATCACTTGTTTTGTTTTTGTCAACAAAAATGCTTACCATTTTGATTTCTTTTATCTGCGACAATATCAAAAGTCTTAATCAGGTGATTCATATCTACAAAGGCCGCTGAAAATAATATCACAAATTAATTTAAAATTAACTAGGAAATTCGTATTTAAATGAATGTATCTCCGCTTAAACGAAAATGATAAATGCGTTGTAATAAATCGTACCTCGAACAAAACAAATGACACTCAAGAAAGCGACCAAACCGAAAATGTTCATCGTGCCAGTCCAAAACAATAAATTAAACTAATGAATTATTCGGCATAAACTTGCCTGCAGATCGACTGATAGCCCGAGACAAATTGCATTTGTATTTATATGCAAATAAGCAGAATTAAAACGCACATGAACCTGGAAGTGGTGGAATGACGCCTGATGCAACGTAAATATTCCGAAACACATTACTATGAACTATCATAATCCTTTGATATCTATTCGTGCGAACCATTACTAAACTCGCAGTCGCGTTAAGACAAAGTTGATAATCTCATGCAAAATCTCGTTGCAGACAAAAAAACACTGTCGGCGAAAAGATTTCGCGTTCCACGTTTCCTCGAAAGTGTTTTACGTAATCGAGATACCTGATTTGGTGAATCAGATCTGCTTATCGATTTCTAAGATGCATGAACTTTTATCGATCCATCTGCATTGGAATTTCGACGCTATCAGCCTAGTTTACAACACAAAAATCGTTACGCAATTCAAATGCGATGATGAATTTCGATGTGTCACCCTTAATCGTGGATTAACACTTTTCGATAACGGTTTCGCAATCGCACTTCCTCATCGCATTCCACGAGTCAGCTTCAAAACTCAAACTCAAATCATCGCCTCGCGTTTCCGAGTTCTTTCTTCTCGCTCATCTTTAATTGAAACGAGATATTTGGAAGTAACCCCCCGGGGGGCTCTAATTAGCTGATTCTCGCAAACTTTTGCGCAACACATAATTGCCGGCGATTTTTCGCGCCGTCCCGTTACGTCCCACCCACTACGCTTGTTACACAGCGCGAATCAGCGTGGCGGAAAACAGCCGGCCTGTGAGGCATCTTCTGTATCATTTTGTCCGGTGCATCAAACGCTTCATTATGAGTTTATATAAGCCGCGCGCACCATATGTACACCGGGGCTGTTCCGACGTTTGCAATTTCTTTCGTCTTACGACTTCTCGTAATTTCATTTTACGCTTACTCCGACCATCCCAAGGGTGAAACAAAAAATGTCTAAACATTTTGCCGAGGAATTTCAAAGTCCCGACTTGTTTTCAAACTCATTTCAGATCTCAACTTGAAATGTAAAAACAAAGTAAAATAAAACAGAAACTTTTTGATAAACTCAAATTCTACAATTGAACTTTGAAAGTAATATAAAATTGCAACTCTTGTTGTGTGTTGGTTTTAACTCTGCTTAAGGATGGTTTAATAGAGTAAACAAAACAAAAACGAGGGTTCGGTTGATCGAAGGTGTTTTGTGTTCCGTTATGCAAAGAGAGTTTTGCGAGTAGGAACTAGACGCGAGCAGTGAAAACGTTAATTGTTCGGGAGAAATCATTGATTATATCGCTACCTTTTCCCCTCGGCATTCTCATCGAGTTAATTATGGGAAAAAGTCGCACGTTCGGTCTCGCTCAAGATCAGGGCCTCGTCGACCTTTTCCTTCTCGTCGCACTTCCTTCCCGCGGCTGCGTTTACACGCGGCACTACGCGCATTCCTTTCGATCTCATCTCTTATCTGTCATTCTAATGAGCGCACCCAGGGGATGAGTGTCAATGCCAATTGTCCAGCGCTTAAGTCTTATTTATCGCGACGTCCAGCCATTGTTCCGAACCGGACAAAACGCGCTATCGCGCTCGCTCAATGGCATTCTATTTGAATCTCGACTGTACATTGTGCCCTTATGCACGCGAATGTTTTCGTTTTACGCTTCAAACCGTATACACATGTTAACGACATTTTTTACGACCCCACAGGCATCCAGCGGTGATACATTCTTGGATTACACGGAAAATGTATTTATTGGATTTGCAAACAACTGCGCCTACAAGCACGCAGATTGAACAAACATTTCGTTACACAAAAATATCTCAAAGGTCAGTGAAAGGAGAAACAAAAACCAACCCGAAGGTCGACATTTTAAACAATCAGAACCAGGCTTAAGAGATGAATAATTTTTTCAATTCGAACTTGAAAGCAAGAAGTTGAGGTGATAAAGTTTGTTGCTTGTTTCACTTTTTATCAAACGGATGCCTTGATGATTATTTATGAATAAGTGAAATTATTTTTATGCTGTTTGTTCGCGAATTGAAATTGTTCTGATTAATAATACGACTGGTTGTTTATTGTGCGAAGACAGAGATCGAGGTGGAAAGAGAAGGGATAAAAAAGTTTCACTTTAATTCGTGTGACTTGTTTGTGCGCATCGAAAAGAAGCAATGGATCCGTGAAAATGAGTAGGTCACCCGCTGAGAAAATGAAGATATCTTGATAATAACTTCTAGGTCGCGCTTAGCAATGTTGCGCGCGTTAATTTTTATTTTCTTTTCTCTCCTTTGACGCGCGAGGTGAAAAGTTTGCGCGCATTCCGACTGTAATTCGATTAGCCCCTTTTTATCATCGGCTTAGCACTCGCGTCCATTTTGAACTATCCATTTTTCACACATCCCAACAACTTTTTCCCATTTCCCATCAGCGACTTTTGTTGTCAAAGAATCCAAATTTGTTTCGCCGTCAAATGATCACAAGTTGGTTTTTGTTTGTTTCTATTAATGCAGATTCTTATCAACGTTGAATGTTGTTCGTTCATTTGTTGATATCAACGAATGATAAAATGGATTAAAACGAGGTTCAAGTACAATCATAACTCTGGCTAATGATGAAAAATAATAAGACAGATGGAAACACAATTTTCTCCACGAGTAAAATGACAATGCCTCGTGTTTCCTTTAATTAGAAGAGCAAACAAGAAGCGACTCCATAGTTTTCCCATAATTTCTTCGGTTATGATTGTAATGAAACCTCGGAGCTAATCACAGAAATCGTGATAAATAGGAAAGGAAGCTGAAAACCGGAGCGAGATCGCGCGGCGTTTGAATAATACATCGATCGGGCTGCCAGTATGTTACGAACTTGCAACCAATCATGACTGCTCCCGTTCTTTTCATCGATAATTCCGTAAATTCTGCATCGGATTACATCGCGTCAAGAAACGAGTTTCTATATGCATTCCTATGCACGTTTGATGTAGATGTATATCGGCTGTATCGCAATATTCGCAGCAGTGCTTTAAATTACGATTGCGCAACATAAAAGGTCGATTTATCTTATTCAAAAACGAAGAACACTCGTCGAGCACAATGGCAAACGGTCTCACTCTTTTTTCGCTGATAAGCTATTCGTTTCCCTGCTTTTATAAATTGTTTTAACCCGTTACTGTTCTTTAATCTGCTGTTTGTTTTATTTCTACGATCCTTTTTTCGTTCTTATTTTCACTTGCGTTTTGTATTTTTTGATTGTTCATCTCGATTGCAAAATCTTGTTTGGTTTATCATTCATTTTTCGTCAAACGAAACATTTGTTCGTGAAACGTTTGGTTTTATGTTCTTCAGAACGAATAGCTAGACACTTTATGATCTTGAGATAATTTCGAATCGATGTTTTTTTCATAGCAAAAAGTACGAAAAATAAGAGCCACAAGTGCGGTGGAATTTATGGTCTATAAATTTCGATACCTTGTTTCAGTTTTCAAAAGCACCCGGTGCGAACTTCACTTTATTATAAATTGTTACCGTTTTTATTAATCGTCGAAATAAATTTGCCCAATTTCAAGATACCCATCGGCAAATTTCACATCCCGTATGTTTTTATTTGAAAAATGATCGCGAACTAACAGTAAAAACTGCTCCAACTGCAAGTCAAATTGTTTACTCGTAAATTCCAGTTTTTCTTTCTTCGACATTGAAACATTTTCAATGTCGTTTGAAGATCTCACACTATTGTTCGTACCTGAAAAAGGTCGTTTGAGATGGCGTTCATTAGATCCTTCTTTTAGTCGTTTTGTTGCTTTAGTTTTGTTTTCACGGTTTCAAGGTAATTTGAAAAAATAAAGAAAGAAACCGACGACAGAATAAGCGCGTTATGGTGGAGAAATGATCAGGAGTCGAAAGCAAAACCGTAATCATTTTTATGATCCGCTGTGTCTTGATACAACATTCTTCTGTGATGTTTCAATTGTTTCATTACTTTTGTACCTGAACTGCAATCGACGCGCATAAAACTTTCTGTCATAAAGTCTTGGGGCAAAAAGCGAAATGAAATAACGCGTAATGGACGTACAAGCACCTCGGCAAAATGGCCTTGTCAAACAATAAAAATGACTTGATATAAATATTCCATCCTTTTTCGTACAATCCACCTTAATGTGGCAGTAAAAAATATTCAAATCGACGCTTCGATAAATTGTCTCGCGACATTTATTTTCATTACATCGATTGAATAATTCAACTCACTCAATCAAATTGAAAAGGATTGAAAATTATACAAATTTCAACAAAATTGCATCAAACAGTTTTTGTTTCAGAAGTAGTGTTTGCTTTTCAATACTCAAACTAGACTTACGTCCAAAACTGTAAAATAGTTCGAACAGTTTTTACTTCCTGGGTTCATATAATTAAATCGGTTGTAAATCACGTCGAAATTGATCTACTTTACACCTGCATGCTTTTTGTAAACAGTCGTAACTCATTGTACCGAGATCGTTGCATACATTATTTTGTAACAATCATTAACGATTACCTATTGGCACTCGAGGACCGAGGAAAAAAAGTTTCCAACTTTCTCCCCTGGCTTCTCTGTGACATTTTTCAGTCAAACGAACCGGACTCGCGAGCGAACAACTATTTCAACTATTTGAAATTTTCAGTTTATTTGCTTTTTTGCCTCGAGTATCCAACGTGATCAGTCAACTCCGCGTGTTTGTAATTGTTTAAACAATTTCCAACAAAAAAAAGATCTAATCAGTTTAGAGGTCAACGAAATAAGAATACAAATAGCATTTTAAAATGAAAATAATTTGTGTTTCAAAATTGTTATCTGCGATTTCATGATTTTTAATTCTTGTTTTTGTTTTCAGGAAGAGAAGAAAGACGTGGAACAATTTCGAAGGAGGAAACAGTTGGTAGCAGCAACAATGCTAGCGAACGGACAGGGTAAGGACGAGTAAGCGAGCGAATAGAAAATGTGGCCATGATATTTACCAACTCGGCCTCCGCGTGAAAGTGTTCGTTCCTCGCTTTGTGCTCTCCGTTTGAAAGAATGCATATGAGTTGATTTCATGTAACGCGGATTCGTACAGCGCCTCAGAAGAATGGATCTTTATCCGCCTCGTTGCCGTCGAGATGGTTCAGGTAAGGCCCGTCTTTCAAATTTTGCACGCAGTCCCGACGCCACAAATGCCACGATATGTCAAACTCCCGTGACATTTTTGTCCCGATGGGGGCGGTGCGACCTGTCGCACGCGATTTCTTGCACTTTACATTCCGATTTGTAATCGATATGCAAAACACAATAGAACGACTTTTTTACATTTACATTCGATCAGAAAAACGCATTTTTCAACTTCATTTCGAAATTCAACTTGACGAAACGTGTAAGAAATTTATGGCATTTGGATAAAGAATTTAACGGTGGCATTTTTTGTTCATTTGAGGGATGCGCCTTTTGAATGAACGCCTATGCAATCCTATTATTATATTAATGTAATTCAAAAATTTCTCTTTAGATTTGAAAAATTTTCATATTTAATTAAATTCTACGTTTATTTACAATTGAATACTTGTTGATGCAATTGAAAAACTAAGTTTTGATTAATGATGAAAACTGCAATTTGGTTTTGCAATTTTGGGATGCAACTTTTATCATTGTTATTGAAAGTAGAAAAAGTTGAAACTGAAGTTAAAAAATTTCTCTAAATTTGCTGTTTTGTTAACACAACAAAGAATGCAGAAATTGTCCTGAAACACCATTTCTTGTCTCAGCACCGTCTTGAGACGTTTCGCGAAAGAGAGTAGGGATAGGTGGAAGATACCTTTCTCGTATTCTTCAACATACAACATGAAAGAGGAGTTGGAGTCAGTGACGTCACTGGTTCACTCACGAGTGCCGCTAGCCACTCACTTCGTCGGCGATGCTTGAGCCGAGCGGTTCTCGCGATTGGATCTCGACCGAATTAGTTGACCCAAAAGTGCCCGATTTGTGACTCAGTGCTAATCCAAATTTCACATCTGCCCAAAATTTCTGCAACCAAAATTCTCAAAAAAAAAACGGTGACTTTTGGAAAAGTGCAAACAAGACCAAAACAAGTGCAAAAAATTGTTGTGAGTGCAAAATCAAAGAAAAATTATCAAATTTTGTCAGCCTGTGCGGTTTGATATCAACAAGTGTTCTTGGATAATTGTATATATGGATGGATTAACCGCGCGCTTTCATCAGTAAGTTGAGAAGGAAGGGAGGCGAAAATGTCATAACCGGTGTTAAATTTTGATTGGTCGCTAACAAGCCGCCTTTCCCACAGTCGCATCTAGATTAATAGCAATTATTGGCCGCTTGTTTTGGTCCATAATTTCTCGAATAATGTCCCGTTTACTGGCCTTCGCAAGTGACATGTCCCAGTTGTCGAGCTTTTGTTTTATGGCCTTCTCGCCAACGGCGATTCATTATCGCGAATCAATTTTTTTCCTGCTTTTATTTCAACGTTTTACAATTTATTAGACCGAAAGTTCATTGTTCTCTACGGTACATTTGACAGAACGATTACTGTTTTCTTTCGAGGAAAGTTAGAAACTCGATTTTTCAATTCGAAAAATCTTTTTTTACTTTGAATCCAAGTGACAATAACAAAGAAACTAACTGCAGTTTTGTACTAATCTGGAATAGAACAGTTTTGGGGATAATGCATAAATCCGATCTCTAAAATGAATTCAAAGTTGCACAAGTGACTAAAAACAGGATAATAATAAATCAACGGTAATAATATTCATAAACAAATATTTCGAGACCTGTAAATCACTTATACGTTCAACTCGTTTTGCGTCGACTGGCAAAAACGAAAATGCTGAAATTCGCATTCCCGCCGTCCGACAGAATAAAACTACTGAAACGCGCGATATTAAGTATCGGTGCGATAATTGTATCAAATCAACATAACATTATCAAAGCGCGATTTATCGTTTTCGACCGAATATTAAAATGACATTTTCAAACGCGGAAATGAATATTCAAGCTCTGATACTGCCACCATTTTTCCACTGCATTGTAATCTCATCAACAGTTAGTTGAAACTTTTTTTTTTCAAACGTATCTACGAGACGACTTTTTGTTTTCTCCAACACAATCTAGACTTTGTATCATTCATTGATTTGAGTTCGTGAAAATTTCGCACCCACCAAATGATTGCATTTTCTTTGATTTTGAAAACGCAATTTAGTGACCGAAGAATGCCATTGTCTTACGATGATTTATTGGCGTTTTGCCTAGGCGACCCACGCCTGTCGCTCGCTTCTCGTGGGTCGCGCAAGTGTACCCTGTCCGCCCACCAAACCCGACTCGAATTCACGCATCCAAATCACTTTTCACGTCTCGCCCGCGTGCTACACTTTTGCTCTCTCTTCGCAACTGGTTTTTTTAACAGGCCGCGAATAAATATGCTAATGTCTTCATAAACTTGGTCTTTTCGTTTTGTTTGTCAGTCTGATAAAGTTGCTTTTTATTCCTCACTCTACACCTAGCTGCTCTTTAGCGACTTCGCAACGTTTGCGCTGATGAGAGAAGTGTAACGGTCTGGCCAGGCAAAATGAAATAATTATTCCTGACAAGATTACTGTTATGACACACCGGGGCAACGTGAACAGCTGTTTTGTAAAGCTGAAACGGTTCGCTTTATTTGGCTAATTAGATTTCCAAAGCGAAAGGCAAAAAGACCTTCGGAACCAACTTGTTTACTTATTTTCCAACATTTTATGAGGGGTTTTTTAAAACGATGACTAGTTGAACAGAAAAAAAGTTGAGAAAAAATTGTCCTACTCACGATCAGATTTGGATATTTACATTTTGGTCGAAAAATGTCAAAACACAGTTGTTGTTTTTTGCGTCGCGTGACTGCAACAGGGAAAATATTATCTGCCAACGTTGCTATGTTAATTACAAAGTAATGAATAAACTGACAACTAATTAACGATCGTGCACACTTACGATAAGAAATAGCTTTACTGGTTGCATTCGTCTATTGTGGAAAAACAATTTTTCTTCGTTTGTTTTTCCATCGAGTTGCAACAAAAATCTATTTTGTTTCTTACGATTATCTTTTCATCACAGTGTGACTTTGAAAAAAAAATTCAAATGAAAATGTGATTAGCCGACGAACAACCAGAAAGGTAAACGTGAGAACTTTGTATGAGACTGTAAAAGTTGAGATTTTTCGCAAAAGACGAAACCCGAACTTATTAGTCATGCTTCTCGAGATAATATTGCAATCCTTAATGAGATATGGAATGAACCCCTGCGCGGATATTAGACGGCGGGTTTTCTCATTCCGCAGCGTCTGAA
Source organism: Telenomus remus (assembly GCA_020615435.1). Classification (NCBI taxonomy): domain Eukaryota; kingdom Metazoa; phylum Arthropoda; class Insecta; order Hymenoptera; family Scelionidae; genus Telenomus; species Telenomus remus. The sequence goes on along the minus strand of CM036341.1, from coordinate 3,107,440 downwards.
TATATTATAATTCGCGATTTTTAACTGCGTGATTGCGCTCTTAGATGCAGAGTTAGCGATGGTTATTTTTTTAATTGAAATTAAACAGCGCGGCTGAATGCGATAAAAAGCAACCTATATCGATACGGTTATAAGCGTTGTACGATGCAATTTGTCTCGCGTTAATATAGAGAAACAGCGCCATTCTGCATGATTAAACATTGTCTTTTGTTTTGTGCGTTTCATAACCCCTTCTATAAAGTCAGTTATGAAACAAAGTTATACGTTTTAGGCTGCAGATTAACCGTCGATAATGAAAAATATGACGTATTATGTAATTCCAACTTGCATCGATACCAGATTGATTGGTCGTTTTGACTTTTGACCAGCGCTTGACGTACAAAATTGTGTTACAATTTTTCTTCTCGTACGCAATAACTCGGAGTTTAATGATTTCCCTGAAAAAAGTCTTTAGAAGGTAAAAGGTTAAACCGATCAACCTTTTTGTTTCCTTCGTTTGGAAAATTATTGTTATTTGCAGCTTATGTAATTGCGAAAAAAAATTAAGACGAAAATAAGAGGGAAAATTGTTCAAAATCGATTGTTTCGCGAAATCATGTATTTTTTTTCTTCTTTTTTATCTTGAATAATTAAAGAAATTGCTTTAATCGCTGAATCTTTCTCGAGGTGAAAAAATAATGGTTCTAATCAGAGTTCGATCACGATTAAGCATTTCGTCGAACGGAAGAAACGCGGAAAACAACGTTAAATCAATTTCGAGCGCCCAAGGATATATCGCGGCTCGATTGAATGGCTTTTTTCCCTTTCTCTTGATTTTTAATGACAGTTTATTTTGCACGATGTCGCGCGCAGATTCGCGGGTTCGATTCTTATGCATCGCGAGCTAGCTGTTTTCCATTATATTTCAAAACTTGTCCGCACGAGACACCGCGACGTAAATATTCCCTGGCGAATGAATCCGCAAGTCGTGGAGTCGTGGCGAGCATGACAATCGCGCGATCGGACACAACTTTTTAAACGCCACGTATTCATAACGGTGCAAATCAACTCATCGTTTTGTCACAACTTTCTTTCACTGCAAAATCACGATTCCGAAAAATTCCGAAAACCAGTTTTTTCAATATTTTTTTCCCTGAAACTTGCAAATATCAAAAAGTGCATTTTCAAGATGCATTTCAACCGGCGAAATTGCATCCAAACCTGCACGTAACGTTGCATTGTTTTCAAATAATGCTACACATGAAAGGAAAAAAACATCGGTAAAACTGTAACCTTGAGATGCATTACAAAAGTGCAGTTGAAATGCAACCCACGAATCTGCTAACGGAAAATGCATTCCAATCTGAAATAAGTGGATTTTGTGCAAAAAAATTTGTCAACAGTTTTGTATTCGAAGTATACATTTGAATTTGTGACTACAATTATAAAGGCAAATCGTACAAGAGTGTTTCTCGGATTGATTTCTTTGAATCGTGTCGTATCGATGTTCACACCGGTTCCATCTGCGCTTACTGGAACGGAACCCGGTCTTAATACTTGATCAATGGAGCGAAAAATGGATTTAGACGAAAAAAAAAGTGAGCCGCGAAATCAATTTGCATGGAGAGTTTTGAGATAAGCCGACGTGCACTTTTCGAAGGAGTGCACTAACGAAAAAATCGCCAGTAGAAATCGATAAGAGTCGAGAGGCATACGTGTTTGGAGATATTTTCCTAGTGAGAGGTTTTTGATTTACGCCAGTCGGAAGTGGGTCTAAGGAGCAAATGATTAATCGCCGGACGAACGTGGCAGTTTCATTTTGCCGAACCAATTTTGTTTCTCTTCCTTATTAGGATCATTTTTTCTCCAATTTTAAATGCTAAACGAAATGCTAATTCAGAGAAAAAGTGTTTCTTTATTAATTTGTATGAGGTCTTAATTTATTGACCTTAAAAAGCAGGTAGTAAAAATGACAAAGTGGGTTTAGCCTCGGCCAGGACGTCTTATCAATTGAGAGCAACCTGGCGACATGATAATTCGATAGTCAGATAATGTCAAGGGCGACAGCGTTATGCAAACGAGTTTCACGGATATTGTTCGCGAGACAATATTCTTAACGACACATAATCTCGTGACGTTGCCGAACATTAAGGCCATTACGTTCGCGTTGTCCTATAAAACTCGGTTGGCAATTTGAACGAATGATTGTCGTAAATTCGATGACCATAATTGTATTAAATTGATACAATTTACGATTTCAACTAACTCCACTCATAAAGCCGTTTCATTTGAAACGATGGGAACTGAATAATCATCAAATTCTTACATAAAAAGTCGCTTCCTCCTCATTTTTCTGTCATCGAATTTAATATGATTTTCCAGCCATTAAATTGACAAGAAAAATCGCAAAGTAACATAGATTCAAACATCTCAAAACCAGATCCTTTTTTTCCCATCGAGCAAAGTACCAGCTTACTAGTTTGAATGGAAACAAAAATGTTCGCGGTTAGAAGGTACAAAGTTTAAACAAAAATGTATCTCCTTAACCGAGGAGCAGGAAAACGAAACTCGAAACCGGAAAACGGACGGACTCGGTGGCGAGTTTATATTCGCGGAGGATTTTTCGAAAACGGAGAAGCATCGGTTGGTGTCGGGTTGCATTTCGTGCTGCGGTTCGTAAGGTTCGCAGAGGAAGCGTATAATCTGCCTAGCAGTTGCGTGCACGCGGCGCGACAGTTGCACGCCTTATTTTTGCAGTCTCAAGGAGACGATATTTCGTTGCCATTTTCTTATCAAACGCGCGAGCGGTAAAAGGAAAAGTTTGCGAGCCAACCATTTGCCAGGAATTTTGCGGTGAAAAGACCGATTCGTTGGACAAAGAAAGACAGACAAATAAAAGAGAGAGAGAGAGAAACAAAACCAAATACCCCGCGAAACCATAATGAGATTTGCGAAATGAAGTCTGAATGAAACGATTGTGTAATTTGTGAAACCGTTCGGTGACGTTTTTTTTTTCATTTATCCATTGATGCATTTTATCAATTGCGATTTTTGTATGCAATTTGATAATGCAATTATGCAGTTTTATAATTCGCTTTTTGTTTGATGAAGAAAAAACGAATCGAGCGATTTTCACAATGAAAAGTGGCTTGACAAGGCAGCGTGGCATAAAAAAATGAAAGCGCAACCAAAGTGACGACATTTCAGTAATCATATTGTGATTTTTCACCCGCGCGAATGTTATCTTCCTGGTACAAAGATCGACGCGCGACTTTCATCACGCGACGTTCCGCGAATTTCGCGTCGTGCATCTAATTGAATCTTCTTGTACGTTGTGACCTTTTCGTGCGAACGTTATCCGATCGACCAATGGTTTGTAATTTTGCATCCCAAAACAAAGCGAGTCATTTGTATGGATTCGTATCGACATTAGAAATAACGCTTTTAATTCCAGTTATTTCGAATGAAATTAAAATCAAATTTTCACCCTGCACTTTCACTGTGGCCACTTTCAAAACATTTTATTATTTTTCTTCGTGTTTTTTTTTGAAGTCCCGAGTGTCTCAAAGCCGCGACTGAAAGGAAAACAATAAAACGACAGGACCGAATCATAAAGCAATTACAGTGCCGGCGCAATCATCGTTTTATTGCCTAAAATGTGGGTTAAGCGATGAGCAGTAGTCGATCGAATTTCAGCATCAGTACTTTCGCTGACCAAAAGAAGCGAAATCCTGTTCCGCGCCTGTTCGACCCAGGTTTTAGGTTTTTTTTTAAATTTTGGTCAGACGAAAATTGGCTCGAGAGTTTTTGTTGCTGCTTCGTTCCTTTGAGCAAAGTTTTTTGATCGTGTTGGATAAGTTGGTATTTGGGATTTGGAGATCGTTGCAAAAATTGAAGATCAATTTCCCTCGAGAGGTTCGTTAACACTTCACGTCCCGATTAAAAAGTAATTACACGTTTTCGCAGAATTCACTTTCAATTTCGCTAATGCATTTTAAATAATTTCTGCTACCGATAGAGTGAGGCACCAAACTTTTACTGAATTTATCGGTTGTTAGGCACTGAATTGCATTTTTTTTTAATTTACATCCTAAAATCACGCATTGTACTTTGACTTTGAATGATAGATGACTTTAAACAGTCTTTAAGAAACAGAATTCAAAGAAAGAAATCCACTTTTCAACTTGAAAAAAATCTGTAATGCAGAGAATTACACGTTCAAATGGAACTCAAATAGAACCATTGTAAAAGCGGTCAAAGTTAACCGTACAATCAAATAGAAAATTTGATTAACAAAATTGGCTCGAATTGCTGGGCATTCAAAAACGCTGACATTTTCATATCAAATAACGCATGAAATCCGTTCGGTCTAGTTGCATGTTTATTTTCAAACAGTGCAGCTTTCGCGCACGAGTGCACGAGATGATTCTTGGGTCAAATTCTGTAACAAATTCTGTCTTGAGACGGAAAAAAAGAAAAAAAAAACTATATCACCGTCCACTTTCTCCAATGCAGCTTCTACCCTTTCGATTTCTTTCAAAAACATGGTGCCTTGATCCACTCCAATAAACTCGAGGCATTGACTGACCGCGTCGAATTCGCTGTAGAGCCGCACATCAATTTCCATAACAAGTTGATAGTTGAATTTCAAATGCATCCGGAACGAAAAGAACTAAAAAAGTTCGTGGGACGCGAATTTAATCATAATTTCGAGGTTCAAATTGCATGCTAGAAACAGGTTCGGAGCCTTGTTATGGGCCGGATTCGCGAATCTCAAATTATCCCTCCACGCCCTTTGACACACTAGCTGTTATTTTCTTCGCCTATCTTTTTCAACTTGTTGTTAAATTTTTCTTTCAGTTCTTTTTCTTTCAGTTTTTTCTTAACTTTCAATCTGTTTTAGAGTTTGTTTAACTTTATCAACCGATTTTTATTGCTTTGTAACAGATCTCTTCCGTGCTAACCAGTTACTAGTAATTAAAGGCGAAATTGAATAAAATCGTTACTTTATCAGACTACTAAAACACGTAATAAGTGAATAAAAACAACTCGATTGTATCAATTATTAATTTCTTAACGATTTCTCTAGGTGGGTTTTTTTTTCAATACAAACTACAGTTAGATGTAGGAGTAAATAACTGTTACGATTCATTGAGATAAAGCACGCAACCGATGCTGCATTTATTTTCACATAAGAGGCGTCGATACTGTTATTTAAACGATAATAAAAGCATTTTTCTAGCGATCATTCAACGCCATCTCATGAGGTTTTCCAATTACAAGCGGCTTCATTCAGCGCGTCCATTTTCCAAGTTTCGATGCTATTTGAATGCATAAAATGAATAAATTAGCGTTTTTTCTGCGGGGTGTTGATGGAACGTTTCGCCCTTCGGGTTACAATTTTCATCAACTTTTCAAACATTATTTTTCATCGTTTTGACTGAACTAATTTTAAACTCTGATTAGATTTTAGTTCGGTTTTGTGTTATGTTGTTCAGAAAACTTTTTTTATCAGAATTTTTGCTCACCGACTGTTTCCGTAGCCGAGCTCGGTAATATATTCTAGAAATCAGTCAACTTTGCCAAAATGGGGTCGCAAACTCGACAAATTCCACGCGAGAATCGCACGTTTTAGCAAAACTTCTCATTGTCAGAAAAAAAAAATATTGTTTGTACAGTTGTCTTGTTGTTGCATCGACAGAAAATGTTTCCCGTATCAATTTGAACCTACACAAAGTAGATAATTGAATGCGCGAGATTAGCAATGCACTCCATTCCGCTCATTCTGTTCCGTTCATTGTTTAGAGTTCACCCATTCAATTCAGTTCATTTGGTCAATTACACTCCCGGCAATTATCACTCCTAGTAATTAGAAGAGGAGCACCCATCATGAAACATTTATATTCCAGGCCTTTTTCTACGAAAGTTCTCTTGTTTTCATTCCGCGGATACAAATTAGAAAGCTTTTCGTGTGTATTTTTTTGTCACTCAAGAATCCTCCGAAACTGGAACGAACGCTGTTTCGTTCTGGAATTCAGCCGATTCTTCAGTTTGTCGTCCGATCGAAAAATTTTGAGTTCCCATGAAAACAATGGTAATTAAACTGTTGCCCGGTGGGAGGGGGTTGGCATTAAGTGTTCGTAACAATTTTTTACGCGAGAGATCCATCGGATTAAATCGCGTAGATATTACTGTAGATGAAAGCGTGGCTCCTCGTGACGCAATTCGAAACCCAGTAACCTTTTCGTTTGGTTGCGCGAAGAGCTCCGGATAATGTGTACCATTTAGCCGTGTAATAATAGGCATGCGTCCTGTTAAGGTCAGTTGTTCCTCGCTGTTCGAACAAGTCACGCCGCCGGTACGTCGACGCATGACCGACATGACAATTTCTTTACCACCACCTCGATCCAATCACTTCATATTCGGCACACGTTTTCAATCGCTACGCTCGAAATTCGGATCGACCGTTTGTAGTCCGTTTATCCAGTTCAATACATTTTTTTTGTCGACAAATTTAAATCCCACTCTGACTTCAAAACCGATTTCAACTTTTGAAATTTCAATTGCAATTGGAGAATTGTTTATCATTTTGACATTTCGCGAAATTGCATTATTGAAAGTATGCAACTTGAGAAATGGATTTAAAAGCGGCATTTTTCAAAATTGCGTTACATTAAGACATAAGTGGAGATTGCATTAGTAAACGGTGTCATTAAATGGTGAATTTAAAAACCGATTGTAAGAAAAAAGTAAGGAAATGTAGTTGTCGAATGTTGTTGTGACGGGGACATTGACTTGGGAAGTTGCGAGTCTGTCGAAGGGATGCAATTTTTGTGTAATTGTACAAGGTTGAAGCAGTTTCGTAATAATTCATTACTGTCATTCTTTGGCAAATGCATGACAAAGCTGCCGGCGAGCTTCCTGTACCCCGCATTTCTTTCCCACAAAGTGCAACAAAATTACGTCACTCGCTTTATAAGGAATTCTCAGCTACAGCTGCTATAACGCCGAGGGTTACAAACCGACGACGTTTAATGATGATTAATCATTTGTTTCGCGTTACAAAATCCAAATGATCAAATCGATGTTTTAATTAAACAATCAATCAAAATCATTTACAATTTTGTGCAATGTCTACGCCGAGTCCTTATTTGTGCCTCACAAAAGACACCAAGCTTCCCGACTAGTGTATTTTTCTGACAACTGATTTTTCGAACTGTAAATCATAACAGTGATTCGAGTGAGATTAGAAAGTGAATTGTACGTATGTAAATCGAAATAACAAAGTTCCTCATACGTTATTCATTTACCGCGCACATTTCAAATTAATTGAATCGCGTATATTATGAGTTTTAGAATAAAAGTCACGCTTCTAATCTGTGATTATCTGTTGTATTCATCGGCGCTCGAGGTGGTGGTAGAATTTTTTCCACATTTGTTCTGAACCTTTTTCTTTCTCTCCTTTTATTTTGTGGGTATCAAACGAGTTCCGAGGCGACAAAAATTATGATGGTAATCATCGCTTTTTATATCGACGCTTCCGAAATAAAGGCTGAGAAGTCTACACGCAGCTATTCAAGTTCGAAGACCTCGAAGAATGTTTCTATGCGCGCCGAACTGACTCATTGTCGTCGTCACACGTGTAGAAAACAATCGCTCTAAACACTCGCATTTTGATTTACACGCCTCGCGGTACTTTCATGACACATGCCATCTGTCATAGGTTATTTTACATTAGAAAAGTCACGCACTTCAATTCGTTGTTGTTCAAACAAAATGTTTGATTGTTTTGAAATCAGGCTAAACATCTATTTTTCTCCCTTTCAAAACACCGTTTTGAGACGTAATTTTTGAAATTGAATTCTGAATGATTGACATTTTTTAATGACAATTTTCGTAATGTTTTTCAAGTGTGTTTCCAAATATTCCAAATGTATTTTCGGATGCAATTATGAAATTTGCATTTCCAGTGCACTTTAATGCACTTTTCAGAAAGTTTTTTTCTCAAATGCAATTTTGAAATATTGCAATTTTAAATGCAACTTTCAAAAGTGCAGTTTAATGTGATTTTAAACTGTTCGTTTCAAAGAGATTTTTCGCTTTTTATTATTTCTTTTAATCGAATTTTTCAAAAGTGAAATGCTTTGAAAAATACGACATTGTAGAACTTGATTTTAAAAGTTTAACACTTAGACTGGTCGTTAGGTAATAGAAAATTCAACACAGTATATTAATTGGCAAGCCGAGATAAAATAGTATCAACTGCTATTACCGTAATTTGTACGTTGCTGTGAAAATCTGTAATTGCTGATGTCACTGGCGCGACGACGAGCTTGAAATCGACGTTTTGACTTTCGTAATTTGTCGACTGTACACTTTTACGTAAGACGAATTTTCCACCTATTTCAGTTCAGTCCATGACATTAAAAATGGCACGTCTCAGCTTTCAACCAGGTCGATTGATGGGCGTTAGTTACATCACCTGAACTTTCCTCGTAATCATTTTCCTGCACTTCCACAAATACCTTTTTTTTCTCTCCAGAACAAGTTACAGCTTTTCCACCTAATATAAGATTTCAAAGAAAAACATTTCTTGTGAAACTTTACTTCTTACTTTTCCACAAAAGAATGCTTTTTCCGTTTTTTTTTCTTTTCTTCGATCATATTCGTTGTAAATTCGTTCTTAAAACTCATTTATGTGATTCGAAGTTCGAAATCGAATTGACATTATTTTGACTCGATATCGATTACGTCGAGGAAACGACGTCTTAATTATCCAAGTGTCGAAAAACCGTTCATTACCTCGATTGCAAATTTCGCCCGATGAAAGCTCGTCCTCTACAATCTGCAGTATTACCGTGCATTACATCTCGAGAATGAAATAACCATTTGCGTCTCAACGACGACAAGTGTAATAAAAGAAAGTGTAACTATACCGATCAAAGCACAATTTTTCGGGTGTCAATTTATTCTTACGATACGCAGCAACGCAATCAACGCGGTTTCCAACGTGCTCGTAAAGTACGTTATTACAGTTTCCTCCTTCCCTTTTTTCTTTGGCCCCTCATTTCGAGTACCCGCCGAAATTAAAATTTTTAATCCAACGAGAATCCAGCGACCGAAATTGAGCACGCTTGTAAATTACGGGTTTACCGTCCAAATTGTCGTTGACGCTTTTGTGAAAGTTGTTTTGATGTGCCAGTTGGACAAATTAGATGATATCGTCTTAATTGAGGGGAAAAAGTGTGTTTTTATTATTCGATCAAAATCCGTCAACTGACATTTCGAGATGCAATCGAAAAGATGCATCTCCGGATGCATCCACTGCATCTTAAAACTTGATATTAACTTGTCGATTTCTTTTACGTTTGCGAAACCTAAATCTGAATTCGAATTTGGAGTTGAGTGTTATAAAAGTTTTTTTAATACCTTTGCTGAATGGCCAATTTCCGAGATAGCTTTACATTAGCGAGCATGCGCGCTTTGGCATTCGGCTGTTCGCGCTCCTATTGACACACTTAACATGGGAGCGCGCGTGTACAAGTCAGGGGCACTCAACTTCATTGTTGCTCGTTTCGAGTCTCGTTCTTGAAACTCGCATTGTGCTCGTGGTAGCCCCAGGTTGAGTTTCCCGATCGGTTAACGGTCAGTGGCTGAGTGTCCGCACTGAATCGTAAGCGTTCTCTCAAAACGTTGACTTGGAAATAGAACACTCCGCTCTCTGTAATCTCGATTGTGTTAATCTTTTATTATACCTTCCCTTTGGTCACTCCCATAAAATCAAGCTTCACCAATAACACACATTTGCAATTCTAACAATCCAAAAATCTACTTTCACAGTTTCAAAAAGGTTCACCTGTTAGGTTTATTTTTTTCAACTTTGATTTTCTACAGAGCCGTCTGGTAGAGAAATTCAAAGTTGAAAATAGTAGTTGATAGATAAATCCAAAAAGTTAGTCTTGATTTTTGAGAAGTTTTGGTTTTTTTATTAAAATGATCTTTGAATTGGTAAAATGATGAGATGAAATTGTAACTTGCAAGATGAAAATGTGTGTAACACGGAAACACCATTCGGGTATGAGGATTTTGAAAAGGGAATGCAAGTTCAAGGCGTCTAGAAGCGCGGCTTCTTGGGATTCCAGTACGGTCGGTAACGTTAATGGCGTTCAGCGGAGTGTTAAGTCATGAAATCCATACATGTCAAAGCTGCATCACGCACGGATCCCGGAGATCGAATCGATCGAAATCGAAATCGACACACGATGAGTCGGCACCGCGCTTATCATGTCTAACCCGAGCTCTAATGCAAATCGACCATTTCTGCAAAATCATTTCGCTTGTCGCAAGATATTTCAGCGTTCAATGAGCTTGTTTTTTATCCAATCTGTAAAAGTTCCACATGCGGAAATTCAACTGCAATCATAAAGAATCAAAAATCACCAGAAAAAGAAACAAACAAACAAGGAAAGAGAAAGAAATGAAACTCGTGTTTGTAACTTGCGAGTGGCACTGTCATAAATTTGCACAAAAAGCGAGGAAACAAGGAAACGATCATAATTATCAGGTACCCGCCGACGGGCCGTAAAAAAGTGTTATGCTGATTCGCTCGTTTAATCGTTTGTATGCATGAAAATACGAGTAGCGAAGGTGAAGAATGTTGATAAATGTTAGAGACCGACTGTGTCAACATGGCGCAAAAAAATTCACGACATACGAAAGTCCGGCGTACTTTCTTGCGGCTTTTCCTAAATTGACATAACAATTTTTCTCCATCGGGCCAACAAGCTACTCCTCCATTCAAACAGTAAATAATGAGCGCCGCTTACAAGCCGCGCATTCTTTTACTCTGCATACACCATTAACATTTCTCTTTTATGATACGGTGCACATTCCCAGACCCGCCACAGACTTATTCATTTTTCAATCTCGTTCTATTTTCGGCCCTCGGAGGGGCGCAGTTTAGCCACAATTTCATCAGCAATATTATTTTTTCGCCCAATTTCGGTGCAGTGAAATTTGCCTTTTTTCTCTCTCTTCCACCTCAGAAGAGGTTTCCTAAACGAGGCGATTATTTTAACCATCTCAAATTACCTTCGTTATGCAATTTGCAAGATGCAATCGAGGATGTTGCCACATGACCGATGCAGTGACAAAACAAAAAGTGATTAAGTTTAATTTTTTTTCCCTTTCTCATCTCGTTCTCTCTCACTTTGAACTGAGATTTGAAACCGATCGCGAAATTCGCAACGAACTTCGCACATCGGCTGCAATTTTTTCGATGCATTTTTGTGGCTGCTCTTTCATTTTGAACAAATCACACAGTCTGGCATAAATAACAGACCTGAGTGTGGTTCTTCATCCTTGGTCGAAAAACGCTCGATAATTAGATATAGTTTTCCCTATAACGCTGCGAGATAATATGCACGTATGCAAAAAAAAAAAGAGAAACTGGTTCTTCAGGACCGGACGATGCAAAAAAAGACCCATGTAATTTATTTAGATTGGCATATTGTTAGTGGCGAAAAAATCACGTGGCTAAGAAGAGTCTTGTCAGTAGCTGATGGTGGAATGCGAGTTGCCATCGGGACAGCGACTTTCTGTGAATTTGCCTCGATGCCTTTTTGCGGCGAATCGTGCGCGACAAACGTAGATACGTATTGCGCGAGATCAATGGAACAATGAGTGCGAATGGCGCGACCATAGAAAAGAAGACACGAAAAATTCCGACGATGGAAACTAGACGTTTTGCTGCGCGAATCGTGTTTTCCACCCGGTGAAAAAGGTTATATTGTGTCAGACGTACATTCCGATTAAAATAGCTGAACGTTTTCCCTTCCAGACAAATGAGTGACCTTTTTTTGCTACGAAAAAATAAAATGAAAAATATCCATACAAATCGAAGTAAAAAATTGTATTTTCGCATTTTTACATTGCACATTATTATTGTTTATTTTTCTGTCTTTCAAATTGAAACCAAGATTGAACGAGTAGACTAAATTAAACAAATTCGAGCGTTAGATTTGATGGATTTTATTTATGTTCTTTTCTGTTCTGTCGTAGGGTTTTATCTTTGGTTTGGACTAGTATCGCTTGACACATTTAAAACAATAACATTTTTCCGGGCTATATATAAGCAACTTGCATAATAACTGTAGGCGAACCAGCAAGTAGACCTCATCCGTAACTGTGCGCTCTTTGATTTCTGTTCCACGTTTTACTTACACGTGATACGCTAAAGAATATACATACTTACTTTTTCCGAAATGCATTACGAACGTGCCTGGCGCGCTCGTCGTAACATTTAAAGTAACGTGCGCTGCGCTGCCTTTCTAGAAAATAATATGACACAACCTCGTTCGTCATGACAAATTTCTAAAAACTCGATTCGTGTACCGCCAACGATTAAATTAATGTCCCGCGCGTGATTGAATGAAAGCTTTGACACCGAAGATAATATGTGCTCGTTTTATCGCTCATTTTGTATCGAGAAAGTTGTCAAATTCTTTTTATCTTCGACGTTTCGCAACATTTGTAACATTTCAAGGTTTTCAAAAATTGGGTTTGATAAATTCAGTACGTTCGGATGATTTTTGGCCCGAAATGAAATGTAGAAGGAAAGTTTTGATAGTGGGCAGAAACTACCATGTTTGCAAGACCGTGGAGCGCGGCTTCATTATAAAAGCGTTACGTTCAACGACCAATTTAATTGCCGCAAAGCGTCGATCCACAAGCCGCCGGCATTGCGAGAGTTGCTCAATCCGTCTCAACCTTTCAAAATGGCGAGAGAGCCTTCCTGCAAAAGTCATTATGACGAACATGTTCAAGAAAAATCAAAACAAAAGTCGTCATTTTTGCACGTCACTTGTCACTGAAATCATCTCACACAATCAATTTGAAATGTCATTTCAGATTCGATCTTCGTCTGGAAGCACAAAATGGGATAACAAAATGTGATTTTTGTTCAAAATGCAAAATTGTGGTTGAAGATGAAAATGTCTGCTCTTGAGATAAACAATTGGTACTCTACTTGTCAAGCCAGGCTTGTCCCTGCGGTCAAAGCGAGGCATCGCGATTGGATTTTAAAACATGGCGCACTTTCCGCACCGACCCATACTAAACGGAGCGTAAACGGTAGCCGTTCTAGCAACGTAAAACGATCGCCGCAGGCTCGCAACTGCGAGAACGCCGTGTGTACGATTGAGTAGCAGAGCTAAGCAGCGTTTGCCCGATTTAATTTTATGAGTCACTTGACACTCTAAGTTTCATATTTTACTTTATCTGGATGATACTTCTTGTATCCACGTGAAAGTAGTCAAAGTCGTTTGTTCAATGTTACTCTTTTTTTTTGTTGTAATTTAATTTTGTTTGTTTACTTTTTGCATAAAAAAACTTGAAGGAAGAGAAAAACTTAAACATTCAATTTACAAGAGTGTTCAAACAACCTCAACTTTGCATAGACAGATTGTTTCACTTGTTACATCCCACGTAAACTTTTTTATTTCCTTCCAAACATTGACATAACATTTGTTTTCACAGTATTCAATTTACATAACTTCACCTTTGGAAAATATAAGGTGGACAGTTTTTCTTTTACATTTTTTGTTGCATCTCATCGACGACTTAAAATATGATTTATTGTTGTCTTTGCGTTATGTAAGCTGTTATTAAGAAACTCTTTTTCTCCAGAGTATTCAAATCTAACGTGGATTAACCGAACGGGTTGACAAAGGTTAATTTCAAAAGATGACCTATTGGTGAAAGATCAAATTTTCAATTTGTCGGGACACTTGGAAAGATTCGAAAATGCAATTGGTCGTTGGTTTTGCATGTTTTCAAATGGAACGCGAGATTAGGATCTTTGCGTGCGTTTATTCTGACCCTGCAACTATCGCGGTCGTTTGGTGATTTCAACGAGCGCAGAGAACGAAAGGTCGAGCAATGGTCGACGCACGAATTCCGCCGCTTGTTCGCGAAATTAAATTTTACGACGGGATAAGTTAATTGCTAGTCAACTGGCGAATTATACCTTTCAACGCGGTTTTGCAAATACGTCAATTAATCGGCTGAAAAAACTCGGTAGCCTTTTTCAAATTGGATCTCGTTCGTTTAGCAATCATTATGATGTCTCAATTTAATACCTAAAGTTAATTCAAAGATTAACTTTGGTAGAAATCGGTTAACAAGGTCTAAACTGGTTCACTAGAACAGTGAACATCTTCAAATCCATAAAAGAAACCGGTATACACATTTTTTTATCGGTAAATATCGGTAAACATCAATTAAAAAGGAGATTTTGAAAATACATTTTTGACTAACGTATTCTCACAACCGTTATCGAGTTTTAATTTCGCTCATAAAAGTTACTTTACGGGCGAACGATTTAAAGAAATGTTTTGATCTTCTTTTCTGTTTGATTTGTTGTTATATTTTTGTTTCTAGATTTTGTTCTTATTTTATTTATTATCAGGAAATATAGGTGCACGATTGTGTTGCTCCAAATGAATCTTCAGTTAGGCAACGGCTTCAAATCGTGGCCAATTTAAAGTGATTACAAGATCGCAACGAACCACGACATTGTTTTCGGGCCCAATCAAAAAAATCACAGTCCAAATCAAGGCTTCGTCCAAAACTTTAAATGGTCATTTTGAAAGCGCGCCGTAATTCGAGGCAAATGTTGCGCAAAAATCATACATTATGGAAACTTTCTTTTCGTAATGATGTTACCTATACTTACTTAGTGTTTGCAAAACAAATGTCTCGCACTAATTTCAAACTCGGGCTTACACTCACATTCAAATTCTCCTCACAAACTTACTATCAAACTCATTCAACATGTACAACTTCATCCAAAGCAATTTTTTCTTCATTTTTGCAAAAACAGAAATTTCAAATCACCAAACGAAATTGCAAATTATTGATCGGTAGTTGTTGACTGGTTGAAATTGAAAGGGGCGAGCAAAGATCGTCGAGTGAGTTTTCTGTAATCGTGTGGGCGTAAAGCGAAGTCAAGGCCCGTCGAGTTTTCGCAACTGTCCGCCAAATCTCGAAGGTTGTCGCGGCCTTCTTGGTCGTGCGATTCGAGCCGGCAAAAAAGTATCCTTTTTCTGCGATCGGCATTCGAATAATGAGTTGCGACAAGCTGCGAGTCTAGAGGATATCGTGTGCTCTCTCGCGCAAAGCGTCACGCCCAGTCGAGGATCGAAAACCCGGCCAGGACGTTTTTGCCTGTCCGGCATATCTCTAGCCGTTTACAAATAACCGAGTCTCGTTTACAACGCGTTTCGCAACGCCCGCGAATAGACTCGTTTTACGTGTTGCGCAACATTTATCTCCTTGCCAATTATTATAGAACCATGATAATGAGATGGCAGCGAATTTCTTTTATCATATTTCAACTTGCGGAATAATACAGTAACACAATCAGGAAGGATACAAAAACCAACCAGGGCAAAAAAATTGTTTACCAAATCTGAATTACAATGATCGGAGAAAACATTTTTAAATTGATGAACGGAATTGTTTACGAGATAGGACAGCGACAGAAAATCGAAAAGAGAAAGAAAGTGACAGAGCGAGGGTATTTGGAATGAAAAATCGGGACTTTAATTCGACGATCAGGCTTTTTGCATAATCGTCCATGCGTTAACATAAATGACGATTATTATGCGCTCTTTTACATAAGTGATTGCGATCGATCGGAGCAATTTTTTTTTCATTAGAGCTACCGATAAAGAAATATCAATAATGCATCTCAATCAATTACTTATCCTTTATTCATACGGTTGAAATTAAAATTAAAGTCATGACACTTTTGAAATTGTCGTGCAAAAGTTGTAAGTGCAATGGAACTGACTTTTCTTGTTTTGGACACGAGGTTTGATCGAAACATTAAGCGACAAGACGCATTGATTTATCGGTCTATGCGAAAGATGCAAAACCTGACGCGCGATCAAATTCACGAAGGTCTTAGCCTAATAAAGAAACGAACTTTCACGAGTTATTTATACCCGATTACATCCATGAAATGTCAACGTACGGTAACCGCGCTTGCATTCGCGAGAGATAAATTTGCGAGTTATTCACGCCGCACATTCATCGCGCCAGTGAAACGATGAAACTCGCGCGATCGCAAACTCAAATCGTTCTTTCGTAAAACCATGAACTGTTCAGTATAGTACATTCTTTACATTCCAAACCTTCATCAGGAGGATTCAAAATTTAAGCAGCTAGAAACTTGAAATTATTTATCATGCAAAACAGTACGATTTTGACTTCTTAATTTTTAACTCTCTCGGTTACTCTAAGGGTTAATTATTTACGAAAACTAAAATTGTCGATAGAAGAAACTAAAACTGGTTTGCAAATTCAGCTAGATTTTGTCAGATACAAAACAAGTTTTTTTAACTCCCTCATGTTCCAAATCAATTGAAGGGTTAATTTGTTGCAGTAATTACACATTTTGGTTAATGAAGATTGAGAATTTTTGGCAATTTTGAAAAGAGATTTGGAATTGTGAAAATGATGTTTCTCAAATGTTGTGGAACGAAAACCTTGTGAATTTTAATTAGGGAAAATGTTCGAGCCGATTTTCTCAGCAAGAAATATTTCGCTTTCAGATTGAGCGGCGTCAAAAAGTCGGCATGCGTATGAAGATGCATCTCAAACGAGCATATCACGCGGCGCGATCGATGGTCGATCAATTTCTCGTGCAACACACGGATTATTCGTTGCCCCGCTCGGGTTTCCTTTCAGCGTAATCTTTTCTCACGGTGCACTCCTCGTGTTGGTTTTCCTTTGATTTTCGCATCGGCGAAAATATCAATTACAAAGCGAAGCGGTAATTTTTTCCCTTCCGCCGCGCCAATCTAGCATAAATTACACGTCTGCGCACTCATGCGAGAAAAAGTCATCGTACTTTGAGCAAACCGCTCAGTTTTACCCCTTCTTACCATTTTTTACAATTTTTTACCTCAAATCTCTTTCAATTCAACTTTTAAACTTTATTTTCTTTCAACTCAAATAGAAACCGATTGAATGAAACAAAATCAATCGAATGAATGAATTTCACATTTTACAATCACTTGGAATGTTTCAACAAATTTTATAATTGCAAACGTGTAATAACTGGAAGTTAAAAAGTGTCTATCCAAACGCGACATAAAACATTTGATCAGAAACTTGTTTTAGGTATGAAAACTTGGCTGCGAAGTTGGAAAGGCGGCCGATTGGAAAACGAAAAAAAGTCTGTTTGACGAGAAAACGTGCATTGTGCACTGGCGACGGCTCGTGCGTGTACGCTTCTCGCAGAGTCGAGCGATACGAGGCGGAAATTGACGTCAAACATTCTGTAGGCAATTATTCGTCCAGGGCGAAACAACATCGTGACTATCGACAAGTTAACTGGCGTTTTAATTTTCGCTAACCAATGAAGACAAAATGTGTGGATGAAAGCCGATCAGCGGCTACAAATAGCTTTAGCATTGTCAGTTTCTGCCTCGTCAAATATCTTCAAGATAAGCCGTCCAGGCAAAAATTGCTAAAACAACTTTTGCATCCGCACAAAAATCCGCTAGGAATGTTGGCTAAGGTGCAAAAAAAAGAGTTACACTTTTTCCAATTCTTCTTGTCAAACTTGAAAGGTTGATGAAAAGTGACATTGTTGAAAAAGTTTGATGAAATTTGTTTTCGTTAGACTGAATTTTGAGCGAATTCTTTTTATATCGGATATATGCTAATCTCGATTATCTTCGGAGCAGGTGTTACGAGATATTGTATAATTCGTGCGGGTCGTTGTCTCGAACTCGCTTTGCGGTTACGCAATTCGCTTCCTATTGGATAAAAACATGTTCGCTAATGTCTTCCATTACAGTTCATTGAGCTAAAACACTTTAATTTATATCTGTTTGCCCGTGCGCAGGTTTACAAATATTTTCAACGCTCCATATAATCTCCATTCAAGATCACGGCTGAAACGAATTACAATGGCGCGCGAGGCGAATTGCGTAAGACCAAAACGTTTCAATTGCACTCGCTGTTTACCTACATTGATAGCAAATCGGCATACAATTATTTACTCGTATGAACAATTTCGCAACACGCACTTGCTTCAATTCAACAAATTCAGAACAAACTTTGCAAAACAAATGACGACCTTTTTCTTATCAACCAATTCTTGCATTTCAAATTTCGACCTCAACATTTTCCAGAGTTTCACCACTTTGATCAATTCGTAATCGTGATCTGATTTCAGTTTCTTTTGTTTCATTTCCGATTTGATATTTTGATTTATATTTTGAAAGTGGATCGTCCGTTTTCAGTTCGTTTTATATCACACTAAATCACTGAGAGAAAACTCGCCGAGCGTTTTTCATCTATTACCGGTTCGGGTTTTTCTCAGCGGTGCTTCGCTTCGCGTTATCAGCATCTCTTCAGCTGTGAGAACTGGAGGGAAAAAACGCGACGGACGGACTGCGAGCGAAAATAAAGCGCTGGACAGCAGGGTTTATGCGTGAATGCAATTTATCGTGTGGCCGGCAGGCCACTTTCCCGCGCGAAAATGAAAGGCGAGACAAAGTAGGCGCGATTTCGCGTGCTCCCAGATCGACAAATCGATTGTAAATCGCGGGGGCCCAGTCTCGCTTCCGTCTTCGTTTGTTCCCGCAAGCCTGACTAGAGATTTCCACTCTGCTGTCCCAAGATTAACTTTTGATTTTCAATTTCACCGCCTACGTTTGGTCATAATTTGCAACTTTTTATTTGCAAATTCCAACTGTAAATGATGAATACAAAGATGTTCGTTTGTTCTGAAAAAAAAACTTCTTTCAGTCTACTTTCTATTTTTTATATTCTTAAAATGAACAGTTTTTGTGTTGAAAGTTTTGCAAAAATAAATTTTGTTGTGATTTTTCAAGTTGAATGATAGCTGAGAGTTGATGTTCCAGGTAGGAACAAAAATTCGCACGTCAGAACTCGTCTGTGGATTTGCATTTTTGCACTATTTCGCTCACTAATGGCCGGCGATTATCCTAATTACAGTGCACAATGCTGTAAGGGACATTTTCTAATGCTACTGGTGCGGGGCAAAATGACCGCTTGATTTACAATAAAACGAGTTCTGAGCAACACCTGCTGCCGCAAATCACTATGAAATTCATTCTCGCGAAATGATCGGTTCGATAGACGTCTCAAACTGACATTTAAAGTTTATTCTTAGAAGCACGATGGCGACCCTCAGACTTTGTAATTCAAATGTTTTTTTCGTGATAACTTCACGATATTTTTTCTTTCATTTTTACTTCAAATTTTATGGATTGAGTATTGGAATTCACGAAAAAAGAGGTAATGAAAGAAAAGAACGAAAAAAGAAAGAAAAAAGAAAAGAAAAGAATGTTTACAGTTGAAATGTTTAAAGATGGCATGAGAGTGTCTCTCAAGGAAGTGTCATAGATTCCGGTTCAAATTCCTCGATCGGAAAAAATGTCGGAATGTCTGGGTTGACATGTAGCAGAACGAACAGCTGACGGAAAAGTGGAAAGGATATCGCTTTGTAGTGAGTTATGTTGAAAGTTTTAATTACACTGAACAGAGACATCGTAATCAATCGTCACGCTGGAGCTGCAGTGTGGCAACGATACCATTGTGTCGGCAGCTAACCTCGATCTATTGCGATGTAAAGTGGAATCGGCAGGATCGAATGTCTGAGAAAGAGCCGGAGTACGCACTGACCTAGGACGTATAAGGCTCGCGGCGCTCGCCGCACACAGCCAGACTCAGCAGTCTGGACGCGATAGGATCCACGATATCCAAGTAGGTCGTCCCCTCAAATCTAGCACATCAATTCATATCCAAAACGCTCATTTTACTTTCTGATTTTCTCACAAATTCGCGTCCCTAATCACGCTCCAATTCGGGGTTGCAAAAAAAAGGACGAGAACAAAATAAGAATCAAGAATAGCGACTTCAAGGAAACATCACTTTTGTACCTTTTCAGGAAAGGTGTACTTCGTTTTGACCTTTTGCAGCGACTGCGACTGAGAGTTTTAATTGTTCTAATAATGAGCTCTCTGCTGTGTATTCTAACCGATGCGGGTAATCATGTCAACCGCTTTTAATGTCCGTGAGACTGGCTTTCAACAAAGTAAGAGGTCTTATCGAACTCTGAAATTCACGAGCCGCTGGACAATTTCCCAACTGATAATCTTCTTCTTTATGGCTCATTAAGTAATGCGAATCAGCACTCTTCAAACGTGTAAGTGTCACGTTCTGTTTATGGCTTCGATTTATTTAGTGATTGGCGGACAATGAAGTTTACAATACAAAGTGACAGAAAAAAAAACTAAAAGTGAGTTGAACGACTTTACTTAACTAAACATTTAACTTCAAACCAAACTTTTTAATTTCTATTATTCTCTCTCTTTGTTAGCCTTCTGGTGATAATTATGGATTAACTAAATACTAAGTAATGTTTTTGAAAGTTTGTGTAAAAGAAACTGTCATAATGACACTGTCTTTTGCTGACAGCCGGTTTAGTTGAAGGTTAAATATGCAAATGAAAAATGAAGTTTTGCAACAAGGATGGCGAGATAATATCGAAGTTTTCGGTCACCGATGCCGACTTGTACTTAAGGTCCGTTATACGTCAGTGGATGATTTGACCCTGTCGATAAACCGTTCTTCTGGAGAACCGTTATCAGGTCGAACCGATCTCACAAGCCGTCCGATCGATTTTCCGCGAAAAGCGTGCACTTTCATCGCGGCCGATCGGTTGATGAGTAATTGGCGTGAACTCGGAATAATTTATCTCCGCGGGTGGATCGAGCGCGATTCACGGCTTAGGCGCGGTATCGAGTTGCCGGTGCGCGCTATTATGTTACACCGGCTTAGAAAAGTGAATGAGCGCAGCAAAACGCGAGACGCGGCAAAAAAATCGCGACGCATTTTAAATTAGAATACGACCTCGTAACCGACATATTGAGAAATTCATCGAACGCGCCGCTATCAGGTGAAGCAATTATCAGTGCGAATCGTTTTCATCGGCTATTCGATCGCCGCTTTTCGTTCGAACACGGCTAAAAAGTCTCGCGCGAAAGTTTGTTCGTGGGTGGATCCCGCGGTGGCAACCGCTTAGAAATCTGCGAAAGTGACATATTTTGTCCATACGCTTTAGATTTTATTCCCAGCCCGAAATCTGCATCTTTGCATTTTCTCTTTTTATTTATTCAGCTTTTATATTTAGTTATCAACATTTTTGCACGTGCGTTTTTCGCCTATGGTTTTCATCAAATTGAGCATTCGAGTTAACTGTACACTCGCAGCTCCACAACCTACATCTTCAGCGACCAATTTTCGTCGGCAAAATTTGCCTTCGCATGTATAAAGTTATCCGGAGAAATTTTCGTAAACTGTAATTTCGCTCGAAAATTCAAGCTTCCCATCGAGTCTATTACACACAAACGTTTTCGCGCAATTATAGAAATTTGACTTGCCAGAAAATGAATAGCTCGCGGTTCAAACATTATTTCTGCGTTATCTGCAAAATGTGTACATTCGATTAACCCTGTTATGAAATTTTCGTGAGTCTGTTGTTTGTTTACAAGTCGTAAAAGCCAAACAGACTGAAGCTCTAAGATTTAGTTCGATTTTTGCAAACTATCCTGTGAAAGTTGTTTTGTGGCCGATTTTGAAACGGCCATTTTTTAGATGAATTTATTAGCGTGACACCTCGGAGTGATAATTTTGCTCAAGGCAGCATGTTCTTACTGTGCGGTCGACATAAACTACAGTACCTCGGTGGAACGGGTTTCCCAACTGTCTCGCCAGACGAACAAAACCCACCAAAAGAAACGCAGCCCTAATGATTCATTTGAGCGAGTCTGTTTCTTTCATCCTTTTCTTTATACGGCCCTGTAAATTTGATCAGCTCCGTATGCGTAATTTGCATCGCATAAAAAGCTATATAAATCTGGCATTATTTTTGCCAACTGCGGCGGAATTTCAGACGAACTTGACTTTCCACCTTAACATTCGTTTGAGATCGGTTTCATTGCAGCCTTGTACCATTGTTTGTCACATCTCCGAATAACCCGAAACTTTCCCTCTTATAATGTTGGCTTTTCGTTTCTTTTATTCGCCGCAGACTGGTTTGGCAAACACCTTTGTTCGCCATTTCACACGTGACTTTATGGCCGCGAGTTTATTGTTTGATTCGACGATGGTTTTGCCACTGGGAAACACACTGAAAGTTTACGTGAAACTACGCACAATAAAACAGCTCAAAACATCAACTAATGTTATACCAATTAATAAAAAGTTGCGATTTTTATCTTGAAAACAGAAACAGACTTTTTTTACTACAGACTATAGAAGTTTTTTGTTTTGTATCGAAAAATTGCCAAGTTGCTATCTGAATTTCAAATCTTAAATCACGTTTGAAACATTGAAATATTAAATAATGATTGGCTAGAAAGTTTAATTTCTAATTAATGCAGATGGGAGAAATGTTGTCTGCGACGTCGCGCAGACGTTAAAAGTGTCATTTTTTCTATTAGCTTGGAGATGCAATTCGTAACTGTATGCGCTTACTCTCCTTTCAGACGTTGCGGCGAGGATGAGAGGCTGCGTGTCCGCAATTAGAGAGGAGAGCACTGCTCCGGAGACGAGGACGCGCACAATAACCGGAAATGACCATGACGAGCGTAGTCGTCGGCCCGGGTAGCCTCAGCTCACCCACAAATATGATTGACTCGAAACGGTACCATCTGCAACAGGGATTGTCACCTTCTTCTATCAAGGTAACTTTTTTTCTATTCTTTTTGACGTCAATAATCAAAATTTAATTCCATTTACTAGATAAATTTCAAAAATAGAACTTTTATGCATCTTGAAAATGCCTGTTTTGTCGAGATTATCAAAATTTTATTTCCTTTCTTATGCACTTCAAAAATAGAACTTTTATGCACTTTTGAAAATGCATTTCTTGTCATTAGTAATAAAAGTTTTACTACATTTTTTCAAAACTTTTTTAACATATTTATTATGCACTTTTTGAAGTGCATTTTTTGATGCGTCGTAATGCAAAGTGCATTTTAGATTACTAGAGAAAAATTTGGCTAGGAAAATCTGTGGAAAAGGTTGTGTCCAGAAATTGCATAAAGAGTTATGCAGAGGATTACATTTTGTACAATTTCAATATCGCGCGTGGTGATCGCAAAATTGGCAAAATCACCGGTCCGCGCTTTCTATGTGAAACCACGACTGTTCATTATGCCACACGTTTTAATACGAAAGATTAATTATCACTAGCCGGCGTGTGACTTATGCAATACCCGCATGAATGAGTGTAACTGAATAGAACCCCGTGAATCGCGTGTCAAATCAGCTCGAATGATAGATCGAAAAACTGAGGGAGGATTGCTTTTCACTTGTCATTCCGCTGATTCCACGCCGCTTAACTCTTTCATAATTCGAACACAGTTCATCCATTCAGTAATTTTTATTAATCGCGCATCTTTTAATTACACAATTTCATTAAACGTTAAACAACAATTCGTCATTTTCTTTTATTTGTTTTACATTTAGTTTGAACTAAACTGAGCAATCATGCAAATTGCAAAGATGATTTCGCACACTTTTGACCTTGAAGGGTTAAGTAGCAAAAAATAGTCTATTTGGAGGCAAAGTGGCGGTGATCGCCAAGGTCGTTTTTCTCGTGCACTTTTCGTTTTGGGTGTGAGAACATAAAGCACACGGCATTCGCAGCCGGCGTCGTAAATTGGGAAAAGATATTTTAATAACCATTCTCACGTTCGATCGTTTCGACTTTTGCAGGCACGGGTGAAGGCTGAAAACGCGTTTTCGCGTCGGTTTCACGCCACTTTGGCGCGCATAACATTATAGTCAGATTCAGCGTAACATTCCGCGACGATGGAATTCGCGTTTCAATAACGAGATAAGCCGCGCCGTTTCTATGCCATTTGTGGTATCGAAAATAATTACCAGATCGGTATCGCACCCAACTTTTTTTTATAGATTGATTCGGTTGTTAAAGTTCGAAGAATTTGTTTCATTGAAAAGAGAAATTTTTTCAACTCGTTACAACTTTATTTTGAAGAACATTTTTATTTCGAACTTCTATTTAGTTTTGTTAACTTGACGACTTGTTTTTAACGATTATTTTGGAACTTGAATTTTCGCGATTTGAATAAAACATTCGGATCGTTTTAACTGGCCGATAAATTTTCATTATAAGTTGATTTTGCGTTGAAAATGGTTTTCCATTTCGATTAGAAATATCTAAAACAGTCAGCATGAAATGAATGCAAACAGATCGTTATCCTGTGCCTTTCGAGTTTTCACTGAATAATGCCGCCTAATAGAGTTATTTCGTGGGGGTCTATAAATTCAGTTGGAACGCCGTGGATGCGCGCTCGCGCGTACAATTATAGACTTCCACCAAACCACACGTGCTGATTACATAAAATCTACTGATTGCAATAAAAATACTTCACATTCAAATAATAATAACTCAGACGTGTTTCAGAAAAGAATCGCCATCCTCAGATTTACATTTATTATGGCAAAATGAAAAATTTAACGATGTTTTTAAATTCTCGCAACTTTGCTATAAATCTGATTAAATAGCGTATTAAATTTTTTGTGATTGCACAGTCGGTATAATTCGATTACAAAAAAACAAGGGTTAATGATAATTTGTCTATTTTTTCACGAGCAATATCAGAGTGAAAGCCGATTCGTAATCTGCATCGATATCTATTCCCATTTATATATTTATTTTATATACCATCGTAATTGCGATTTTTACATTTATAATCATCTTCGTTCGAGCAAACTGCACAATGCAATTCCTGTTTCATTTCTATAATGAACGCTCGCCGGAACTTTTTTTCACGGTGATATGAAAACTAATTATAAATGGTAACAAAAAAAAAATATTACAATAACGAAATCCACAAAATGAAAAGTTGCCGGAAAAGCTTCGGGAAGAATAATAAATGTTAGCAGTGAAAATTGCGGATGTTTATAAATTGTGAAATGTATTAAAAGCAGAATATGATTTGGCTTGATTGTAATTTAGAAATTAATATTTTAGTTGAGGAAGCGAGGCAAACAAAAGGATCTCTTTTCTCCCGTCACAATTTCCTTTAGCGGCGCAGCACATTCCTGCACACATTGTTTCCATTCATTTATAATGCTAGACTTATTAAACCCTATCGCGAGCCCGTGCATTTCGAAATCAAGTTTTATTCAATTGTTTTGAGATAACATCTCGATCCCGCTCTTCCGTTCGTTAAATTATTGCCAATTTTTTATAACTATCAACTTTCTCACTTTGAAGTTCAATGTTTGGAAAAGAAATGGACTATTTTAATTAACTTAACTACTTCAACCAAGCCTATTAATTTAAAACTCAATTTAAAAAATCGTTAAAAGGTTTTCAAGCTCAAGTTCAGAAATGAAAACGGTCGAATGTAGTTACTATTAATCGAACTGAAAATTAAGAGTTCAAACAAATGACATTTTTCGTTTAGTCGTTCGTCCTTGAGGTTTTTCAAGATTAATTGTGTGAAGTCACGATTTTTCAATTGACGAATTAGCTACCGGTTTTGCAATTTTGCATTGCACCTTAATTTATTTTCTTCTGCGTCTCTCCCATTTCCCATATCACATAACGGGGAGCGTGGCGTCATTTACTTTCTATTTTTTTCTCTGGTTTCTTGCTGTGCGAGAGGAGAAACCATCATTCCTGGATCGTGGGTGACCGAGTTGATCGACGATTTCGTTTCCTGTTGTCGCGTGTTACATATCGCTTTATAATATCTGGCCATTGTGTAAACGCCACTTTTTTTTCAGCGTCACAGTCGTTGACTAAGAAAAAACTTGTACCATCTTGATAATCCCCGAAATTATAAAACCAAAAACTTCAGCGCTCGAGCATTGAAGAAAAAGTTTTTTGCGGTTACACATTGTGTCTAAAGTGTTCCATTGAAATTGTCACATTTACCGTTTCACAAACAATCGTGCATTAATAATCACTTTTGTTGTGTGACAAACAGTATACAAGTTTGATAAAAACCAAATGCACCACGACATGTCGCAGATAAGGTCTAACCACTCCCGCTGCGAATCATCTTTATTTATGATTCACTTTCATTCGTCGAGCGAGTTCGTATGGCAACTTTAATTTCTTTTCGAAACGTTTAATGATAACTCTGATGCGAGACGAGTAATTACCCAAATTCCGTACAATGGACAAAAGAGAGTTTTCACTGCAAATTCGAAATTACATTTCCAGGCTGGCAGAGTAATGACGCTGCACAATGGCCATTTAAAATCATTCAATTTTTGTAACTTCCAGCCTCGCTGCAATGTTGAACAAAAGGAAATGCAAACTTAATGAAATAATCATTGGCTTGCCTAATTTTAAATTCAGAACAAATTACCCCATCGATTACTTTGTTTCGACCCGGAAAAAGTTCCACTCTTTTTTAACTTTGCAAATTGCCCAATTTGTATACAAAATATTTTTGAATAAACCAAAATTGCTAAAGAAGTTGTAAGATTAATTCACAATTTTATATGTTTTTGCATTTCAAACTGATCGCAGTGCCATGGGGCGCCGGTTTTTTTTCTATTTTCACTCGAGAATTACGTTTGTTGAGTGCATGGTCATTGTGCATCGTTCGTTCCGGCGACCAACCAACCGCACGAGCGGCGCATCAAGCGTGACCCCGCGATACTTCGACGATATCAAAATTACGATTGTGCAAGATGGCTCGACGACCTGGGCAGATGCGTCGCAAAGGCGTTTGTTCCGGACAATCACCGCGGTCATTCAACAATTTTTCAAAAACAATCACCAAAAAAACGTGATTGAAAACGATTCGAGTTTTGATTTGGCAGTTTTCTTCAATTGGACAATTCAATGTTAATTGAATTCAAATTCAATTTACCCGTTGAGTAAGAAAACTGTATACTTACGTCAAAGATGAGTTTTGATATGTATAATTTAGCAATTTGTTAATAAAAACAGTGAGAGGATCATATAAAAGGTTACATAAACGATTAACCTTGTACGTTCCAGATAATTTCTTGCATGCAAAATATAATGAATTGAGTTCCTAATTAAATGGAATTATGATTATAGCATCATTACGAAAATTTGTTTGCTGAAAAAAATTATTTTTCGCCACGTAACCCGCGTGACCTCTCTGAAAGGCTGAAATTACATTTCAATGTGAGGTTCAATCGACGATTGGATAATGGTGATAAAAAATTGATTTCGAAAAACTTTTGGTTTTCAGGAAACTGTGAAAATGGGAAGGAAAATGTACGAACTATAAACCGATTGGATTTGCGGTAGTATAAAACGCGAGATAAATACGGCAGAAAAACAAGTTTCTAAATCACGACCAAACTAAATTATTTATTTATGTACTTGTTAGTTGAACGTTTCAGATATTGTGTAAACAGCGCGGGATTGAATTCCGGTACACCGCCAAGATTATATAAGTCTTAATTTCTCCGAATTATCTGCAGCTGTAACGCGTAAATCAACCCGGCCAATGAATAATCATGCGATTTCCTATTTTAAGTTAAAGTGCAGCGCCGTAATCGGACGGGACTCCGTTTCCTATCGGCGCTTCCGATTTCACCGCCAAAAAATGTTCTTTTTCCTCTCAGCTGCTTGCCAACCAGTTGGAAAATCGCAGCCAAGTAGGTGAAGGCAACGCGAAATATATTACATTTCCTATCGTCGCATTCATATCACTCGTTCCATAAATTTCAAGTTTAATCGACTTAGGAAACCAGTTCGCACTCTGTACCAATTTTCAATCTCTACCTTTAATAAGAATAGACAAAGTGTTTAATTTATTTCCCAAACTGTAAATTACTTTAATGATATCGGCGTGGCGAAAAAAAATCCTATCAACAGTTTCATTTTTTTTTAAACTGGAAAACTTAATGTGCTTGATTTTGATTTATTTTGCGCCTTTTTGGTGGTTCGTTTTTGAAAAAGTTGTTTTTTTTCTTAAGAAGACGAGAGAAATATATAATTAGATCTCATCGAAAGAGAGACGGGAGATGTAAAAGTGAATAGGAAAATGTAGGCACACGCATAGGCAATCAGGAATAATGATGAGCAATAAATATTGACAGGCGGGGAAAAAAGCAACGCAACAGAATGAAATAAAACGCAATGAAATGCTGATGGCGAAACAAAAACGCGACGACAAAAATCGCATCAACTTTATGTGAAACGCGCTCGGTTGATTATTTTCATCTCTCAATCAAATGTCGTACGTTTTTGTTTGGCGAATAAAAATAAAAACAAAATTGACTGATTGCAAAAAGTCGAAAAATTAGACTGACCAGCTGAAACGCAGCCTGGCGTCTCTCTCGGGCTGTTTCTGCTTTATTTATCATCCTTTCTTTCTGTCTGCTTTTTTTCTTTCACAATAAAGAGATACAAGGCAATGGATTGGAAGTTGCCGAGTAAGTCATTTGAATAAAAAGTGAAACCCGAGTGAAAAATCGAATTGAAACCTGGCAACGCTGCTCATTGAAACTGGCGCCACAATCAATCGGAATAACGGTTTTAATTTATATTGTACAGACGCGCATGTGTCCGCACTTTCGAATTCGGATTTAACACGCTTTCGTAAATGGTCCAGCAAGACAAAATGAGGAAGTCTCGTATGGGCGGAACAAGGGCCGATGTGGGCCAAACAGAATCGAAAGCAGTCCGGCGCGTAGGTATTAATTAGCAAAAGCAGCAGTCCACTTTCGCCATCGCAATCAAGCTTTGCATTAAAACGCAAACCCTTTTTTTTCGCAACCAATATTTTTTCCTCCTATTTTTTGCTCGGTGTCGTGGCGCGATTTTTGATTTTTCATCTATCATAATTGAGCGAAATTGGTTATGTGCAAAGTGTCACGATCGGGTCAACTTTGCATCAGGCTCGTTCCCTTTTTTGTTCTTTCCGACGGCTTTTTGTCCAATTTTGCTCGCCGATCCTTTGCCCTCGTTTACTCGCTGATTCATCGTGTGCATGAATAACGCACGTGTCCAGCGTGTAATCCTGAAATTTCGGACGTTTTACAGTTAAAACCGTCAGCGTTTAGTGTACCCATCAAACTCACCGCATTCTTTTTTGAATATGAATTTCCGAAAAAGTTGTGGTTTTATATTTTTCAATATAATCCCATTTTGTTGTATTTCGAATTCAAAAGAATAAAAAGTTACATTTACGTTTGTTTGCAATGTTTTGTCATAAAAAAATTGTGATTTTCGATTAAAAAAAAGTCAGGAAATCGTCATGTTGTTTCGGTCATAATATTAATTGTACTAACGAGGTTATTCCTCCGGGCAATAACGTGTCTTGAGTGTCTTCCTTATCACGGCCGTACTCGAGATTAAGGATCGCGATAAGAAGATGATCCGCCGAGGATGAAATGACGTGCGCGCAATAAAACGGTCTAATGTTCGGACAATGAGGAAAAAAGTACAAAAATAGCCACGAGACTGAGAGTTTCGCCGATTTTCGACGCTGCGCCGTTCGCATAACGGTACCGATTTCAAAGCCACAGCTTCACGTCTCGTAAAGTTTTTGTAATTGCTATTGTTTCTTTTTGTAATTTGAAATCGCTTTTTTACATTTCGCTTTTCATTATCAGTTTCTTTTTCAATGCAATTTTTTTCGTCATCTTGAGTTTTAATTTTCCGGTGAAGAATTTTTGTTGGTACGTTCTTTTTTTTTATTGTCTTCTTGATTAGCAACAAGAGTCCACTGCCGCGGCGGTGATAATTAGACATCCGGCTCGTCGAACAGCGGATGCCTTTATCACATGCCAGTAAACGCGTTTAGCTGACTCTGGGATTTCTCGCGATGGCCATTATTGGCGTGATGTGCAGTATTCCTACGACCTCCAGGATCGTTAATAGATACTCGCTTCCTACTTCTAAGATGCGCCTGTCTCGCGTACGTCATCGTCCACACTCTGTTCTTGCAATTTATATACCCAATCCGCAACTTGAAATTTACTCGCACGTTAACTTCCAGTTCTCATACCTCCATGCTTTATGCCCCATAATCATACTGCAAAAAAATTACCAACAAAATAATTTTACACCTCGAGACTTTAAAATTCCTCCGTTAAAAAGTGTAAGCGACGTTTTCAAATTACAATTTTTTACATTCAAATTTTTCATTCACAACCCGAGACTATAAATTTATCAACTTAATGGCATAAATTGTGCTCTGACAGATTTCATTTTTTATTTTTCCGATATAAAGAATGAACAATTCTGTGATACAAGTGCAGACACAATTTGCGCGAGAATAAAATATGTAATGCAATAGTGAAGAATTGATATTTGTTTCCAGCTGAGTTTTCGATTTAGCTCGAGGGCTAGACAACAAATCTGCGCCTGTCTATAGTCGCGAAGTCGTGCCGCTGTATTTATATGGAAGTCTTACAAGTGTTCCCCCGCGAATACCTTTTACTCGGCTAAATTATTACTTTGTTAGGAATTATTTAGCGAGTGTTGTTTACATAAAATTATGTTCCACAACCGAACCTGACGACGACCTAATGAAATGATTACGTCGCGTTTCAGCGCTACAAGCGCAGTTACGAAAAGACTCTTTGTCCAACATTGAGAAGCCTTTTTTGTTAGCTGCTTTTATATCGCTCGAAGATGAATTGTCTCTAATTAGAATAAATTGGATATAAATTTCTTCGGTCGCGGATCGTTACTAAAGACGTATTATTAACACTTCATGTTCCATTTAACATTACAATACACCTTTCACTCGGCCCGCAAAATTGATTACAACATTTTGTGTCTGCAAGCCTGTACAATAAAGTTTCAAAAGGAGCATAAACCTTTTTCTCTCTCTCTCTTCTCTCTTTATCAGAAAAAAACATTGCACAAATTTCTCAACTCGACAAAAAACCCGGCAAATCTTCAAGGATACGTTTTGTTCATTTTAATAAAACTAAATCACGAATTGTACGATATTTGTTGTTTACTCTTTTAGGAAACGTTTCGTTACATCTTAATGGTGGATAGCATTTTTGTTCGGTTGCCTTTTTTTATAGTTACTTTTTTTATCAAAGTTTATTTGCAAAAAGAAATTAATGAAAATACGAAATTCAAAGCAAAACGTTTTTTTTTTCACGTTGGTGAGAAAGTAAGCGCTCGACTCGCCCAGGGCAGCTGAATGTCCTATTTTCATTGGTTTACGCGAACGAGCGGACGCATTTCGTTTGATGCAGTCGTCGGTCTGCGATGCCCAGCACCTGTTTTCGAATCCCGTTCGCGCAATTGACAGCTGCCGCTTTTTATGCCCCGGACAAGTACCGTATTTACTCATGCGGCTTTTGTTTTTCAATTGTCCGGTAAATTGATTTGTCACAAAAAACTCAAACATCGCCACTTCAATAAGCACTTTATTACAGAATTTCCTGTATCCTGCAAAGACCTGGAAAACTACATAACTTTTAGAATTCCGCTCTGATTTTTTCCTTTTATATTTTATTTGACTCATTTGCTGATATTTTTTCTTTCGTTCTTATTTGAAAAGTTAGTGAAAAAGAAAAGTTGTATAAAAAGTTATTCTCCAAGGACAGTATATATAAATACAAGGTATATAAGTGCAGTAAAATGATGATCTCGCAAGATGTCCCTTCCGGTTGATCCTAGATTATTCGCAGCCGAGCACGTAATTCCCCACCTTGATGAACATTAAAAACATATTCGTTCTTAGACAAAATCTTAGTTTGCAAGACGATGCTCGGGCTACTTGCAACTCGCGCTTTTTCACCTTGTAAAATATGTTCTTCGACGTAACCAATCGCATCTACGACTGTACCGAACATGGCGTTACTTTTTCCCTTATTACCGTAAAAGTAAGTTCGAATTTCCAGTCGCGTATAACATTTCCGAGTTACAAAATAACACAGTGTACACAAAAAAAAATAATGAAAAAGTGAATAAAAATGGTTTGTTTACAGTGTTCGCTAGTGAAACCGGATAGATCGAGAGAGTTGTGTGAGCAATTGTCTTTGTCCTTTTTTTTTTCATTTCAAGGGGGTAATCAATTTACATGTGTATCGACTGTCAAGTTTACGCTCATTGGCGCGAAGCACTTTTGCGACGCTTCATGTCAATCGGAGAGTTCAATGCCGTTTCAGTCAACTATGACTTTGCACCGAGCTGTTTAAAAAAAAAGTTGGAAAAAGTTGTTTTCCATACTGTTTTAACATTCCTCGAGATGAAATTCTTGACTTTGCAATAATTGTGTAGTTTCTCTAAATTGATGTCGTCAAATTGAACTTCTGCAAACTTGTTTAAAGTTTAAACATTTGTAAAATACAAGTTTGCAAAATTATGTCATAAACCTACTGACTAGGTTCATAGGAGACAAGTCACGCCAGCCGCGAGAACAAAGTTAATATCTTTATGATTGCGCATACAAGCTCGTACCGTTAAGCGTGCATGCATTTGAATTAGCTTGATTAATTATTGCATAATTCGACGGTGACGGGCTTGAGAATAGCAAAGAGGGTTATCGATAGTGCGTGCTTGAGCCCGAGGAACAGGATATCATCGGACGCCCAGGCAATAATAGCCGCGCTCGAAAGATACCGAGAAGCCATTAGGTGTCCTTACCCGAGCTGGGTTAAAGGTTTAACATGACAGATGCATGAGCAAATAATCGATGATGCTCGTTCGCCAAGATTTACGAAGGTGTTCGCATCCACGGGATTACTTTGAGTTCGAGACGGGAAAAATGCTTTTCCTAGACAGCCAACCAAAGTGGGAAGTAAAAAAGACGATAAGTGGCTATCTGTAAACGATCTGCGGCATTTTTCGGTGCGAGATGAAATTTATTTCAGGTCAAGAGTGAAAACTCGTGTCGCGGTTAATTTGATTAGAATGTCTTGGCGAGATAGCACAATTCGGCGCGCACTGAACAAGTCCCAGAAAACAAGATTCTGATTATAAGTTGAAAATTTATTCGAAAATGCATTAAACATCGATTATGAATTTTCACGCTCTGTAAAACGTTTTAACGATGAATTTGCATGCCCATTCGCGCACTTTCTCACAGCTCGTGTCGACCCTAATTGTTCCTTTTTTTTATTACCTCAATTAACATCTACTTGAAAATGAAACAATTCATTTTTCTTGTTCGGCGTTGGCCTTTCCCCAAAAAACGCGTTGGCGGATCATTAGAAATCGCACCCCGGTGTTGCCGGAGGTAAAAAACGCCAAGCCACTCGATAATGCGCTGTAAATTCTGCAGTAACACGAAATCGCTTTTATGCATTGGTAATGTTCCCATTCGACAAACGTATTAAACGCGGTAGAAAGTTGCGGTTACTTTTTATTTCCCGATTTATTTCTCGGTTTCGTTTGACGCGAAGTAAAATTTATTAACCGCTGATGAAGAAACGAGGGAAAAAAATCAAATCAAATAAGAGAGAAAAAGGAAACAAGCTGCGAGATATTATGCTCCATTTATTGCTGTTTGTACAATTAATAAAATCGCGATTCAATTGGACAGTGCAGATGCTGTCAGCGTTCCACTTTTATTGTAATGCATTATAGATTTTGTGTTGCGTTATTTACTCGATTAATAACAGTTGAGTTTGTTGAACATGTTTTATTTTCAAGTCAACTCTTATCATTTATCACAAAGTATTAACATGCAAAACGTTTGTAATTCATTCAAACTTCGACTTGACAACTCAACTACAGAACAACTTTCAAAAACTTCTAAGGCTGATTTCGAAGATGACATTAATTTCCCAACGATGACTCAAAGATTTAAAGAAGAAAATGTTTCTTAAACAAAATGTAAATTACAAAATGAACGAAGAATGAATTAATACAATAAAATATTTTTCATTTCTGTTTTACAGGGCTACGAAACATTGAGCAAAGGCAAGAAGTCATGGAGCGTGCGATTGGGGTTATCGCGCCAGAGTCACTCGGGCGATGATTCGGCGAAAGGATGGGGCACGATCAGCGGCGGAAGCATCCTTTCCCGACAGATGATCTACGCGGATCCGTGGCTCTATGGCACAGTTCGTTCCGGCCACGACCCAAGGACCTTCCTAGGGCCCATAGCACCAGCCGGCGCCCCCGTCCTGGTAGTTTGTTCCTGTCCCGAATTTCTAAGCGGCACCACCCGCAAATTGGGCACGTGTAAAAAATGCGGAGGTCACAGACTCGCAGGGATTCCCTTCGGAGGCACCTGCAGGATACCATCGACACCTGTCAGGGCCCGGCCGAGTCTCGCTGGTAACATAATTATTTTGGTTTAGTTTTTGTTTCATCCCAAGTCTAATATAATAATCATCTTAATAAGACGTTGGTCAAGTGTTGAAGTAGATAACGTCGCTTCCTCTTGCGTCAGATCTGATTGAGATCTCAATTTGCATCGAAGTAGCGCTTATCTGCAGATCTCCAAACCAACAACCACCTCATCCAGCCGAAACGCGAAATTGATTTTCCTTATCCTGATTCGAACTTCCTACTGAATTGAGTCGTGATCGTGTAATATTCGATGAACAGTTAGACTGCCAGCAATCAATGCGAATTTATCTTGATTTACGTTCTTCTATTGCAGGGATGCTGAGGCCCACGGTGGACGACCCGTACGACCTGATGCGGCGCAACCGTCTGGAGCCGAGGTCCCGCGCTCGCAGCACTTCGCCCCACCGACAGGCGGCTTCTCGAGACTCACGTAGCCAGAGTGTCATCGCTCGCAACCTCAAGGACTGGAAGAACCCCGAACCTGTTTCAAGAACAGAGTGGTTTGATACCGAACCCAACTTTGAAGAACCAACAGAAAAGAGTCCAAAAGAAAACGAGTGGTTAGACAAACCCAAACCGGAAGATCCAAGGTCGACTCCTGGTCGACTGGTTCGGGTACCGAAGAAAGCCAAACCAGTAACCTGGCAGGACACGAGTGTGGAGGATAAGTGGCAGGAGGTGACAGCGGACACTAGGAAGAGCATCCTTGAATGTGATGTGAATCCGTATCTGTTGGTGAAGAAGCAGTCTAAGGACGAGGACAATCTGAGCGACGACCTCTCGGACAACGCGCTCGAGCACGAGGACCCGCCGTCTAGTCTTTTTGACCCGTCCAAGGTCAAGTCCATCGAGAGGATACCCAAGAGAAGTGGCGTCGCTGCGATCGGAGGTCAACGGATCAGGGTGTTCAACGAACCCAGGGAGATCTCGGACGAGGACGAACCGCCCACTAGGATCCCCATCCCGAAGGTGTCTCCAAAGAGACCCCCTAGACGACTGAAAGAAACAAGAGCTGTGCTGAAGAGTATTCTAAAGAGAGGCAAGAACCACGAGCCTAAGAGGAAGAACGTCCTCTTCAACGTGGACAACGTGATATTTGCGCCGGAAAAACCGGTTGACAACACTCCAAGCAGGAAAACGAGCAAGAGTTCTATCAATAGTTTCAAAGAGGAGGAGCCACATCAGGAACCACCTACTTTCGATGAAGAACAGCTGAAACCACCACAAAAGTTTATCTCCATCCCTAATATCCGGGACTTTAAGAAGCAACCCGAGAGGTCAAAGGTTGTGAAAGCGAGTACACCGTTGGCGCAGAAGGTGAAGATCGATAAATTTGTGCCTTCGAAAAAGGAGCTTAGCTGTGAGGCTAAAGAGGAGATGAAGATTAAAGTGGACAGGTCCGAGAAGGTTGAGACCTTGCCAAAGAAGAACACCGAGGGGGAGACGCAGGAAGTGGGAAGTCGGCTTCCAAACATCGCTGTGGATGAGAAGGACCTGATTGTGAAAATTGAAGGTAGGCTGATGCAACGATATTTTTTATTAATAGCGTGTAAAATGAAATTTTCAAGCATTGCAAAGATGGAGCTTGAGGTAAAGTAGATCATGATTTTCTTAACCGCTCGTTACATGTTATGTGTTACGAAACCAGTCAATTGTGTCGCTCTACTGCTCGCCATTTTAGGTAACACGGCGTGGTGACATAAATCAAACGCGCTATCAGAGTGGAAAACGATCCACATTCATCTCCTTTAATTTCGTAACGATTCCCATGCTAATGGGCCCAAAACGAGGATAGACACGATTTCTTCCTGAGTCTCTTTCTTCGGACAGCTTGACCCCGAGTCTCACGAAGGTCCATTAATAACCGACTAAGGTCAGGGTTAAACTCGTGGAGAAACGTCCAGTCGCATTGTTGGAAGCGCATCGGAGTATCGTGCAATTAGCAATTACGCGCAGAATCTTCGGTTTACTCGATACCTAATTGATGGGTTGATGATGTAATAACACGGAATAGAAAAACATAGAGAGAAATCGCGGATTCCAGCTATTTTTATTTCCATTCTTGTACCTTTTTGTAGTTTTCTTTCCCTTGAAATTTATTTTTGTTTGTTTTTCTGTTTTCAAGGAACTATTTATTGTTACGAATGAAATTGAAAGCCGAGCGAAAAATTTGCACTCTCAGAGGTTTTATCAGAGGGAGGAGTCGGATAACGAAGTGTTGGATGAGAGTTCTCGAGTGCTTGTTATCGCGGAAGTGAGCGACGCCGCTGCTCCGAAGCACGCAACGGTTGAGATCGCCCACTGATTACGTTTCCTCGGCCCGTTTCGCGGCAATTGAATATTGCGAATGGTTTAATGGAACACGAAGATATTGTCTAACGGCGCACGCCAAATACCCATCTCGCTTTGTCGTTATTCAAGCACCGGATAATCGAAATCCGTAGCCTTGCTTACGCAACAGTTTGCAGCTTCGCTGCTTATCTCCGCGGTCCTATCACTTGTGCAATGACGCCGGCCAATTTTTCGATCGAAGGCCTCATTTCTGTTCGTGCATTATTTTATCATTTCCCGTACTTGGAATAAGAAACAAAAAACAGCTTATTGCATCCAGAGAGATCTATTTTTTATTCAGTCCACAACTTACAATCACACGAATCGAATTTTCTCTTCTTATCGAACTGGTTCGGTGGGTTGAAAATTAAATTTGTTATTTTTTTATTTTCTTGTTTGATTGATTAAAATTAGTTTAATTAATTGGACTGTTTCTTTTTTCTAATGATATTTTTTGCTGATTAATTCAGCTGGTTAGCAATAAGATAAGATTATTAAAAACGTTGGTTCGAGGAAATCAGGCTTCGGAGTTTAGTGTGTCAATCACTGAACTTTCACAGCCTACAAGTATCGGCATCAAAACAAGGAACTGAAGATTATTATAATTTGAAGACAACAACGTAGAGTCGCGATGACGTGCATAAAATCACGCGAGAGCGATGACTGCTTGATCGGCAGGCCTGCAATCGAAAGCCCGGCCGAGGTGTCAAAACAGCCTCAACTCTTTCAAACAAAATCAATCCGGCATTAATGAATTACAACTATTAGCATATAACATACCTAATGACCATCATGCAAATTCGTTACACTTTTCCCAACAAGAAAATTGCATATCAAATCAACCGTTTTGATATGAAAATTCGTTATTGGAAAGCAAAGAGGGAGACGAGAAAAAAAGAACAAGTTGGAAACTAAAAAGGAAACGGACGCGCCTTGCTTATGAACGCCTGACGCGTGTCACTCGGTTTTCTTATTGCATCCGCGCACAGCAGACGGGAAAAAATGAAACCCGCGGCGACTTCCGCGGCTGTTTCCGGACTGGTTGGATGACTGCTAATGGCTCTAGAAAATCCTTTCCTTGACGATGACAAACGTCGCCCCGCGATTGTCTAGCTCGTTATCGAACTTAATTAGGCCATATTTCAGCGCGTAAATTATTCGGCCGACGCTTTCCTCGCCAGGCCTTTGCTTATTAAGCTTTTTTTTTTCGTTACAAGTTTCGCACTCGGTTTCACTGCGCCCGATGACTCGGCAAACATATTCAATGCACGCAATTTCATTAGTGCTCGTCATCTTGTCGCACCTTGTTTCGTCGATGTAAATTTTTTTTATTCCTTGCGATATTAATCAGAACCTAAATCATTCTATAATGAGCTTTGATTCGTACGAATTATGGATGTTTAACGAGTCACACTTTTCTTCTCACTTCGACTTTTTCATCCGAGTAAATTGGAGTTTAAGTTTTTTAACATGTTTTTTTGCTCGAGGATAATCTATTACAGTTGATTTCGGCAGGATAATTGCAAAGGTAATCACAACCTCGCGTAACCGTCAGTGACCAGTTATAGAGAAAGTGAAACCGTTTTTTGCAGTCGCATTCAACGAGCAAAAAAAAGGCCGCTTTTTTGCGCTCCACTTTGAAACGATCCGGACGAAGAATTCGCGGAACGCGAACCGAAGGGACACAACGTATCCGCGTTTTATTTGCCCATAAACAATCCCCTAAAACTCTCATTCCATCCGAATCACCCAGGAGGCTCTTTTTTCCATCACCAACCTGGGTTCTATGTGTTGATTGGCAGGTCATAGTTGCAAAACCGAAAATCCAGAAGCGAATCACGAGCCGAGTTCATTAAACGTCATAAAGAGCGACCTACAAAGCGACCGATTATATTCTCGAACAAGAGAAACCTCTGAAATTGACGTAAGATCAGCGCAGTTCGACATTTCGAAACACTCGTGAATGACAGACTATTTTTGCTCGCATGACAATGGGCCAGAAAAATGTCGAGTCGTGATTACCGATTGTTTGTCGAATTTCGACATATCATTTGCACAAAACCTATTTTTGGCTGATTCCATGCTTTCGTTTTTCAGGTAAGGTCCGGTGTCCGAGCTTGATTCGAAGTCAGAGCGAGAGAACGGTGTCCAGGCCGGAGGTCACAGTTGAGGACGTGAATTTTGCGGATACAATGCGACTCAGTCTGTCTCGAAGGACGAAGGAAACTTTGGATCAGAAATCGCCAACCGTTCCACTCTTAAGGATCGACGAGAAGAAAGTAGCAGAAAAGATAGAGCCTTTGGAGAAAACTTTGACTCAACCGTTCAGAAATTTAGACCATTTTCGAAAGATGCGACCGACCAGCTGGTCACCGCCGCCTGGAAAATCTAGACACAGAGAGAGACTCGCTAGTGATCCTAAAGACAAGGTCGTTCCTCGACCAGAGTCTAAAGCTCCAGTTAGGAATAGTCTTTCTGAGGATTTCACTTCTAAACCAATCTGGAAATCCCATCTTTCTTCAGCAAGTAGTTGTTCCAAGATCGAAATCTGTCCAGAAAGTAGTCAGAAGAACATCTGTAAAATCACTGTGAGCCCTGTGACTTCGCCTTTGGTTCATAGGTTACACGTGAACTCTGATATTGGTAGCAGTAGGACGTCGATCATGATCAACGGCGAGGGTCAGATGCCAGAGTCAGAAAACAAGGTGACCATCAGTGTCGGAGGGGAGAACAGCAGTTGTAATCCTACAGTTATTGCAGTGAATTCCGAAGAGAGTAAACCTGTACCAAATCCCAAGGAGAACAGGACACTTGTGATTCTGGAGAATTATAAATCCAACATTGTAATTGAGTCGAAAAATTCGAAGGCGATTGAGGATAAGAAAATAAAAGACGAGACTGAAAGTTCGAGGAAGAAACTTCAAACTTTGAAAGGCAAAAGTGAGAGAAAGGACTCGAAGTTTTCAGCTCTGGCAAACGAGGAGATTCTTTCGAAGCTCCTAGAGGAGTCTGTTCGGAAAGCTCGAGATGGTCAAATTCTGGATGCTAATAGTGGAAAAGCAATTTTGAAGATTCTTAAACAGAGTCTTTTGGAAAGTTCGGAATCTTCTGAAAGTGAACAGTACTTAAAACCTGGTTATAAGTCAAAGGAGGAGTTTGTGCCCGCTAATCTCTTCTTGGAAGAAAATCCGTACGAAGTTATCAAAGAACCGATTTATGAAGAAATTCCTGACGAACCTCCACCTCTCCCCTTGAGTCCTCCACCGACTGAAGATTTTGTAAAAGAGAAGATCTACTTTGGAGATGAGTACAAGGACGCGTATTTCAAGAAACTTAACGAGGGACAGTTCATTAGCTCGTACATTGCTGGGGCACTTTTCAAGAAACCGGAAGTGGAACTTGGAACTGAGTATTATTCCGAGTACACTGATAACTTTTTCA
Source organism: Telenomus remus (assembly GCA_020615435.1). Taxonomy (NCBI): domain Eukaryota; kingdom Metazoa; phylum Arthropoda; class Insecta; order Hymenoptera; family Scelionidae; genus Telenomus; species Telenomus remus. Next base: position 3,067,341 of record CM036341.1, on the reverse strand, counting down.
AGAAAGATGTCCCTGAGGAAAAGATAACTACGAAGTTTGAGATTTTGGATTTTCTTATTGGGTCTGACGAGCATTCGCCTACGTTGGATGTTGAAAACGAGGTGGAGCATGAGGAAGTGGAGGATACTGAAAGGGACCTGGAAGCTCTTTATGAACAGAAGGAGATTAGTCTTGGGGATCTTAGTTCTAAGAGTTCGCAGATTTCTAATGTCTCGGATAGCAGTGAAGAGTGTAACTTGATTCTCACTAACACTTCTGATAACTTAAAGGTATGATTCGTCATTCAAAGAAGAACATTTTATTTTTTGGTTTAGATAGTTATAATAATTTGTTTTTTTTTTACAGGCTAGAGCAGTAGACATTGAAAGGACAGATAGTGGTGTGGGTTCAGAAAGTAGTCAAGCCAGCAGCGGTCGAGGCGTTGGTAGAAGATGGAGAACCGGAAACACGTCAACGCCAGGCAAATTTATTGAGACGGTTTCGCCTGTGTCGTCTGGAAACATCAAAGTCTGCGAGGACTGTGAACAAAGACTGGAATCACTAATATCAGACAGGTAATTTTCTAGGAACGTTCAGTAGTTGCGCATGGGGACAAGTAATTAGCGTCTGGTCACGAAACGTGTACTTTCGTTTCGGTGCATGATTTTCGTCCGGGTAATAAGGACATTTAATATTTTTCACATGTTCAAATCGCGTATCGACTTCCACATTTGGTATCGCCGATTTGAACATGCGATTAGTGATCCCTCGCAATTAGTCAAGTGCAACGAGCCGTGACGAAAAGTTTAATTTTCCGTGTGTTTATCTTGTATCGACCGTTTTGTCTCTCGACTAATTGATAACGTGTAATTATCGATTTTATGAAATTTCATCGGGGAATTCTAACTTATTACGAGGTTTTGCAATTACAAGTTTGAGATCAATTTACATTTCTGAAATAGTCAGATGTTTGATTTTTCTTCCTCCAATATATAATTATAATTGACATTTGGTTTTTTTCTTTCTTTTTTGCAGCGTTTATCCTACGGTAGTTTGTTGGAAGTGCTTGAAAAAGCGAGCAGAAAGAAAAGAGATCATCACGGAAATCGTTGAGACGGAGCAAAAGTATGGCAGAGATCTACAAATCATCCTAGAAGAATTCTATCGGCCGATTCTAAGAGCAGGCCTCTTGACTCAGGAACAGCTTTCTGCGATATTCTTGAATGTCGAAGAACTCCTCGAGCACAATATGGTCCTTGCTGAAAAACTTAAAGACGCTGTTGATTTAGCTCAAGTATGTAATTTTCAAACAAGTCAAACTCAAATTTCTTTGTCACGTCAATTTTTAACTTCAATTTTTTTTGGTTTAAGGAATCTGGCGATGAGGATTTGCTGACAGTAGACGTGGGCAAAATCTTTTTAGAATCGGAAAGAATGCTTCACGCCTTTGAGAGTTACTGCACAAGGCAGGGAAGTGCGAGCATGCTTCTACAAAATCTCGAAAAGGAAAAGGACTTTTTGAGGATTTTTCTCAAGGAATCTCAAATGGAAAACACCGTCCTTCGGAGAATGAACTTGAATTCTTTTCTAATGGTACATCTCAAGTCATGATGAGTTGGCAATTAAAACAAAACAATGGAATTTAATTATTAATTTCAATTTTAGGTTCCAGTTCAGAGGGTAACGAAATATCCTTTACTGATAGCCCGTCTTTTGAAAGCCACCCCGTCTGTTCGACCGGATATTCAAGAGGCGAAAAAGAGACTCCAACAGGCCCAAGCCAACGTTGAATTACATTTAGAACATATGAACGCTGTGAGTAACATTTTTTTTAACTTGAAACAATTTTGTTGAATTGAATTTAATAAATAATTGTCGTTATGTTTTTTAGGAAGCCAAAGATGTGACGTCGACGAAGTTGTGGCGAAGGATTTCCATAATTCAAAATGGAAAACGCTCAAACGGAGAACAAGACATGGTAAACATCAAACTAAGAAAGGTAATGATCAAATAAATTCCTGACATCAATTAAAAAAGAGTTTTATGTCCGGTGCAAAAATGCTGAGTAAAAATTTTTTATCTCCCAGATGGCTGTTGAGGTCTTGGAATGGGCTCACGAAGAATCTCGGTTCGTTTTGGAGGGACGTCTCCTGGTTGCTCAACCGACTGATAATAACTGGCGGCGAGGGAGAACAGTCAAACTTGCCCCGGTCATTGCCATGCTTGTCACAAACGGAAAGGTAGTAAACTCTCGAATGTCCGCAGAAATTGAAATTCAATGAAAAATACATTTCTCTTTTACAAGTCTTGTGTTCTTTATAATCAGCAATACTTTTGAATTTGTTTTCTTATTTTCATTTCTGATTAAAACGATATTAAAAAAGCTTTCAACCGTTTTGCAGCCAAACACTGAGTTCCTCGACCTATCCGACGATTCGCCTTTCCCAAAGCAAATTGGAATCAAAGAAGCGACGCTCCTTCTTATTAAGGAGAAAGTTGGGCGATATGCTTTGTTAAGGGTAATAGTTTCATTTCATAAACAACAATTCACAATTTAATATGCAGCTATAATGTTTTTAATTACTGTTATGTAACTGAAATCAAATCATAATGTTCTCTTTTCGCAATTGTAGGAACCGCTTCCTCTCGACAAATGCATAGTATGTTGTGAAAATGACCTGGAAGATTATTTTGAAATTCAGGAATTAACTTCGAAGGAGACTTATGTATTTAAGGTGATTGTCCTTTTTCAAACTTATAATTACAGTGCGATGACAAATTTAATTTCAATTTTGTTATATTTTCAGGCTGAAGACGGGGAACGAACGAAACGATGGTGCAGAACTCTGCAAATCCACGCACAATCCTTGGGAGCTTGGCGACGTCGACGCGGTGCCTTGCCAAATATTATGATTTGCGGCGTCGCCCGCGATTGATTCGACCAAAAAGAAAAGTGAAAATACAAACTAAGGAGAATCTCCCATTGGCTCAGTGAAAAGCCGGAGTGTATAGTGCGTTGCAGAAACTTCAGTTTCCTACGTTACTGTAAACAAAGTAGCAAACGCGCGCATGCAACCATGTATATTCAACCAATTCCTAATACTTACCATTTTTTTATGAATATAATATATACGCTCTGTCAAATAGATGTATTTAAAGACAACTGTTTCGTCCTTTAAAATGACCAGTAGCTGTGATATTGATCGGTACATTGGGTTTTTTTGTCTTTCTACGTAAAACTAATCCTCGAAAAATTCGCTCTTAAATCAGTTTCATGCGAGTTATTTATTTATAAATTGTATATTATTTGAAGCGAAATGACTATCGAAAGGAAAAAAAATCAAATTTAAATGGTGAAATGAAAAGTGAAAGAGCGCATTTTTTTAAAATTGTATAATCGATTGTGATAACTGTATTAGATTTGTAATTGACAATGTTTCGAACTAAATTGCATGAAATATCATTGAAAGGCACAGTTTAAATTATAACATAACTTTTATTTAAGACATTAGCCATATATGTATGTACATATACATATATCAGCGTTGACACGCACACTTGCAACGCTCAACAATCTGACTGTAACGAGTGAATAAAAAAACAAATTCTGGTATTCCTTTTCTATTGTTTAACTGCCTCCTCCTCATCCGACCAATCTTCCTCGTAATCTTCAATTAGGACGTCCCTTGTATTAGAAGATCCGATGATTCGACGTGAGGCACGATACTCGTACACTTTTACCTCAGGATGTTTTTCACAAATGTACTTGTAAGCACTGCACAACCTGTCGACTTCCTCGACTTCGAGCTGTGGTGGACGAGATGTCTCCACATTTACGTCTGCCAATTTGTACATCAGGGGAACTAAACTTTCGTGGTATTCCGGAGGAAATAGCGTTCTGTAATAGAAATCATAATTTTTAAAATAATTCTTTGTGAATGTTAAATTTGTAAATTCACTTGAGAAATGTTCTTACTCGGCGCTTTTTTTACTAAGCTTTCGACGAAAACTAAATAGCTGTCTATTAACTTTTTCAAAGAATTTAAACTCATGTGATGTGCGAGGTTTCTCGAGAGGTGTGAAAGTCACCACTCCAACGTCCACATCTGGTGGAGGAACAAACTGCCAGCCTGAAACAATAGAATTTAACCATCAGTTTTCAAAAAAAGAATTATTTTTTATTGTTTTCTTTAGACCTACCAGGTATTATAAACTTCAATTCAGGTTTCGTCCAAGCCTGAGCCATAACCGAAAGTCTGCATCTTTCCTCAGTTCGTACAGGTGCACACAACCTCTCAGCGACTTCCTTCTGAAAAGTTAATGTCATTCTAACTCTGCCAAATTCCCAAGCATTTCTCTTCTCGCTAATGGCGTGCAGCCACTTAACAATCAAAGGCGTAGAAACACTGAACGGCAAGTTCCCAATAATGTGTATATTTGGGGGTTCATCATTCCATTCTTTTTTGAGTTCTTTATCAAAAAACTTGCTCAGGTCCGTCAGTAGAATATCATTAAACACAACGTCCAACTTTCCATCCACCATAGCATACGATTCTGTCAGCATCTCCAAAATGGGCTCAAATCTTCGATCCTTTTCTATAACTGTGACTCTGCTAGGATTTTTGTGCAAAATTGCTCTGGTGATACCACCAGGTCCTGGACCCACCTCCACGACATGATAGTTTTTAAGTTTTCCAGCCTGTTTAACAATTTTGTTCATAATTCCATCGTGGAACAGAAAATTTTGCGATAATTGTTTCATTGCTCGTAGTCTGTAAAGTTTGACAACGTCCCGGATGGAGGGCAACGGTGGTAGACAGAGCCTCATCTTGCCTCAATTCAATTTATAATTAAAAATAAAAAACTAAGTTAACTTGTGTTATAAAACAATTTTAGTGGTTGATTTTCAGTTAGTCGTGAATTTTTTCTGGCTCATTGAAGTCATCGAGGAAGGTTTCTTGTTTCATAGAGTAGATTGTGTAACCGTAAATGCTCAGAACCACGGAACTAAGAACCGAGGCAACCAGTCTACTTTGTCTGCGTGATTTCAGAAGCTTTATTGCTCGTAGACGATTTTTTTCTTCGATTTCTTTGATGTGCGTCCGGTCGAAGAAGTTCGGTTCCGGGTCAGGGATTGCTGGCGCTGTCTTCTCGGTGCTGACTTTCGGGAGATTTTTATCTGCCATTATAATCTAATCTGCGGATTAAAAAAGTAGAGTGTATTATTCATATATATTTCTTATTGATTTAAAGTTTAAAACGTTTTAAATAACGATTTCCACACGTTGTGAAATAAGTATCTGTCTGTGTGTGCGAAATTGTAGGTTAAGTTGCACACAAGCAGACAGAAAAATATTGCAAAATAATGAACAATCAACCGCATTATGGTTATAATGAAATCTTCTCAATACCTTTGCACTGTGCAAGTTCAGAACGTTGTCATCGCATTTATAAATATTGAATTGAATTCGTACTGTTCATTTAAACTGATTTAAACATTCCTCTTCTCACTTTCGATCACAACATTAGTTGACTGCAGCGCCGCCTTTTTCGATAATTTAAAGAGTTAATTTTTGAATTTTCGCGCTTCTGTTATAGGTTTTTTGAAGAAATGAATAACAAATTGAAGTACAAGAAAATCATTTATTGTGCTTTCATCGTGGAAACAATTTCCCGCGTTTATAAAATTATATCAAACGTATGCTTTTATTTATCACTGTTAACAAAATCTCTTTAAAAAAGATGTTCATGAAAATGCCTCTGAACACATGACAATTATATTTCTTGATTAAAAAATAGAATATAGCGAGTCTCATGGTGTTCGTTTTAAAAAGCTATTAGACAAAATATAGATTGTTTAGGTTCATTACGTAGGCGATTCTATAAGTGGCAAGTCTAAAATTTCGGTTACAAAAGTTGCAACGTCGGTCTCCTTCGTTACATGATCTTTGAAAAAACTCAGTTCCATGAGTTGCGTGTAGTTCGGACGCAAAAGGTAATTTTTTTCTAAGCTGAAAGCAAAAAGGAGAACATTAAACTGATGTAATATAAAGAGAATACAAATGAAAATTCAATTTGTAAAGTACCATTTGTTCACGAATTCTTCAAAGCTGACAGAAAACTTTCCAGCAGGCAATTTCGGAGCATCGTCTTTAACGACTTGTTTCAGTTGCTCAAATGGCGTGCCCCAAGTTGCGTAAGGAAAAGTTCCGGTTGCTAGTTCAACTAGCGAAATACCCAAAGACCAGACATCTGATCTTATATCGTAATGCGCTGTGTCACCAGTCGGATCTATTCTTTCAGGCTAAAACAAAATATGTTTTTGATTACAATTCCAAATAACATTTTTTGCAATTATTCGTATCGGAATTACGTACAGCCATATAAGGTTTACAACCAGCATCCGTAGTTTTAGCAACAGAATCTACAAGATAGCCAGATATCCCAAAATCACAGATCTTGACTTCACCCTTACGACTAATTAAAATATTGCTCGGTTTCACGTCCCTGTGAATCACTCTCAATTGCGAATAAAGATAATGCAACGCACTAACAACCTATAAACAAACAATAACAGAGTATTGTTATGTCGCAGAGTTCATTTGTGCTCAATTTATTTTTTGATGTTGAATCAATCAATTTGTGAAGACTTACTGAAAAGGCCACTTTTCCTAAAATGTCTTCAGGAATCACTCGATTATTCTTGTAAACTTTCGGGTAAAACTTATCAAGACTTGTGTCCATGACCTCCATGCATATCCAGACGTCGCCCTCGCGAAACAGCGCACCATAAAACTGCACTGTATAAGGACAGTCGGATGTGCGCATAGATACATCCAGGTCCATCAATAGGCGTTTTTGTTCTTGACTATTCACAGTTGCACATATTCTCTACAAAAATCAAAATCATTAGAAAGATTTTAAATCATAGAAACATCAAGATTGAATGATTTGCAATTTTTAAAAGGTTAAAAATGTATCACCTTAACTGCCATAATGGTTCCACTGGGTCTATGTCGAACTTTATCTACACTACCATAAGCTCCCCTTCCCAAATCACATATCGTTTCAAGATCATCTGCTTCTACATCAAAAGTCTGATCGTCGATTGTTATTGTTGTCCTCTTGTCCAGGTTCCTTGGCGGTGTTCTACGCAGTCACAAACAAACACTTTAAAATCTTTTTATAATTCAAAATCAAAACTACATATCTTTCTTTTTGCAAAATTTTTAAAACATTAAAAATGAAGTTAATCTTACAAGACAGGTGGTACTTCCTCGGGAACGTTGAGTTTCAAATTCCTGCGTCCTTTCTTTTGGGCCATGGCGAAACAAATCGGAGCACTTGATAACTTTGCAAAAACTTGCCTTCGTTAAACTCTCATCGCTGTCTTGAATGCATATATAGAATATCAGCACTTACAGTATCAGCAGAGCAGAGTACATTTACATAGAGTGTGATTTATTTACAATTGAGTTTTATACTTTTGCAGGTTAACCGAACAAGTTGATGACAAGTGCAGATGACAAAAAATGGAGCATCATACAATGAACTGGGTATTAAAAACAGCACTTTGGCTTTGTTGACGGCATAATCAAACGAGCGTAAACTTTTTAACTAACAATAAATAACGCTTGAAAATGCCGATGACCATATATGATGTTTTTCATCGAACTTGAATTGCTGCTTGAACTTAGCTGCGATTTGTGAAATTTGAATAAAGTGCTAAAAATCTTCCGGTATAATAAAACTTAAAAACTGAAACAGAAACGAAATCGTATGTAAAAAAAGTTATTAACATGAAAAGTTACTGCAAAAAGTTGTATTTTTTGTTTTGAAAACATTTTCGAAATCGCATTAAATTTATTTAAAAGATCATATAACCATCAAATAAGTATACTCTAATATTTATTTTCTTTACTTATTTACTGTTATTAATTTAAAAATGTAAGATAGGATTATTTATTGTTGAAAGAATGTAAACAAAAAGTGACGTGAAATCAAAACACTAGCTCTAATTGTAGCCAACTTCAAAACGTTCTCCATTGTGTGTTTGCGAAAATGACAACTGCGATTTAAAGAGCTCACGCATTGAAAATCAAAGCAGGGCATTTAAAAATGTGAGTCACTAGGATTTTGCGGTGAAAAATGTCGTAGTCCGTGGGGCCCCAAATATTATCAATCAAATTGTTGTCATCCAAGGTTAGTTTGATTTGTGTTACACTATGCTCTCTCATACTGATGGGTGTATATTCCTATTGATTTTTAATATTATTTGCATTATACAATCGAACAGTCTGTCATCCAATTTCAAATCGTGTAATGAAAAATGTTATGTGAATAAATCATTCTTTTCTCGTTTGCAAAAACGTGCTCCGAAATGTAACTTATAAATAAATTGTTACAAATATAGTTCGTCTTATTTTTAAATGAAATTTACAATTTTTTCAACTTTCAACATGTAGATACAAAAACAATAACAAAATGTGGGACGTGGATATCGGTACAATAATTGTGCCAACAATTTCAACGATGTTGCTTTTTATATTTACTGTTAAATTTTTCAAATACTTCATTGGTGAGCAACACATTCAAATTCAGGATTCGAAGCACCATAACTGGAAAATTATTAAGAAAACTTCCAAGGTAACTCATTGTTTTGTTGTTAACTTTTTGCAGTAAACAACCTAAAATAAACATAACGATTCGGAATCGTTTTCAGGCTTTTTACTGTAGTATTTGTGAAGCTTTATTATTACACCTTGATGGACTGTATTGTGATTCCTGTGGCGTTTGTGCCGATCACACTTGTGTTAAATCAGCGGACAAAAAGTTGAAATGCAAAGAAATAACTCATAAAAATGATGATGAAATGAAACACCATTGGATCAAAGGTATAATTCAAAATTATACTTATTAATTGTCCGAATGTTTCAATTTTTCTCGTAAATCGCTCAAACATACATTCGCATTTTTTAAGGAAATCTACCTGTGGTATCTCCATGCAGCGTCTGTAACGAAGAATGTGAATCTGATCCCGGCGCTCATCTAGACTGGTGGTGTTGTTGGTGCCAAAGATGTGTCCACGATTCTTGCAAACAAGAAATTTCAGAAGTATGGAACAATCCTTCTTCCTGTTTTCATTTCACTGTATACAACTTCACAACATTTAAATCATTCAATACTGCGTCTTTCACTTCAATTCTCATCTTTTCATCAACCAAATATGTAGATTTTATTTACTTATTCATTAGAAAAGGTCACCAATGTACATACTTCAATTCGCTCTTAAATTCTTTGGAAAACTTAGCACTTTGTGGTACATCACGATACATGTTTCCATCTGTTTGTGTGTTTAGGTTCATAGTAGTATACACACCGCTCTGGATCAAGTCAGATCCTCTCTGTGCTGAATTTCATAGGTATAACATCCGTCCTTTAACAGAATTCTTGAACCAATCGTCTGCCTGTGCAGAATTTCATATTTTCAGTCTGATTGTCAATCACTAATCACGTTCATATTCTATCAAGCATGTGCTTACTTTATGTTCATGTCTAAATAATGTTTTAATTGCCAAATTTATGCAATAAACATCTTTATAGCGAAATTAATAGCCTTTTATATTTTTCTTGCAGTTGTGTGATTTTGGTGAATTCCAAAACATGATCATTCCACCAAAAAGTTTGCAAGTTGTTAATAAGAGACGAACCATGCGTCGCAGATTGCAACTACGTTCTATTCTTCCTCCATTGTGGTCAGATTGGAACCCTTTAATTGTCGTTGGTAATTGATCTCAAATCTTAAAAGTCAAATTGCAAGGTTTTTAATTTCTGAACTTTAAACTAACTTTTAAGTTTTTCATATATTGATTTACTCTTATTTTTAGCAAATAAAAAATCAGGCAGTAGCGACGGAGAAGAAATTCTATCCTGGTTTCGTAGACTGCTAAATCCAGCTCAAGTAGTGGATTTGACTGAACGAGATCCTGTGGCAGCTTTGGAATGGTGCAGATTGTTAGGAAAAACACCTTGTAATGTTTTGGTAGCTGGAGGCGATGGTAGTATTGCATGGTTGCTAAACGCAATTCATAAACTGGGACTAGAAGTAAATTTATGTTTTAATCAAAATTTTAATAAGAAAAGTAACTTGAAATGAAATTCATAAAATGTTTAATTCAATTTTAGCCAGTACCAGCAGTAGCTATTCTGCCTCTGGGAACTGGAAATGATCTGTCCCGAGTCATGGGCTGGGGAAAAGAACTCGACCCAAACGTGCCTCCTGAAACAATTTTACGACAGATTCGAAATGCTAAAAAAGTAGAACTTGATAGGTAAGACAACAAACATACTAAAAAAGTCCAACATTCATTACTAACTCAATTAATTTTCAGATGGAACGTAAAAATATCTCCCACAGGTATGGGCCTAGGCTTCCGAGCCTCTCAGAACAAAATGTTTATGTACAATTACCTGAGTATCGGCGTTGACGCACAAGTGGCACTCAATTTTCATAAGACTCGAGAGAGCCGGTTTTATCTGTTTAGCCATCGAATATTTAATAAGGTTTACATTTTTATTTTTCATCAGTATTTTGAAAACCTTTGTAATTACATAGTTGAGAAATAATGATCTATTTCAGCTTTTGTACTTATGCTTTGGTACGCACCAAGTTGTCGAGAGGGAATGCAAAGATCTGGACAAAAAGATTGAAGTTTATTTGGACGGTAAACAGATTGAACTGCCTTCACTTGAAGGTATTATCGTACTTAATATTCCGTCTTGGGCTGCAGGAGTCAATGTTTGGAATATGAATATTGAAGGTACTTCGGCAATTTTCCAACTCGTTTTTAAACAATGCAAGTATTAAAATTGACCATTTCTTGACAGATGATGAAAAAGTTGGTGAGCAAAGTTTCAATGACGGATTGTTAGAAATCATAGGTGTGCATTCCTCGTTTCATATTGCTCAGCTGAGCGTAGGATTATCAAAACCTCACCGTTTAGGACAAGCCAAAGCAGTTAAGGTGGGCAATGAAAAAAGAAATCAATCTTTATTTTACAAAAATTAAAATTATGTTAATGAAAAATGTTTTATAGATCAAATTGAAAGAAACATACGCGACCCAAGTGGACGGTGAACCTTGGATGCAACACCCTTGCGAATTCGAAATAGAGCACTGTAATCGCGCTATTATGCTAATGAACACCGACTGTTAAGATAATCATTCCGGTTGTTACATTTATTTATTACTGTACAGCTTGTAAAACATTACAAACTAATTTATCGCAGAAACAAATTTCTATTTACGATGAATAAATTATCGAATATTTATATCAAATGTTATATCAAAGGTCAACTCTCAGTTACATATTTTAACAAAGTTACGAATGATGCATAAAGAATTAAATCACCGAATCTCTACGATCTGTTTAAGACTACTCAGAAATTCTATTTTAACGTCGCATTTATCATGTGTATTTACGAGTTCGTTGTATTATTTATCCACTAAATAAAGAGTAACGTTTTTATAAAATAAGAACTTCAAGAACTATTTATTAAAACTTTTATTAAGCAAACGACTTACAACTATTTCTTTCACTTTCTTCCATGATGTTGTGTAATATTGCATCTGACTCCACATGGTTATTTTCGGGAGTTATGTTTTTAAATTTCAGTTGGTCACAGGTGTACTGAAATTCAGGCATCAGCGGAGCTTCAATGACTACATCTTTACCCTCCATAAAGTCAAAAAGGTGCATCCTCCTTAGGTGTATATGACACGGAATAATGCGTTGCATGTGTTTTCTCACTCCCAACGCACCAAGAGTTCTGAACTCAACTTTGGCAGTTCTCCTTTCAGTTCCGAAAAATTACCCACGTTGATATAAGAATCCATGACTTTCTGAATCATGAAACCGGTCACGTTATCGCCTAAAATTGGCGCGTGCAGGATTTGCGTTGCGAACAATCTGATTGAATGCCACTTTCGTTTGCTGATCGACAGTTCCATGAGTGACGCCAAATTGTCCCTCGAATTCGAAATAAGTTTGAAATCTATGTGAATCGGAAAAACTACTGCTCTTTCTACTTGTTTTTTTGACCATTCCTTTACAAAAACAGGCTGAAAAAATACAATAAATGTTATGAGAAAAAATAGTGCAAAAATGTATCATTGTGTCCAAAAATGGAAAATTGCAATTCATAGATAAACTAAATGTTTAAAATGCATGAACTGATATTTAAAATTAAAAATGCAGAAGTTTTTAATAATCGTAGATAATAATTTATGAGCACTGATAAACAGACAGCTGATTGATTTCGAAAATTGTTCATGTTAATTAGAGCATCATATATAAGTTGGACGACTCCAAGTCAATGCATCAGAAGTTAAAACATTTTAAGTTAAAAAAAATCGCAATCATGAAAACTGTGCATTTTGTTTTGGTACTGGCTATTTTGGCCTGTTACTCCGCACTAACTGTTAACGGTAAGACAAAGTTTCGTCACAACATTTCGACTAAAAAGAAGATAGGTTTATCTTAATCATTTTAATTGAATTTTGTTGTTTTTCAATAAACAGGTCAGGGTTGTACCGAACAAAGTTGTCTGGAAGAATGTGAACATGCTGGCGAATACAAAGACGTAACCAAACGATGTGAAGCAAATGGGAAGTGTAACTGCTATGGTGCAATGGAAGCCGAGCTAGATTGAGTTTTCTGAATAATTCAAAATTCAGTTTTTTACATTGATAAAGTTTGGTTTTTATATTGCAGTGTGTATTTTTTAATCTGAAGTGATTTTAAAATAAAAATTCTTGAATGAAAATGTAAATTTGCTATGGTTCTTTAAATGATAATCATATTTTACCCCTTTGAGTGAAGAATCGAGAGAATGTGTTTGCATAGTCAAGCCAAGTGATTTCCTTCCATTGATTTCTCTTGGAAGTTTTGTTGTCACAATCCAGTACGCAGCCGGATAAATTTTTTCATGATATTTACGTCGCAAACTTTTCATTATCCTGTTTTCAGACGTTTTATTCCCAGCCAACAGTGTTACTCCACTTATAAACCTAAAATTGGAGTTAAAGATAAGTTACAAATAGTAAAATTAAGAAACAAAAGTTTTCAAACAAACTTGAAAAAGTGAAATGAATTAATGAATCATTACTTCTCCGGAGCTTTAACTATCTTGAGGTTCGGATAGTTGAGTTCCTTAGCAAGATATTCCAAAGAGTCCTGGATTGTGTACTCTTTGGCATTTGCAATCGCATTTTTCGTCTGTTCTGGCTTTTTCTTCCAATGAACTGGTGCTTCCAGTGATATCCCATACGGTTTGTTTATAGCTACTACTCCATCTAAAACGAGTAATCAAACTTTATGAAATGTTCCTTCAAATGTTATAGTAAATTTAAATACAGAGAATAGAAAAATTAAACGTATAAACTTTACAAACCATAGTTGTAAATAACATTATTTAATAAAAATTTAGAAAATTCTCGTTCCGAATTCCAAGGATGAATTTTAGAATAAGGATGCTCGTTCCAATTTTTTGGTGGGTTACTATAAAGCCTGCACTTCATAAACTCCCTTGTCAAAATTAATAATCTTGTAGACTTGTTCATTATTGCACTGTTTTTGTTTATGATGACATTTTAAGGTTAGGTACTCAACAATGAATTATTTCGAATTGACAACAATGTTGATTCAAACTCTATGCTTTATTATTTTTATAGCATTTCAAATAATGTTTCTGAACATTCACTAACACGTTTTTCTAATTGTTTTTTCATAAAAAAACGTTTGCTTTTTGAGGCACGTTAACGTCAAGAAATTTACTTGTAAAAGTCCCTAGACTGATCTGGATGTCCAACTGAATAAAACAAAATTACTGAATAAATTACTAGCATATTAATAACTCGATGAAAACAATGCTGCACTGGAAAATAACTTTGCAAAATTCATCTTTTTATTAAAACTACTTCAACTACTTTTGTGTATATGTCTGAATGTATTCCTCTGAATAAAACACAAACGAAATAATATAGCGAGTTAGTGTAAAGAATTCGTTTTTTGTGATGTTCAATAAAGCAACATTTATTACAAACTCTCGAGGGGCAGTTCAGAGTTATAAACAATTCTTGGTTTCTAATTTTCATCCACTTTGTATTTTACATAAATCGTTCACAATCAAATAGTCCAATAAATATACGCAACAAGGAATGTATGATCTTGACATAATCAGAGTGTGCTCCACGAGTGATGTGATTACAAATACAGCGATTAAACTATTTCCAATAAATTTTGCATCTAAAACAGTACAGAGGATTGCATCATAAAACAACTACTTCCGATTAAACCGAGTTGGTCACTCCATTAGGGTTCTGCTTCAGCTGGAGAATGATTGAGCGCATTCGAGACACGTCCTTGGACGAGCTGCGAGACGATGATTTTGTATTGAAGTCGCACAACTTGACGATGCGCTCCCATTCGGTCCCTGGCTCGATCTCATCTGCCTCGGCTACAAATTGCTTTTCAGCGTTTCTGTCGAGGAGTAAAAATGTATTAATATTTTCTATGCATCAGAAGTTGAATGAACTGTGCCAGCGGACATTACAATGTGTTTGGTTTTGTGCTTTGACGAGCAAGCAAAGCGTCGCATTTAGCAATTTAAATGTTGAATTTTTATAAAATACAATTAATAAAATAAAACAGATCTTTTAAAATTGTGATTTTCGAGTTTTTTGAATGTCATTTTTATGTTTCTTTTTTTTCAAATTTGAAGCAGCGTAATTCAGGACGTTAATCACTTCACATCAACACTAAGCGTTGCTTGAAGTCTGCAAAGCGTTTTGATTTATCCTCGTGACCGTTTTTGCCCTTTTTTGGCTTCCCTGCGAATTACTTATCATGCTAGTCAACTAACTCTACGTCCATTAGCATAAGACACTGTGCTTAGTTGTGAATGGAACACTCTCCTATTCAAGGACGAGTTGACAATACTACCGTGTCACTTTCCTTGAATGAGAATAGTATTCCATCTTGAAAAAGTGTAAACTTACTTGGCAGATTCCCTAGGAAGCACAAATTAAATCATTTGATTATACTTTTATAGACCTTGTTTTTAAAACTACTTGAACTTATTTCTAGTGGAGAAATATGTTAATTTTGACGTTTTTTCTCTCTAATTTTAATTGGAAATGTTAAAGGTATATAATTTTGAACTTGATCTTTGAGATTTTACCTATTCGCCGCTTTCGTCTTGCTAATAGCTTCGGTATGGTGTTTGTACCATTCCTCCAACTCTTTACGAGCGACTTCTCGTGCTTCTTCTTTCTTCTTTTCTTCTGCAGTGTCTAAAATAAAACATCAATATTGTATTGAAAGTAACAATTTTTGCAGATGTTAAAAAGGAGTACGAAATCAATTTTTTTTACTAAGAAAACCAACCTTTCTCCTCTAATCGAGCCTTCTGTTGTTCTCTCCATTTTTTGATTTTTTCTGGCTCTTCTTTAATTTCTTCTTTGACTGGTGCAGGTGCTTCTGTTTAAACAACATAACAATTAATTGAACGCCAAAAAAGTTGGAATTACTAGTTAGTGGGTGCCAATCTATGTCCATAGTATATATTGAATTTCCATTTTACTTTCAAAGCAAAAATGGACGTTTTTGTGAAATTTAAAAACAAAACAAATAATTGATAACAGTTCTGAAAAACAAAGAAGAAAAAAAGAAAGACAAACAAAAGAACGTATGATTCAACGCCCTTTTTGCTACTGATTGGCATTATTTACCAGAAATCTGGTTATCTGAAGATTGATCGATCGTATTTATGATCTCAAAACTTCCTTCAGTATCCCCGTCACCGTTTGTTTTCAGATTCTCCAATAATCCGGGCGAATCATCTGCGTAATTACAATGCAAAAAAACATGATTCTCCAACACACAACGAAAAAATAGATCAGAAATGAATAAAAGAAACGAAATGATCAGCTAAATCAACGAAAAAACTTAAATCCAATTGCTTAATTCACTTTTAATGGCCTTTACAAACACCATATAAGTTTCCGATTGGTAACTATTTTTAGAACTGATAATGTATAATGTTTTTTATGTTATAATATGTTGGTTTTTTGATATTAAAAAAATAAAAAAACAAACAAAACTTACCATTTTGAGCTGACAATGGTACAGGTGCAGCTGAAACTGGAGGAATTTCTACTTCTAAACCAGCCAGTTCATCTTGTTCACGGGCCAAAAATTCCGCCGCAGGATCTACTTCCGGAGGGTCAGTAAAATTGTCTCCAAAACCGTCCATAGTGTCTACAAAATTTTGCAATACAAATTTGACAACATAATTTGGTTATTAAAGAGTTCTCATTGATAACAATAAATAAATTCAATTGATGTTTAAAGAGTTGCCTTAATTGACACGACAGTACTTAGATGTCAAATTGACATCTGAGTGCATCTGAGTGCTATTGTTGAACTAATCTATGTGTCATCCTGCAACCAAAGCTACCTTTTCGAATGACGGACAGAAGAAAAACAAAAATTGTAAAAGCAAATGAATGATTTAAACTAGAAAAAATATAGGTAAATGTAGTTGTAATGATTAAAAATGTGGGTTGATTGAGAAATCAATGCAAGTGCAGTTTATAACCTTCAATCGTTGGAATTTCGGCTAATACTCACGTTTAGATGAGATTACGCGAGAGATCAAAAGTTCAGTTGCTTTTTAATTAGAGAAAGGAATGAATTTCAAAAAGTGGCAGCTCAATGACGCGGTGTGAAACCAAAGGAAATTTTCGGAAACACCCACCTATATAGTAATCAGTTCTGTCAAGCAAAGATCGTTGTAGACAGTTGTAGACGTGTGTGTTTCCGATGATTTCCGATAAGCATTATTCGGTCCAGTTTCTATGACTTGGAAATCTAGTGATTTTTTCTAAATAGTCATCGTTTTAACAACAAAACTCTTGAATAATATACTTATTTATGCTGGTATGGTTTTTTTGAATATGTTTTTACTTTACATTTTCCGTAATCAATGGACTACAGTTTCCACTTTCAAAATAAATTATTTTTAGGTTATACTCACGGGATTTTTGTTGATCAATGTTGGCAATTTTCAAATATGATTTTCACGCGCGAAATGTTTTAGTGCATGATGATAAGTTATGTATTATTAAACTTAAAATACAAAGTGGATAAAAATTAGAAACCAAGAATTGTTTATAAGTTTGAACTGCCCCTCGAGAGTTTGTAATAAACACTGCTTTATTGGACATCACCAAAAACGAATTCTTTACACTGACTCGCTATTATTTTGTTTGTTCTTTCTTCAGAGGAATACATCAGCTCTTAAGTTACATGGTCAGACATATACACAAAAATATATTACAAAAATGTATTTACAATGATTGTTTTGTAACGAAACGTTGCAGAGTAGTAATTACAGTTTGTTTATCCTTACTAACTAAGAACAATTAGCTAAGTTCAAATCCCGCACCGGCTTGTATCGCGTACAGCAACTTCTCGCGCAATACTTTCTCGTCAGGGAATTCCGGTAGTTTTAACAAATTCATACAGGTACTTGAAGTTGGCAGGCGGTCCATTGTGCCCGCGTTTTGGATGCAAAAAGGTGGATCTAATTCCTGTAAAAATAAATTACATTTTCATTTACAACACCTCATCAATTGTAATTCAAAATGAATACAAATTAAAAATTTACCTTGAATCCAAGAAGAGGAGGTCTACTGCAACTGGTAACGAACTTGAGGAGTTGGCTTTTCTGTAAATCGCTAAACTCATTGACGACCTTCCAAAAAGCAGTAATAGTGGGATGATCCGCAGTATAACCCCCAGTATAATTCGTATGCTGTTTCAGGTCACTGACGTCTACAGGTATCTGTGCGCCGGAGATCAAAACCTGCAGTTCCTTATTGTTGAACAACTGCAGACAATCCAACGGCACGACATTGCTGATACCCTGTTTGAACGCAAAGCACTGCGCTCGAATCTGTTTGTTCAGCTTGTAATCCGCCATCAGGTGAATATATTCTATCCTGTTGTGATTAGTAACAGAGATACTAGCGCCCCCTGGTTTCAGTTCTTCGACCCTTCTCTCTCCCAGTTCATCAGACAGAACTGTGAAGTCCAACCCCAGGTCTGTCACGTCGCCCTTATAACTTTTCAGGTACAAAAGGTTCCTGTACATAATCGGGTCGAGAGATGCCAGATGATGAACATCCACGTCCGAATGCAGTCCGACAATCTTCGAAAGGAAAAAGTCAGCAAATGGCAGCTCCACCAGAAGGTTCTCATAGAGTGCCTTCCCTAGGATTCTACCGATGAAATAATAATGTTTCGGAAAGTCTTCAACTAAAAGATGAACCGTTGGGTTTGGGTATAACATGTTATCCTTTGTAAGTCTAAAGAACCCTCGGTTCGGATCAAAACTCGTCATGAGCAGTTCTGACAGAAACTCCCTGAAGAGACCGCCACCATCGATGCCCGCTTCTTCCAATCCTGCGTTGTTCACCAACTGCACTCTCATCTTCAGTCGCAGCTCCGGCTCGTTTTCCGGCGACAGTTTTTCAAAAGCGTCTTCGTAGAGGTAGTTTCTTCGAACCGTGATTTGTATGCTCGGGCCGATCATGAACTGCGTTAGAGTGCCCTGCTGTTCGATCTTGTCCCTGTGAATGAGCGACTGAAAAACCACAACTCGATCATTGAAGGGCACTACAAAAGGAATCTCTCTCAAGAGAGTTAAACTTTGCAACTCCTTTGTTGAAAGTGGCGGGCCTTCCTCTGCATCCTCTCTCGTAAAAGCCCTGAGGTTTTGGAAAGGGACGTAATTTCTTAGTCGTCTTCTCCTAGCAACAAAATCCTGCGGTTTGTCCAGACAGATATTAATGTTTGAAGCAATCCAGTGTCCTTCGGGACAGAACTGTCTACGCAGATCCCGTGTGTGTAACTGGTGCAACAGCTCCACAGACACTTTGAACAGATGATTCCAAACGTTTGTACTCGGTGCATTCGGAAGCGGATTAGGAGTTCCGATTGCCGAGTAGTAGCTCGTTCTAACAGTCAGTCTCGTGTCTGGGAAGGCGAGCTCGACAAGCCCCAGACAGACGCTTTTAAGATGCGCTGTCAAGGATACTAGAGTAGCTATTGTAAATGGCATCGCATGCTGGCCGTTGCTTTCCAAAACATTCGGCGAGGTTTCGATAAAAAATTCGTTGTCATGAAGCGTCGCTATGAGCAGGCTGAAAAGTGAGCAGAACACTGCGAGCAGGGGTACCACTCGGATGGTGTCTTCGGGGGTCAAGGGCATGCCCCTGGAGATCATCTGCAGGAGCGGGTTCGACGTTCCGAACAGCGAGGTTTGACTGACGGTGGAGACGGTGAACCAAAGTTGGCGCAGGAAGGCGGATTTGAAGGCTAACATGTAGAGCAGCTTGTACTTATGGATTGCGAGTTTGTTGTTGATGAGGAGATTGTGACACACCTGGCAGAGTGCCTGCATCAGCGAGGTGTCGTTGCTCTGGTCGACGATTGCCAAAATTCCTTGGACACGCTGCTCCTCATTGAGCATGTCGATGCTCTCCTTGAGGATCACGGCCTCCTCGTTGTCAACGAGCATCTCCGAGTCGCTGTCGCTGTCTGAGTCGCTTCCTCTTTTCATGTCCCGGGCGCTGTTTAGACAGTTGATAACAGTGCTCAGACGCGCGAGCACTTGCAGGTACGAGATCGCCATGGGCAGCGATTGGGCCGAAAGAAAAGCGTAAGGTTCTAATTTCAGGACAGAATAAAACAGGCTCATAGTTGGGGGTAGTTGTTGTTTGTTGATATGGCTTATGAGTTCCTCGTAGGGGAACTCTTTGAACTCGCAGAGTGCGGGGATGATGAACTCCTTGATCGAGTCCACCATCTTTGGCATCAGGATGCTGCGACAGAACTCGTCCAGGACTACTCTGTTGTACTCTGTCTGGTCTTTCACTAAGGTCAGGGGTCGCTTGATCATGTCTAACAGCCACTGGGCGATTGGACTTGGTGGCACAGGTGAAGGTTCTAGTAATGGAGGAAGTTTTGAGATTAACAGCTGTTTGATCTGGTTGAAGTAACCGTTTTGGATCAAGTAGGCAAAGATGTTTGTTAGCAGTTGGTATGAGTTCTTGTCTAGTGGTTGCGACTCGTCCCATTGCGTGTAGATTTCTAGGATCCTCAGAGGTATTGCTATCGAGTTTGACGATTCGGTCGATACTGCTTTTACACTGAATTGCATACAGATCTTTAACGTCCATCTAGAAAATGAATTTCTATTAGTGAGATTCAATCAAGACTTTAATCAAAATTTATTACTTCAAAATAACTAGCAGTACAAAATTTTGCAATTTTTGTAAAGTTGCAAAAATTTGCAAAACGTTCTTATTAGTTTTAATTTGAAATCTTACTTCATTCTCCAAACCCACTCGTTCGACTCAAACATCTTCATCTGTATATCTCTCTGGAGTTTGATAAGATGCAACAAAACCCAAATCAACCTCGGTCCATCCTCAGACTCCTTATAAAAGAACAAAAGTCTTCTCAAAAACGGCAACAGTTCGTCTAGACTGAGGTTCTTGTTTTTTACTGTCGCCTGGGCTTTATCGAACTCCTGCCTCTCATACTGATGAACTGCTCGTTGCGTTTGAATTGCACGCGCGAATGCTTGAATTTTTACTCTTGCGTTGTACTTGTTTCGCTGTTCCTCGCGCTTCATGCGCTCCAACTGCGCGTTTCGCAAAAACTTCGTCTTGTCAACTTGACGACTTGCGCCTGACAAATTTTGCTGCGGCTTGCGCCTGTAATCTCCCTCGAAGCTGTACATCCTTGATTTTTGTTTCTTCACTATTGCTCTCGAAATTGGTGGCTTTCTGTCACTCTACTTCTTAGATGTGACATGGCAAAACGTCTTCTGCAAATGTGAAAAATAATAGTAAACAAAATGTTTATGTAACTTGTTTTTTTTGTAATGTCACAAACAGAGTTAATGAACGTTTATTTATTTATTAAATTATTTAATCAAAAAAGTCGTTTGACATTTTAAATTCAGCTAATAGTTCGTGTCAATTTAAATGAAAGACCAGATCTAAAAATGTCAAAATTCATTGCTCACAGTGGCTGAATTTATAATTAAGTTAAGGACACGAACTTGACAGTCAATTCATGGCTAATCGAATTTAAAAAAAAGGTTTGCTCTGAATTTACTGGGTGCAGTTTTCGTCCTTTTGTCAGCATGAAAGAGGAGGAGTGAGAGAGAGGGCAACAGGGCCCCGTAAGTGGTTAAAAAATGTGAAATCGCGCTGTTTCATCGTCGCAATGATCGTGCATTTTAGAAGGTCATAGTTTCGGCGACAATGCACTGGCGACGGTTACCTTCGTGAGTGTCTCTGCTTCTGATGTGCTCGACACAAAACTGTTGACAAGCAAAAGTGAGCGGCCTTGCTCTTTGCTATTTCATTGTGTTGTCTGGATTCAATTGTTGATGAAACACCGAGAACCGAAGACGGTTTGCGAGATTTCACTTTTTGCCCGTCTGAAGTTAGCGAACTTTGTGTCTAACAAATGCGACAAAGTGCTCCAAAGACACGTGAAATCGTCAACGACAAATGTCACTAGTGCTGATAGTTTTGGCGTTCTCATAGGTGGCGCTTTTCAGAACTAACCTAACCTCAAAATTCGTTTTTGAAACATTGAGTTGAAAAAAGCTTGAGGAACAGAATTTTGAGATTTTCGAAGAAAGTTTTTGATAAAATATATAGAAAATGACGCCACCAATGGAAAGAATACAAATTTTGGATTCTATCGAGAAGGACATCATCGTTTGTTTGCAGAGTGCCGGTTTGTTTATCTTTTGATTGTTTACATTTTTTCAATGCTGTTTTTTAATGTCACTTTTGTTTGTTCTTCAAGGTCAAGCATTCATGGAACTGAGTAAAGAAAAATCGAGTTTGAAGCAGGCAGAAAGTCAAACTCACCAATTTTTGAAAACTTTGAGCCATGTAGAGTCCAAACTAAATGAACAGATCAATTATTTGACGCAGGTTTCTACTGGTATGTACCATAAAATTTTGTGAAGAAACAAACAATGTTTAAGAATGTAAACAACTGAACATAAATTGAATTTTCAGGTCAACCTCACGAAGGCTCGGGTTACGCAAGTCAAAAAGTATTACAGATGGCTTGGCATCGATTGGAACACGCCAAAAGTCGTGTAAACGAGCTGGAAAGAATCAAAAACAAACATCTACATGGCCGATCTGTCAGGCCGCAACAACAACCGCAATCTCAACAACCCCAGCAGCAACAACAACAACAAGTCAATGTGAACCCTATGCAACCAAATCCTCCGAGTGTTCCATAACAATTACAGCTAGAAACAACTTTTTAATAATTATATTTTAATGAGTTTATGATAAGTTTTGCGACCATTTTTGATATATAAATTTATAAGGAGAAAACTGTATGGATTAAGGATTGATTAGGGCTGTTATTTTAGTTGAAATATTTATTAAATTTGATTGTAACGCACTAGCTGTAGTCTCGTTTTATAAAATGATTATCAACTTATCAACAATATAAATAACAGTTAATACTTGTTTTCGTTGGTTAACAACACTTTGCAAAGTCGCTAGAAAAAAACGAACGCTAATTTGAACTCGCGTTTTTATATCCTAAAAAACTGATCGGCACGTTAGTATTTCTATAAAGGATCGCGTACAAATCTAGTAATTCAAGTACAAAGATGATTAAAGTTAAGACTCACTGTGAAAATTGTAGCAGAAATGTATGAAATACAAAACTTTTGACACTTATTAATCGGCATCACACAATAAAAACATGAACAGTCGAAAAAGAAAAATAAAAAAGAAATTTTCTGAGAGTAATATTTACAATTGGAGACAATTTTTCAACATTGGATAACTTGCAACAATCCGAACTTCTTTGGCATTGCTAGTTCGTTCTAAGTTACGTCTGAGAGCAACATTGTAAACAACCAAGTAATAAAACTTGTGCAGTGTTAATATTAGACAACTTCGTAGTCTTTTTAATTGTAAAACCTATGTGAGAATTTGTTAATCTTAATATATAACTAAAAACTTCATTAGTTGATTGAAAAAAACGTTGTCTTTAAGATTGTCAAATCTAATTTTGAATTAATTTCAGATTCGTGTTTTCAATCGATAGTTTGAGCTAATTTTTAAGATTCGATAAGATTGAAAACAATCGTTTAAGATGCAGCACCGTCGGCTATTGCAATACTTCGTTTGACAGTCGCTGCCAATGAAATTCGCGACCTCCTCTCCTCATCCAGCTGCTGAGTAAGTTGCAAGATTTGGCTTTGAAGATCCGTCATCTGACCTTTCAAGATCTTAACAGTTTCCGCGAGGCTCCTAAAAGTCATTAAACGTATCTTGTAAAAACTATTTTCAATATAAAACAAAACTGTGTGCAAACAATGCAGACAAAATCTGAACAAACAAAAACTAGGAGTTCAAATGATGACTTCAGAATTAGCGACCAGAGTCACGGTTTCTGTACGTACCTGTCTTCGCACATGTCCAATTTTGCAACCCTACTATTTAAAGACACTCTGTCGCATGACTTATGTGGCGGATCGTAATCCAACATAGCTGAAATTAAGGATCATTATTGATACGATGTAGTTTTGTAATTGAAAAAATTAGCTGTACGTGTTTGATCGGCTGCAATTGTTTAAATGTTATGAGCTTATTAAATTGGGTTTTAACTTGTTCCAATCCTACTTGAGATAAAAATTGATCAATTTAGTTGCCCTACATTGACAGATTATTATTGTCATTAAGAATTAATAAACCAGATAGTTAATAATAAGCAAACTGTGATTCGCTTAAATCGTGAAGCTAATTCTGAAGTCGACTGTTATAAACAGCGTTACGAAAACCAACAGTGATTAATCACAATTTGTTAGATCACAACAAAAACCTACATTTTAATATTACAAACAAAACAAAAATCAATTTCAAGTTTTAACTATTTACAAAGTGCGTTCAACCTACAACCTCAAACGGAAAATTCACAACTAAAAAGCACAGCAACATTCCAAAACAACTCTGTGCAAAACAATTGTATTATAATTTTACCGGAGTTGACTGTTAATCTGGCACTTGCTGTTTTACAATATCCTTCGATCACTTTCAATATCAGAGCGTCTTCCTCGAATTGACGTTCATCCAAAAAGAAATCTGAAAGTAAAATATTTTGATTAACAAAAGAACATTGAAATAAAGATGAATAAAAACAAAACTGAATTAAAAAACGTACTGCCAGATTTTGGTGATCGACAAGGATCTGTAGAGTCGGATTTCCCAAAATTTTTGTTAAGAATGTACGTAGGAGGAGCTGGTCTCAAAGAAGCTAGGCTCCATGGAGTTTTAGTCCCTTGGGGTGGACTGTGTTCCACTGGAGACAGCTGGGATTTCCCACTCGAAGTTGTTGTCTGTGGAAAAATGAAAAAAACCAATGAAGATTTTGTTGCCGCCACAAACTATCCTTATCAGTAAATTGTAACTTCACAAAAATTAAAACATTTCGATGCTCTAAAGGCGGCTCGCTTTCTATCCTAAGAGCAGCGTTGCATTGCATTGCATCTAGTTGCATGGATTATAAAAACTGTGCTCAGTTCAGTCTGTACAAACAATTTACAAGTCAAGACATTCTTAAACCAGATTTCAATTTTACAATTTTGGTTTACAAACGTTTTGTTTTCAATTCAGTGCTTAGTTATAAATGTGCAATTTTCATTCGAGATGAAGAAAAATTTGATCAAAAATGATTGCTTAAAATAGTGTTTTACAAAAGTTATGATTTATAAAAAAGAAAATTAGTCGACGAGAACGACCATCATCGCGATACAAAATCATTTCCAAGGTACCGTCAACTTGTACATCGTCGTTAACAGCAACCCATGTCTGCTGTTAGTAATGAACAAAACCAAATATTCTCACTGATGAAGAAAAAAAGTCAAGTTAAGGGACTATGAAATAAAAAAGCAAAAGCGTACTTCCAAAAACATGGCTGTGAAGAGGTGTGTGTAAAAAAGCACGTTTCACGGTGACTACGTGTGTTGCGCACATGACGACAAACGATACGATTAGTAGCCAGATCGCTGTGTATGTTATCATAGAGAAAATCTTTGGTGGATGAGAACAGAGTGCCCAGAATAAAATTTACATTTACAATTCCCAACCACATTTTGAACCCCCCCCCCCCCCAAATCACTATAAATTACTATAAAACATTTGTTCGAAACAACAAATCTGGGTCCAGACACTCTAAAAGAAAAGAATGCAATATTTCAAACAGAATGAAAAACAGATCAATCCAAAAGTGATGAACGATAATGAGAAAAACGACAATAAAAAAAGGTGAAGTAAAAAGGACACCAGCCATGCCATGGAAGCTTGCCTTCAAAGGACTCGTTGTCGAGCGCGATCGTTCTCTTGAGCCACCAGTGGGCGTACAGTCCGGACGTGAACACCTGACTGTGCTTGTTTGCTCGTTGTGCATGCGAGCCGATCCTCTTAAGAGGTTGCTTGGGGTGGACTAGCGGCACCGTCTGGGGCCTGGCACGGCCCTCATCATCGGACCCCTCATCGTTCGACGAACAAGAACTCGTCGGAGGGGAGGATCCGAATGGCGACGTGCACACGCACTGGTGCTCGAATTTGTTCTCGTCGGCGTCGCTGCTCTCGCTTCGCACGGCCTGTTGTCTGTAGCAGCTGTCAGCCATGCCCGAGTCCGACGAGTGGAGGCTCGTGAGCTGCTGCCAGACGTCTTCTGGTTTTCGACGCTGCTTCGGCGACTTCCAGGTCTTTTGGTCGTCGCGCAGCTCTAACGGTCTCTCGCATTTTTCCAGCTCCTCGACCTGTTGCCTCGCGGGCAAACTACGAGTGACCTCGGAGAGGTCGCGCGGGACCTTGTCGTCGCACGCGGAAAGCGAGAGGCAGTGCTCGAACGGGTTGCGCGGGATCACGTAGCGCACGTCGAGCTGCAGGGTGGACGTCCGACGGGGTTTTGAGATTTCCGAGCAGCTCGACGAGCAGCTACTGACGGGCAGCACCGCGTAGGTGACCCGCCGCCTGCGCATCCTCACTTCGCTCAGGTCCGGCCTCAACACGTATTGCAGGTAGAGGAGCCGCTTCATCAGCTCCGGTGTGATGATCTTTTTGCGAACGAGCCGCGCGAAGTACCGCGACAGACGCTTGTAAGGCAGACAGATGTAACTCACGTGCGAGAGAATTGTTGGTGATCGGATCAGGTTGCCACCCGGGTCCTGGTTTAGAAGCTCGATCCAGTGGCGACGCTCTTCTTTTGTACTGCACAGAACTGATATGTTGTCTATCATTGGACCTGAAAACAATTTTTTTGGTTTTGAATACTGTAACATTCGCAGAAAATGAAGGGTTGATCGTTTGTTAGTTACAATTGTTAGTTACCTGAAATTTCGAAAGAATTTTTTGTATCATCGACTTTCGTTGCCACTACTCTTATGCCAGTCAATGGAAGTTTTCCCTGCAAAGATTTAGTTTGTAAAAATATAAATTCAGCAACCCAAGATGAGGACAAATAGAAATGTACTTACTTCGTAAACAAAAGAACTCATTCGGGGACTTGTACTTAACATCAAAAGTGTGGATGAAAATAGCACAAAGTACCTATCGCTACGTTCCCCTCCAGCTATTAAAGTCACTGGACCTACATAAATCACATCTCCTAGTGAACTCAGTTCCTCACCCTCCCAACCTTTAACTCCGCTTGTCAGGATGTGTAACGCCAGTTCTCTTTGTTTCCTGATAGCCGCACACTGATCCTACAATGTTGATCCAATTATCTCGAAATGTTTCTTTGCAATCATTGTTATCAGAACGTTTTTATAATCTTTAACTACACGTAAGATAACATACCGAGATCTCTCGATAAACACTAACACACCGTTGTGTGTCTCCTCTATCCGGATGGTTTTTTTCCGTGTGCCTTTCAAGTTCCTGGAGCATTGTCGAGTATTTTTCTAGTCTTCTAAAAGGTTTACTTAAACCAGTTGTTAGCACCAATATTCCTGGCGGAACTACACCGTTTCTTTCCATAAACTCATTGAGTTCATCTCTAAAAAAGATATTAATCATTATTTTTTGCAAAAATGATACAGAGTTATGTAAAACTCTATCTTCCGAACCTGTAACGATCCAAGATACAAACAGCTTGTGGATGTCCACTACAATATGTTGTATGAATGAGTTTTAATCTAGGAGCCATATTGAGGAAAAGGTTTCCAACCTTTGCCTCGGGTCCCTGCAGAATAGCATTATCAAGACTCGTAAGAAGACGCTGATGAGCGTCCAAGATATCAGGCAAATTTCCTGTCAACTGTTTGTACTCATCTTTTTTCAATCTAAAAATAAAATGACATCTTTATAAAATCCGAATCAATCAAGTTCAGATTTGTGCATTTCTGTGTAAGTCTTACATGCTGCTTGTTTCCACTGTTTGTAAAAAATTGTTCATCAAACTTTGCATCTCCACCACATGGGCTCTTTCGGAATCAACGATATCTTTCAAAACTATGTCTCTATTTAGTTTTTGGTTCACTGCTATTTCAGGCACAATTTTGTCTGGTGATAATTTTGGCGTGAGGGATCCTGCCTCTGGAGAATAAAAATGTACAAAGAGTGTAAAAATACTTTCTTTGGCACTTTTTACTTTTTATTTTCATTTTGATCGTCATGTTTACCTGTTGGTTTATAATCTTTGACATAATTTGAAGGAAACCATCCAGTTTTATCAAGTAAGGTACCTTCCCACCATCCTCCATCATCTAGCTGAGTTATAGTGATTATGTCATCTTTCTTAAAACATAACTGGAAACCCAAAAATAGGATGAATGAAGTTTCGAGAAAAATTGAAGATTGAAAGAGATGTGAAATAACAAATCAAAAGAAATCATTTTCAGATCTATTAGCTCAGAATGTGACAATCGTAGATTTGACGTAGAACAAAATTAACACAAGGACTTTGATTGGATACAATCCAAAGTCAGAAACTTTGGCCCCGCACGTGCATTGAAACTGCAACAAAACTCATAACGCACACTCACCTCATCGTTATTTTTCCCTTTAAACGAGTAAAGTGCGACGACCAGTTTTGGCGAGTCGATTTTTGACATGATTATGTCTTAATCTGGAACGACAATACGATGAGTCAAAGTTTAGTCATTTGACAAGTCAATAAAAGCACTTTGTTGCAAATATAAACAAAATGACAGTTTGGAGACAGTCGTTTTTAGATACCTTAATAATCTGGTCATAAAAGGAAGGCGGCTGGAGATTGTAAAATGTCGCAGAGTTTCGGGCACATACAGCGGTATTATTAATACTCTTTGCCGCATTCGGCCAGTGCATATAAATATTACAAACAATCAGCTGCGATGGAGCGCGAGAATCGTCGAGTTTGCATCTCGGGTTCGAAAACAAATGATCGGACAAGAATTTGCCGACGACTTCCTTGATTGAAATCAAAATAAGGTTATAACACAGTCGCACATTTCGAAGAAGAACTTGACCATGGTCATAATCCAAAAATAAAATTCTTTCTTGCTGTCAAATTTTCGTCGAACCCCAAACTACGTAATGGATGCGATTTTATCGTCCGGACGACTGCAGGCTCACGACATCTTGCGGTCAAATTTCGAATCTTCATTTTTTAAAATTTCTACTTTTTTTCTATTTTTAAAACAACAAATATTCATATTGAAACCAAACAATCGTAATTTCAATCGTTTAATCGAGTACTTCTAGGTCAACTCTTTTAGATCCAAGGTCAAATTTGTTTACGTTTTTGAAATTAGACTCAAACTAATTATTTTTAATGTTTTTGACAGGAGCATAACAAACATCAAAACAAATCTTCGATTTATATAATATGAATGTTTTCCGCAATTGTTATACTCTTAATTATTTTTTTAACGAGAAAAATAATCGCCAGGAAGTGTAAAAATATTTTAAAGCGCCAAGATAAGCAGATGAGAGTTGTGTGGAAAATTTTATTGATATTGCACGAGTGCACTAACACGCATGTACTTTCATTACCAGTGGGAGCGATAAAGTCGCAATTATTGTGGTATTAAAAAAAAACATGCAGTTTTACCCACTCAGCAACACCTCTGCGGAAACGTAACGCAATTAGAGTGCAGAACAGCAACCGCTTTTGCGCATCAATTAATTTTTTTTCTCATTTTCATTTTTTCTATAATCTGTACTTTTTCTGCGTTTCAACTTGTGCCAATTAATTATGTGCGCATTCCCGAGTAATTTCATAGACTGTCGATTCGTAATTTTTGCATTTTTCCCTCTATTATGCGCAAAACACAACAAATATCAGAAAACAATGAAAACGAACTAACTACCCTACAGCTCTTATTTCCAAAGGTCATTCGCTTGTTAAACAACAAAGAGAACACCAAAAATTACTAAAAAAAACTATGTTAAACAAACCAATCAAGCTTCAGTTCAATGCTTGTTTGTTTACCACTAAAAAAAGCAAAAAAAAAATGTTCCGTTTGATGAATTGCCAAATTTTAGGTAGTTAATTATGTTTATAGTTTGGTTTCCCAGGTACCTTTCACCAAGGCCAAAATTAAACGAGCGCAAAAATCAGCCACTTGATACTAGAAAAGTCGCGCATTTTTCCAACGATCATAATTCCCGCGCGATCGGTATCGCGTGGGGCTCGCGAGTATATATAAGCGCGGCCGCGGCACCGTCGCTCAGTACATCTTCCAACTTGAGATAAGAGTGCCACACCAAGACTCGTGAGGAGAAAGTTTTTGTTTGTTTGGTGCGCTCGTTGTATGGGTGAGTATTGACTTTTGACCTCTAACTTTCGAAGCAATATCAGTCAAACAAATCGTTGCAATTTCGCACAGGCCTTCGGGCCCAGGCTCCAATATCAATTTTCATTTTGTTCCCTGCGCACACAGTTGTGCGTCGCAGTGTCCTAAAAAATGTAAACATGGCTTTGAAAATGGATGTTTATAACCTACAACTTTCATGGGGGTTGACCCGTCATAATATGTTTTATTGTCTCCAAATATGGTTTCTTTATTTGGATCAGGATTTTACTGGTCGGTTAAACACTCTTTTAAGAGTGTGTTTTTGCGGGGAAAACTTAGCAATGAGTCACTGACATGACAACAGTGACGTACATCTATTCCACACCCCCTCATAACTTCCATTAACGATTTATAAATAAACACCTTGTCCATCTACGTCAACGAAATGAATAGATCCGTTTTGTGATACCAGTTGTGTAATTTTATTGGAAATTGATTGATTATTATTTCCTTTTCAAATTAGAATTGAGTTCTTTATCTTTTTCCCTCGTTTATTATTTTTCCCCATCTTAAAGGTAATCCTTATAAGTAAGGGTGGAATCTAAAAATACCAAGTTGGATCAATTCCCGAAAAATGTTACAATATAAGTCCACAGTAGACACTTGAGGATTGATCAAATCAGCGTTTTAATTAACTGAAAATAAACTTTCCGGGCATTGTTATTAAAATCTCATTGTCAATTGCGCAACAGTCAAAGGTGAATTACTTTCGTTAAAATGAAAATTTTTGTTCGTTCGTCATTACGCTAGATGACTCAGTAATTTTAGCAACGAAAGCAATATAGCAAATACGTCAATATTTGTTTTAATGTTGAAAATGAAAAAAACTGTAACGATGAATGAAGATAACTAACGAGGTATGAGAATCGCGAAAAAAAATTGGTTGAAATTGCGTAACTCGATAAAATTGTTTATCATCACGTGGCTGAAATATGACTTTGTATTAACTGTTTTTGTTTGTCTACTTATCGACTCGATGAGTCATCCGTGTGGCTCTTACAAGAAACTTTATTAATTCGGTTCCGATAAACTTGTGACACTTTTACAGCCAATCAAAACGAAACTACGTCATCGGTTTTGAGTGGCATTAGTTACACTCAGTACTTTCAGTTAAAAAACAACTCGAAATAATATTTCGAAATCTTTTTACACTTTCAATACTGTTTACTTTGGTAACCAATTAGACAACAATTTGTTTTTAATTTATTCATTCGGTTCAAGGTTTGTGAAACAGGATTGGTGACAATTTCTATGCGAAATTGCAACGTTCGTTTGAACTTGCATCAGATTAGATTGTTTTGATTGATTTCGATTTCAAATTTGAATGAATTCATGTTTTCAGAGCGAGAGAAAGTTCAGAAACACGGAGAGAGCCCTGTGGAGCCAATAAGCAGCTACAGGGATGAGAATGGCTACGTGCCAACGGTGGGCCGATGGGGCAGCGAATGGCCAAGTTGACTCGAATCGGCCGATGTTTGGTGCCAGCCGCAGGGTCAGGCGCGCGGGCCCTGGATCAGGGGTGTGCCGCTGCCCCTGCCGGTCTGGGGCCATTATGAAACGCCAGCCCTGACTGTAAATACAGTCGAACAGTATGAGGAACTAGCAGGCAGTGTTGAACTGGAAACTCAGCGTCTGCTTCGCGAGCAACGCTATGACACTGTTGATAACTTCCTAAGGTTCATATTTTTTACTTTTGCATATTTTAAACACACTCACATTTTCATTGCCTTAAAAAAGGTGAAAATTTGAGATTCAAATACCAAAAAACTAGCAAACATAACGATTCCTTTTGATAAAGAATTATGAGTATTGATTTTTATAATCAAAGTTATGTAACAAATTAGGTATATCAGTCAAGTTGATTCTTCTAGTGCGATTCAAAATATAATTAACAAGAAGATTACAGACTTATGCGACTCAAAATATGTTACATAAGTTGTATTTGTGACTCGCCAAAAGGACATTATGATAGCAAATTGTGATTTCAAAAAAGAGAATCGATTTAAAGCTATTGAATTTCAGTCATTAAGATTGATTCTTTGATGGCAAAGACCTAGTTTGATGCCAGACAGTTACCGTCTTAAAAACGAGATTAACCCACAAACCAGCTATTTTTCACCTTGCTAATAGAAAGTTATTGAATTAACTGCGTGATTGTGTAACAACTCCAATCATGATAGAATATTGAACAACAGAAAGATAGCACACGAAAATTTGGGAATTTTAAAAGCTTTGATAAGCAAATATCTGAGTCTCGAAATAACAAATTAGTCACATGCTAATCCCTGAACTTGAAAATCAATTTTTCATTCTTTTTCGTTGAAAATTAATATTAAAAGATAAAAAAAACTAAAGTTAAAATGCAAATTACGAGTAGTAATAAAAAAGAGAATATACAAGTAACACTATCCAATTTGTTTTTTGGCTAATTAGAAACACGACGACAGAAAACATGTTTGGCACAGTCGTTCGTTTCTGCTGCGCAATTTCTTAAAGATATTAGCTCGTAATGGAATTTGACCCGTGGCTGTATTGATTCATCAGACAATCAGATATTTATTTTGAATTGTCGTTGCTTGTGATAGCATGATCAAGGTCAACATCTTGAATTTAATGTCGATATAGAACCAAATAACAAAGTCTATCGCAGTTTTTAATCATCCGATTTCATGCAATCGTCAATTGTTGTTTTCAACTATCTAAAATTCACATTACAGGTTCTACAAGGACTTCAAATCAAGTGCAGAAACATCTCTTGAACGTTATTACCGCAAGTATCAGCCGTTGATTGTACCAGACTATTACACTTGTGTCGGTCTAGGATTCGAGCTGCTACGACGTTTGATAAGCCTCAACAAGAAATTCCCCGGAATTGCTAACGGCCTCTATTTGGTATCATGCGAAGAGGTAAAAAACGTTCTCTCGAAATCCAAAATAACAGAACAAAGAAATGAATAAAAATTGAGAATTTGACTAAAGCTAATTTCTTTTTTCTAGACAATCGGCGACATTGCTGGCTATGTCGGAGGCCCGCCAGCAGCGGACAGTGGAGAAAAAGAGCACGTGCTGGTTTGTTTGAAAATCAAGATCAACGGACGAGTCGGTGTGTTGCTTTTGGATCCTGGTTATCACGTGGCCCGAGTGATCACGGTGATGGCAGACCAGAAGTACCCGCACACCGGTTGGTTCACCCAATCTGAGGAGGCCGGCTGCAAGAAGGAGTACAACTACGTGCTCTGCGCCAACGACCCCGACTATGTCGAATGGCACGAGCGTGAGACCCGACCTAGTGCCTTGGAACGCACGCAAACCGCGCTAATTTACGTGGCCAGACCGTACCTGACGGCCATCGATGTAACTGAGCGCAGAAACCTGGTCTACAACTTCAGGAGTCTGCTGGCTCGCGACACCAAGGGCCACGTCGTCGCTGGTTTTTATTTCCCCGTTGTCATGGATGTTAACAACGCACAAATGTTTACCATATTTTATCAGACCAACACAGGCAAGATGAGGATCAAACTCAGTTTTAGCGACTTTTACAACTCGTTTAATAGTAAGGTGCGAGTCGTATCGAAGGTTTATTTCAGTTTGGACAGTCATTTAGGTTTCGTGAAAATTAATAAAGTGAATTTTGGGGTTTCAGAAAGAACACCCTGCTGAAATAACGGCTGCTTTGGCAGAATGTGCAAGACAGATGGATTTATCAGGACAGGATTTGGAAGATCTTTTGGTGTCACTCGCCACTGTCATGAAGGACTCGTCTTACTTGGCACAGTTGTTAGCTATCAACACCAAGATCGTAACATTGGCCGAAGACAACTAACAGAAGACACACGCCCGCGAGCTAAGTCGCGGACGTGAAATCATGACTTACATTTTCTTTGCTAGCTTTCCTCTTACGTTGATTTTACATTATATGATGTCGCAACGACACAACTTTCAATTCTTGTAACTTGACTATTAATTTAATTAACTTGAAAAACACTTATGGCTGGCGTTATAGCTTTTATGCACTATTTCGTTTGTTTATTTAGATTCCTGTAGTCTTATAATTTGACACTTATTGTAAAGCTTTGAGTTGCCTTCAGCAACTTGCTTTTGTATTTTACTTCAACGATTGTTCTAGAATTTGTAACAAGATATTATTTGATTGCTAAACATTATTCAGCTGCTTTGACAATTGCTTGTATTTAATTCAAAATAAAAGTCAATGAAAGAAAATTGAGGTGTCCTGAATAATTTACGAAGGAAGAAACCCATTACCAATGTTATAATTTGTCATTTATTTGTTTTTTGTTGGATATTGACAAACTAATGATTGGAACATACACATAGCTTCTGGAAACCAATCATTTGAAGGTTGTATCATTAAAAATTACATTAAAAATAGAAAAATAAAGACGTCCCTTGGGGACCGCAGAGTAACATCTAAAATTAATACCAAGTCCGCTACAATATCTGTGAGATTATCGCGCTTTAATTGCCGTCGCTTGTTTCTTCATAAATGATCCCGCGTCGTCCGGGTACTGGGAAAGTGGTTACGAGTACAATATCTACATCTAATCGTGGTTTCCATTCAGCTGTCTTTAATCATCACTAGACTTGGACGCCGAGTGACGTTTGTTGCTCGTCTCCTGGTTCGGACTGTGCTCTCGTTTTCTCGATGTCTCAGGTTTCTCTGGACTCTCATCTTTGTCCTCTTTTTCCTCCTCTTTTTCGTCTGACGAGCACTCAACGATCTCAACAGACCTGAAAAATGGTTTCCACTCAGTTTCAACAAGGCAGACAAACGAATTCAGAATTTTTAGAAACGAAAATAAAAGAAGTTGTCCAAGATGAATGTGACGTCAGTGACAAGAACATTAGAAGCAAATGTTAGGATGATCAATCTTTCGATGACTGTTAAAAAAATCAATTTTGTTATTCTACGATGATTTGGTATCTTTTTTTTTCACGGGACTTAAACTGAAATACTGATGCAACGAGTGTACTTACGATGCACAAGTGTCACCGTTGCGTACAGTGCTTTTTATTTATAATTAGTTTTGGCTGTACCTGCAATACAATATATAAGACAAAAACATGTCCACACCAATGAACAAAACAAAGAGATGGTTTCGATTCGTATCACAGTTTTTAATCTTTGAACTTTTGATATAAAACAAATTTTGAACTGGAGTGGTTGTGATTCTGCCTTTTGACACCAAAACCAAAATGCCTTGCATGCACCACCCGAGGTTTTTCCAGTGCAAGTGGAGCAAAAAACCAAAAGCGATACAAAACGAATGACCAAAACAATCCTGCGTACAATGATTCCCAATCAAAGCAAAACAACGTTTTCTATTTTTTTTTTCATTTCCAAGCGAATGATTTGCCAGAACCAGTTTATTACTTTGCGTGGATCTCAGAGTGACAAGTGCAATTGTTGAAAAAGTCGTTGAAACTTGAGAGGGGACCCTGGCGATGACTTACCGAGGGGAATCGTGGGCTGGATGATGATGTCTGGGCCTTCTTCGAGATTCGGAAGTTCTGCTGTGCCTAGACTGATGGTGACTACTACTAGAACTACCAAAAAGAAAGAAAAGAAACTTAAAGAAATTGTCATACTCAAAAACCTAAAAACAACAAACTAAAAAATACTCAATACTGATGATAAATAACTGAGAAAGAAAAAAAGTAAAAAGCAAACTTGTGTCATCTCACATCCACTTAAATTTTCTTGATTGAAAAGAACGTGAAAGAACTCAGGTGTGATATACGGTTCATCTCTACACAGTGACAATAGACAATCAATAAATCTCAAACGTTGTGACGCGTTTTGGGCAATTCGGGTCAATTATTTCCACTCCCAAGTTTTTCTTTTTACCAAATCAAAATACAGTAAGTTTTGAGGAACATTGATCTTTACCTAGGAGCTGTGCTGGGAAGAGCAAGTTGTCTGTGGTTTCTTTGAGGCAGACTTCTGTCTCGCACCGCCAGATGACGTCGAGATTTGCTCTCCCATTCTTTGTTGAACTCTTCAGCTTCCTCTGAAAAGATAAAGACGAATGAAAGATGAATTGAAATTCATATTACATTTAATTATAATCAAATTGAAGTAAAAAAATGATAATTGTTTCCTTACTTTATAATTTACTTGATTAGTGAAACAAAATTCTTACCTTCTTCCAAGTTAATAAACTCCTGGTTTTCCTCCTGATCGCCAGTACGTAAATTCTGTTGCCTCTCAATGATGTGAGCTCTTTCACCAATGTGATGACCAATGGCCATCTTTTTAGTTCCAGAACGGCTGTCACTAACAGTCTTTTTTGTTTCCTTTATTCCGCCAGGGCCTACTCGCATCGACGATGTCTCTTGGTACACCTGGGGACGTCCGTCTCCTCCGTTGGACATTGTCATTACTGAGCTGCTCGTAAAGGAATGACAGGTTCCATTCTGAGCTGCCATACCACCCTAAAACATTTAATACAGTTAAACAATTTTAAAAATTTGATTTCAAAATATAAATAAAAAAGTGTTAAAGTATGAAATGTAGTAAACAATTGAATAAACGCAACATGATGAAAAAGTAATAACTTCTGTAATTGACAATACTAACTTCAAGGCCAATTTTGTTTACACAATAAAAATAATCTTTCCTGTTTGAAAAGTCATACTTACAAAGTTATTAAACATTGGGTTGACACCGAGCATCATTGGAGAGAACCCAAAAGGCATCATGTCAAGTTGACCGTTTGCGCTGGCAGGATGACCTCGTGGTCCTGTCAAAGCCATCTGACTATTGACGTTATTGACCATTCCAAAGGGATCGGAAAACATGTTCATCATACTGTTCATCTGACGCATGTGAGCACTACAAAAGTCATCCATCAGGTCAATAAACAACCAAATTCCAAAACAACAAAAGTAAACAGGCAAAAACAAATAAAAAAATATACTCAAAACAAGTCAATACGACAAAGTGAATTGTGTGTCACACTAAAACACTGTTTTAAAAATCAATAAGTTGACCTGTCGATCTCATTAAGTGTGATCGACTAAAAATAAAGCGTAAAGAAAAGTCGGCTTGGTGGGTTGAAAGTGGGTCGTAATCGCTTGGCAAGCGCCCGACTCGCTTTCGTTGGACTTACCCGAAAAACGGATCGTCGTCCATGAAATCGCCCATGAGTGCACCGAAGAACGACATGATTGCGAACGAATTTGCCTTTGGAGACTAAACGCTACTGGAAAAAAAGTCTGGAATGATCGCTGATGAAAATGGAGTAACGCACAATCACACTGATCACACTGTTGTTGGCACTGAAGAACAGCTGGAGAATTTCATTTGCTTCTCTTTCTCGACCAGCGAAAAACTGTCAGCGATAGAAATTTCTATAACTTTCCAGAACAGAATTTGCGTTCAACATTTCTAGGGATATTTGTGATCTCGTCCAGTGCTGCCAAATTTGTAGGTTATGTTTTGTCCATAGGTGTCTATAGGTGTCGCTGTCAAGTGTGTCTGCTTCTTATCAAATGGATAATTTTGCACGATTTGTATGAATCTCTACGTGCGTATATGATCAACAAAAATTGTCAAGGTGTAATTACAGTCGATTCAATCTAATGATGCAATCAGTGACTTGCGGCGTCTGGTGGTTTACGAGATTCCGAGTCCGTGATATATAACCGACAGATAATAACGTTGCACTACTTTCTTCTCAACCCGGACATAAGGTAATGTAAACATATGCAATTTTCAATTGCTCCTTTAATTTCTTACAATCGCTTTTAAAATTTGTCAATCATAAGTTTCTTCCGGCGTGATTCAATTGCGTTTTTTCATTGACATGTTATGTAAACACTGTCACACTACCAATTGCTCAAATCTGTGTAAATTTTTTGATCAATTGGTATGATTTATTTTTGTTTTTCTGATATGTGATACTTTAAAGTGTTCCAAATTAAAAATTTTTGTTTAAAAACTTGGATAATTAAATATTAAAAAGTTGATTTTCATTTCTCAGGTTCAACAATGTGGAAAATATGTTTGACCCTGTTGTTTTTAATCGGTTCGACAAATTGTTTAGAAGCATGGACAGTAACGTGGAACCAAACAAAATACGAATTAAGCATGGATCAAACTATTATGCTTCGGTTCAATTTATCATCAATTCCTGACACAAATAAGTACATGATAAAAACGAAAAATACGAATTCTGACGTTGTAGAGGTTGAGACATCTGAGGTTGTCCATAAAAATGAAACAGGATGGATAGGAGAAGTGAAACTGAAGACTCTGTTTCTTGGCTCTGCAAATGTGACTTTAATCCTCGAAATCGACGGGGTATATTAACTCGAGATGCTATCACTCAATGAATTACTTGATTCCGTTCACTTGATTGTGAACGAAACGCTTAAAAACATTCCAAACATGTAAACAATTGAATATCTTGTTTAACAAATGTCTTACATTTGATGAAATGTAAAATTTATTTTAAAAATTAAGGAAAAGGTTTGTTTTAAGTAAAAAACAAATGTTTGTTACGTGTTTGTGTCTTGTTTAAACGTTTTAAAAATTTCGTCTTTGTTCAAAACAAGAAATTATTGATTTCATGAGCTTCAACTTTTTAAACAATGTTATTTTGTTATTTTCAGGAAGAAAAAACCAGCGACACTGCGATGATAATCGTTAAGAGGCCAGAACGAGTGGTCGACGTAATATTTACAGCAAGTGTTGCGACTTTTGTTTCAGTTATGTACATCAATTTTGGTTGTGCTATGGACTGGTCAGTTTGTCACGCGACGCTCAAAAGACCAATCGGACCTGCCATTGGCATGTTTTGTCAGTTTCTATTCATGCCTTTGGTAAGTTCAATTCGATTCTCACCAGTAATACTATTGTGCAAAATTTTTATTTCTTACTGCTGTAAACTTGTTATAGATTAGTTTTCTCTTCGGATATTTGTTATTTCCCAATTATCCGGAAATGAGGCTAGGACTTTTTTTCACTGGCATATCACCAAGTGGAGGTGCTTCAAATATCTGGACGGTTCTTTTAGGTGGAAACCTTAATCTTTCAGTCACCTTGACAACCATAGGCACTATATTAGCTTTTGGTAATTGTCTTATGAACATTTCTGTCTGAATTTGATTCAAGAACATTGAAATTTGAAACTTTTATATTCTTTTAGGAACGATTCCTGTCTGGCTATTTACTCTTGGAAGACATATTTTCAACGAAGCAAATCTGCAGATTCCATATTCCCAAATTTCTATGTTGGTTGTGAGTTTGATTGTGCCACTTGCCATCGGATATCTCATCCAGAGAAAATTCCCGAAAGTGTGCAAATTTATGGTCCGAATCATGAAACCGTTCGCCATCATCCTCATCATTTTTATCGTCACTTTTGCAATAGTCACAAACATGTACTTGTTCAAGCTGTTTTCCTGGCAGGTAAGACAAATCTTCTTCCCATTAGAATTTACACTTTTTTCAACATTTATTAACAAATGTTTGTTCAACTTTTTAGATCTTGCTTGCTGGCATGGGAATCCCATGGACGGGTTTCTTATCAGGTCTGTTAGTTGCGTCGCTTTTCAAACAATCGAAACCAGACATTTGTGCAATATCCGTGGAAACTGGGATACAAAACACGGGAATAGCCTTCTTCCTTCTTCGATTCGCGTTTGGACAACCGCAATCGGATCTGATAACAGGTAATTTACCAGAAAAATTATTTAAAATCAATAAACTTTCACTTGAATAGTAACAAAATTCATTTTTTGCTGTCGCTATTCTTGCAGTGGCTCCCGTTGCTGTAGCCATGATGACCTCAGTACCTCTGTCAATTATTTGGATCATAATGCTCATTAGAAGAAAAAGGGACGGAGAAAAAATCAAAACTTCGACCGAAAAGCTCAACAGTGAACAAGGAATTACCGTAATCACGAATACTCCGTCGTATTCGACTCTCAATCAAGCCACTTAGTTAGTTCAAAAGACGAAAATTGTAAATAGTATTTTGTAATTTATGAAAATTTTATTAAAAGAGTTGTAATTTAAAAAAAAACACCAAACGATCAAATGCGATCCTTCGGATGTAAGCTGTTGAAATTGCGATTTCTTTTTGAATCGGCATTTATGTTTTTTTGATGTTCTAATGCCATTTTTTAAAATGCAACTTCATTGCATTTACGTTGAATTTCACATTATGCTTTTAAGTTTCAACTGTTATAAAAAATTTTATACAATGGACGTTATATTTATTGCAGACATAAAGTATAATTTTAAAGTCACAAAATGATAACATGTTCATGTAATATACATTTGTAAAAAGGTAATGTGTGTTGAAATTATACAGTCAAAATTGTTAAATAATTCCAACGCACCTCGATTGTTTCCTATAGTGTTTGGTACTTAATTAAATTTACATATTTTATAAACAACTATTGATTGCTACAATAAATTTTATTTTCACTAATAAAAGTAAAGCTGCTCATTTGCTTGTCGTCACTAAACTTCTAAAGTAAGTTCAAAAGTCTGATTATAAAGAATAATTAGCGACATCTGATAACAACACAATCAGAATTGCTCAACGTTTTTAGTATTTTATTTTTCAAACTCCATTTCAATGAGCCGATGATAATTACACAACTTCTTGTTATTTCTCTTTCTCATTAATTGAATATTTCCAATACTTTGTTAGTAGTAAGCGACACTTCATGAATCGACGTTTGCAAAATTTATTTTAGATCGTTGATTCAAGTGCTGAACTGATAATTTTTTATTTGAACTTAATCGAATTGATTGAAAATAAAACGTTTTTCAATCAAACAGATACTGAAATTAAACATTCAAGATCTAGAAATCTTAATTATCATCGATAATCAGTCTTCGTTAAAACTCCCTACTAAAAAGGTATTAAAAACGCGCATTCGCCTTTGAAAATATCAGGTCAAATTTGAAGATGAAATCTTCAACATTCTTATTAATTTTATTATTCATAAAATCTGGACAACTGCAAAACTTGAAAAAACCGAACATTATTTTAATCTTGGCTGATGATCTGGTAAGTACTTTTTATCATTTATCAAATGATTCGAGCAAACATTTCTTTTTAAATTGTAAGAATATTTTATAGGGATGGAACGACGTAAGTTTCCATGGAGCAAACCAAATCCCAACTCCAAACATCGACGCCTTGGCTTATAATGGAGTTATTTTAAATAACTTTTACAATCAACCTATGTGCACTCCTAGCAGGTCTGCTCTAATGACAGGGAAGTACCCAACTTCCATAGGGATGCAACATTCAGTGCTTCTTGAAACAGAACCAAGAGGTCTACCTTTAACCGAAAAGTTGCTTCCTCAGGTCTTCATATTACTTAATTTATATAACTGATTTTTATCTTCCCATTTACATTCATAACATTTGAATTGCAAACTTTTTACAAACTTTTTTTAGTATCTAAAAGAGGCTGGCTACAAGTCCCATCTGATAGGGAAATGGCATCTAGGATACTATAAAAAAGAGTACACTCCTACGTTCCGAGGATTTGACTCCTTTTTTGGGTACTGGAATGGGCTCAAGGATTATTATTCTCATCTTGTTGAATCTTCGGTTATTCCAAAATTCTAACATGAAAGTACCGTTCGAAATCACTGAACCAAAATTTAAAATTTTGATATGTGATTTTTTAGATTGAAAGATGGGTTGGATTAGACATACGAAGAAACACATCAGTCGCCTGGGATGCCATAGGAAAATACTCAACAGACCTATTCACACAGGAATCTATTAAAGTAATCGAAAATCACAATTTGAACGAACCCTTGTTTTTGTTCCTCTCACACTTAGCAGTGCATAGTGGGAACCAGTATGATCCCTTCCAAGCTCCTGATGAAGAAATCGCAAAATTTCATTACATCAAGGATCCGGAACGAAGGGTTTATGCTGGTCAGTAAATCTGTATAAAGTCGTTTACAAAATCTTTACTATCGTTGAAAATAATTTGTCAAAATTGTCATTCTACTTCTTAGCCATGGTTTCGAAACTAGACCAGTCAGTAGGAGAAGTAATGAAAGCGTTGAAAAAGAAGGACATGTTACAAAACAGCATCGTTCTTTTTATGTCAGACAATGGTGCTCCTACATATGGTGTTCATTACACCAGAGGAAGCAATTACCCTTTGAGAGGAGTAAGTTCATTAATTTCAGTTTCGTTCATCCGACTTTTTGGTTCGTCATCAATTAGGATTTCCAAATTCCAGATGAAAGCCGGTGTATTTGATGGTGCTATGAGAGGAGTTGCTGCTATTTGGAGTCCTCTAATAAAAAATCCTCAAAGGGTATCTAATGAATTCATGTCGGTAGTTGATTGGTTGCCTACATTCCTGGGCGCTGCTGGTAAAAAGATACTTTATAGAAAGTCTCTGTGTTTTCGATTGCCAAAATAGTCAATAATTTTGGTCTTATTTCACTTTAAAACAATTTGTAGGTTTAAACCCAGTAAATTTAGGTGAATTGGACGGAATCAATATGTGGCCAGCGTTGATAAACGACGAGCCAAGTCCTCGAACGGAACTACTCATAAATATAGACGATATAGGAAGGCATGCCAGTATCAGAGTAGGGACTTCAAGTACATAAAAGGCGATGTCTCAGAACACAAAGACATCCTCTGGTACGGCGATTCTGGCAGAACCGAAAAGGTTGATTATGATCTAAACGAGGTCATGACGAGCCAAACTGGTCGAGTTCTTACCAGCTACATAACTCGCCAGCAGATAAATCAAGTTAACAAAATCAGACCTATTCCAAGAAATCAAACTGGGACAAATATAGTTTTTCCAGTTAACGTTTTGGATAAGAACAAAATCTTGCAACTTAGACAGATGGCTGAGATAAATTGCAATGTTCCTACTGATAAGGCGGTAATTGAAAATGATTTAAACTATATTTGTGTAATCGCTGAATAATGTTTTTAATTGTGGTTTGTGATTTGCAGAATTTCTGCGATCCTGCTGAGAAAGCTTGTCTTTACAATATCAAAGAGGATCCTTGTGAGATGGTAGACCTTTCTTCGAAAAGGCCCGAGGTTTTAAATTTCTTAAGAGACCGATTAACGATGTACGCTTGTACTAAATTCGTACCGGCCAGCAACGTGGACAGGGATCCTAATTCAAATCCAGCTTATTGGAACAACACCTGGGTTAATTGGAAGAGTCAAAATCCACTGTAAAACACCAAAATTTGACTTCCTTCCTGGGAAGTTCAAACAGACATGGACATGTGTAGGGGTGATGACAAAAGGCAAAAACGCGGGCAGAATGGCGCTCGATTCGAATATGATATAAATCATTTTCGAATTGAACTCTGTCGACTGTCGTATGTTTGAGGCATGTAACAATTTTCATTAACAATCTGACACAGTGATTGTAATTGAAAAAATTGCGTTCGCCTTCTCGTTCGCGTGCGCCATTTTTCATAGTATGACCCCCAGCGGAAAGACATGTCCATGTCAAAAGCATCTAGGAAAAAGTCTATTTGGTCTTCGTAACATCATTTATTATACACTTTAATATACATCGCAAGGTGTTTTTTGTCAATTGTACAATCTCAATTACAACGGAATGATAAAATTTGTTAGCTCTATCAGCCGTTTTATAAATAGTATTTATACACAAACATAACGCACAACTCCGGCTAACAATTTGTCAAGGGAGTTTTTCATTTTCATTTGTACCTGAGTTGAATTGACAAAATACAAGAATCACAAGCTATAATTGGCTCCAAGGGAACTGCAGATAATTTGCAAAATAGACTAGATCATTTTCTCGATCAAAGTTCTCTGCCGAGAACGAGCTTACAAAATTGTGTGTCCTTTCAGAACGAC
Organism: Telenomus remus; assembly: GCA_020615435.1. Taxonomy (NCBI): domain Eukaryota; kingdom Metazoa; phylum Arthropoda; class Insecta; order Hymenoptera; family Scelionidae; genus Telenomus; species Telenomus remus. The sequence continues at coordinate 3,023,517 of CM036341.1, read as the reverse complement.
GACCTTTATTTTCTATCCGTTTTCACGTTATTTCCAGTATTTCTATACTCAACTGAATTTGATCCAATATTGTTATTCGTGTACTTGTTTCCATTGACTAATTATTATCCTTTGTTCTTCTTCGTTTGAAAATAGTTTTCGTGTGGGGGAAAATCCACTTAAGCGTATGGAGAAACGGTTCTTAGCAAAGTTTAAAGGGAGGTCAAGTAAATGAAGTGGTTACTGCTGGATGAAGAAGCATTTGGAATGTCGTGAAGATTTGGTGCTTTTTCGATACGCCCACCAAATCTCTTCTACATCTCCTAATTCCAAGTGGACTCTCCCAGCCAGTGTCCCTGAAATCCAATAAGTTTTATTACTTTTTTCCTTTTTTTATTGCTATTCATTTCGATTTTGTTTGTCATTAAAGGAAAAAAATACAAAACCAAAGAAAAAACAACAAAAGTAGAATTTCTACCTCGTATTAAGAACTAAGAAAACATAAAAGCTAAAGGGATCACAGGGGAGAATAAAAAACTTTGATGAAGTGGTATTTTTCTGTCGATTCGAGTGTTTTATTATTGATTTTATAATTATATCAGTATTTACATATGTATAATTGTATTCACAGATGCGGAATTAAAAGTACAGCTTAGTCATACACACAGACTGGTTCTACGCTACGAGTTTTAAAAGCTACGCAAACAAAATAATAAATCTATACAAAACAATTCCATTCCGCTCAAACGTTCGAGTTGAAATTCACTGAGGTTTTATATTTTTAAATTTATTTATCATGCATCTTTTAAACTGCTTAACAACGTGAGATAAAAAAGGCGTGTTATTGTCCTGTGTGTAAATCCATGTCATTTTTGTTTCTCGTTTAAAAGTTATTAGTATATACATGAACGATTGCAAGCTGAAATTGTTCACACTTTTAATCACTGTTTAACATCGAAATAAATAAATTTGTAATCTATAATTTGTAATCTAAAAACGATTGTAGATTAAAAAATTGGAAAAACAATGATTCAAGAGTATCTTGGAGTCGTCAGTCTACATCGATTAAAACGCGCTTTGAGATAGCTTTGTTTAAAACATTTGTTCATAAGCCTACTTCGATACAAGTGCATTGTAGAGACAATAAATAGAGAGAGATAGGGGACAACATTCAAAACGTGACGAGAAAATAAAAAAAAACTTTCAACAAACAAACAAAAAATGATTTCAGTCCCCTTTGTGACCTTGACTTTAAAAAACTAACATCAAATTAACATAAAATAAGGGTCGTAAATAAATTTGCATACGATCACGCAGGTGAACGTAAAAATGACAAAAAAATGAAACTAGAATTACGAAAAATCACACTGTGACTTTTCTCGCAATTACAATAATTTTTTCGTCGCTTGTCAAAAACCATGCTTTAAGTTTGCATGCTGGAGCTTCGCTTAAATGACAAATTTCGTTACCTCTTCCTCTTCAACTCTGCCTTCGTTGTTTGTTTGGTCCTGGCCGTTTTCTGTTGGCGATACGGACGAGTTCGCCTGGCTCTGATAGGAACTACCTGGCAGACTGGCGTTAACATAATTTTCTTTAGTTTTTTGTTTCATCATTAATTGTCACTTTTAAATTATAACAATTGAATGAAAATATATAACACTACCGTTTTGTCTTTCTTTGTTTACGCCAGTGTTATGTATTTTGGCCATTGAAAAATTGTGTGAAAATGATTAATTGCAGGGGAAAAGAGTAGCTAAGCGAGATTAAAATTGAGTTTAAACAGATAAAGAAGAAACATAGTCTACTGAAAAAAGACACCAAACATGCATTTCACAGATACCTCAATTCAAAAGACATTAAACATTGAATTCATTAAATTTAAACCTAAAATAGTGAAAGAAAAAAAGTAGTATAATTAGAGACATTTTAGTAAAGATTTGTTTTCTATTTGGTGATAACGACGGTTAGGTTGTTTTTATTGACGAATTAAAAGTACATAAAACAAGAGAGGGTATTTCTTCATACCCACAAAAGCGCTAATTAAAATGCTATTTACAACAGGAACATTGAAATTTGAAATAATATTCGAAGCTTTTTCGAAGTCCTACTTCAAGCTTCTTATTATTTTACAATTGTTGCTTTCAATTTGTTCTTCGAATTTACAGCTATGATTGTCGAAAAACAATGGCAAAATTCGAGACTGATTATCTGATTTCTCGCAATAGACTAAAAGAGTTTGAAGGGTGCGAGAGTTGAGGAGACAGAAGAGAAGATTTTTAGACTTTGGATATTTCGGTATCAAAGGTAGCAGTGACATAGGCAGACCCGGTGAGAGGCTGTTGAGCACTAGGCGAGTTTTGGGAAACAGTGGGTGAGGGACTTAGCTCGACGACATCCTCGCTGTTGATTCGCAGCATAGGACTTGGTTGACGCGAACTGCCGTCCAAGAACAAGCGAAGCCACAAATTTACACGCCAGTTCGTTCCAGAACATAGACAGAAACGAAAAAAAGTTTCAGTTAGGATTTGTCGAGCTGTGAGAAAACGATACGTTTATTTTCTTTTTTCATGTTTTCAATCAGTGCTTCTGATTTATGGTGCTCGACAAATGAAGAATGCATGCGAAACAATGTTTGCCAGTTTTATAAATCAACGAATAAAGTAAAGAGAAAGCATGAATTTAGTTTATCGCAAGCTTTTAAGCACATTTAACAAGCGTGATAGAAAGAAGAGAACTTTGCTACGAACGAAAAGAGCGAATCGCGAATGAGTAATGGTTTCTAAAGCCAACTTCCTAATTTTTTTGCTCGTCCAAGTGATCGTTAAACATTACTCACTTGGATCACCAAAGTTCAGGATAGCTGTATACAAAAAATATCGCTCTGATTTACGAAAAGGATTGGCGCAAACAGCTGATAAAAGATTTGTCAAGAGATTTGTCATTGCGATCGAATGTATCGAAAAGTGTGGATCAAAAGTGAAGACAAGTTGGTTGTGTTGGATCAAAGCTTACCCGGCTAGTTCTCGTTGTAGTTCCTGCATTGTAGCATGGCACTGAGCGTAGTGGCGAGTTTGCGCTTCGACGAACTCGTGCAGACATCGCAGGTGACTTGCCTGCGAACTTTGCACACCTTCCAAGAGCAACTTTGTGATCTCAGCCTGACGGTCGAAGTCAGACTGCGCAACCCTCAAGTCCCTCTCTGCCTGAGTTCAAAAACAAAGTTGAACTTTGACTTTTGTATCACTAATCATGATTTTTGTTAAGAAATAATAAGGGCGAATGGTTTTTAACTATTGTCTGCTCAACTTATTGTTTTAATCAACTTACAAACGCCTAATTCAAACCAAACTACTACTTTTTCCAAAAAGCTACTTGCTGTTTTGTAATACCTGATCGAGCAGCACTTCCGGAGAAACGCCGCTTTCCTATCGCAGCATTAAGAGTAGCAACATTTTTTTATCGATTGACATTTGAATGTTTCTATCTACTTTTTGATTTACTTTATTTTTAGAGTTATTCTGTGATTCTTTTAATCACTGATACTTACACTCTGCTGCCCCAGCATACTTCGAGCTTTCCTCACACGATTTTTGCAAGCGTCCAAATCCAATCTGAAATTAAATTTGGTTACCTTAGATATTGATTACTTAGTTATTGATTTACTCGCGCTTGTTTTTGTGTACCGTTTTGTTTCTAAAATGCCCATTTCTTTACTAATGGTTTTCATCTCCCCTTCCAAAAATTTCCTTAGTGGTTGAATATAACAGTTAGCAGCTGTTCCAATGAAATCTCTCTCAATCTGACCTAACTTTTGCTGAGAGTGGCCAACTTTGATTAAAGCATTTCCTGCAATGAAATATCAAGTTTTAAATGAAATTGATATTTAAATGCTAACAGTGAAAATTTAAAGTTTTTGTATAATTTTTCATTGTTTTTTGTACTAACCATAAGGTATTCCTGGACCAAATTCATTTCCTGCCTCGACCATATCGTGCCCACATACTCCAAATTGCTCAACCGATTAGGTTTCTTCTTGTCAATTTTTTCAAAGAAGAAATCTTCAATTCTATTGCCTGTAAATTTAAAATAAAAAACATTGATATTACTTCTTTCAAAAACAAAATATATGAAATATTGTCTAGCCGTTATTAAAAGTTTGCTCATTTTATAATATCGTTCAATATTGTCGTTTTATGAGATTGATTTCCATGCAGAAAAGGTCTCACTTGCCAGGCTTCCCTGGGACGATATCTTTGAAGTTCTCATAGGATGAATATCAGCGAAAGCAATATTTCACTTCGTCAATAAAATAGTGCGAACAAGCTCGAAATCTATTGGTAAATTTTTTATGCGCGAAGCAAATAATGACGTTTCAATTACTTAAATGAACTTCACTCTGACTAAATTAAACAGCGAACTTATTGATTAAACATTTAAGAAGCTATTTTTAATAACAAAAAACCAAGAAATGTACAAAAATGATAACAGTAAACAAAAGTTGTGTTTGTTTGCTATTGTTTACATTGAAAACCAAATTTTTTATTATCTAAATAAAATCTTTGTTGACAACTCTTGCATCTGTTTATAAATAGAATGTTAATAACTGAATTGCCAACCTGGATTTGGTGTCAGGACAGCTTCCATATCAGTGAGCATTTTTTCGGTCCAATTTTTGGTCGTCTTGGCCCGATCCGCCAGGTGTTCAAAATGAGCATCAAGTTCTGTTTTCTCTGACTTGCCCAAAGTCTCTTCTGTCAACTGAAAAGTATCAACAATCAGATGCATTCAGATGACGTCAGAATTGCAACAATGTAGACAACAATTCAATAACAAAGGACAGACAAAAACAACACAGCTTCGATCGATTACAACAAAAACAACATTGCTTTGAATATGTTATTTTCGATGATTTGACGTTCAGAACAAAACCAAAAAATAATTGGGCAGGACTCAAAACTGCGCTTTAAAATTGAAGGTTAAAAAGGCGCGGCGAAGAAAGGTCGCAGTATAAAATCTTTGACAGCGGATTTTCGCGAGCAAACGTCAACGTCAATGTTGTCATCGATCGAGCACAATCGTCTGAGTCACGGTGACGGCGCCTACCTGGACAACTCGGCTCAGAGCAGCACCCGCGTCTTTCACCAGCTTCTTCATGTTGAAATCCATGTCTGAGCGTTTCACGACTCTCTCCTGATCGTATACTCCTTTCTTTTTATCGATTACTGTAGCACCCGCGACACGATCACGATATAAATGTCGTGCTCATTCAAGTGTCTGTTTTCACGGAACTGACGGCTGCGTCAAACCGTAACCCTAACCTTTCGTTTAGAAACACGGAGGGAGTACTTGTTAAATGAATTTTACGTCCACGTGAAAAGCAATGATCCGTTTCGATTGTCAGTGATATCCCAACTGTGCGTGAAGGATAAACAACTTAAAAACAGCTGAGACCAAGTAGGAATTCAACAAAATGTCTGGGTTTGATGAAAATCCCTTCGGGGATCCAGCTGATGATCCCTTTTCGGCAAGTGTTTATCTATCTTTGTTATTATTATTAGCTCGATGTTTTATATTGCTTTCTTCATTTTATTTAAGTTTTGTAATAAACAATAATCTACATCGTCATCTTAAAAACTTTATTTGATCTTCGTATTTGGTATTGAATTTACATTTGTTTTAATTTCGATATTTTTATCGGTTGTTGTGAGTCACTGATTAGTGACGTTTTAGTAATTCGGCTGCGAATGAAACGTTTTAGAATCCTCCGGTTCGTGATCCTCCTCAGGCAACGGTGACGAGAGCGGTAATTGAGAATCAGGTATCATTCAATCAAAGTTCGCAAATTCCACCGCCAGTTCGAACTGCCAATCCACCGGCATATGGTGGCATCGGAGCAACTCAACAACCTGCAACTCTTCCATCTACTAATAGAGAAGCTCCTCCCACATCATTCCCGAGAAATTTTCAACAAACTACGTCGTCTGGAACGTTTTCACCTACAACTCCTGTAAATAATCAACTTAATTAGCATTCTATCTTTGTTTCTTTCACAAATTCTAAACAGTATTTTTGTTACAGCAAAATGTCGATCCTTCAAAAGTTGGCGGTGACATGCAAAGTCCTTCATTCTATGGTAAACACAAACTATTAATATTTTTTGCAAATTTGAGATAGGAAAAGTTCAATTGTTTACTTACCTGGATTGAATTTTCTTTTAATTTAGCTAGGAGAAACAATTGGCCACCACTGCCAGAAAAGTGTTGTTTCCAACCATGTTTTTATCAGGATATCGATTGCGAGATCCACACTGAATTCCAAAAAGTTGTCAGACACCTATACTACTTATGGATGTGTATGTATCAGATTTCCATTGGTATTGATTTCAACCTTGGTTCGTACAAAATTAAATCTGACATGTTTTTCTCGTTACAGTCCACGGCTTAGTACTTATACTCAATGCTTTCGGAGGATTCCTTTACCTCCTAACATTTGGCGTGTTTGAAATATTCGGTCTAGGTGTACTTTACATTATACTTTTCACGCCATTTTCTTTCCTGTGTTGGTACCGACCGGTTTACAAAGCATTCAAGTACGTATCAACAAAGCTCGACAATTACTCAACAAATTTATCAGCAATTTAATCGGTTGTTTTTGTTTTCATTTTAGGAACGATAGTTCTATCAATTTCATGGTCTTTTTCTTCGTCTTCTTCTTTCAATTTGTTGTTACTACAGTTCAAAGTCTTGGTATTTCTGGAACCGGCACATGGTAAACAATTTCAATTCAATAATTTCGATAATCAGTTACAAAATGTACTTATTTTAATTTTCTTGTTTCGAACAGTGGCATTTTCCAAATCAGGGCAGCGTTCGCGCATGGTAGTGGCAAAGGTACTTTTATGGGCATCATAATGTTGCTGATTTCAGCAGCTTATATTACAGCCGCTGTTGCTGATTTTCTCTTGCTGACAAAAGTAAGTTTTTGTTTATTTTTAGTCTCGAAAAGAAGAGTTTAAGTTCGAGTGGAATAAAAATGTGTGTTTTGTGTTTGCAGGTGCACAGAATGTATCGCAATACTGACGCTAGTATGCAGAAAGCTCAACAGGAATTCGCAACAACTTTCCTTGGCAATGAGCATGTACAAAACGCAGCCAGCAATGTTGCTGCTAATGCCATTCGCAGTCAGATGTCCCAGGCCGCTGGGCAACCACGCTACTAAATCAAAACTGATACGATAATTATACAGTTATAACATTTCTATATAAAGTAAATATTACAAACATATAAATTATATACGATATCAGATTCATTGTTGAAGAGGAATGATAGAGATTCGATGAAAAATTTTAATGTTATACTAAGCGTTTTCTGGAAAGTCATTTCTTTTGTTTTTGTATATAAGCTTCAACTATTCTTGTATATGAAGGGTCTAATATTATCAGTCGAACTATTGTTAATTTTGAATTTACATTTTAGGCGGTCAAACTTTGACTCACCTGTTTTCATTTTTTGTACACGATTATTTATAAACTTTTAACTACATTTCGATTCACATTTTGTTAACATACTAACTCTGTATTTAGTCACACAAAATTAATGTTATGACAGGAACGAAGTACATTGTTTATTTATAAGCACAAAAGTTAAAACACATTTCAAACACCCAAACAAAGACTGTGGTCTCAAGTTTTAATCATGCATTACTTTATTTAACTATGAAAATATTTATAAAATATGACTGTGTAAGTCCTTAGCTTAATAGTTTGAGTGTTTGAGTGATGAAACGAGAAAGTTCAAATTGGATAGGTTGCGTCTGATTTCAATTTTTAAGTTCAGTAAGTGAAATTCGACGCTGTGAACTACAGATTCAACGTGTCAATTTACGATTGAAATGTACGATTCATTAATTTGCATAAGAAAAGAAATATTTACAATGCGGCTTACAAATTTGTGTAAAAATGGTGTTTTTAATTTTGTTTAAATAAAAATGACAAAGTTTAAGTTTTGTGTCAGTAAAAATCTTGAAAAACCTACAAACCGTTCAATTTCAGTGTTTATGTTTTAGGGTTTGAATGTTTTACAAATGTTTTGGAACATTTTCTATAACAAATTAAGATTTTTGATAGTTTAGATCTCTTGAGATTTATGTGTTTTTTGTTACTCACTCACTCGGCGATCCAACGATGCAGATTGGCGTAATTTTGACTGACCTTTGTTCGATGGTTTCCCTCGTTGCAATCTGTTCCAACGATGCATGCAGTGGTCCCGTTGAACTGGTCACCAAAGATTTCTTGAACTCGTTGTCCAACTGCTCAGGTATCGGTTAGCTGCTCACTTGTGATGATGGTCTGCTTGCTTGTGCCTCGTTCTCCTCTGCTTCGGACTCGTTTCTTACTGTTGTCGTTTTACGCGCCAAAATTGCCGCATTGTTATTGATGGAAAATTAACACTTTCACGAAGTAAACAAAACAGACCACTTTGATCGCCTTCGAGAATCTATTCTAATTAAAACGTTTTAGTTTTTTGTTTGCCGTTATGTTTATCATTGAAAAAACTGCGCAGTTTTGTTGTTATGAAAATTTGTTTACAAAAGCTGATGACTACGCGCGCAACCGCCCTTTGGCGCACTCGATTTGTTTAGAAAAAGACAACGGCAAAAAAGTAAGTAAACAAGATTACCCGCACCATTAAGAATATCCTTCATCAATAAGAATAACAATACCAGGGGTTATTTGATCGTATTTAATTTCGAATTTGTGCGAAATCTTGATTCTTGAAGGCTTGCGAATAACGAATTCAATGATCCTGTCCAATCGTGTCGCAGGTCTCGTGACGGTGTCAGGTGTCATTCGCGCGCAAACTGTTTCCCCCACCCCAACTTGTAGCTATCAAGTTGGCAGCCCTGGCAGCAAGGCGGTTTCCGCGCCAAACGAAAGCGCGACTTACACAAACAAAATTCAACTGCATAAATAATTGCAAATCTCAATGACATGAGCGACCCAAAGTAGTGTTTTATGTTTATGTTAATTGTGTTTTGCATAAACAACAGTCAACACATCGCATTGTACCGCGAAAAAACCGTTGTTGAAGTGAAACTTCTTTAGAACTGCGAAAAGTCTTGGAAAAGTCAAGTCCAGGATGGTCGAATCAGCCAAGTAACAATTTGGCATCGATTTGCTGTCAACTTTGGCATTGGGTCCAGGACAACATCGGAGACCAGTTGAAGGTGACCTTGAATTGCGTCAAATGTAAACAATTGCAAGTTCTCGCAATAACAAGTTCCCGCGCATGCGACCAGAATCATATCATTTGGTTTATTTCAATGTTTTTTTATTCATTTCCAATCAAAGATCCTGCTATCGAGTTTTTTCGTTTTTTGTTTTCATTTACTGTGCAAAACAGTAACAGTTAAAATAAGTTTAAGCGCGAAAACTGAACCGATGTTGTTTGTTTACATTCAATTAAAACTACAGCAACGTTAAAACCGTTGTTTTTGTTTATTTGTTATGTTAAAGTCATCTTCAAACGGGTAAATGATTGCACTTGCGGTTTTTGATTACATGATTTAAAGTTGAGTGTAAACAAATACAATATTATGATTATAGTTTTATAGTGAAATGAAATAAATTCCGTTTTTTAGATCGAAGAAAGAAAAAATTCCAAAACAGAGGAGAATGAACGGGTACAAGTAAGCAGACCATCATCCTAATACAAGTGAGCAGCTAAGCGATACCTGAACAGTTGGACAACGAGTTTGAGAGTTCTTTGGTGACCAGTTCAACAGAACCATAGCATGCATCGTTGGAACAGATTGCAACGAGGGAAATCATCAAACAAAGGTCAGTCAAAATTACGCCAATCTGCATCGTTGGATCGCCGGGCGGTGAGTGTAGTTTTCATTCAAGACAATTACAAATTTTAGTTGTACCAAAATCAACAAATAACTTTGAATAGTCGCTCGACAATGGTGGGATCAAGTATGTGGACGTTAGATAATTCGATATTTCTCTTTACAATCAATTTTATTGTTTACAAGAAAAGAAATATTTACAATGCAGCTTATACGTTTCTAAAACAACAGTGTTTTTGTTCCGTTAATAAAAACACCTAGGAAGTTTATGTTCTTATCCTTTTCTTGTTGTAGTTAACTTTTCTCGCATAGGCGTTCTTTTTACAAGTGTGACTCAGTCACAACTCTCCAATCAATGTTTCTAATCGTAATTTCCTCAGAGTTCTTGAGCCTAGAATGAAATCAAATAGAATCATTCAACAATCAAAAAGTAATGTTTCGTCTCATAATACGCCTATGATTTGCATTCACTTACCAGTTTCTAAGTAATGCTCAGTAGGATCTAAGGGGAAGGGACACCCAATATTATCATCAAAAATTTCAACACTGTCGACTAATTCCACAGCTACGATCGCATCAATAACTAAGACCTTTGACCTGAACATAAGCCGAGCGTGACCCTCTGCAAGCCTATTCATTTTTCAGTTAATAAACTATTCATCCATCATGTTTCCACTCAGTTTACAAATGATAAACCTATACCTGATCAGACTGTCCAAAAGGCGAACCGTTTTTCGTTCTGGTGAAATTCTCTCATCCGCTCTGTACTTCAAAAACACAGTTCTTAAGATCAATTTCGCACTATCCGTCAGTTGTGGCTTCAAGGAATGTATGAAAGACAAATATTCGCGAAGCACGTCTTCCTCCCAGTGATTATTCAAATCCCAGACGTTTTTCGTGTGCTCGGAATTGTTTCTGGAAGAAAAGAATTGGTATGTTGAAATTGTTTCGAAGAACAAGAAGAATTGAAGAACGAACGATTACAATTTATCGTCGACATTCTCGTAGGCGGCTTTCAATATATGCAGAGCCATCATTCTGTCCCATTCTTTGTTCCTGCTATCCTTCAGATAAAATATCAAATCAAATCGGGACATCAGCGGTTTTCCAATTCGCGTTTCAATTTCTTTTCCATCAACGAACCGACCACCTACAGGATTTATGGCAGCTATCACAGTGCAACGAGAGTTCAAAGTTGTCATCAAGCCTGCTTTGGCAATTGATATCGTTTGTTGTTCCATAGCTTCGTGGACCGAAGCTAAATCGTGCTGGCTCATTGTTGTAAATTCGTCTATACAACAGACACCTCCGTCGGCAAGGACTAGTGCTCCAGCTTCTAGATGCCAGCCATCTGAATCCTAAGAATTTTCACAATTACTTCGCATGTTTTCTCTAAAAAAAAAGTATTTCTATCGTTTTTTATTCCTACTTTGACAGCTGCTGCTGTCAAACCTGCAGCAGTAGAACCTATTCCTGTAGTTTGAACTGAACGAGAAGCCAATCTTGAAGCTGTTCGTAGAATTTGAGATTTGCCTGTCCCAGGATCTCCGACTAATAACATGTGCGGTTCACCTCGTACTCTTGTACCTAAAAGTTTAAACATTTATCAGTTATTTTTTAGTTTACAATACTTAAATTTGAGTAAGAGAAATCAATAAAGGCACACCTGTGTCTGAAGTTTTTGCAACGCCTCCGGCGAGAATCACAGCTAATGCTAATTTGAGTTTGTACATTCCACATAACTGAAAATTGTAAATTTGAAGTATTATTAAAAACAGGCCAAAAGTTCAGTAGTTGAATACTAATTGAATAGAATTACTTGAGGGCAAATAGAAGCTAGAATGTTATCTCTGCCAACGAGCGGACTTTCTTCATAAGTTTTCCAATAATTCTTGAAAAGTTCCTCAGTATCTTTGACCGACGACATTGGTTTGGATGTTTTTTGTTGCACTACAATATTGTTAGCCAACAACATCGTCGTCGCTTCCGCTCTTTTACCAGCTGTCAGATTTTTCCACCTCCTTATAATAACTCCTCTAAAAATGTTTTCAAGTACAATTAATTATGTTCAATTGATTAAATCAGCTTCAAATACTTTTGGATATGTTTGCAAAATTGACTCACGTTATATTAATTTGATCACCTGGTTTGCAAATGTCAACCAGGTCCTCAATCAAAACTACTGCAAGTCCAACTGAGTATGTGCAATCGCCTAAATTTCTCTCCTAAAAACATTAGGTTTTGCATACATTTTTCCAACTGTACTGATTTGATTAAGTTTTGTTTATCAAAATTATGAAACATACTTGCAGTTTTAGTTCTTGATAATCAGTACAGTCTTCTTGTTGGATGGTATTAACGGGTACAATACTCCTCGATTTACATGCTGCACACTCTTTAGTTTCTGGAAACAACTGTCTTTCCCATTCTAACTAAAATATTTGAACAGAATTAAGTTGAGAAGTTAAGTCTGATTAGACATAATTGTATAAAAATGTTAATTTTATGTGACGAGAGTTTGTTTACTTTGACTATAGTTTCGTGTGCACATTTTTTACAAGTGTATCGCATCCTTAGCTTCAGAGCTGTGGGTTGTGAAACACGAGCTACAACACCTGTTGTTGTAACGAATTGCCCTATTTCACCCTTCTGAATCGTCACTGGTATCCCTGTGATTCGAATTCGTATCTGAAAAATTTGTTTTCACGTACACGTTGCTGTTCGTTTACTTCTCAAAAAACCTTTTTCTGTACAAAAAGTAATAATCAAGTCTCTCACTCGTTTTTTGACACTTTGTCCAACTTGAACCAATTGCTCTTGTGCTATAACTGCATCCTTCTCACAAATGAGTAAATAATCTGTCGGTCTTTGCAAAATTTTATTTGCAAATTCACACTCAGCTTCAAGAAGATCAATGAAACTGATAACCAAATTGTTAATTAATTTAACGTTATGAATCATTCAATATGAAAAGATTAAATGTACTTACTTGATGTACAAAGAATACAATTTGTCTTCGGTGGCATTGAGAATTTCTTCAAGAGCTGCTGCGTGATGAGTTACCAAATAATCCGTGATCATTTTGTTTACATTCAATTAACAAGCACCTTCGAATTGAATGGCAACTTTCAATCTCGCGATGAAAACGGGAAGATTGTCAAAACATCGTGACCCAACACGTGTTGTTGTTTACTATGCGATTCCCGCTTTTTGATATGTCAAGTGGAGCTTTAAATGTGACCGCGCCGCCTAGTGAGCATTGAGTGCAATATTCCGTGGAAAAGAGATAAAAAAGTGACAGTTACGATCGTTGCGGGACACTTTCTCATCGTCAGCTGATAGATACATTGAACATGTTGACATATCGGAATAAAGTGTACACAACGTTGTTTTGTATTTTATGTTTTTCCTCCGTGGATGCAGATTTTCTGGACGACTTGTACAAAGGTATGTTGCAAACTGATTTACTTGCCAACTGTGTTTTCTGTCATCTTTGTTTAAATAATTATTCACCTAACCTCTCACTTTGTTTTTAACAATTAAATTTGTTGACAAATGAATTTTGAAATTGATTGTTTAGTAAAAAAACACGAATTTTTGATTTAAATTAAAAGTTGATTCAAAAAGTAATTAGTGGTAAAGTTAAAAGTGGAAAAACAAACAGTCGGTGGACATATGTTGAAACACTTAACGTTTTCATTACACGATAAGTCTATTTATTTTAGATATCAACTAGTGTACTTTTATTAGAATTGATTAAAATCAATACTGTGCTTAAAATAACTGTTTTTTGTCAGATTTCAGATTATCAGATTCCAATGTTAAGGATAATATTAATAAGGAATCCCGGCGAGCTGTGAATTCTGAAGATTGGCAAGGACGATGGATGCCACCGCATCCAGACGAACCAACTCCACCTCCCAAAGTTTTTCCTCCCTCAGAAAAAAAGAACGGAGAAAATGGTCCCTCGATGATCCAAATGGGAATCGATGATGCATGTGATAATGGAAAAGTAAATATTTTCAAATAAACATTGCTCAAAATGTTTCAACTTTAAGAATGAATGAGATTGTTTATTTATGTTTCAGATAAACTTGACTGTTGATTGGAACAATTCTCCAGAAAACCACACTTGTTACGATAATAAAAAACTAGTTCCGGATTATAGAACACATGCCCAGCAGTATTGCGAACAAGTGCCAAAACGTTATGTGGTAAGAATCAATGATTTTCAAGTTTAATATTAACATTTCAGAGATTAATACTTGCAATAAATGAATTTTTCAGGCCATCCATAAATGTATGAACGAATCAATTGAATACGACGACAATCTTCCTATGTAGTAAGTCTAAAAAGTGAAATTAACTCAAAAGTAAGTGAAAAACAACCAATAATAATAAACAAACAATTTCTTGTTCTGTTAAAGTGGAACACACAGACCAGTTTGGCCCAAGTATGGAGAATACAAGTTTCTTCCAAGACAGAGATGGTTGCACAGTTTAGAAGTGATTAAACATCAAATTTCATCACGTTTAGAAATTAGTATTCAAAAATCTATTGTTACTTTTATCATACGCTGTTTTATTTTTAGCACGGAGCAGTTGTGATGCTTTATCATCCATGTGCGAATCCACTAGAGGTGAAAACTTTAAGAAACTTGGTAACAGGGTGTCTCAGACGATATGTGATTTCTCCATACAATCTCCTTGATGAAAAACGAGTGAGTGAAAATTGCAGAAGAAGAATATTCGCATTTGACACGAAAATCAATGAGATAACCGAATGAACCCATTTTTCAGCCGTTCGCTCTGTTAACTTGGGGATGTCGTTTGACAATGTCATACGTCCAACCGAAAGTCGTTGTTCGATTCATCAAACAGAAAGCTTTAAGAGGCCCCGAGCAAATACCAAGAGATGGCGATTACGACTTCGGGCTAACATCCAAAGCTGAGACAGTTTCCGATTTTAACGACTCAACCTTGTGCCCTAAATTGTGAAACTCCTAACGTTTTGCTTGTAAGACTTTGAAACTAAAACTTCCGATTCCTTCAATGCAACGAGAAACCAACTCGTTGGAAACATATCTGGAGTATTGGTGAAACTATATTTCACTGATACCGCATTCAAATAGCCCCCAAAGACTACTAAAAACTGCACGTACAAATATTAAAGTAACGATGAAATTTTACAATTTTATCGTTTTCTGATCAATATCAAATGAAACTTTGCTATTTGAAGAACTTTAAGACAGAACTGTCGATTGCAATCAGTTTAATATCTGCGATTAAAAAAGGTACGCTGCACGATCAAGGGCATGTCATAATCAATCCATGTTATACGAGACTGTTGCTATTTTATACGAATAGTAAAACAAATACATATTTTGTGACGTCAATTTGCATCGATCTCTATAAATTCAAGACCAAGTTGTTTTGCGACTTGAATGATCATTTATTTTATGCAAATGTAATAATTTATAATTTTCAATACAGTCTATGCAGAAATGTTTGTGAGTTTTATTGCTACTTTCGTCCTTATTGTTAGATTCAAATTTATGTATGTTTGAAAAAATATACTGAGTGTTGCGAAAACGAAAAACCTAGTTTCTTTCTGCAAATAACCAAACGAAATCGAACATTTTGAATTAATTGATCAAATGATTAATTTGTTAATATTTAATCATAATGAAACATTAATATCAATATAATTACAGTCGATTATTTAATCTATCGTAATACTTACAAATAATGATTTTATAAATAATAATAATACCTCGATAATACATTATCGTTACATACATTTGTTTTCTCATTTAAGAATGACTTTTACAAATGAACGTCGAAAGCTTGAATTTGAACGAAACTAACGAAATGATATCATCCCTATCATTTCACTTTTTTAGTTAATTCAAAGCCAGCGTGATTTGGATTTTATTGATTAATCAACTTTTTCATTTAAAATCGTTACAACTGAAACTGATTTACTGTTGTAACGTTTATTCAAAAAATGTTCAGACACGGAAGACACATGTGCCAATGATGATAGTAGATTGCAATTTATTCTCATAATACACGTTTCTTCCAAGAAAAAAAGTTTGCTTTAAGTATAATACATTGAACATCATCTCGGTTTTGCAACTCTGCAGATTTCACTTGCTTAATTTAAAGTTTTTTTTTCATATTTTTTTCTGTTTGTTTATTCTCTAGATATAATAATCTCTCTTTGGTGCTATGACTTTTATTATTTCAGAAATGCATCATCGGTTATATAAAATTAAGGATAAAGATAAGTCAGCTATTTCATATTTATTGTAAAACATTACATGCTACTCGGTCGATACGATAAAGGGCAAAGTACATCGTCGAGTCCGGAAAACATGACGGCAGTTTTGGCAGCGGCGATTGCGCATTCGGGATAAACGGTGTAACAACAAAATCACGCATGTAAAGCCGGCGGCGTCGGTAACGCGCAAATAATCGAGCGACTCGTTTCTCTTTATTTTGAGTATAATTTGTTTGTCAATAACATTATATTATCTCGCATAATTTTTCAGGTCTCGCTTGTTCAAACCCTTTTTCGATTTTCTCTTTTTTTTTTCAAAATTCAGATTAGGATAACGCAAATACGAGAACGCACTTGGCCCTCTACGGTACAGTTGTACAACAACGCAAGAAAGTTAATTGTACAATAATACTTGGCTTCGTACTCTTTACTCGAATTCGCACGGATCAAAATAATACATCTTTCATCATCATCGTTTCTTCGTGTATTTTCTTTTTTATTTCTTTAATATCTTCATTTTCATTTCTCGTTTTTATTGGCTTTATATAATAATATTGTTTTAGCGGCACGAACAAACTGACAGATAGCTCGGTGATTTGAAAAGTTGAATGCACCCAAAAATCACAGGGCGGCTGGTGTGACAACCACAGAGGTCAAGTTGAAATTACTTCGACGCGAATTAATTGGTTTTCTCAGTTTTTGCTTTGCTGATAATTGTATACGCTAATTGGTATTATAGTTAATATCGTTCAATAATGACGAACTCTGAAAAATATATCAATGATTGACATCCTACGACACGCAGCTATATAACATCACTTGAAAAAAGTCTCACGTTTTGTGACATTCAAATATGTGTAATTTGACACACGCTGCTATACGTCTAAAGGCAATCTGTCAGATTGGTTCGTTCGACCGAACGAGCGATATGCTGCATTTATGCGCTTCTTATTGATCTCTCTGATCTCGTCTGTCTCATTTTAGTTTCTGCTCTTAGTTCTCTCTTTGTTTCATCGAAATTGAGAATTAACTAGATAAGCTACGGATCTACGCGTCTGCTTATATAGGATTTTGTGCTGGTTACACGATCGAAGGGCACGTTCATGTGATCACATATCGTCTCAACCGTTGCTGTCGCATCCACTTGTGATTGTATTATTTTTTCATCACCGTGCTAGGCCCGTTTGTTTTTGTTAGTCCTATTCCAATTGAGTTTTACGATCATGGAAGGTCTTAAGTCTATAATATTGCCAAATTTGTACAATTCACATCGTTAAAGATCGAAATGAAATATAATGACCGTCTGAGTTTAAATGCATACGAGATATATATAGTATATATAATGTGTATATGTGTACTTGGGGTGTTCAGCTCTGCTGGTCTATCTGCTTTGTGTATCACTTTATGTTCTTGCTTCACGATTAAATATGCTTGTTTGTTTTGTCTTGTTCTTTTTTTTTAATATAGTTTGCTTGATGAAAGTACGAGACGCATTGTGAATAGGCAGAAACACCGTTGACTTTTATTTCATTAAGTTTATCATTAAATACAGAATATTTATATTTTTATACCAAGTTCCCTATGAAATATCTACAATAAAAAGTGGTTTCTCACATTGTTTATTCTTTGTTTTCTTGTTTTTTTTTCTTTTCTTTCTCTGTCATCTCATCGCGCTACAGCGTAACTTGTCATAGTTGTTTGTTTATTAATGAGTTTAATCTTTATCATTGTTTCTTGTGTGTATGGCGTGTGTGTTCAAGAGTACGAGTTTGCTTGTTCATAATTATTTGTTTTTAATTATATTTTCATTATCAGTAATCTCACTTTGTTTGCATGAGAATCAAGATTCTACGCAAAGAACGTGTTTAAACTGAAAAAGCACCGGGATCGCCTCGTGTGCTTTCGTGTTTAGATACTTTCTTTGGTTCAGGGGTAATTAGTCCTCGCCATTTGAATATCGTTCACTCACGTGCTCTCCCGCGAACTTATACATGTAATTCAAAATTGGAATTGACACTCATATAAGGTTATTGAAGTGTTTGCCTTTTACAGCGATTGCACACGTCGATGTGATACAATCCGTGGTTTTTCATTTTTTTTTGTTTATTACATCGATTAAACTTGTCTTATAATTCTGTTTTTTTTTCTTTCGCTTTCATTACGATCTATTCAAACAAACTATAGTTAATTCGGCTCAATCATATTCTTTTTTCTTCTTTTACACATTCTCTCTCTCACTCTCATTTTTTCGCATTGTGACAAAAATTTGATTTCGACTTATAGCTCAAGTGCGCAAATCTCACTATCCTGTTGATATGAAACTCCGCCTGCGGATCGCAAATAAAAAGTGTCCGAATCGCTTGCTATCCACAGTTTTTTAAAACGACGCGAAAAGCAAAGCACTATCGACGCAATAGTCACACGCTCCGATGATATAATCGAATAATCTACACACCGAGAAGATAGGACTGTAAAAACATGGAGATGGCGAATAAAAGTGGTTAACCCCGATCAACCATCGTTCCGAAAACAGCTTAGGCCAAATGTTCATCACTTTATACACGCAGTCGATTGTGCACCGATACAATATTTAACAATTACTCGTTTTTTATTTTCATCTTTAAATTATCCCTATGAATATGAAATCAACGCGCTGCTTTGGTATTAATATTGATATACTTTTTTGGTTTTTTCTTTATTTCTTTTTTTTTTGTCTTTTTTTGTCATTTTCCCATTTTTTTTATTTCTTCTTCTTCGCTTTTCTGCTTACGTTCAATTCCTATTACCAGAATCGCTATACACTACGTTAGGTTTTTTGTTTGAGATTAAGTTTGTTAAAAGCTGACGTCGTTTGCTCTCACATTCCCGCACGAGCAACGGATAAAACTCTGACTAGAGAATTCGTGGATCACCGAGTGCACCACTTGCGCCGCTTATAAATGCATCTTCTTTTTTTTTTACGTCTTTCTCCCAGTTTTTGTATGCCACTTGTTTTCTGCCGTTTCTCATTTTATCATACAAACTGATACTCAGAGATCCGTAACAAAGACCCGTAAAAGTCGTATTTGTTTCATCTCGTAATTGTCGCGATTCGTTAGTCAATTAGGTAATTTAATTTTTGATCACATTGAAAACTGTACAAGACCTGAATGAGTGCTCGTGGATAATTAAGTTTGTTGCGCTATTCAATTTATGATTTCAAGATTCCGAGCAACTTTGTTCGGATCTTTGTGACAGCGACAGGGAGAAGTTGGTTCGGAACTTTTGTTTTGCTCTCTTCGTCGCTTTTTTGTCGTATCACTTATTTAAACCCGAGCTTAACTGATGGTGCGAGGTCACACTTGCTTTGATGCCGGTACATAAAATGCATGTCACGTTGTCGATACAGATTTGTCGCAGCGTCGCACGTTTTGCACATTTGTACACGGTAACAGAAAAGGAAATCCAAATTGGCATAGTCTCGACCACGTCCAGCAAACTCGGCGATAAATACTTAAACGAAAAACGATGATTAAATGAATTTCGTCGGAATTTTGTGCGCGCAAAACCGAAGAGTCGAATTTGAACGCTTAGTCGCAAGCTTACAATTTGTTGACAAACAATTGTGGTCGACGATTTGTTGATGAATGGTATTCTCAAAAGTTGTTTATCAATATGATTACTTTCATCGCAGAAAAGTCTTTGCGTAGGACATAGAAGATGGAGAAGAAGAAGAAGAAAAAGAAAGTCATATCGATTGAGTTAGCTATTATTCACAAAGGTTGAACGCAATTTTCAGCGACCGAGTCGCTGAATTTTTGGATTGAACAAAAACGTAGCGAGCAGGTCGCGAGGAAAAAATTGCGACGTCTTCTCCCTTCGCGGAACCGGCCAGTTTGTCCCTTAATTAACATCGTAGTTGAAGTTTGTAACGTTATTTCGATAAATTTTCGCGACAATTGTTAATGCACTAAACGGTCAACGCAGATAAATATACATTTGAAGATCAATCGAAAATTGACTTCGTTGCTCAATATTAAAATTTTTTAAATATTCAAACCACTATGTCAATCTTTATTATCAACTTTGAGTAACGAAGAATAATCGCAACAGTCTGAGAGTTCGTATTGCATTGTGCATTCGCTTCTTCCTTCTTTCTTTTTTCCCTTGCAAAATTTACACCAATAAGGTTACGAACTTCAGATAATATAAATAGTTCTTCTTCTGTTTTCTTTATTCATTCACAATCACGGTTGGAATTTCGCGACGACGATTCGTCGATGAACTTTAATCCGTCATTCAATTTTCCCCTCCCTTTTTGTTTACTTTTTATATATTGAATTCGAGTAATAGATTAATAACATGGCTACCTAGACTAACAATTACACTTTCTGTACAATGCAAGATGGCCTTAATTTATAGATAACTTTGAATATAATTATTACTAGCAACCAATCAAAGTTCCAACATTCCACGACCGACCTTTTACTCGTCCAACATTCGAATAGAAAAACACAACCCAAACCACGAACCTCAATAAAGACTTAGAAAATGTTAATCAAAAACAACAGTTAATGAACGCGAAAAGAAACAGTCGCGAGAGAAATCAAGTCCTCTAGGCACATTTCAACTTTTCAAACGGATCGACAAAGGAATACCCGTGAGGTTTGCGTTGACTGTTCGCAGGCGCCTGCAAAAGGCCGGACGTCGAATTGTCTTAATTCCTAATCGCTTTTTCAACGTGCACCCACAACCCGTTTTGTTTTTTTGGAAATTGTACGTTAATATAATTTGGTATCTGCAACAAAACATCATAACATCATTCTTAATTTAATCCTCAAATGGACACATTGATGTTGACCATTTGTTTTTATCTCTATGCTTGTCAACCAATCTGTCATCTCTGATTGACAACTATACATCGCATAATACGGGATATATTCGGAAAAGTAGCAATCTTTCGCGAGGCTTTTTTCTTCACACGTTCCAAACGTTTGCTTAAATCTGATTTAATCCGAGTTAATCATTGCTAGTAGAACACTCGTGTTCTCTCTCCCTCCGGCTCTTTTTCGTTTCGTCTCATGCATCAGTTCTGTCCGCAAAAATATGCAACATGCGTGGTTTGTCGGCGGTCATTCAAGTTCAAACAAAAAAACGAAAACTCGGTAGAGCGGTGAGAATGAAAGTGAAATCATTTTGACAATCAACAATTTCGTTTTTCGGACACTGCATTTGTTAGTTGTCGAATCAAACAACGGCCCGATGGAGGGAATTATGGAGGCGTGAGTTAGTGCCGTTTCGCGCTGCTCTACCGTGACCTTTTGCATTTGTTTGCGTCTGCCTAATGAATGAGAGGAGAAGAGATTCGACATTACCCTACGCATTCATTTTCGCATCTTTTACCCCAACGCAAGCAAATACACCGAACCCAACTCGGTCGTTTGTCTGATTGGAACTGCTTGTAATATCAACTTGAATGGCTCGCTCGGTGTTTGGTTCGCTCTAAAATGAGACTGCGTTAAGCTTAGTTTCTGATGCTTATAAAATTGTATGTCAAACAAACATTTGGTTTTAAATATATTTCTTGCTCCTGCTTCTTTACTAACTTGTGCCTACAGAATTACTAAGAGCTACGAGTATGAACAAACGCGATTGCGATGTTTCTCGATGAAGGCTCGGCTGACCTCGTTGATTGACCCAACTGACGATGATGCGAAGTCGAATGCGTGAGATTCTGCTAAAGTTCGTTTTTCAATGACGTCGATGAAGACAATGCGGGTGTCGGAGCAGAGCTTGGCATTTCCAGCAGACCTGGACGATATGCTTAAGAACCTATACAGCCGTCTGATGATGGTCTAGGCAAATCCTTGCAAGAGAGCTCCACGTCCCCGGATTTGTTTCTCTATCTCTCTCTGTTTTTCTTCTTTTACTTGGGTTTAATCTGCCGAATCACAAAAAT
Organism: Telenomus remus; assembly: GCA_020615435.1. Lineage (NCBI taxonomy): Eukaryota > Metazoa > Arthropoda > Insecta > Hymenoptera > Scelionidae > Telenomus > Telenomus remus. The sequence continues at coordinate 3,001,468 of CM036341.1, read as the reverse complement.
AGATTAGTTTCAGTCATGAAATTTAACGATTCAGTTTGCTCAGTTTGAATGCAATAGGGCAATGTTGATATTCAAAAGTTTGTATTGCTGTTTCTAATGTTGTCAATTCAAGATAACGAGTTGCTATTTCATACAGTACACTTGACTGAAATTGTCTGCCAACTTGATCTTTGATAATGTTGATTTAACTTTGATCGTTATTTGTTTTTCAAATTTGATTTTCGATCAGAAGAGGAACTTGAGTGAAAAATTAAGATGATTCGAAGTTTGTTTACCTTGTTGAAATTGTTTAGAATCCAAAGTATCCAGCGATGGTCGATGCCAAGATGACAGCAAGGACCGACAGACAGATCAGGATCATGATCTTCTTCTGTTGGTGGCAATAACAAATAGAAAGACATGATTATGGTTAGTACTGACTATTGGATTCAAAATCCATCTGTCTCTTGAAACATTGAACTGTCTACAGGATATGTCAGATATCAATCTCTGTCTAACACTGTGTAATTATACTGATTTGGCGAAAATCCTGAAAAAATTATAGTCCTGAAATTGAATTAACTCGAGAGGCGATAGAAAAAGCGCTCGGTGAGCTTTTTTTGGAACGGACAGTTCCACTTATACTTGCATGTCTTAGAAAAGCGAAATTGGCCTCGTTTGGATTGTTGCAATTTTTATGATTGCAAACTGACAGTGAACTGACACAAATTCAGCGAGATAATGTAACTTTGAAATTGATCAATGTCACATTTTTATCAACTTTGTGTTTTTTTTTAGTTTCTACATGACGGAGGGATCATTTATAATGTGATTCTGTTATTTTATTACATTTTCAGCGTGAGATTGAATTAATTAATTCGAAAAATTGGATTACACGTGATAAAGCGGGAAAATAAAGTCGAGCGAGCAAATGAATAAACCAGGTGCGTGTACAATAAAACAATTATATTTAGTTACACAATTAACTCATAATACAACTTAACAATGAAATTAAAATTAAATACTATTCAAAACGTAATAAATATCGTTCGAAAATGGTGTAGAATTTTGTTTTTCAGTACCAACGCGCGGGCAGTAAAAAAGTACATTGTTATATTTTTTGTCGAAACAGTTAAATACAATTGAAACTAACGATTTTTATTTCTCTTTTTTCCAATAACCAAAACCCAATTGTTACGGTTTTACATGTTCCTTTTAAATGCGCGACCTAGTATGAAATACTTGGAAATGCATTATTCTGTCAAAATTAGATGAGAACTCGCATCGACGGCGATTCCGATGGAATTTTAATCGCACTAATGAATATGAACAAATGCACATAATATGATATCAATTGCAATCAGCAAACCGCTACTGGTTCGAGTTAACATGTTTTTATATCTTTGATTATACAATAAATTATTCATAAAATTGTATAAAAACTAATACTGATTGCAAATAAAACAAAAGTCGTCGAGAAAGAGTTAAAGATGCAATAAATTATCAAGGACCAAAATCAACGTTGCAATTATTACTACAAAAAAACAAAAAGAAAAAAAAGATAGAAAATAGTTGTGCATTTTACAAAAGTGGATGCTAAACAATCAAGTCGAGAAATACATACCAATGAGACATTAAAACATCGTTAATCCAAGTGTACTTACTCGGATCGTTGATGTTCTCACGCTAATCATCGATTCCACGTTGTGTCAACGATAGCCCCTGTCTTTATCAAACAGTCCTCTGATTGTATTTTTTCAATTCTCCGTCGCTGTCATCTCCGTCGAACATTTTGATAACAACTCGAGAATCATAATCTTCTGGGACGCGTCATTTTGTATCGTCTGCGCTGATTTGCAAATGTTCGTGCATGCGACGTGATTTGATCAGTGTCTTCTCTCTACGTGAAGTGCATCTTGCATTTTGCTTGTACATTGTGAAACCCACACGCAATTGTTACAGAAACGGTAGATTTGCAAAATTGAAACGAATTCGCTATCGAGCAAAGACTTGGCTAGTGAATTGGAACACGATTTTCGTTCCACCTAGACTTATCAGCGCTATCATAACAAACTTGTTCCTTAATTATATTCGGCGAGGTGCCTCCTTGGTTGTTCTTGTTTTTGCACGGTGACATTAATACTAATACTCAATTTCTTACAAATATCAATTATTTACAAAGATTCAAAGAACACCGCAACAACAAAGTTCCAAGAGAAACAAATAACGAGGACAAACGATAGAGTAATTGACACTTAGTTCGGTACGTTGATCGGTGCAAGGTCATCCTTTGCTGATCGCAATCAATCCGATCGTTGGAACAATTGGAAGTCAATGAATTCTTTTTTTTGTTCTACCTAAACATATCCTACCGAACACGGTTTCTGCGAGCATTCGCTAATGGTCGTTTACAAAAGTTGTTTTCAATTTTTCGTATCAAGTAAAAACATTCGTACAACATCTTCTTTGCTCAGTCGCATTTGGTTCTGATTCGCGATTGAGTCTCATGAAAAACTACTTCTGACGAGATACCATCCGGTAAATCGCAGTCTTTGATGGGAAGAGATTTGAGTTTTTTTTTTTCGTTTGAAAAAAGATGTTATATCAAGCAACAGGATGCATCTCGATGCCGCCAGTCTGCGCTGTCTTAACTTTAACGAATCACTTCCAACCGACTGATAAAGAATGTGCCTTTGGTTGACTCGGTCCAGGTCGGAGTGACAAAAACATGCTCCCCAATGAGATTGCTTGTTCAACCACGTCGACTCTCCCGGATACCTTTGGACTGTCGACGGGACAGGTGGGATGCGCGATTTTTGGAACTCCTCCTTTCCCGGGACTCAGGTCAAACTATTTACCAAAATGATTATCAAAATGATGGCCGCCACTGACAGGCAGATTATGATCAGGATCATTTTCTGTGAACAAAACAACGTTACCATGAACAAAACTTGGCCCCGAACATTATTTTCACTTTCCTCTTCTTTTCTTGACGAGACGGACGTTTACAAAGGAGTTGTTGGTTGATGATTTGACGTTCGTTTATGAATTGACAAACAAAGTTGGACGAAAATTGAATGTAGTTAGTGGTCATCGGAGAGTGAGGTGCAGCGGTTAGTTGGACGATTAGTACAGACTCGCGGACACTTTTGCGATGAGAGAGATGATTTAGTTGGAAGCGTCTCGAACAATAAGGCAAAAGCAGACGGGTCGGATCGATTGGCTCTTATTTTGGTATGGGTGAACATCAAACACACCGTTTCTTCATCGGAAGCTCACGTTAGAAAAATCAATGGCAATGCAGCAGCAATATCGAAACTCACAGGGTTATATTTATTGCTCTCGCGACACACTACACCCGATCCAGTTTCGACGGTCTCGCGTCATCTCTCTCTCGAGAACAAAACGACGCTCACAGAAACAATGATGCTGATTTGATGTATAATTAATATCTACATTGACGTTCCAACAGTTAACATAATTGTTTGTTACATTGAAATGACATGAGGACAGTGTGTATGAAGCGCCTGAATATCCAGCGCGCCTTAAGAAAATTAACTTTTTATAACATCTTTTTTTGTTCTTGAACATTCCACACGAATGATTAAACTTAAGGCGCGTCAGATACCGTCACAATCACCCGGATTAGCGTGTTGATGGAAATTATAATTTTACAGCGCGTTAGTAAATGCGAGGATTAGTTTCGATGCTGGTTACAAGGAATTAGTTTCACTTTAGTTTTGTCTTTTTTTCAAGCACTCAACATTTGTATCGTCCCTTCACCATATATGTATATATATGCATATATATAAACTAACCCCGAATATATACACATATATACAATACATTTAATTGTTTTTGTTTGTTTATTGTCTTCGCGTGAAAATGATTCGTCGAATCACGTCAGTTGGGCTCGTTTATTTTCGTCTTATTAATGAGGATAGATCTGCTCGCTCCGAGTTGAGTCTCTAGCTCAAAAATAATTGTCCAAAAAAGTGTGTATCTCAACGATATAGGTCATTGCTTTTTAATTTTATTGATCACTATGTCTTTATTAGATTTATCTTCTTCCTCTTTATTTGTTTAATTTCTTTGTTTCTTTTTCTGTCTTTGTAGTTGTTTCTTGTTCTGTTTCTTCACGATCAATAACACCCGCGGTAATAGTATCTTTTCTTTATATCGTTTCGTATTACTCTCGTGTGCTATTCATATCCGTAACTTCTCTCCCGCTTTGCGTGTCACTATTTTTTTATCTCGCTCTCCGGTAGAATCTTTCTTTTTGTTTGTCTTGTTCTTTCTGTTATTTTTTTGTTTCGCATTCTCATCATCAAAGCTGTTGCTGGTGATGTCGCTTGTGTTTTTTTTTGCATGATTAGGGGACTTTAGAATATTGGAAGAAACGCTCCAAGAACGGAGATTAATATGACGAGAGATATTGCGATGCAGATCATAATAAAGATCATTTTCTGTGGACAGAAAAGAGAATCAAAGATCGATCAGTACGTTAGTCGTGATTGTCACCCATGCAGATGGACATGTTAGTCAATCAATTAGTTGCGCCAGATTCATACAAACAATTTTTGCTACTGATTGAATTTGCAGTTTGGTTTATTGATGAAGAGCCTCCACGTCATAATTCGCGGCTGAGCTGTTGTTTTTGTCAGCGCCAAAAACTCGTCGCTCGATTATTAATCAACCGTTCGAAGATAAATTCAATTATCGTCAAAGTTACTTTATATGCTAAAGTTGTTTGTATGCAACTAGGGTACTTCTTTAGCTTCTGCAAGGTGGCGAGGAGTGGGGACAGCAAGTTAACAAATGTGGCGTTAATTTACATCTCGAATTCGTTTACAGTCGTCGAAACACTCGCTCGTTTAATTTAATTGCAGGATAGAATGAAAGCCTGTCAAAAAAGCGATTTTAATGGTATCAACCAATCGCACTTGAACGAATTGAGTTATACAAATTGTATTCCGAGCGAGTTTTAAAAGTTGGCCAAACGAGCGTTTAGAAATTAATAACGAATTTACGTCGAATTAATTGCAAATTTATATTTACCAGCGTAGCTTGTCAACTTGCGGTTTTCATATTGATTGCAGCAATCTAGCATTTTCGGCTCTTATGCGAGGTATTTTGCAAAGTAATCAAATGAGCTCAAGCAATTTTAGAACTAAATTCAATGAAAGGAAGAAAACAAATTGAAAAAAAAAAGTTCGTCAATTATTGTTGCAATCAAATATAGGAAAAGAGTTAAGCGTAATTGTAAGTGCTAAATGTTGTAAACGGTTTTAGAGAGTTTCTTTTTTGTAATTTTGAATGTTCTCTGAGTGAACAAAAGTTGTAGCTTAGAGTAAAACTTGAAGTGACATTTAGCACTTGATCATAAATATAGTCGATCGATGAGAGATAATAATAAGATGAGTAAGAAATAGTGTGTCGTTTTTTTTCTGCATTCCAATATGGTATTAAACAAAGAACTAAACGTTGAACTCAGTGCAAGACCTAAGTGATACTATACATCTGTATCTGAAAATCTATAAATGTATAAAACCATGCTGCTTCGACTAAGAATAAATAATCAAGCAAATAAAATCATTCCAAAGAGAATTAAGAAGTTCGGCAACAATCTCATTCTATTAGCAAAAAAAGAATTAATCGCGCGATTCCCAACAGTCTTTGCATCTCGATCGGATTACGTTTCACAGCACTGAGCGCTGAAACTTGAAGCTTGATCTTGAAATTGGCACTATCTCATTTTGCAAATTATTTTGCGCCAATAAAAGTAATCCCGATCCTTTTTATCGATACAGTTTCATTTTCACGCCGTTAACAAGATTCCGAGGCGATATTTTTTATCCTTAAGTTTCCCAATTCCATTGATTATCTCGTACAAAAATTGATTACAAGATAATCAATATCACGGATTACAGCTCATTAGACGAATAATGAACAGCAGCTCGGACAATTTGTATTTATGCGACTCATCGGCCGGAGTTTACAAAGCACTCAGATCGAAGCAAAATTGCAGGCAGATTCGACACGAACAACATGCAATCACTTTTACGAATTCAAATTCATTGTAATTTTTGTGGCACTAAGCGTCTCCAAGTCTCTAGGTCTAATGACTCCATTCTAGGGATACTCTAACACTTAAGCAGACGTTTCAAGTCGGGATATAAAACTAGGTGCTCAAATTCAAAGGGAAGAAGAAAAAAGTGGCTTCTTTTTGGACCCCTGACGAAATTAGCGTCCGTCAAAACGACGAGAGAGACGTCAACATGATTTTCAGCCGGGTTTCGCCGCGATTATTATTTATGCAAATAAAGCACTCGGCTCGGCCCGTTATATCTATGCAAATGCGCTTACCGATTGCGAACAAGTCGCCAACATTTACATTTTATTCTAACCAGCCAATGAAAATTGTTACTCATCCAAATTACAAGTCGACCCGGAAATCAATCGACTTGTAATTACACATTTTTATTCGCAACATTTCGTTTCGCTTCACCGTTGCAAATGTCGTTAACCATCAACTTTCATGGACGGGCCAATGAAATTCACTCGCAGAAGGCGCTTCGAAAAAGTCGTTGAATTTGATGGGCCGCCCGAATGCCAAGAATCGTCCACGAAAAATAAAGCAACTCGAAATACAAAAACCTCGTCGCATTCTGCAATTTTGATCGAGCACTTGACTTGGCGCAAGTCGTGCGTTCCTTTGAAGCCCGAGGAAACCCGAATCCTGACGTCTCTCCGTCGGGCTCATGTAAAAGTGAACATGCACGCTCATTGTGCACACGCGTTTTGTGTACGTGACACAACTCTGACGTATGTCGCGTACCAAAATTTTCGAACTTGGTCGATCATGCTTTTAGTTGACTTTTGATTCCATTATCAATCTTTGTTATTACACAAATACCTCAATCAGGTACAGGTTGTCCGAATGAAACAAAAAAGAAGAAGATTCAATTTCTTGAGCTTGCACGTTGACTTTGACTTGAGCTTACTAGTTACCTTATTTGGTTGTGTGTTTTGAACGTAACTTCTATGTGCAGCGGGCCTGGAGCAGTCGCTCGAACTTGTGTCGGAACCTAGGTTTTGGCGTTGGCTCGTATCCTGGTGTAACGCGACGGGATTACTGGGACGGGAGCTAATCGGGACTGTCTGCATTGAGGACACATCAAGGAACCGGCGTTTAAAAGTTGTCGTCTTGTTGGCGCACACGTTTTGTGTCAAACTTGGCGTATCCACATACGGGTCTGAGTTCGGGGTGTTTATACACACACACACATTTATTACAACGACATTGTGCGGGCATATGACGAGGTTGACAAACACACAGGCAAACGTTGTTTGCATAATTGAGTTAAATAACCAGCGATTAATAGATCAGTATACACAGAGCAGCATTAGACAGAGGTACAATCAGCAACATCCATGTTAAACAGGGTAGAAGAGACACACAGATTATGTATATGATTAGTTAGACGTGTTTCATGTACAGATTTCTTATTAACACCAATGTAATCAGGTACACATATATATCAGGTTGGTTCATTTTGTTAGCCATGTTATGGTAGTAATATTAGTCAAACCAAGCGAAGAACAAACATCCAAGTGTTCAATGTTGGATTGTACAGATATTTATAAGTTAGTAATGAAATTGGGGACCGGATCAAATAAAAGGAATGAATGACATCAATGAGCTGATCAAATTTGACCGACAGACTTACCCGTCGGGCTTTGCTTTGATACTTGAGAGCCTTTTTGGTGTCCTGCGTAGCCGTCTGAACGTAGTCCACCGCGTGCTCTACGTGGTACTCTATACGGTCTATCATCTCGCCCTGCAAACAATATCGGTCGGTTTCAAACACTTGACTAACTCTGTCATTCGATCTTGACTTGTTTCCTACTGTTTTGGTTACATTTTTGTATTCAATTCAACTTGAAAAAAAACTTGCTCGGTTTCATTGACATTGATACCATCGACAAATTCAACATTGCGGATTTACAAGGTCGTCTCTATTAAGACTGCTTGTACAAAACAGAAATTTAATTTAACGTTCCAAATTTTTTGTAACTTATCTTACAGTTCTTGATGATGAGATGTAACTCACAAATTTTAAACTTTATTATACATTTTGAATCGCTGCTTGATGAGAGAAGAAGTAAAAAATCTTACCTGACTTTCTACAAGCATAGCCATGTCCATGAACATGTCGTGGAGTTCTCTGATTGAATTTTCTAATTTTATAATATCAGCGTGACGTGCTTCGATATCAGCAAGGGTTTGTTTTGCTTGTTGCGTTTCCATGATAATCTGAAAACATCCAAATTTTGTATTTTAGTATTTTGAGTGATTCGATTTGAATTGAGTGGCAACGTTTGGTTTCTGGTTTGACTTGGATTTATTCACAAATGATTTATTGAAATAAAAAGATAAATAACACGGTAGTTTGAGCGAGATTTCGTTCACAAAGGTAGAATTTTACGATAGAGAGACAAGTGTCACGAGCAGATAAAATGTAAGTGGATCTTTGAAAGCGGAAACAAAAGTGGACTAGAACGGAGCATCTGAAAAGCGACGTGATTATTCTGCAATCGAATTACAAGCGGCCAATATTCGTTTGTCCAAGTCGACCAACTTGACCGAATTGGTTTTTATACAGCAATATAGTCTCAGATTTTCTCACAAAATATGGCATTACAAAACCCAAAAATAAAATCTAAATCACCTTACAAGGATGTAACGTTTTTTTTTAAATTTCAGTAAATCGAATTTTAAGTGGGCAAAAGTCGCCTCTCGGAATAAATAATGCTCAACATTCGAGGGAAAAAGTTTGAGACACTTGTTTTTGACTTTGTCATGAGAGGAAAGGAGCAACTTGTCTTGAAGAACCATAGAAGGCGAGTTTTCAAACAAGTAGAGAAATAAGATTGTGCTCGTTGAGAGGAGCAAAAACAACAATACGAATCAGAACTGGAAACACGAATAATTTGTTGTGAACTTAGCGTCGCCGCGCCGGGAGGTGTTAATTGCGCCAATTCCAGGCGACCATTTTTTTCAGCCAGTTCGTTGCACAGCGTTCGTTGACTAAACGGTCGACAAATGGTCAAAATCGACATTTCACTCCTTCAACTTCATTCAGACTTGCGAACAATAGAATTTGGCATTTTCTTTTGGCATCGTCTCGTTGACGATTCTCTTTTATGTGCTCGACAAAAGGTACGCGTCTCATTAGTCAAACCAGAAAAAACAAACTGGCGAAAAAGAGAGAGAAAAAAGAGGAACTTCGACAAAAAATCGCGAAAGGAGAGAGAAACACACGATTTCATTATTATTTGTCGTCGGAAAGTACATAAATGACTGAGTGAACAAAATACGATAAACTGCAGAACAATAATCGCAGGGTGAATTAATTTCACTTTCTTTGGTCTCTGCGATTTTTATGCTTTCGTCGTCTCTCAACCACAGGTTCAAATACATCTCAATTTTTTCATCTCGTTTTACTTTACAACTGGTGGAAAAACATAAACGCCCAAAAAACATAGAATTGAAACAAAATACATGACTCGCACTGACAAATCAAAGTTTGTTCATAATGAGCAATTAAAATAGTTAATCCAAAGGTCTTTATTGTTTGGACAAAGGCCAGGGTGAGAATTGAATGTATGAATTTCGCGTCGCGCATCAGCGTGCTGTTTCCACTCGGTCATTTATTTTTCAAATTGCATCGCATCGAAGCGTGACAATGCGCTTTCGCCAGCCGTTCCGTTTGATAAAATTAATTGCGGATGTCAGTTCCGCGTTGGCTCACCCCTTGCGTGAAGACTGCCGGGTTTCCTTGTTCTAACATTGTTTCAAGTTCCTCATTAGTCGTTGTTCTACCCGCTGAAAATAGAATCAACGGACGACTATTAGTCACAAGTTATTAATTCAGATTTCTTTCACAAACAAGCATGATTTATGAGTTGCTTACTGATTTCTAGCTGTCGTTGTATTCTTCCCTTACACCGTTCCCTATAGTCGGTTTGCGTTCGATTATACTCTGTCATTACTTCAACAAACTTCCTCGATAATGTCGAATGTTGAGTTTTGCGTATCCTCAAGTCCGCTGAAGATTTGTTCGTGTGCTCCTCTTGTTCAATATTTTGCTCTATAACTGTACCAACAAGTCATTAGGATTTACAAATCAAAATTTTTTCAAAATTCAAAATCTTACGAAAAAAATGAAAATGATAGTTACCCTTTAATTTTGCTCTAACTTTATTAGCAGTTTTCTTTATGTCGGCCATAAGATCTTCGAGTTCCATTTTGACCTCTGAAAAATGAAGAGAAAGATTAATAAACACATCCACAACATGCAATGCATGAATAATTGCGAAACACCTTCTAGCATAACAGAGCGCGATTCAAATGACCTTTTTTGCGGTGAGATGGAAATTATAGCGCGCATTTTGAGACTTTTTTTTCATAATTTCCAAGTGGTCCGGTTAATGGCCGATGACTCACTCGAGAAACCCTTCGCTAGATAATGCTCTTATTTTCTATTAAATTCTTAAATTAAAACTCCTCTTGCACTTTTCCATGTTACAGCCTTTCTCATAACTTTTCTTTCATGGGGGAAACGAAGTTTTAAAGAGCTGATAAAACATTGTAATTAAAATCAAGTGACAAATTTCAGTGTGAATTTCATTGAGTATGAAAAAAAGTCGACAAAAACTGTTGTTCATTTTATTTGAAACAAAAGAAATGTCTTTGCATTCAAATGGGAGCGAAGGATTGGTAGAACAATATGTGGCGTATCGTTGTCGGACTATCTACGAGTTGTTACTACTGAAAATGGCGCGCTGCTATCGCCCGGACGATTTGTTGGAGCTCGAATGAGACATATTATAGTAAGAAGAGAAGAAACCACCTGCAAATTCGCAATTTCATCTAACAAATGATCGATCGGCTTGTTCTTAATTATTGGAATATATAAAGTAGCTTTGTCATTAATTTTGCCGCTCCTTTTTTAATAAACTTTTTTACGCCTCATTTCCTGTTGGATATTGAACATTATCTTGTTTTCTCTATAAAAAAGGCAAGAGATTGAGAATGATGAGGTGAAAAAAGTATCATTAAAAATAACCCCGATCAATGTGGACGACCAAAAAGATATTTCGAGGATTCATAAACACGACGGGACAGCGGAATCGATAGTTCTCGCGGTTCATTCATTCATAATACGCTTTTTTTATTCTCATCGTACGTCGTGTGTTTGAACAATGCCGAGAATTTTTACAACAACGTCAGCCTCGTCGCATTGTCCGCGACGCGTTAATGAACATCACGCGGATAACTGGCGCCAGCAATTCCACCACAAACGAAAAATCAAAAAATCAAATTCACAATTTTGTGCATGCGAAATGGCAATTGAGGTTTTTTTTCACGTTTCGTTTGCTCGTTAGGGGAAAAGAGCTGAATGAAAATCGAAGAAACCTTACGTAGGTATTTCGTGGAGGTATAGCTATAAGGGCATAACCAGCTTAGCCACGCACAATGTTACATTTCGCCTCATCGACGTGTCTGCCGGGATTATCCTACTCCGTTGAAACTTTAATCGTGATATTAGATACCAGTTTGAAAGAGGATTTTCAAACAATGTGATGTATCTGAAAAGCATATTAGTGATATTATAGCTCGGCCGGTCCGCATCTTTATATTTATCCCTTGAATCAAAACGAGAAGGCAGAAATACGAGGCTGCCAAATTGCCAATACAAAAAGTATAGAAAGCCGATAAAGCGGTTCCGAATTGCCTCTCGTTCGCTACACGTTTCTCGGCAAAAATGAAGTGGAGCTTTCGAGTCAAAAAATCTGTCTCTTTTTGTGCGAGATAACGTCAAATTTATGCCGCTCGCGCCCTCAAATTTGTGTAATGGAATATTGACGCGCCAACTCGAATCGATTCAAAGGCGAGCAGCAAAAAAGAAATCGTCAGTTTTAATTTCTACGATTGCGCCGAGCACAAAATGGGTCAACGACGCAAGACAAAACCCATCCGCGAGACAATCGCATTTTTAATTTTACGCCGCGTTACCCCGCGCTTGTAAATATATCGTTCAGGTTGCAGTCGTCTCAAGAGCCCTCGACGATGACAAAAATTTACATTTTTGTTTCGGAATTTGACATCGTTATGGGATACAAAAGGTGTTCCAATTTTGTTCAGTTCGAGAACAATGCAAAGTTTTAAAATTTTGCACCGCCCTTTTTTTTTTATCGTATCGAGGGGATGTGAAAAGAAGCCCTATGCAGAGTATTCACCTTTGGCTGTAGAATAAAACGCGACAAGGTGTTTTTGCTAACGAGTACACTGGATCAATCAACTTTTGCGGAATTCGTGTAACCGTACAACGCCGCGACAACAAAAATAGCGCGAACGTAATTTATGGCGGGTCATACTTTTGTTATCAAACATCGCAGTTGCAATTAAACACTAGATTTCGCACGTGGAAGTAACGAAATTAATACACAAACACGTACTCTCAAATGACCAAAGTTTGTCATGTATTATATGTAAATGCAATTGCGCAGTGGAGAGAAAAACATTTATTAACTAGTTCCTAGTTGGATGAAAACCAGGCGACTATATTGTTTATTTTCCTAACAACCATTAGACCAAACGTCCGTTTTCCAATTTGAATTTTAACAAGTTTTAATTGTTGAAAAACGAGTGCAACAAGTCACAAAACTTTGTCAACTTTATTTTTCAACCTGAGTTATGTTTTAATGCGAGCTAAGAAAGTAGAAAAAAAAGAAACTAAAGTGGTAATTCATATTTGATGTTTTATCAATGTTTCATGACCGTTCGACCGAAGTTTGTCTTAATTAAAATTGTTGCGGAATAAATAACTGGCTCGCTCGGGTCGTGTTTCTTTTCGAAGTCTCTTATTTCCTGTTGGCATCCCACAGCAAAAATGGGAATAAGGAACCTGTCGACAAGGAATTCCCGGAGGCCGCGCCACGACTTATGCTCGCTTAACGGCGCGCTCTTTTTTTCGGGTCAATCGCGAGCTATAATGACGGCGCAAATCAGGCATCCTCCCGACACGTACCCAAGATGTAAGGAAATTAGGTTAATGCGAGGTGAAAATGTTCCAGTCGATATACACAGGTATACATACTTCAGACTACATTTCGCTTTGGTTACGAAGTCAGCAATAACAAAATAAGTTATTCAATCGCGCCTCACTCCGACCCTATAAATTTAAAATGTTCCTAACATTAAATGTTAAGTAAGGTATAAAAAAGGCCGACAAAAAAACGTCATTACAAAAACATGCAATGAAAAATTGAGTCCGAATAGAAATGACGCTTTTTTGTGAAGCTTTTTCAATGCTCCGCGCTGAATCAGAGATGGAAATCAAAATGCGTTTGCATAATTATTTCTGTGACGAAGATGGTGCTCTTTTTTGGAGCTGATTAAAATTCGGACCGCAAAGTGTCACGCACGTGAACTAGCTAAATAGATTGTAAATCAAAGTGCCATGCCCACGGCAGCGTCAATGAGCGTTTTGATTTGTATCGCTGTCGGGGCTTTTATAGCCGGACATTCAGCATCACCAATTATAATCACGCCGAAACAGTGATTGCGCGACGCGACACGCGCAGAGATGGCATTCTTCAAATTGAAAACCAACTCTCATCAATTTTATTTCATTTTCATTATGACCCGTCCGCTTTCGGGACGCCGATAACAATTACGATTTCCCAAATATTTGTTCCGCTAGATCACAGCTCGGTGCAAAATAAAAAGCGCGAGATAAAAAGTTTCGTTTCATTAAATTACCGTAATTTGTTTCAATGATTGATTGTTTGATTGGATGTTCAGTCGTTAATTGGCAAATGTATCTTTTTTCTTGACGACTTCAAATGCAAATTAATTGGATCACTGTTTTTTTTTTACTCCGATCTAATCATAAATTCTTGGTTGAAATGGAGAACTTGCGTGATATTCTTTCCAATCACGTATTCGAAAAACGCGCGACGCCCAGAGACAGCGAATAAGTTATAATTCATCGTCATTGAATTAGACCGACGGCGCCTCTTATTCAATTTGTCCTTCCTTTATTGTGCGATTTAATTCCCTTCCGTCAGTTTCAATTTTTTTGCACAATACCACTGATGTTTTTGCCAAACATTTTTGCAGCTGTTTCAATTGCCGCTATAAATGAAACCTCTTCAGTTCTATCAAATTAAATTTCTACAACAACTAAAAAGAACAAACAGATGAAATGAGAACTTTTCTTTGTGTAAGAAATAAGAAAGACACGAAGAACGAAATATGTAATGAACTTCGTTTCGATGTAAATATTCAACGAAAGTGAATTAAATATCAGCGTCTTAAGCCTGTTGCTCGAAAAAAAAGGTGTGTTAAGAAAGTGTCGTACATCCAGCGATGTAAACTGCAGAGAATATCGAAAATCGATAAGAGATATAATTTAAAGTCAGACCGACAGCCTAGTGGATAATAATTTTAGAAATTTCCTAAAATAAAAAAAAGCTGCTTCCACGATAGAAACTATTCTTAACATTTAGGAGCCTTCATTTTCAACCAACCAACAAATCACTTTTTTGTTACTTTATTTTCGTTCCTACCCGTCGAATTTATCTCTTTTATTTTTATTTCAGTAAATTAGCATCGATAGAGTGTATTTCAACAGTTGTCACAGCTAAAAAATGTATCGTCTCATCGTTCAAGCAGTGAGCAAAGTGGTGGCAGCGACATGACGTTGAGAAACGCAATTTAAGGAGCTTTATCAATTAAAAATTGACGCCGAGAGAACAAGGTGCGATGTGGCAAAGTGCGATCCTGAAGGGAGCACGGACGAAAATGTACGTAAAGGTGTTTTGCGCTGACGTAAACGATAGTTGACTCTTTTGAAGCTATTTTAAGCTGTCTGCGGAACCTCATCTGCACTCTTAAGTCTTCAACCTAATTATGCACCTATCTTTTCCCCTTTTTTTCAATCGTACAAAAAAATACCTCTATCGGTTTTACATCTACAAGTTGAACGTCCGGACAATTTTGTCCAAGACACAAAAATGCTAAAACAAGTGATAAAATGTTGAAGAATTTGTAAGTCGAGATTTTTGAACACTTTTATGAGAGCGCTGACTTTCAGCTGGTAAGAAGCGCAAGTGTAAGCTCCTCAGCGGGCGGATGAGCAGCTGTGTAGTTGTGGGGAAGATCAATATAGTAAAGGCGAGTGTCGCTTAGCCAGAATTATCGGTCAGCAGCTAAGAGGCTCAGCGATGTTGTGCATTGTGTGTTTGTGTCGCGTTATTACCGTCGAACCATGTCAAACTGTTCTGGGAGCTGAAAAAAAAGCTGGCCAAGTTCAACACCGAGAGCACTCTCGCCCGGTTCGCTTTTTTGAACCGCTTCCAAAACGCGACTTTCTTGCGCTCTTTCTTTCCACTCTTACGTTGGCCTAATACAGCGTTTATCTTATCCCGCAACTTTCTCCATACTTGTCAAAACAATCCGACTGGACTTTTATGTTCTGGGCAACATATGAAAGCTCTTTCCTTTTTCATACTTCAGTTTTTAATGTGTCTGCAACAGTTGGTCATTTATAATTGGACAGTTGTTGTTTAATTTCAAGAGAAGAAGATTGAAATAAATCTAAAATTAATGAAACGAGTTTTTGCAAAATCAAAATAATAAGGCCAGCAGTAGCTTATCTCTTGTTTAACGAATAATCGACATTTTTTATTTGCAAAAGTTGGAAAAGCACAAAACGAATGGGTTCGTTTTGCTCTGAACTGCTCGAAACAAAGGTCGCGTGAATTGCACTTGTATTGGGCAAAATTTTTTGCTCAGTTAATAAAGCGTGGCCGAGATTAAAATTCAGCCTTCCGATTTCTGACAAGTTGGCGAAACATCGAGCCGCGGGAAAAACAGTTAATTTGCAACCGGCTCGGCCAAATCGATATTACCTCGTAGCGAGGTTGTAAACCTACTTTCGCGGTTAAGAACGCTCATGATTCTCATCTTCTCTTGCTTTTCATACTGACAAATTTATTCACTTTGAATGCCACGCTTCGATTTGCAATTGAAAAAAAAAAGTCAATGATTAGCAACAAGATATCACTGAGGTGAAAACGACCAAGGAGCACTATCGATTTTTTGTTGACCCGAGAAAACGAATATCTTTTTCCAAGTGTCAACAGTCTGCTATCAAATGTCTGCTTGGCAATGAAGGGAGAAAAAGAATAAATATTTGAATATAAAACATTTCGTTTGCATATTTCCTAGTGTTTTGCTGTCTAAGAAAAAGGCACTTTTTCGTGTAATTGAAATTCACTGCTCTGTCGAATTGATATTTATGAGATGCTATTTATGAAACATAAAGTTTTCCTGTACACTGTTTGGTGGAACATATGAGGCCAGGTTTCTTTCATATTCTCATATGCGATCATGAAATGACAAGCGAAGAAACATTAAAACAAATTTGCGAAACTAGTTTCATCAGTTTGAGAAAAAAAAAGACAATGAAAACACACGATGAAGAATGACAGTCCTGTCTAGAAGATTACAACTTTCTTGAGCTTAACATAGAAAAATTGCCAGTCATTTTGAATCCGAAGCAATTTCTTTGGGAAATAAAGCAATTTCTAGAGATAATAAATGAAACATTTAATTATTCGTGTCAATGAACAGAGCGATAATTTGATAACTTAACGACCGATTTTACGAGCAAATAAATCTAAATGGCCAGTTTCTTTATCGTTTCATTTCATCAGTCTTGTAAAAAAAAAATAATATTCCACTGTTGATCGTTACTATTCAACCCCTTTAAGCGGCGACTTGACAGTTAAAAAGTAAAAGTGGTCGGTGTTTTTCTTACAGTTGTACGTACACAGACGAGGTATACAATCATAATCATCACGCAACGGAAACGGCTGCTTTTCTTTCACAGACTTTTCAGTCTCGTTTACAGAATCTTTATAGTCAATTTACAACGTAAAGCGAATCAATTAAAATCAACTAAATGAACAAACACGCTTTCTTATCAGCGTTCACAGTTTACACTTAAATTACTTTTGTGGCATTTGTTTTGGTCCTTGCTACGATACATCATTTGCAACGAAAAAGAGTCCAGACAACCAAGGACTTACTTTCATCGGTCTGTGGAGCCGATAAGATAGCACTGTGCTTCTTCTTGACTTCCTCCACATTTGTTTGTATTTTGTCTATCATCTCGCGGATCTCCTCCACCTGAAACAATTCAAGTTGATGTAAAAGTGTTCAATAATTCAGTTCATCAGTGACGTTTCGAGTTGTTAATCAAACGGTTCCATTATTTCGACTCGATGAAACTTTGACGCTGGTGACAAAATTATGAAACCAGTAGTTAAAGTTGGAAACAAGCGAGCTAACATTCGAGGTCTGTGGTTAATTCAAACGTTTTTGGCTTTTTCCGCCTGGTCAAATCAAATCTCGCAGATTAATATTATTAAATAACCAGTTGCTCGGAAGTGAATGAGTAATTTCGTAGCTTACATCGGCATTTCAGCCGCTTTGAAACATGGATTAACTCTGGTGGACGAAGGCCAAACGGCTTTAAACCCACAAGTAGTTCATGTCATTTCCTGTCAGACGCAGATTCAAGTGGTGCCGCGCATGTCGCACGTTGATTCTGTCTCTGATGTTGGCGCCTTTCTTTTTTTCATATTTTTCTCTTTTGCTTGCATATTAACATTTACACAAAACTATTTACCACCCGCGTTTTAATCAACTTTGGTTCGGCTCAAACGCAGCTTTTGACTCGGCTCCAACTTCGAGATTGTGAAGATTAAAAAACCAGTGGTACAACATGGTTAGATTGATAAAAGAGCGCACATGTTGATGCGAACGATTTACAAGGGCGAAAATGCGAAAATTCGGCCACGTGGCGCGTACTTGTAATTCAATAATTTCGCATCGCTGGTTTTGATGTCGCGGCGGCGGCCTCTATAACCATCAGAATCCGGAATGACTGGCTCGTAATTGTTGCGACGAAAATTCAATTGCGTCGATGGCAAATTACGTGCTGTGTTTTATTAGATTTCGCAGTGTACTTAATATTCGATAAACATGTTCATAATAACGCGACCGATTAGCTATCCTGTGAGAACACGTTTTTCGTCATAAATCACGGTTCGGGCTGATTTATTTTTGTTGATTTTTGTGATTTTGAATTTGATTCCGGTTGAATACATTTTTCTCGGATTTCGAGACAGATTGAGATGAAATGTAACCGCTCGAATCTCTGTTGGGTATAAAATTGAAATGAGATTCGATCGTGAGGATTGAAGGCCTAAATGAAGTAAGTGTTCGGAAAGCGCATGAGAAGTTGATGGCGCTGTGCCAACTGTCTGGCACACAGCCGCGCTACTTAGAACGCCGTTACGTTCACCGCTGTTTCCACGACTTAACAATTAAATAGACACTGAGAGGAAAAACTGACCCCCCGCGCTGGTCAATCGCCATGTTTCAGTCTCGGGTGAAGGTCGAAGCTTTTGCACACAACCAACATCAGTTCCACTCATATTTCTACTTAGCCGGTCGCGCGAGGTCAATCGTTCAAATCACACTTTTTCATTTTTTCCCCCCACCATCTCTCATGTTATAAAATTTCAAAAGGTTGTTTTTCCACTATCAATTTTTCTTCTCTGAAATAATTTATTGTTTCTGTTTTGTTAGCCAGTTTTGAGGTCATTTTTCTTACTTTTGTTTTTGAATATTTTGTTTAGTTTGGTTGTAGAGGGAGTTGGGGGAGGGTGTTGATTTTGAAAGATATCGCTTAACGCTTGGACGTCTGAAAAACTAATTGATTTACTTATATTGGTCGAAACCTTAGACACTCTATTAATTGGGATCAAACTCATTGGAGTTTACGAATAGGTAATTAGAAGCGTGGAGTTAACTAAGTTGAAGACTCTAATTGCATCCGAGACGTGAAAGAGGCGTATATACGTTGCGTAACAAGCTGCAAAATTATCTGCGAAAATTTATGAAAACGAAATTGTAAGACTGTCAAACGATTTGATCGCACACGTCAGCCGCAAGCAATTCTCTTTCAAGATTTAAATCTTATCGCATTACCAAATCTCTTTAGGCATTACTTAGACAAACACCAATTTGCACACCTGATGCGTCTGCAAAAGCTAAATCTAATTGTATTCATTTTCAACTTCCTGTTATTTTATTTATTATACATTCAGTTGAACATATTCGACCAGAAATACTTGCTCGAGTTATTTTCTGAAAAAAAAATCAAGAAGTTCTGCGAGCAAATTTATTTAAATTGTCAAAGTTTTGAAAAATTGTTTGATCGAGAGAAGAAGAAAAGAAAACTGATCAAAGTAATCGAAAGGCAGATTTTGCGCGATAGTAAAAACGTCAGGTATTAATTGAACGAAGAAGTTGCAGGTTCGAAAGCTCTACCTGGCTTCGTTTTGTGTATGTGCGTGTTCATCGTGGCGCTATATCCACACGAGTGATCACATCTGTGCGCGTTCAAGAATGCCGTTCAACTATTTTCAAGCTACTGCCGTGCAATCGTTTTCTTTTCAATTTCGATAAAACTTCCCATAAAGCTGGGGCAAATTAATTTTTCAAATACTTCATCATCAGACCTAACTCGGTGCAAAAAATCACAATCACTTTGAACAAGATTTAAAACAAATTTTTCCGCCTTTTTTTACATTTTTTTCATTATTTGCATAATAATAATAACTCGAAACGTCATTGAATGGGTTAATGATCAAAGTCAGTGTGCTAAATAAATCAGTACTTAAAACAAGACTCACAACACATTTTCTTGAAATTTTTTTTATTTCTTTTATTTTGCATAATAATTATGTCGTTTAATGATTAAATACTTACATCCGCGAAGAATTCTGTCATGAAATCATCGGGCCCAGCCATGTTGACGGACGCTTCGTCCGCCACATCGTCATCGTCCGACTGGGCCTGCAACAGAAGACAAAAAGTTGTGATTAAAAGGGAAGAACTGGATCTGAAGTACGAATAAATATTGATCTTTTGATCGGGCCAGCGCGCACGTGAAACCGACACCCTCTCAATTGGTTAAGTGCACTCGTTTTTTAATGCAACGCTCGCGCTTTTTATGAGCCAACGAGTAATTTCACCTAGCATAGTCAATCAATAAATTTATTATATTCCTCGTGACACTCTAAACAGCCCTATGATATCTTTGAATCTCATCTCAGGTGTAATCTATTTCAAGTAATTACAAATCGCAAATTTGTGTGTGTACACTTTGACTTAATAATATGTTCCTTATCATTAAAGTCAAGTTGTTGCATCGCATGTAATTAAAATTAATTGCTGAGTGAGAGTCATCATTTGTTATTTTTATCATTGAAAAAAAAAAGAAACTTATGAACAGTCTTAAACAAAGTTTACGAAACTGTTGTTTTTATACTCTTGAGATTTTTTTTTCAAAGGAAGGGAACAAATGGGTGAAAACAAATGGGATAAATGAGTACGATCAATGACCTTTTTGTTCTGGGCACAATGAAACGACGAAATCTTTCACTCGATCGGCCGTTCCGTAATGAAACAGAATCATTAATCAAATTCGCGCATTGTAGGGCCGTAATGACCAAAATTGGAACGAATTTTCATGTGAATTCAACAAACGAGCAGCAACAAACTGTAATATCAATATATAACATGCATGAAACTGAAATTTGTGGTTTAATCGGGTTTATAATATTGTTATAATCTTGCTCGCGTCGGTTCGTGATCTAAACATTTGCGTGCCTCAAAGCATCATCATGATACTGAGTGAATAAAGGTAAACAAATTTTTACAGCTAACAAATCAAAACAAAAACGCTGACAAGCTGGGCTTTATACAGAAAATCAATCGACCTTAACGTAAATCAATTTTGATTTTCCAACAATAAAAACATTATTTCCAGGTGTCCGGAAACTAACAACCATCTGCGATTTAATGATGACGTATAGGAAATGTGATGATATTTTCAAGATGATTCGACGACCATTAATTCATCCTACAATTAAATTGAAAAGTCCTAAAAAGTGTGTCGACAATGAAACTTTAATTTATCAAAAATAAAAGGCGAATTTAATTGACTAGAAAAAAAAAGTGGGCGCGCAAAAGAGACATCAATATTTAGTCAGCTGCTTTTTATAGGCGCGGTTGAACTTGACTCGGTTATTTCAAAGGATACATCAACTTTATGCAACGCCTTATGATGACATAAGGATTCGAAACAACAACAGGTTTTGCGAGCTGACGGACGAGTCAATCAATTGATTGCGAGAGCTTTTGTTTATGTTTTTCTTTGATTTTTCGTCTTTGTCTCGATGGATGGCGATAAACATTGAATTTGGCTCGTCATTTTGACGTCATTTGGCCGCGTGGGCGAGATGGAATCATTGTTTAGTGACGGGCTCAAAAAATCAATATAGACAGCAGCAGATACAATTTGACCGTTGCGACGCGTCAATGCACAAACTATGTAGTACGTTTGCATGTACATGTGTTAACGAGACACACTTTGTAGCCCGCAAACTCGTGAGCGTATCGTTTCAACAACAATAATTCACTTTTTGGATCCGACATTAATACGTTATTGTCACGGATATAAGGGAGACACAGTTTTAAACATCAACTGTATTTGAACAAGAGGGCAGTTTCAAATTGATTTTTTATACGGAAACTGTTTTTTATAGAGAATCGCTTTTGATGTCCCATTGTGATAACTTCTGATAAAATGAAATTAAAAAAAAAACAGGAAGTTCAGGATCAAATGGTTTTCAGACCTAAAAATTAGGTTTGGGTAGTTTTGAGGGTTTCATTGAATCGTTTAGAATCAGTGTTATCTTATTAGTCGGGTTGACAAAAGTTTTGCACATAGGGCCATAGTTGTTCGCGCTGAGCAATTCATTAGCATTCAGTGGGACGGAGTTTTGTAGCCGCGTCTTTGTAAATTTGTCCAATGATAGAGAGCGCATTAAGTTTGCACAAACAAATGATTTATGAATGAGAAAACGGTTGGACCAGTCCAATTGAATTGCTCCTGAAACTTGACGATTAGTTCTGTGCGTCTGTCTCTCTCTGTTTGTTTCTCGTTTTAACAACAAATAAGAATTTACAATGTCGAGAGCAGGTTGAATCATCGACAAAGTTGCAGGTTGAAGTTGAAAAATGATCGGTGACCAAAGTGAGTGTAAAAATAAATTGTAAGTGATTGGAACAATTTTGTTCAGTTGAAGTGTTTGTTCTAAAAATAAGAACGTAAAAAGATACTGGGACTTGAAGCGCGAGCGTGGAACAACTATACCTATCGCGTTTCCTCATATAAATCATACTATACGTCATCCTATTCCTATTATCATTTCATCGAACTGACAATCGACGTAAACCGTGTGTCTCCACATGGTATTTTTGTATCTCGAATATTTGCTTCTTTTTTTCTTTCTACTTTTTCAAGTACACATCTTTCCAGTGTTGGAATTCACAATGATGTAATACGCAATCGAACAGAAAAAAAAAGTTACAAAAAGTGGGCACACTTTTATTGCATTTTGATTCATCGGTTTGGAAAAGACTGTCAAACATTTGTTCAGCAGTTAGTGTAAAATATAAATCACGAGTTTGAAGAAGAAAAGCAATTAGATGAAAAGCAAGCAAAAAGTCGTCCCGAAGTGAGCGAGAAGAGAAAAAACGAGAACCCATTTACAAGAGTGCGTCTCTGTGACATCCATCTTGGTCACTCACCTGCAACTACGAAGAATTTACATAGAAATTGATGGGCTGATTTAAACTTTGCTCGTTAATAAAATGTTTATCTAAGCACGTTGAATTCATAAGAATCTCCATTAGGGTCTGAATTCAAGAGAAAGCATCAGGACCAGAGCTCGAATGTCAAAATTGGACAAGCTCAAAACTAGGTGATCAAACGTTGATTGTAATCAGCGAGCGTGTTGGTTCTAGACCAGCAGAATTTTAGCATTCCAAAAAGAGCTCGAACAAAAAGTACAAATGAAACGATAGTCCGTTGATTGTCAAGGCCTTTTGAACTTGATACATTGAAACTGACGAAATACATTAAAACCAACTTAAGCGAATCAGCGATTTTAATGACAATTTGATTGGGTCAAAATAATCAGCAGGTCGGAATTAAAAATAACTGCGAGTTTCTTCATTTTGGTGCAACCGAATTGAAAACAACACTTGATAAAAATGAAAGTCGAATAATGAGTCAAGGTTGTTTTTAGTTTTGAATTTTATTTTAGTTGGAATGGAAAATTGTTTAAAGGAAATGAAAAGTTGCATGAGAATTGAGTAAGAGGGTGTGTTTTGTTGTTAAATCGTGTGTTGGAAGAACGATGCTTGTGTATGCACAATGAGCAATCGCACTCTGTGGGAATCACGTCTTGCTCGCCGGGGCGAGTGTCAGGCCGTTTCATTTATGATTCATGCGCGCGTACAAAAAGAACGATGACGTAGTCGTAGACACCTGTCATTGCTTCGCAAACCGGCCTGCCGGCGAGTGACAGCACCAACAATCAACTAACAACAATCGCAGCGACATGCTTCACCGATCATCATCCTTCGTTCCAAAATTGTCACCTTGACCAAAATTGCTTTGACCAACGACATTGTCATTCCAGTCAACTTTCAACTATCTGAAAAAATGCCAACGAGAAAGCATCTAAAACTGGAAAATAGACCAACCAAATTAAAACAATCAAAATAACACAATCAAAACAAGTCGATGAAAACCATTTGAAAAAAAAAACAGAAATGAGAGAAAACAAAAATAGTTTTGAAAAAATGTAACGAATATGAAGTGAAAATAGAATAGTGAAAAAAAATAATAACGAAATTAAATAAAGATGGGCGGTAAGACGAGTTGTAATTGTGGAATTGAATCGTCGAGTGAATGTGTGGAGTTAATTGTTAATGGAGCGAATGGATAAATAAAAAGGAGCAATTGCGGAGCAAGTGTCAAGTTTGAGCAGACGGTGATGTAGGATGACAGGTCGTGGAAGTGGTCGTGGATGTTTTTTGGGGCAGTCGGGCTGGTGCAAAGTACGCGACGCTGAGATTGACGAAAGAGGTGTGGTGCAAGCTCGGCTGCAGGGCCTGGGCGCTGGGGCCTCGACGTGGACTTCTCGGCACTTGAAAAACGAGCGCAAGTGTCGCGGGTGAGGCGAACAACTTACCGCGACGAGGGCTGCTAATCTATCCTTGGTCATGATGAGTGTGACGAGGAGTTGCGAGTCAGCGATCGAACGGAGCGCACCACTTAATGCTTAATCCCATTCACGATTTCGTTCATGTACAACAAATACGGCCACTAAAAACTAAAGGAAACGGACGCACTAACCGCGAGAGACACGATCGTAAAATCGATACGCTCGCGAACTCGCTTGCTTCTGCAGTGCCGTGAGCCGACGGGCGCATGCGCCGCTGACGCCAACGTATGTCAGGAACGTCACGTCAACACGCGACGCCCACCACGTTTAAATCCCGCCAAAATTTTACCTACACCTCTCCGTTTTGTTTACTATTTTCTTCATATTTTTCATTCTTTCTTCATTCGGTTGTTTGTTTGCTCTTCATTTAAACTGTTCGATATTTTTGTTTTTGATACAATTTGTTTGTTTTGATTGTTTATCCGTTCAGTGAAAGAATATTGAGTTTTACAAAGTGTTTGTTTATGTTTTGAGTTCATATTCTCAATGTCAAGGACGTAAGTAAGGTAAGTTTGTTTGCAAATTTTGAATTCTGCAGTTTAAATTCAAATGTTCCCGCGTAACTGTTGTTAAATCCATTGAGCACGTGTTTTGTTAGGTGGAAATGAAAGTTTTGAGAAGTCTCGCCAGATATCAGCACCGTCCAGCATGAAAATGCGAAAAAATAAAAAATACAGATTTAATTAATGAAAATGAAGCGTTAACAATGTTTAGAAAATTAATTGCTATTGATTGATCACATTTTCATCTATAATTTTCGTTTGGTTGGTAAAAGTTGGTGGGACGAGGGCGCGAGGCCGCACTCGGCAATTCGGAGGAACGCCATTGTGAGCCTTAACGCCTGTGCCGAACGGTGAGTTATCGTTCATTTTCAGCCGTACATTGTAACAATTTACGATTTATTACGTTTGGTTTGATTAATTTCGTCTCGCAAACGTGAAGGGACTGCTTGATTCAATCGAACTCTCGGTGCTGCGTGTAAGTTTGTCCAGCTGATAATAATAACACCTCGGCGTTTAATTTCGGACCAAGTGGCTGCGCCACGCCGCGCGCACCCCAATCTCTTTAACCGGCTTTCGTTGCTTGTTCAGTTGTTTGTTCAAAATAAGTTGTTCTTGTTTGTTAACAATTTTTGCTCGCGTTTACTCGTTGCCTGCCAATTGCGCGCGAAATCGATCCGACCGTTTGCCCGCCTAATCGTCGACCATAACCTCTAAAGCTTTTGCAGTTACGCTGCACACTCGTCGGACGTTACGTTTTGATTTGAACTCGTGTTCGTATGCTTCAGCTTTTGTTTTGAACGATCGTTTACGTCTTTACGTTTATTGACAAGTTCAATTTGACCTTTAGGGATTTTCCTACGACGAGTTTTTCATCATCGGCTTAAACGCGCCACCGATCATTGTTCCGAATTGTTCGTACCGCGTCCTTTTCATTCAATCAGTTATTTTCTTAGAAAACCGTTTGAAAAGTTATTTCTGCGAATTTGTTTTCTTCGTGCATTTGTTTTAAGACTTGGCGTTCGAGGTTATCAAGTAACGTTATTTTTGAATGTTCAATTTTGTGAATTTGTTTAGCTCCATCTAGAGATTGAATTGATGAATGATTTATCGCCTGATGATTGTCAAATTTCAATGTTTAAAGACGTTGAAATGTTTACAGTCGAAAACACTTTTTGAGTTTCTTATTTTTCTTTCGAATTAAGGAATTGACTGTCTGTTGGTTTTCAAGTGTTTCTAATGTTATGATTGAATTTGCAGGTTTTTTAATTAATTGAGAAGGACAAACAAAACCAAAATGGCTCAGGAACCTGATATGCCAACATTCAAATGCGTCTTGGTCGGCGACGGTGGTACCGGCAAGACTACATTCGTCAAACGCCATTTGACCGGCGAGTTCGAGAAGAAGTACGTCGCCACGCTTGGAGTCGAGGTGCATCCTCTGATATTCCATACAAATCGAGGACCCATCAGGTTCAACGTGTGGGACACCGCAGGACAAGAAAAGTTTGGAGGTCTTCGCGATGGTTATTATATTCAAGGACAATGTGCCGTTATTATGTTCGACGTAACCTCTAGAGTGACATACAAAAACGTTCCCAACTGGCACAGAGATTTAGTTCGAGTGTGCGAAAATATCCCAATTGTATTGTGTGGCAACAAAGTTGACATCAAAGACAGAAAAGTTAAAGCCAAGAGCATCGTGTTCCACAGAAAGAAGAACCTCCAGGTAATCAATTGAATCGAATTTAGAAAATATTAGAATGTAATTATGATAGGATGGGTTAATTAATGACTGTTTGTTTTTTTGTTTCAGTACTACGACATTAGTGCAAAGAGTAATTACAATTTCGAAAAGCCGTTCTTGTGGTTGGCGCGGAAATTGATCGGAGATCCTAACTTGGAGTTCGTGGCTATGCCAGCGTTGGTGCCACCAGAAGTCACCATGGACCCACAATGGCAGCAACAGATCGAGAAGGATCTCAAAGAGGCCCAGGAGACGGCACTCCCCGAGGACGATGAGGATCTTTAGTTTGTCGAATGACTTGGGATATGGCCAAAGATGCGGGCTATATTGATTGATTTAAGGAAACAAACAAAAATAATAAATCAGCTACATTTTACATGCACACTGTGTACCCGAAACTTTTGTCGATTACAAATACCAACCTTCTTGCACTACAAAAGAAAACAAAAAGTACTTGCGGAGTTTTTGTATCAAAACTGTTTCGTTTAAATAAAAAAAAACAATATGAGAAAGAACTGCGAATCTATGTAATGAATGAAGAAAACAAATACTGGTGTAATAATTCAAGACTGCGAACTTAGTCGCTTACATATTTTTCGCCTAAGAACTGCGCGAATCAAATCTGTTGTTTGTCGTTAACTGAAATTCAATTATGAATGATAAAATAATAATAAATGTCGACTCTTTTTTCACTTGGATTTTATGTATCGAATACGTCACAAAACATCCCCGCTGAAAACATCACTTGCGTTTGTTCTTATTTATTTTTTTTCTTTCAATTTGACAGATACAAAACTATTTTCTACAGTTTATTTTTTTAAGAAAAACTTGTTTAACGTTTCAAACTATTGGTATTGTAATTAATAAATTAAACTTGTACTGCGCGTTGACAAACGTACCAATTCGCAGCATTAACTGTATAAATTATTATCAATTTCTTAAGTTCCGTTTGTGTATCATTGCAGTGATTATGTGACTTTAGTTTCTTTATCTTTTATTCTATTTCTGAATCCTTGGTTTGAAATAAAGAGGTTTTGTATTAGAACAATTGTTTTCTTCAAACTCAGGAACAAATTCCCTAATTCCTTTTTTCTCATGTAAAAACAAACAAAGTATATAGATTTTCAAATTTTTTTATTTTTATCTTTCTAACTAAACTTAACAACAATTAGAAAAGAAATGTTGATATCATATATTTAGAAACAAATTGTACAAGAGAAACCTGAAATATTTTCGTTTAGAAAATACGATGGTAGTCGGTAATGAAAAAAAAATCATGAATTTTCATTGTTTTACAAGGACAGAAGATTCGAACCAGCGACAGAGTCCACACACTGTCATGTTCGGAATTTGGCTAATGTTAAAGTTATCGATTTGAAACATTCCGATCTCACAGTAATGCAATGTAC
Organism: Telenomus remus; assembly: GCA_020615435.1. Taxonomy (NCBI): domain Eukaryota; kingdom Metazoa; phylum Arthropoda; class Insecta; order Hymenoptera; family Scelionidae; genus Telenomus; species Telenomus remus. The sequence continues at coordinate 2,973,542 of CM036341.1, read as the reverse complement.
AAACAGCGGTTCGGTGAGAAAGAGAGATAGAGCAGGCAGGAATGTCAAATGAGACTGAAGATGTATGTGTTGCCGGTCCAAAAACGAATCGTAACTTTAACACAAGCGCAAAATTTGCAAGTGTATAAAATCGCTACCGCGGGCGAAGTACACTAAATCGATCTCAATCAAGTTTTCATTCGCAAGCTAATTTACTTCTTCTGTTGCTGCTGTGCTTTCTTCAGTCTCTTCTCGATTCCTTTCCTGCCTTCTTTGACTAACTCTCGCTCTTCATTTGTCAAAGGTTTCAAAATATTTGTAATGACACCCGTTCCAAGTGTAGTCGAACCGTCTCGCAGTGTGAATCGTTGTCCCTTTTCCAGTACCATTGGTTTGTACAATTTCAACTCCATCCTGCAATGAAAAATAACAATTAGTTTAAACTCCTTTTCTACATAAACAATTCAGATTTGGAACTAAAATTTGCACTCACTTGCAGTCCTCTCCGGGCATCACAAGTTCTTTACCCGGCATTGTGACTTGCGCAGGGCAATCCCAGGTTTTGCTATAAGTCTGCAACTGTTTGTAATTCGTGAAGGGTTTCTTCACTCCTCCCTCTTGAGGTGTGAGCACATAAGTTTGCACTTCAACATGGTCGTGAGCCTTCATGGATCCTGGTTTGCACATCACCATGCCTCGTCTCAGCTCGTCCCTCTTGATTCCTCTGATCAAAGCCCCAAGTTGGTCGCCAGCATGGGCCTCCTCCAAGATCTGGTGGAACATCTCAATGCCTGTGATTGTCGTCTTCATAGTTTTGCTGTAACCAACGAATTCGCATTCCGTTCCCTTCTTGATCTTTCCTCGTTCTAGTCTGCCTGTGACTACAGTGCCTCTGCCAGGGATTGAATAAACGTTCTCGACTGGTAACAGGAAGGGTTTGTCCAGGTCGCGAACCGGAGTCGGAATGTAGGAGTCGACGGCTTCTAATAGTTTCATTATAGCCTCGGAACCGATCTCGGGTTTTGTGCCTTCTAGTGCACAAAGTGCACTGCCTTTGATAACTGGGATTTTGTCACCGTCGAAACCCATCTCTGTTAGGATTTCTCGCATCTCCATCTCGACTAGTTCTACCATCTCTTCGTCTGCTGCATCGACCTTTACAAAAGAAAAAAAAAGTATGACTTTTTAGTTAATTCAAGTTTTTTAGAGATGAAAAAATACAAACAAATTGAATAAACACTTTAATTGCGAATCACTGTTTCAAATTTTGTCTATTTTTTTCTGTTTGACAACTTGTCGTGATTCCTTTTTACAACAGATTGATAAAAGCTTTCAAGTTTAATTGAAATTGAATTCATAGACCCAGTGAAGTATTCCAGCCCAAAAATTTTCTACTTTAATTGTATTAAAAAACGCTATACAGGACAAACTTGCAATGTTTCTAGTTAAATTGAATTATAACTTGGCTAATCGTCCAACATTTTTAAACGTTCCAAATTGAATCTCTTATAAACGTTTCAATCTTAAAAAGTGATAAAGTTTTGCATTTTGTATACCTTGTTGATAAAAACAACAATATGTTCAATGCCAATCTGTTTGGCAAGGAGCAAATGTTCCTTGGTTTGTGGCATAGCACCGTCTGTAGCAGCGACTACTAGAATAGCCCCGTCCATCTGCGACGTTCCAGTGATCATATTTTTGATATAATCGGCATGACCTGGACAATCGGTATGTCCATAGTGCCGATTATCCGTTTGGTATTCAACGTGAGCCACGTTGATGGTAATACCACGTGCTTGCTCCTCTGGCGCATTGTCAATATCTTTGTACAGCTTTGCTTTTGCTAAAGCTTTCTGTGCTAAAACTGTTCATAACAAACGCAACCCATTGTAATATTCAAATACAACATTTTCTTTTGTTTAATTCTTCAAAATGATCTTTTTGATGACTGTGTCATTATTACCTGACGTAATAGCCGCTGTTAATGTTGTTTTTCCATGATCAACATGACCGATTGTACCGACATTGCAATGAGGTTTGTCTCGCGTGAAAACTTTTTTTTCTGAGTAAAACCTCTGGCTGGTGACAACCGGTAGAAATTTGCCACTTACTAGATTACGTTGTTGCTAAAAAATGAAAACAATTTGAATAGTTATATGCACTGCAAACAAAACAAACGATTTCAATGGCAGATTTATAATTAGATTATTTTTTGTTTGCAAAACTTTGCTTTGCTTGACATATTGCATTGTGTTCCCACTAGGATACTTACGTATTTGGCCAACTGTCTGCAGAAGTTGATGTGTCTTGTGGTAAAGCGTACCGCTGAAAAACATAAAAAAAGTTATTAAGAGTGTTGTTTTAGTGTTTTTGGAACGGCAACATAACCGCGATTGCACGAGGTTGAAGAGCAACTGTTTCGGACATGACAATCGTATTGATTGTGCAACTTGCAGTTGGGCATGCTGTTGAAAGGTTTGATTTTTCATTTGAATCGAAATGCCGAGGTTTATTGTTCTTACCAGGATACAAAATAGTCCGAGCAGAAACCAACGCCATGTTTTCGCAACCTTCTATATATTTTCTAACCAACAAACTGCGATTGCGAGAAAGAACGCAAGAGGCGCTATAAAAAGTCCCGGCGAACAACCGATTATGTAATTTTACACCAAGTTACACTTGAAATTCTAAATTTAAAATTGATTTGAATTGAAATTTCAAATGTCTTAAATCTTACTATTTTCAAAAATGTTTAGATTTTTATTCGACCCCTTGAGTTGTTCTGGCGGGAAAATTTGAATGTTGAAATTGTAACAACATTTTGCATGATTGATTTTGCGATGAAAATTTACATTCGAAAGTTATTATTAATAGACAGAAAATATAAAAAGTTCGATGTAAAAATATGATTGATATCTAGAATTTACGGCCTTTAGAATTACGCGTGGATTTTTTGCAAACCTGATTGAAAATTGTTAAAGAAGGCCATGTTGCAGTTTTCGTTACTGATATTTTGTATGATACGTTGTGCCTTCATTGTAAAATGGTAAATCATTATCTGAAGTAAATTTATTGCTGTAATTTTTTCTCATGGTTTATGCATGACAATAACTATACTTGCAATATCTGTCTACGTGTCGATGCACACGTTACTTCTTGATCATTAAATGTTATGCTTTTCTACCACCTTATTTTTCAAAGCGAAAAAGATGTTTCATCTTATCAAACAATTTGATTTTCAATTCACCGCCGGTGAATTAGATCATAAGAACAAGATTATTAGTCCAACGTTTATTATCCAAAAGCGAATCTCTCTTCTTTATAATTGTTCATTAATTCAATCGTCAATTTTCACTTTAGAAAATTCATTTCATTTTTATAACATTATCATGTTCATATAAATAACGTCGACCTAGAAATAAAAACAAGAAACAAAATTAAACTTGTAAATTCCAAAATGTAAAAAAGTTGAAATTGAAATCACCAAGATTACACCGTCTGATAAAATCGTTCAAATTACAATAATTGTTTGCGGCTCATATGCACGATCAAATGTTTAGTGTACAAACAAGGTGCAAGACTGTAAAAAACGATAAAGTTTAAAAGTATGCAAAAAACCGAAATTGCATGAATTACTTTTTTAATTGAAGGTCGAAGATGGTAATTAGTGGATGAGGGTGGACAAAGCTGTGGTGGGCCTTGGAGTGCACGCTCTACTATAGTACTTTGTGTACGATTTGTATGCACGCACGTGGATTTACGCGACCGGTTAACAAGCATGCGTGCGTGAAGCTCACAGCAGCGAATGCCGGCTGTCGGACGAGAGCAAGATTTGTTGAAGAATGTAACGGTGCCTCCCATCTAGGCAGCAAAAAGTTCTGCGGCTTCATATATTATGGCAAATATTCGTTGTCTGACATAATCATTTACATACGTTGTCTTGTCAGGAACTAATTCGATCGTTTCTTTCGTCAAACTTTCCAACGTATGCAATTTTTTTTCCATAAACATAAACAAACTATCAAATGAAAAAAATTGAAAACAATCAAATTGGAAGTTTTGCGAATTCGCGATTTTTAATAGTTTTCAATTTGATTTTGTTTTGAAGACCGAAATCAAAAAAGTTGTAATCGTTATGATCAACGGATTCTTCACACTTTTATAAACTGTTTCAACCGCCGTGATCGCTTTTCTTTTCAGCCTCACGGGCTTTCTACAGTGTATAATTAGGAGACACTGGCGAGCATTTGCCAGTGCACTCCGTTCGATATTAAATTATCGGAAGGGTTTCTGATTTTTCATCCTTTTTTTTTCGACTATCATACTATCCTAAGGTGATAAATTAGTGTAGACAACAAATTACAATTCAGACGATAACAAATCGGTGTGCTCAAGTTTGTATGAGTGCAAAGTTTCAAAGCGAAATCCCATCTTTTATATGAAAGTTTTTTTCTGTTAACGAACCTCCCATTTATTATTTTAAGCAGAGAAAAATGCAGTGACCTGATGCTGATTACCAAACGAATGAGATACCATTATAATGGTATCTCATGTCGTATTTGACTTTTTGTCTAATGCCTGCATCTTGTAGATTGTTTTCTTTTCACACGATTCCCGTCCGATAAAGCGACCCATTTATTTTTGATTCTGAAATAGTGTACCGGTAACTTGAACTTATTTCAACCCCGATAATCATCAGCTGAAACTACGTTTATGAATATTTTATTCACATATTAGATCATAGATTACATAATAACACCCACTTTTTTCAAAACATCATTTTTTGCAAATTATTTCTTTACAAAAAATGTTCCATCGATTGAATCTAACTACTGTACGTTTTCCTGAAGATAAAATTCCTACTAAAATGAAAAAAAAAGAAAAAAATCAATTGATAAAAATGTTTGAGTTTCAAATCAGATCCTTTTTTTTAATACTTAGGATGAAAAAGTTTTTGTCAAAACAGTTGCGCGGCAAGTTGAGGTTGAACCATATTAGGTTTGCGAGCATTTTCTTCGGGCAAAGACAAGCGGAGTGAAATGAGTGATCAACTCTTCATCTCTGCAGCTGCATCTTTGCCTCTCTGTCTGGTTTCTATCGTTAAAAGTCTCGGCTTTTCTCGTATGTCGCCGCATTTACATTCCACCGACGTTCATCGGCGCTTCCCGTTTGCACACACCAAAGCGAACGTTTATTATTGCATCGATAAAACGACAACCCGTTTTTATATATCAATCCTGGCAATTATTCAATGCTCTTTTTGGTCCTCTCTAGAACCGGGTGCGAGCTTGTGTGTTTCTGCATGAATATCGTTTACACAGGCGATGAAACTTGCTTTGATCGATATTAATAGGACGATTACAGCCGTGCAATTTCATTCCGAATACTTCATTTGCAAATCCTCAGAAAGATTAAGACTTTAAGACGATCAAAATGACGTTCTACATTGAAAAAAAAATACATACGAAATCATTGAGATGAAAACATTTCATGCGATTACGTCGAAACAATTTTCACTGGCAAAATTGAACGGCATAAAACCACGCCGCGGGAATCTGAATTTATATTATTCGCGGTGAGTGCGAATCCTTTGTTATGAACGCCCTTTGATTGGTCGTAAAGTTTAGAATATGTAGATAAAAGTGCGTTTTTATGACTTAATATTCAGCGTTCGAATGCTTTATACGGACATGGGTCGTGATTTCTTCTATTCCTTTCGAAACCTCTTTGTTTTGTTCTGTCAATGTTGTTATCTCAGTTGCTTCACCTTCTAGTTCTAAAATTCCCAAAAAAATCTAATTTAAAAACCTCTGCTTCAAAGTTTCTTTAAAATTCTTCTAAAACATTGTATCAAATTTGTCCATCAGTTGAGACTTTTCATAGACTTTGTTTTCCTTGTTCCTTTTTGCAGTACTAGAGTTTTTTGTTGCGGCGATCAAAAAGGTAGATGGTGAAAAAAGAGAGACACAACGATTCCGTGATAAATGTGTGTTATAATCGTTGTTGATGGTTAATTAACGTTGACGACGCCGAGAGTGGAAGCGGAAGAAGGATGAGAGAATCTTGAGATGGTTGATTGTGCATGGGGATGGTGGAACAGATAGGGACGATACAGGAAGACCGATGAGGTGGGAGCGGGCCCACTGATTTTATACGGGATCGCTCAAGCCACGGGACTGTTCATGGTTCAGTCATCATCGCGCACGCGTGCAAAGCGCATGCCGATCCCACGTTTCAGCAGATTTACGCTCTTCGCGATTTATCATCGATCTTGAGCAACTCCGATAAAATGCCTCTGCTGCCAAACTCTCAATGACAACACCTTTTGTCTCGCCATTTGAATGTTTTCAATCTCAACTTTTACTTGCTCTTCAATCATTGTTTTTGACGCGAAATTGTGATTTCTGAAATTCGCCAAACATGACGATGCGTGATGGTCGAGCACTTCGAACTGGATTATTCTTTTTCGTACTGCTTTTGGTAAGTAACAAAATCCTTCTTTTGGAATAATTTCGGTGATATTTAAAAGTTGTGACTTTCATTGAAATGCAACGTGCATTCGGGTCGAAGAGGGGTTGAATTTGAAATGAATGACAATAAGCATAACTGTCATATCAAAGTGTTACAAATGTATCATATTCGTTTTGGCAGTAAAAGAAAACGGTAACATTGGTCGTGACAATTTTTACTAATTATACATTCTGATCGATAGCCAGTTGGTTGTACTAATTAAATTTGATGCATTCGAACAAGGTATCAGGACATTTTGCACTTTTATTTGCACAATTTTTTTGCAATTTCTTGCAAGCCATGTTTACATTTTGATAAAGTCATCCTTCACCGGAAAGGATTATTTTGTAATTACACATGTACATTGACGACTCTACTGACAGGTTTAATAAAGTTTTAAAAAGTAAATAAAAAAAACATTGACAAATGTGACAAATTGTATTGGGAATCGAAGTTAATTAATGAAGTCCCAACGTTAGCAGTGAAACCGATCATTTTGTGAACAGTTTGAGGTGCAAATGTAGGGGAAAGAAGTGTAATAATAAACGGTACGTTTACTGTGGAAAAAATTTTTTGTTCACGTCCTCGAATGTTTTGCGAGTTCCACCTACCGTCAATTAATTTTGTCTATAATTATTTACTAAATCCAGCAATTACTACTACAATTACAAAAATTATTTCCGAGTTCATTTGAACCGTTACTGAAACCCATGCTTCTTCGCAATTCTGTAACAGGAAACTCTCAGAAGTATATCCACACGTTCGAGCTCTATTGGAATCAAAAAATTGAGACCGCATCTTCTTCATTGAAAAAAAAAGAAAAAAAAATTGTTGATCCAGGCTACAGTTTCATTAGACAACAGTAACAGTAAACGAAGTTTTCTGCAAATTTATCTCCCAAGTAAATCATCTCAGAAAATATTAATTCTCAACAATTTAAAGTATGTTTTTATTTTCAAATTAATATTACATCTTCTTGAAACCGTGTGAAAAATTCGTCTCGGCAAATTCACCTACAAATATCATTTTAGATAAAAGATAGTATTTTGCAGCGATTTAAAATTGTTTGTTTTGTTTGTTTTTTAAATTGTTAATGTTACGTCTGTTTGAAAAAGCGTAAAAAAAAGTTGCCTCGAAAGGTGCATTTAGCCTATTTGAAATTGCGAGGAAACTTGTGGGTGCGGAATTTGAAAGAACAAGGCAGTGATAGATAATTATTACCACAACTTTTCAGCGGATGAGTTCGCGTGTTTGGACGGGTTTTAGAATAGGATGAAATATTGGTTATTACTGTCACCGGTTGCACTCTATATAATTCGCGATCGGTTCGGTTCTACGAAAAGTCTCGGATGATACGGTCCGCCTGACCTCAAGACCAATGTCCCGAACCTTAATTATGCTCGGCTGCGCGGTTCACGCGACGAAGCACTTCAATCGTGACTTAACATCTATCCAGAAATGGCGTAATAAATGGCCCAAAAATTAATAGTGCATTAAGTCCACACATTTGTTATAAAGCTGACGTTTCGTGTTTGCGCTCGCAGTTTTTGCATCGATTAAAAAACTTCGGCCTTTGTGTAGTGGCATTTCCATTTGTTTTTCGTTAACAATTTGAAAGGAGAAAATTAAAGATGGGAGGATCGCGATGATTTTTGTGCGAATCGCCGAGGCTGGAAGCATCAAAGTGATAATGTTATTGCAGCTGTAGCTTAATAACAATGATCAGACGTATGATTATCGTAATAGGATGCAAAACAAAGTTCAGAAAAGAAAAGACCGCACGCAATCGTAACTCCTCTGTGCCAGTTCAATTGGTTTAACGATCCGACGACTTTTTCTCGCAAAACAAAACTCGCGGTTTGTCATTAACAGACACAACACGCTAATGCTTTAATTGCAGTGAAAAGATAGTGCTCACGTTATTCAAAGAAGGCGTTTTATTTTTTATTTGAATACAATCAGTTTGTAGATTTGGAACACAAAAAACTGCTCGTGTTACTTTTTAGAACAAACTTACATGACTTAAAATTAAAAACAATTTCTCTAATAAACAATTAAGTGCACTTTATGACGATTGTAAAAGAAATTTAATGTTCATAAAAGTGATTTGGTTTAATCGTCAGAGATGAAATGGTTCTTTTAGTGGAAAAACAGTAACGATCGAGTGAAATGCCGATTCATCAGGAAATGATGTCTCAATAAGCTCTGCGGTGCGCAGCCGACAAGGTGAACCTTTTGCGGTTTGGTGCATGCGCGCGCTTTTCATATAAAATCTGCACGCAGTCGACCCAGGCGGTTGTAATGTTTTTGTCTTGATACACGATGGGGTCCAACCGAACAATGAAATCTGTTAACAATGGAACAAGAGGGTGCTCTTTTTTTCTATCCCAGTGCGCTCCAAGCAGAGATGATTTGTGAAGATGGGGTTAAGCAAACATTATATGCGCCATAACAATTGTATACTTGTTTTTTTCTGCTCTTCAGTTCAGTTAGCATAATCGAATAAACGATTTTTTAGTTTGGGTCTTGCAGTGTCTCTCTTTTTTTGGATTTCAATTGCACTTCAAAATAATTCTTCTTCGACAGCTTGTGATATGGTTTTATTCTGTTTACAATTACAGGTTTTACAAAATCGATTTCTTCAGTTTAAGCACTTTTTGAAAGCTGGGGTTTGAGTTGTTCAGTTAGGATAGCAGTGACACAATTATCAAAAATGTCATCACTGACGTCCATGCCTAGGGAACTGTTACAAGTCCGTGAAGCGTTATGGGACGCAAGTTGTATCTCCGTGGGGCCCGGATAAGAGTAGAATCTTTCGAGTTGAGTAGTTACGTTATGGGACGCAAGTTGTGTCTCGTACGTTGTATCGATGATAGTAGCGATGACCAATCCTGTCTTGTAACTCCAAGGATTGTACTCCGGATCGACGAATCCTTCCTCCAGCAGGACTCCGAAATTCGTCGGCAGGGTTTTCAGATTATTAAACTTCAAAATAATGACCGTGTACTCCTGTCCCATTCCCATTATTGTTTCAGAAAACGCCTCGTCGATGGTTTCAATTCTGTTATTTGCAAGGGACAATTTTTTTAATTTCAATTGCTTGAACCAACTGCCCTTGACGTGTTTGATATCGTTGTCCGACAGGTCCAAATCTGTCAGATCCTTGAGACCGTGAAAAGCGCCGTCTTCAATTTCGCGAATGTTGCAATAGTTCAGATTCACGTCCTGCAAGTTCGGCAAAATTTCCAGAAAGTTGTTTTCGAGTTTTGGCAAGTCAGCGAATTCGAAATGGAGATTCTGTGTTTCTTCGACCGGAGCTTTTTTCAGATCGGTTTTGAAGTCCTTGGAATTGTAACAGAAGAAGATCTTACGGCCATTGTAGGGTTTTGTTATTCGGATGCACGAACAGGTACTCAGTTGCAAAACCGAGGTGAAAAACAGACAGAAAATTAGCGGACGATACATGGTGTTGGAGGTTGCAAGCTCGTACTGATAATTTGTTCAAGTTCATCTCGTGCTGTTAGTCTATTTCTTATCTCGTTGTGTCTAAGTTCAATGTCAAAGTCGATCTGAGATACAAGTTTTTGCGTCATATTGAAAAGCGATTACGAGCGAATAATTAAAAAGAGATTAAAAGAAAGAAGAAAAGTATCGCGAGCAAGTATCATTTTTGTGTTTGCGAAAAGATGCCATTTAGCATTCCTGGAGGTTGTAACGACAATTTTTTTTTGTTATCATCGATTATGATGCGACACGTTGGAATGCGAAGAATGGAATGAACCGAGGTATTTGTATTGTTATAAAAAGCGCGATTAAAAATCGTATATTGTAAGTTGCAAAATAGTAATAAGGTGTAATTAAGTGTTGCGGGAGTGCGGCAGCAGTCGCGCATACAGAAATGCGCTCATTAAAGAGCTTATAAAGCGAGGTGAAATTAAGGGCGAGTTTGCATGATAAAGAAGATAACTTGATCGAGATGTTAACCAGAAAACGCAGCCGGAGTTTCGCATTCACGTGGCAGATACTTATCTCATGCATGAAACTGCATCAATTTCCACGTATAACGCAGCTTTTAGAACTAACACACATTGTTTCAAGCGCGCAAGAATGCCGCGCTAACCTTAACATATACTTCACCACAGCTATTTCGTTTGCTCTTAACACAAGTGACATTAATAATTATCTCGACGCGACTCCCCAGAGGAAGCTCCTTCTGACAAGTTCCTTACTTTAAACATCGTTATTGACACGTTTTAAACTCACAAATTGCATATTATTATATTAAACATCCTCACTAATACACCCCTAATCACGGTTCATAGTTATGTTTCATTTGCAACCGTTTAGTCAACCTGACTTTTGCAAAACCTTCACTTTTTATTTGTAAGCAATAACGGTATGTTGTAAAACGACTTTTTGCAGTGTATGTAAAATGGATTGAAAAGAACAAGTTGAAAGAACGTATTTTCGCAAACAATAGCAATTTGGTAAATGAAAAAAACTTTCGATTGAAAGCGTGTTTTCGACTCGCGCTTCTCGTTGGAGATTGGTTGTTATGAATTTCCTTAATTGGAGAGTACATTCCATTTGGAATTCACGCCCGTAAGTAATGATAGCCTGCGCGAAAGGGCTACGAGGCAGAGGCCTTGCTTCCCTTTCTTTTTTCATCCTATGGCTCCTCTCATTGCGCCATGCTCGCTTTTTTGTATGCTCGCTTCTCAACTAGTATGTACAGAAGCAATGGCGCGTGCGATTTTTCTAACCTGATGATGATTCACGTTCACCGGCAGACTCCAAAGATCGTCCCGTTTTTTAGTTTCGCTGAAAATTTATACACCGTTACAAATTCAACTCGTGCAAAATTTCAACCGGTCGTTTTTATTTTCGAGAAAAGAAGTTCGGTTTTGAAGTCAGCAGTGATTTACAATCTGATCTCGTGTTTTGTTACAATAAATTGTACACGTTTAAAATCGATTATTATAAATTACGTGCGGTAACGCATATTAAGTTATCGTGTGCAATTTTGAAACAACGATCGACACGGAAGCACCGTCTAAACACCTAAGCTGCCAGTAGAAAAAAAAAACGTACAAGTGTAACAAGACTAAAACGTAAACATCGTCAATTGATAAATAGTGTCATGCAAATTATAGATCGAATTACGCGATAAGGAAGCATCATAGGTGCTGAAAACACCGGTTACAGCGTTCCGTGCTAGGCCATTTTCTCGCTGACATTATGATCACACGCTTTTACAAAAGTTAAATTGAAAAAAAAAATCATGATCCACTAATGATAAACATTGCGTGCTAATTGCAGGAAAATCTCACTGTTGGTGCATAAATAATCGCGCTTTACAGCTGGATGGTCGTTTGATTTTTGTAAAGAGTAGTTCCAATTCGCAATTCACGTTTCAATTATAAGAATTGAGAAACATCTTCATCAGGCCGTCACGTTTGACGGTACGAAACAATTTCTTACAGGAAATAAAGCGCGATTCAGTCTTACGAGATAACAAAAATGTAATAAAATGAGATGAAAATACAAGGAAAGAAATAAAACAGCGAAGATGAAAGTCCTGGAATAATTTTGTAGGAACCAGGGAGGTTTTGCGAACACTAGTTAGTGACCAACAACGCGTAAAAAAGTCGACAGCGAGACGTCCCGTTGTAATTGTGGTCAACGGTATGAATTTCATATAAGTCGCTCTATGAGAGTGCGACGAGTTGAATAGCGGCCGCTAACACCCAATACAAGACGACTTTGCGCGCGTTTAAAGTGCATAATAAAAGATAATCGACTTCAGTTGATAATCGCGCCAGTGGAACTGCGTATACGGAACGGAATAAAAGTTCATTACCCGGCACTAAAAGCTCTCTCCCAATCGAAATCAGTGATGTGACTTCTCGCCTTATTTTTACTCTTCATTTTTTTTGTATTCGTTGGAATGCACGATCGTAAAAAGACAAGTCGCTAATTATTATTGACGAGGGCGCGAAAACTGTCGGTGGGGAATTTTGAGTCTGACACGTGTTTAATAATTCACGTGCAAGTTTGAGTACGCACGTGCGGTATTCGAGATCTATAAGTGACGACAATGGCTGGCACGTTCGCCGTACAACGTGAATGAACATATTATTTTGAGAGTCCCCGTATGGAATGCGATTTGCGAGCCTCGTAAGAAGGAAGTGACTGGTGAAATAAAGACATCGATTTTTACTTTTCAACGTAGACATTCGCTCGTGTCATTTACATACATTTAAAAGAACACGGCCAAGTTGCGGAATTCAATTTCAGAATTACGTTATTGAATTTGTTATCGTTAAAGCGAGGAAACTTTTTTAAAAGACAGACGAATTGATTGTAATTTCGTTCATTAACGTAGAAAATGAGCAATTACCTAAAACCACGAATCGGTACTGTAACATCTTTTTTTTTAGCACCATTGAAGAACATCTTGTAAATCTTATAATTGAGAATTTAATTACCCCGGAAACGGCACCAAAAATTGTGTAGGATTATTTTACTTGACTTTACTTCCCTGTGCTGGTTTTCGTTAGTTTCATAAAAACAAAGAAATTCCGCTGTGATGAGAAAATTGGACAACCTAGTCCCTCGTCTCTCTAATCTCTTGTCGTGTCGCTACCTCCACCTTACGTTGACGTGTATGGGTGTACACGTACGAGACTGCACAACACTTGTGGCGATGCATCTGACATTGCTCCGTGTACACACAGATACGACGATGAGAAAATCCACTAAAAGTACGTTTAACGCGAGTAAATTTAAACAAGCCGAGATAAAAGTTCGCATGCAATTAAATTTGCAATCTTCTCCAAAGTCTAGCTATCGTTGATCAAATCGAAAATGTTCGTCTCGTCGAATCGCAAAAAGTTTATAATCAGTAGAAAATTGTGAGACAAATTTTTCAGGTATTTTGTTTGTTTAATTTTTTTGCGATGATTGAAGTCTTTGATGAAACGGTTTTCTGTTTGAATTGTACATTGGAAAAGAGTTTAGCGAGTTATTTTTGCTGCGAAAAAAGATGGCTCGCTTACGAGCTACGGATGTCATATCGCGCGGCCTTGCATCCTTCTATTCGCTTGTTCTGTGGTCGCGGTTAGGCGCTCGCGCGTCAAGAGTTCACATTGTTTGCAGATCGTGAGAAACCGGGAAGCGATTAGAGCCGAAGCAAAGACCGTATACGCAGCAGTAAATGCAAGTGCAAGCGCAATCCCGCGGGACACGCAATCGACACGGGGTCACACCGGGGTCTAAATGCAATTGCATAATATCTCAAACTACAAATGCATTTTCAATTTGCCGAATTTGCGAAACGTAAACAGGTTAACTTACCGACCTTGAGAAGTCATTTGCAAATGTTATTTAATTTTTTTTCAAAATAATTGCAACAATTTCTGAAATTCGATTGTATTATTCAATAAATTCAATGTTTATTTATAATTTGACAATTTTTATAACTTATTTTTATTGTCTCATAAATATTGTTGCTTGTTAAAAGTAATTACGACAAAAATAATGACACAGTCAAATTAACGACTGTAATGAGGGCTCAATTTAGAAATTATCAGATAATTTGCGCACGTATTATTATCAGAATCAATTCAATTGCAAAGCAATAAATTAACTTCCTTCGGTGTGAAATTGCAGTAGTCAAAAGCACGGGATACATGGTAATACCGATCGACGGGTGTTTACAGATAAGTCGGCGATGCTGCGCGTGTTGTATCTCCGCCGTCGATGAGATTACATGAACTGGATATGTTGACTAGTCAGCAGCAATTTTCAATGTAAAGAAATGAAGCCACAAACTCGGTTCAGTTGCTCGCTCGCCAATCCGAATCTGATTAAAAGCCGGTGATAATTAATGTAGATATTCAACTGTAGCGGAATCGGTATTTTTTCGCTAGCTTTGAAACGTCGATATGACTAGATCGTGCAAACTTCAACACTTTAGGAATGTGATTGAGGCAGTAATGTACGCTGTTTATTGTTTTTTCTCACTGTAACGCGAATGGGAAATAATTTGCAGACATTTTCATCAGGAATGCAATCTAATTCCTTCTGCTTAGAGCAACGATTTTCATAATGAAATTGTACCTGCAGTGAGAGTCACGATTTAACTTCAATCCAAGTGCCTAGCTGTAACTGTAACGTTAATTTCTTGATTTTATACTGATGAGAAAAATAAATCTTCTCAGAATGCTAATAGTGACTGTATCACCTTCATCATTGTTGCTTCAAACTATTTGTGAGTTATCTAATCTGAGAACTATACTTTTTACTAACAAATCATTCATGCTGGTTGTATAAAAACATGTGAACGCATCATTTTGAACAAAAAAAAATGTAAAAATCAAATTTCGCGAGATTCTTTTTCGACCTACGATAAAATTGGATGCTGTTTTCGCCTCGTCAACCTTTTCTCTTCCAGTAAAATGAACCATTAATTTTCATTCTTTTTGAAAACCCTCCGCCAGTCTATATATTATAAGCTTTCGAATTGAACATCTTGTAATTGACAGGGAATGAATTTGTATAATTCATCATCCACCGAAGACACGTTCAATCAACGGACTGACGTTCAATTTTATTCAATCCCATTCTCTTTTTTTTCCTTACCTAACACCGATTTGCGCTGCAAAATATAATGAACGAGCAAATTTATAGTTAGCTGATTTTAAAAATAAAACGGTTCTCTGTGATATTCTCACATTAAATTCTTTGGGAAAAAAATATAGTCTGTCAAACCTGTACTCTTAGGATAAGTAAGTAGGTTAGACAGTTATGGTTTGTATCGTTTAAAAGCATAAAAGTATGAATTCATTTTTTTAAATTATCGTTAACAATGATAGCAACTGTGTGAACGACAGCCATTCAGTATTTTGTTCCATTTTGCTGAACCGCAGATGAATTGTACACAATTTCAAATAATAAGAACAGCTAAGATCATTTCAACGTCGGTTATAAAATCATCTTTTGATTGCCTCAGCCCTGAATGAACGTAGGGAGGCCGCGAAGACACAGCTTGAATGAAAATTGCAACGATTGACAATTAAAATTGTAATTAGCATTAATTGGCTCTGCCAGGGGCTTTTAACAGCTTCGTACTACTTTTGAGGCAGTGTTTATAATTCAATCTCATCTCATTTGCCCAACCTTAAGTTCAAAACAAAGGCCTGACTAGATTCATTATCTCGTTCAATTGGACAGAAAATTGCATCCCAAAGTTTTTGTCGAAACGAAAGCGTTTAAGAAAATGTAACTTGTGATTGCAGGGGTTGACAAATACTTCAGGCGTGTTTCTGAGACTGGGAGATCAGTGCAGCAGCCACCAGGATTGCACGAACAGCATCGCTGACACTCAGTGCTACCAGGGGTATTGTCGGTGCCAGCCCTTCTTCGCCGAGTACAATGAGACTCGTTGTCTCGAGTGTAAGTTAAAGAAGGCCCCTCTCGGTATCATCGGCACGTATCTGGCTCATTCAGTTGCTTGCACCCGGTTCTTTTTATTCATCCTGGGCGTTTTATTTCGCGACTCACGTTCGAATTCGCACTTACTTTATGAAGGTGCAACAATGGCCAGTCGCGCGATGAAAATAAGCATACTTTTCTGTCAGGAACTGCTCTCGCCGCGGGACTTGATAAATGTCGCCGCGCAACTGTAACTCAAAAGATGTAAACGAAGCCGTCTGAATAACATTATGCCATCCACTCGTTTGCAAGTCACTCTTTTATTTCGAGCAGTCGCATTTTTCATCTCATAACGCGCGCCATTGTTCGGCCGATCCAGTCTACTTCGCCGATGCATAAGGAGCATTAATATTTTTTTCCCTTCACGACATTTGTAATTGAATTTTGTATGCAAACTCGATGCCCGGCTTTCAAAACGAAAAATGGAACGTGTAACACTGACTTGGATTAGATTATTAAATCACGTAATTACATACGAGTCATAATCAGTCTCGTCATTTTTCAGATCACACTAAGTGTGCCTGAAAACTAGGTTTTTATTATGAAAAAAGAGTAATCGTGTGAACGAATCTTGAATGGACAACGTGGATCATTAGATTAAGTAGCTTCAGTTGATGATTTTCATTATTTTTTAGCCTCGCTTTTGGGATACGACTGTCTGGTGAAGACACAGTGCACTCTAAAAGTTGCTCATAGTGACTGTCGAGAAGGACAATGTAACTGCGAAGAAGGCTACTTGCAGTTTCGCAGACATACGTGTTTACCTCGTAAGTACAATTTTGAGTTCAAAATCAACGTTTAAAATTAAAAGTTTTAGTTAATTAAATTTTCTTTGGTTGATTTCAGCTGCAAAGTTGGGACAGGTATGTTACAGCCACGCTCATTGCCGGTTATGGGACAGCGATACTCACTGCGACTTTTTGATTCCGGATTTGTTCGGACGTTGTCAGTGTACTGCACCGACTCGTCGTGTTGGCGATCAATGTCAACTTGATAATCTTGTTCGCCCGGCCTTACCGGTCTATCAAAAACCTAGCAATGACATCGTACCTTCGTACACCGCTAGCAAAGAAGACGAAGAAATGGATACTGGTAACTAAACCAATCAGTTCCTTCAAAACTTTACAAGTTGAATTCAAAAAAATTATTTGTTAGGAATGCTAAAAAATGTTCTATCACTTTTTTGTAGGTGTTCAGATGTCTTGGTTAAAGAACGCAACGCTACTACTATCAACATCCACGACTACACAGTCGATTCCCGCAAATTTGGTTACAAGACACTCGTTCGGAGGCCGGCCCGAGCACGCAAACGAGATACCAGACGACAATGATGCAATTATCGTTGATGCCGAGGTCACAGAATTAATTCAGACAACTGCAACGGCAGGTAATGTGCAAACACTCGTTCTTGCAAACTGTTTCTGATATGTCCGCAATAAATATCGCCTTTTCAAACGCAAACAAACCTATACAGTTATGGCATACGAAACAAAACCTAAATCAGCTCTTGACAATAATGATGCGAAAGAATGCACTGTTATACTCTGTATACTTTTCGCATCATTACTACTTTCATCCTATAACGATCGTTATCACAATTTTCTCCAACACAATTTTCAGGCCGAATTCAAGTTGACCGGCCGTTGCAATTTTGTGCCATCTTACTGGAATTACATCTAGTTGGACTTTATTGTGTTCCAAGGAAAAACTTAATTTGTGAAAAAACAATTTTCGAAATTTGCGGAATAGTTGTAACTTTGAATGTTGATTTTGCAGCTCCAGTGAAGACAGATCGACATGAAACGAATATCTACTCGGCAATAAGTCTGGGTCTGGCATGCAGGGTTGATCTGGAATGTCAGATGGCAGATGGTAATTCGCGTTGCATGGACGGCGTGTGCGACTGTGTTTATCGGGGCAACGGCAGCGAGTACTGCAGCGCAATGAGGCCCGGTTGTGCACCAGGGACGTTCCAGTGTCGGAGTTCAGGCGCCTGCATAAGTTGGTTCTTCATTTGCGACGGTAGGCCCGACTGCAGCGATGGCTCGGACGAGGAATGTTCGAACATGGAGCAGTGCCCGCCACAGGCATTCCGTTGTCACGCCAGTGGAAATTGCGTTTCCCGAGCGAGCCTTTGCGACGGCAACCGTGACTGTCCCAATGGCGAGGACGAAGCGGGATGCAAAGACCGACGAAGTTAGTATCAACAATGCCGCTGCTTTATTACCATAATGTATCGGACTTTTAATTGGAGGAAGCATCGCATAGCAATTATTCTTCTCTTCCTATATAATGTTTATTTATTCCGTGTAATTTGAAACAAACGTTCTTGCGTTTGTAGCGTTCATTTTTGCTACGACTATTTTTGTCGAGATACTCGCGAGCTTCTGAATCGATCGAAATGAAATTGCAAATCGTTAGCGCGAAACTCGTTTGGGTATAAATTTTAAACCGAACATTTTATGACTTTCTCAAGAAGCGCCTGAGTTTTATTACCGGCGGATGAAACCGCGTCATAACGGCTGCATTTACGAGGGGCAATGATTGCAACTTCTGTCATTACACATTCAATTCGAATCTAAGCTTTCGAGTTGTTATGATTGAGTGAAAATCAATCGCGTTGATTTTTTATGTCAACGGGAACGAACTCGACTCTGACTGATTGTTTGTTTATCAAACCCGGACAGCAATGTGCCTTCTTTCAAACATACTCGTTTCAACCAGACCATAGTTGCATTATTTAAACCACGAAATTTCATTCAACAAATTATGCCTTTGCCAAAATACGCAAATTTATAATAAATAAACTTATAATAGATATAAAATGGCAAGCAAAACATTGCATACAACATTTCTAATTATATACCAGGTAAAAATGCAAAAATGGGAAAGAAGTAAAAAATGGCATGATCATTAGCGACTAGAAATAAAGCAAGGGTTGGAATTTTTAGCTCTCGTATAAGGTAGTCGCGCTCGTTGCGATTCGATTCAGATTGTTCATTAAATGAGCAAAGTCGTAATGCTTTTTGTTCTGCTGTATTATTCAGAGTGCCCCGAGGGGGCTTTCCGCTGCAACAATGGCCAGTGCCTGCCTGCCTATGAATTTTGCAACGCCGTGGTTTCGTGCCGAGATGGCACCGACGAGCCACGTGGAGCCTGTCGATCGAGAAACCGCGGTCGTGTTTCGTCCAGGGTCTGCCCGTTTAGGTGTTCCAACGGGCGATGCCGATCCGACGCGATCACTTGCAGCGGCCGCGACGGATGCGGCGACAACTCAGATGAAAGACACTGTTCCGTTTGCCGTAAGTAGACTCGCCGCATTATCACGCATCTCAATGCCAAGTACTTTTACTTTCTTCTCTGCGCCTTTTTTTTACATTCCATCTTTTACATCTAATTGTCTCTGTAAACAATTGGAACATAAAATTATATTTTTGAGGATTTGTTTTTTGTTTCAACTTGAATGTACTCTGTTAAGCGCTTGCGAATAAATCTTATCGGTGTTGAATGTACGATCTCAAACGAATTGTCATGGATTTTTACGACCGGACTGTTTGCGTCGTAAAACAGCGAGGTGTATGAACGATTGAAATCAGCATTTATCATAAGTAGCGAGTCACTGATATTTAACATTCTGTTTATTTATACCGTGATTACTAATCATTTTATAGAGGCAAAAGTCTGCAACTTTTGACCATTCATTCTGACTTGAATAATTTTTGTTTTTTATAGAATTAATCGAAAAAAGTTATTTGATAAAAATAAAACAATGTTTGCTTTCCATCTAGGTTTAGCGAGTGACTAGATGAGGTGAAGTGATTGAGATTGAAAATTTTGATGCTGTTGAGCATTTTTCACGATTTGATGCAATTTTAAGCAACCTCGCAGTTTTCCATTTTCGCTAATCTCGCTGTCATGGGCGGACGTTAACCAATTGATAACTAACAGGAAGTCATTTAACACAGTATCTCTTGTCTTTTCCAGGGTGTTCGAGTGGATATTAATTTGAGGACAACAAATTGTGTAAATCTATAGAACAGAAAATGATGGAACTCGTAAGATACTACTTTTAAGTTCAATTATACAATTAGATTGTATCCTTATTTGTATAATTATTATTGATGAGCTAACCAAAGATCCGAGAAATGAATTGTACACTTTGGAAAAACAAAAGCTGAATTTCTCTTGAAAACTGCCGAGTTGCAGATTTTGATTGATGAATTAAAATCTTCTCGTACGTAATCTTAAATTGTGTTTCAATCTCGCTGCAAAATTTGCATAATAATTTCATTCCAACTGCAAACTAATAATTAATTCAGTGGATTATCTAGAGACGTAGATTTATAACGAATGGTATATATTTTTGTAATTAGAAAAAGCACGCACAATTCATTTCAGAACTGATTTCTGTATATAAGTTTACGAAATTTGCATAAGTAGACGTTCACCGCAGTATAATGTATTTATATGATAATTTATTTTTTCGATGATCATCAGTCCATGAGAATGTCTAACGATAAAGAACTTTATCAGAAATATCTAAGTGGAACGAAAAATACATCATCTTTCAGCGAATATGTCAAAGTTGTAAATCATCAATTTTACAATCAAATGGAATGAAGTGGAATTCTTTAGTTTATCCCATAAATCACATTTGATAAACATTATTTAGAACGCTATTGTAATTTCAAGTATTTGATTTGTAAAAATTATGATTATAATTCAATAAACGTATTTATTTAGGCAAAAATCTGTAACGAATATTTTAATGAAAATATGTTTGAAAACATGCTTAGAAAATGTTGTAGCAGTTAATGATTATAATTAATAACCGTTTGAACTGCACGAATTCAACCTTGAAAGTTAGTCAAGAGCTAGAGAACTGCAACGCGACTGCGTCGAGGTAGCTCAGTCCATCAATACGTATCTAACAGGCATGCCTAACCTATCTAACGTAACGTGCGGTACTGCAAGGAAAATGCCGTCGATTAATTTTGTTTACATACAAATTGAGCGTAACTTAATAGGTCTGATTTATCCGAACAAACGATTTCAATTGCTGTCTCGAGAAATGCTACATAAAGAAACACATTCATGGCGCTTGTTTCCATTGCGCGTACTCTTGGAAATCAATACACATTCTTCTCAAATCTCATTTCGGCGTTACTTATATTATAACGATTCAAAATTAAAAACATATTTGATAAATTATTACCAACTATGTGAAATTTGCTATTCTTGCATATGACTTAACTTCGAATTAATTTTTCATCGAAAATTATGTCAAATTGTTTAAGAATCGATGATTTTGTTTATTTACATATAATTGTTAGTGATGATTGATTCAGTCGGTGTAAAAATTAAGTTTGGCGATGGTAGTCAAGGGGAATGCCGCGAAATTTGGTTTTAACGTAGGTGTTCGGATGAAATCAAAATAAGTCGTTAGAGCTATGAGAATTTTATGGACAATCAAGCCTCAATGTTTTATCACACATTTTGGAAGCTCGAAAATACTGCAATCGTTTCATCCCACCGCTGCACTTTGAAAGATCAGTCTTGCGCGATTCGGTCGTCGCTCAGTTGGAAGCCGAGCTTCGTAGTAAAAGCACCTAGATCTAATCGCACTGCAAACCTCCACACGTGACAAAGTGTTGTCTATGCTAGCTAAAGCTCATCGAACTTGTGTGTATCCAGTGACTAGCGAACCGAGAGTCACGCTTAAATTTGCACCAAAATTAATCGCAGAAAGTGCTTATATCGATCCAATCATGTTCTTTCAAACCGTGCTTTCTCGCTTGCTTTTTTATTTTTGCAACGAAACGAACCGAGCTTCGAATCAACACCTGCCGACGAGGATTGATAAATAATTCACCTCTCTTTCAGGTAAGTGTCGAAATTTTATCACTAATACGCTAAACTTAACTTCTACTTGCCTGTTTACAAATTATTAACGGAAAATTGAAATTAAAGATTATGTAAATTTTTAAATGAAAAGTTATTCTAATAATTATTCACCTTACAGGAAGTCTTAAATGCAATATTCTAATTTAAGCAGTGTCTAAATATTGTTAAACATGTTGTTAAAATGAAATTTTTCGTTTATTTGGAAATCAAACTTTGCATCGCTTCTGTATATGAAAATTATCATTTGTTCACCCTTTTTCGGCTTAGAATTGTGCTAATATAGTCGATACCATCGATTTCTTGACATGACGTGAAGTAATTGTAAAGATTTTACTACAATACTGCTGTTATAAAAAACGTAACATAAAGCAAAGACATCTTATTGTTTTTCTAGTATATGACAATGCTGAAAAAAAGTTGATTTATGGCGGCTCGTACAAGTTACTTTTATGACGTATGTAATAAACATTTGTTTGATTTGCAAGAAGAAAAAGGTCATAAGTTTATTTCCGAACGTTCTTATAATAGAATATACATTAAAACAACATAAAAAGGTAAACTCATGTTTTTGCTGTTCTGTGCTAACATTTTGCAAAGTTGTTAAATATTTACATTTCAAATATTTACAAAATATAAGCACATACTTGCAAACTTGAACCATGGAGTTTTCCAACTTTTAAAGAGCTCATTCTCATGCCGACCGGAAAAATACAACGTTTTTGGGTAAACAATAATTGATATCAGAGATAAACATCGCTGTTACAAGAAAATTTATCTCCAAGAGAAATAATCTTTTGTCAAGTTATCAATGAGCTCTTATCATTTATTTTGGCGTTGAATATTATTTTATTTGATTCACTATCTGAGAAACGAATAAAGAACAATTTCGTCACTTCTACAACAAATTTAATACTTTTATCAATCAGCGTTTTATTTTATCAGTTGCATTCAAATAAATCAGCGCCATGTTTAAAAGTGATATGGCTTAATTATAAATAGATTCCTTAAAACAACACCTGGCACTGATTCTACCTCAATTTCAGATGCCAAAGTTTCATCTAGAGCAATATAGGTGTGAATTAAATTTAACTCAGATATGGATCAATAAATTAATGTCACTTGTAACGATAGAAAGTTCGTTCAACGCAATTACAACACAAATGATTATTTTTATAGTTCACACAATGACACAATTTTATCTGATATGCATGAAACTTAATGCTCGAGAATATTTGAATCCAATTTCCACTTACAATGTGCTTTATCTCAACAGATCCTTTTACAACCATCAGTTAATTCAATGGTATCTGCCGTCCGCAACGAATGGAATGTAAAAAACAATGGGAGGAAAGTTATTTCAAAATAAATGAAAAAATTACTGCAAGGACGATCCAGCAGAAGAGCAAGGATCAAACACAATTTCAATGATATCCTTTGGAACGAGATTTTCGCAAAGGGAGAACAACGGCTCTAAGCCTCCTTAAGGCACAGGTCATCAATAACCGTAGAAGCGAATTTCAACACCATGTTTTGTTCGTCCAAGTGGTGCCGGTCGGTCGAGTGGTTTTGGAGGAGACCTCGACTGGTTTTACTTTTGTTCCCATTCCTCATTGGCATCACTTTTTACGCCTTTTCCAGGGAAAATAGTGATATCGAAAGTTTGGAATATTTGTCATTAAAAACTGATCACAATTTCACGGATGGTAACTAAAATTAAATTAATAAATACAAATATAAATACGATATTTATAAAAGAAGAATCTTTCAGCTTGAAACCGGAAAATGTTTGAAAATAAAAGATCACATTTTAAAGTTTTAAAGGATCGACAAAGTTAATTATTTCATAATCATCATTTTCAGAAATATCAGACGGTTACCTTGTGTGGAACTCCAGATGTCATATGATATCGAAAGATCCGCTGGACTCATCGATCGCAAAGTTCATCAAAAAACAGCCATATGAAGCCTGTGCCAAAATTCCACACTTGACTCACATTTCAAGAGAACCGGACGGCAACTTCGCCCTCGTTTTCAATCCCAGGGCTGTGCTGCAGTTTCAAGAATTAAATTGTTGCTGGTCTCCAATCTCCAGGCCTCCTATTACCGAACCGCTTGAGAGAAATATCGATTCCAAAATTTTGTAAGTTTCTACTTTCACTAACGAATAAACATTTTTCATAATCTTTTCACTAAAATTCTCACTTAATTTTAGAACCGGTCCCTGCCAACCATTCTTCGACAAAGTCATTCTGCCAAAAGAACTGGAAGTGCTGATGGTGAGCTGCAAAACTAAAGTCCCAATCGTAAAAGACAGTGTGCAAAATATCTTGACAAGAAAGAAGCCCCAAACTGTTTACGAAAACGTGCACGCTATTTTGAACCCGGATAAGGTTGAGGAGCGTTTGAACTCGACCGAAAACGCCGCTAATGCCACAGACCGTCCCCGAAAACTCAGTATTTTAGTAATAGGTATGGACAACGTGTCTCGACTGAACTTCCGTAGAAGTCTTCCAAAAACTGCCAATTGGATAGAAAAAAAGGGATTCATCACGATGAAAGGCTACAACAAGATGGGAGAAAACACGTTCCCCAATCTGATGGCTATATTGACCGGACAAACCATAGAGAACTCGTACGCGGTATGCAAACCCAAAGACCTTTATGGTTTGGACCAGTGTCCAATGATCTGGTACGATTTTCGGAAACAGGGATATGTTACATCCTACGCCGAGGACGAAGTTCGAATTAGCACATTTAATTTTCAGAAGGTATAGACACTTTTTATGATTTACAATGAGCTGACTTGTTTTTCGAGATTTATAGTTGTTTGCTTCATCTAACTAACATAATAAATATAACCTGATAGCGATAACACAAATAACATGCTTACGGAAATAGAAGTCTAGTTGTCACCTGATAGTGTCTAGGAAGCGGCACTTTTTATTTTCCAATCATTGTTTGAAGTGTGATTTTTTTATATCAGTCGATAAACAATAACAAACTGTTGAAAATCTGTCTGAACGGAAAGTACACAGTTGCGTATTTTGAAAACTTATCACAAAGCAATTGAGTTAAGATTGTTTGCTTATCAAGATACGATTGGTATGTTAAGATCAACGACACAAGATAATTAATTTCATCCGCATCATTTCAGGCTGGTTTCGTCCAACCCCCCGTGGACTATTATCTTCGACCGTACATGATAGCCAGCGAGAAGATGTTGAAGAGTCGATCAAGATTTCACGGAATTTACTGCGCCGGACCCGAGCTGACCATAGACCGCATCTACGATTACGGCATTGAATTTGCGAAAACTTTCAACAATGTCCATCCGTTTTTTGGTTTCTTTTGGTCTAACAGCGTTAGTCACGACGATATCAATGGTGCCTCAATGATGGACAACAAGATGATTAGCAAGTTCGAGGACCTGGACAGCTCCGGGGTGTTGAACGAAACGATGGTGATCTTCCTCAGCGATCACGGCATGAGGTACGGCAACATCAGAAACACTTTCGTTGGCTGGTACGAGGAGAGGCTACCATTCCTTCACATCTGGTTACCGAAGTGGTTCCGGGAGCAGGACCCCGAGGCGTACACGGCTTTGCAGATCAACCAGAACCGTTTGACCTCGCCATTCGACCTTCACATGACCTTGAGAGATATTTTGATGCGAGCCGGAGGAGAGCGCAATGTGAGCTCTGGCTGTCCCATTTGCAGTTCCCTGTTTCGTCCTGTTCCCTTTGAGAGGGGCTGCGAGGACGTTGGAGTGTCACCCCACTGGTGTACCTGTAAAGCCTTCGTGCCACGAAGTCCAACGGAACAGATAGCCACAGACAGCGCGAAAATTTTGATGGACTACATAGAAAGTAACATCAAAGATTACAAAAATGCCAAAGGTAACAGACTCTGCGCCAAATTGCGACTGAAAAAGATCCATCGAATTGACAAGTTGATTGACGTGTCTGGTGACAAGACGGGAGTTGGGGAGTACTTCTTTATGGTTGAAGTAGAACCTGGAGGTGGCAAATTCGAGGCGACCATTAAAAATTATGCTCCTGGCAATTACAGCCTTGCTGGGGATGATATCAGCCGGATCAATTCGTATTCGAAATTTGCAAAGTGCCTTACTAGCGGTTTGAAACAGTACTGTTACTGCACAAATTTGCTTTAATTTTATTGAAAATCGCTGCGACCGATTGAAATTTCTTCTTCCTTCTGTAATCATCTATTGAATTTTTAATTCAGGATCAGATTTTATTAGAGTAAGGTTGTTGAATATTCATAACTTAGGTATACAATTTTGTTATTTCGTTATAACTATGTAAATATATTGTATCATTGAGTAGGTAGATTGATTTTCAAATTAAGGGTTCTTCTGAAACCAAAGATGACATATTAAAGTCATTAAAATAAGTTCAGGTGATTTTTATCTTATTATAGTATAATGTTTAGTGCACTAATGATGAAGTACTTGTTTTGTACTATTGGTTTGTCGCGTGTGATAAATTATATATAAAGTTAAAATAATATATGGAATATGTTTGATAACGTAATGAAATTAAGAGAAAGAAATAACAAACAAGATAGAATACATCTAGAAAGTAACGAAATGTACAATATTTTATAAATATCAAATACAAATTCACGTACTGCGTGCAAAAGAAAAATGTCCAAAGATAACGTATTACGATTAAATAATACTGTTCTAGCTCTTCCACAGCAACATCAATTGCAGTAAAATAGAGCAGATGAAATATTAACATCAATTTTTCAATTGCGGTTCTCAGCGAATATTTACCTTTCAAACGTGCAGCGTAACATCGTTCCGAACAAAGTTACTTGTCAGCAGATTTGAACAGGTTGTCAAAGCCAAGTTTCTTTTGCGACCGCGACAGTCCTTGAAATGTCTACAAAATCAAATCGATGTTACAGTTTGATTTATTCTGAATGTAGGATACTTTAAGAACAACGAATCTGGCTGTTCCAAATAACAAATGAATGTCTCAAAGCATTGCAGATCTGTGATGCTTCAATAAGATAAAAATGATGTTGTTTGTTTAAAACGGTCAATACTTTTAGTTTGGTGATTTCTTATCAAGTAGATTTGTTTATTGAGTTTGAATTTATGGTATAAACATATTATTCTACGAATTCAATTCGTAAATTGATGTATGGATTTATGAAAGGCTCTAGTTATTAATGTTATTTTAGCGATAAGTGAAACGTGATTGGAAGAATAATTTCTTCGAACAATTTCGTAGTGCCAATATTGTTTAGTGTTTTTAATTAATTTTGTAATTGACCAACTGTCGTGATTACTTTTTGAAATTTTATAACTCAATTTCTACACGAAACTGATGCATTATCTGAAAATTTCTGTAGAGAGTATGTATATTTCATATCAGTTGTACAAAAAACGAATCTTATTCATAGTTTTTGTACTTAAATAATTTCATTTTGATAGTAATGAAATAGCTACCTCAAGTTAATCAAAGTCATCATTGTTTAATCGTATTGTAGAAATAAGTTAATTTTGTATTTTAATGATACATTACATACGTTTCTCTATGGTACAGTATTTCTGAAGATTTTGTCAACGACAATAAATTGAGTTTTGGAATATATTTTAAGAAACCGGCAAAACGATAGGAAGGAATAGGAATCCACGATCTAAATCAAATGAATTTGATTCATGTAAGATGGTTTATTGATTTCGAAAGACTTCTTTTTGTGTTGGCAAACAGTATGGCGGAATTGTAACTTTTGTAATTATGGTTAAACCAGTTTATATAGTTTATGTTTTTCACCCTGAGGGAACGTCAAGGCATTTATGTTTTCTTAAATTATCATGCTAAAATTGTTGAGGATTTTATAAATAAATAATCCATCAAACTATCTGTTCATTATTTATTCTAGATACCTTAACAAATTCGTACTGGAAGATTTTTCAATTATGACATTGACTTGAAATAATTTAATTACACAAAATACAGTACACAACATTTTCAATGAAAATATTGGTTTACAAAAAACGCACTGTTTAAAACAGTGAATATGACTGACAAGTACTTGGCACTGTTTTTACTTATACAGTTTTAATATGAAATTATTCTGTACCACGATCAAAATTTAAAAATATTCACAAAACTCGAGTTCCTAATTCTATCAGTCAACATCAATTCAAAAAATCATCCTACTTCCATGCATCCATCCTTCTCAATTTTGCATTAACAAATAATCCAACGAGATTCTCATCCTTAAACGTCAGTACAAATGTATCACAATTCTTTTGTTAAATAAAACTTGATTTTATTTAACATCAGTGGTTAGTTAATCAAAAAAAGTGGTCGCAACTTGAGTGCCAGGCCTTTGTTCTATGCGTTTGTTGTGACCTAACTTCAGAGACTACAGTAGAGCTTTGGACGCGCCGTTTTTTGTGTTTGGGTATCCCGGGCGTCGTTTCCGGCTGGTTATGTCGTGCTAGGTACGATTCCAGGATTTTACTACCCTCGTCAAGGCCCTCAAAATTTGACGTTCCATACAAACTGCTTTCAGTTTGCAATATCCTAGTGGTTTCATCGCATTGGTCATCGTAGTCGTCATTTAACTCCTCGTAACTATTATTCTTGCTTGACATTTTGGATATCAAACTGTCGTAGGAGTAGAGCGAAATTTTACTCGAGTACATTCTGGATTTTTGACACCCACTGCAGAGGGTGGAAGAAGAGATGTCCGAATGTGACCAACTTTTTCCGGTTTTGTTTCCAAGGAGTTTGACGATGGAATATTTGATGGTGCTATTTTCGACGGGCTTTTGACTTGTCCCAGGTTCATCGTCGACCAGTTCGTCGGGGTCGCCGGGTTTTGCGGAAGTTTCGTTGCAAGCGGTTGTTGTGCTCGTCGATACACCGCCCAAGCCGCTCGGCTGTGGAGCATACAATTCAGTTGAATTCATTAGATTATCCTGTTGATACCCACCGAGAATCTCGATATCCAAAGGGGGTGGTGGTACGTCCTCGATTTGAAATTCCATTGATGGTAGAGACCGGGAACGTAACCAGGACCGGTGCACGTAGTGTCCTCGTGGAAATGGCTCGGGTGGAGGTTCTAAAAAAAGAGTCATTTTTCATTTCAAATAAAATTCAAAGTCCTTTCGTTTATTTTGTTTGAAAAATAAAAACATTGTCTTGGCGAAAAACAAAAAAAAACGATTTGTCAGGTTTATCTAGATGATTCATTCATGTCTCGTAAAGTGGAAACGAATTCTCAAATGCGCAAGTATTGGCTCGACGACCATTCTGCTAAAGTTAACTACAATGCTTAAACTCAGACTTAAAACCGAGAAAATTAATTATCATATATTTCAAGCGTTCAAATGTAGTTTTACATGAATCCTGTTGAGACTGCAAAATCAATTTGTGTATAAGCTCGAACGTGCATTTGCGAATAGTCTAGCGTTTGTTTGTTTTGTCATAATTGGAGCGCATGAATTGAATAATTCACTCAATACCTGTAAATGAGCATAACAATAATAGTTTGTGCCCGCATAATTTATGTCTTCTGCCGTGTAATAACATTCATTATCATGACGTATATTATACTGCTAACTTAGCTTGTGATTGTCGTAAGCTTTTGTTTAAATTTGCATAAACAGCAGCTGATTAAAACAACTTTTAATTATGTATATTATTTCAAATAAAACTATATGTACGATTCATAAGTTAATTTAACAATAAAATCAGTCACAATTCCAATTAGAGCAAATAATTATAGTTTACTAAGCTTGAGAGAAGTACGGTTTCGTCACCTGTTTCCGCTGATATTTGGACAGCATCTTCAGAGTTGCAGCCTGTAAATGGTGGTGTAACGTAAGGTGGCGGTGGGCTTTTAGGTATTGACCTGGATTCCGTTGGTGTTTTACAGCTCGAACCTCTCGATGATGAGTTGCTGTCATGATTTACTGGCAGACTGGTTGAGGCTTGATTGTTTAATTCATCAGCTCTGAAAACATTTTTTACCATTGAATTAATGGATCGTCTTTTGAAGTATAATCTGTACACGCATGAAAAATAGTGGGACATAAATTTGAAACAATCTGATTTAACATTCATAAGTTTGTTTTGAAAGACCCCTTGAAAAATGCGAGTGCAGCTTTTTTCCACCATTCATTACGAGATTTAAATTCACAACTGGCGCATCTCGCATGAAACTAAACTGCATATTACTTACGAACAATGGCTGGGTGAACTTCTGCTTCGCGGTTCACGATAATTACTCCGATGTTTCTTTCGTTGTCTCATTTCATTTTCGTGACTCAGTTTCACGACCTCGTCATAACCAGGAGGTGCCTCGTAATCGGGTGGTTCGTCTGAGACTGATACCTCGTCGATTCTCGCACCATCTGCAATCATTTTAATAACATAATATCTGAGTAACAAACATTTTTTCAGTGCTTTTATCTTGCATCGATTTTTAATCAAAATTTCATGAAATACCATATGTTTAATTAATTAATTACGACTGATAACTGACTTCGCTGATGCAAAGGGGTAAAATTACAATCACAGGTAACGGTGTAATTATATGCAATTATTGGAATTAGTTGGGATGGAAATTTGGCCATGCTTCATCGACGCGTACCTAACAATTCGCTAATAGTTCGCAGGCGCGATTGAAGTTCCCTTTGTTGGCGCGCTCTTGCACCCATTCGATAAAGGAGCACTATCAAAGCAGATATGAGTATTATCAGTCCAAGGCTGGAGGCGACAAAGACCAGCGTTGCAGTTTTCAAATCAGGATACCGGTCTATTTTTGGGAAATAATAGTTGGCTTTATTTACATGCCACTTCCTGTCGTGAGGCTCGTTGTCCCAATCTGCGAATATGATTTTGATTACGCGTTAGATCCACCATTGAACAAGGCAGTGATGAATCAGTCATGCCCGTTATCCACTGTGATATATTTACCTTCGAAACATGTCGCTGGCTCGTCGCTATTATCACCGCAGTGATCGAACCCGTCGCAGTTTAGCTGGCTTGGTATACACCGGTGATTTTGACACAAAAAGTCAGATCCGGTAAAACAATCTGTAAAATATCCAAACTCAAATAAAACACGCAATGGAATCTTTTGTACAAAAATGATCAAACAAATTTTACTCCAAGTTCTAATTAGCTCGGAATGCTTTAATTATTTTTGCAGAAATGTTTGCGTTGATTTTTCATAAACCGATAGAACTTACGATAATGAAAGAGTAAATATCTAGTTCAGTTGGTTTGTTATTTTGTACTAATTTATTTTGCAGACGTCTAATCCGCGAGATTATTGAGATTAGATATTTTTCAATACAATTCCAAGCCACACTAGATTAAGATCAGATTAAAATAGTGTTGAGAATATTGTATGATAAGATTTAGCTATTTCAAGTAAGACTATGGAGGTTTAACAGTTTTATTATTATCACCCATATAACTGAATGCAGAGTAAGCAATCGCCAGACGAGAAGTGGGACTGAAACTTCCACGCAGACTAACATGAAAGCCACTTGTAACAGGAACAATATGTTCCTTTTGTCTTGGAGGTTGTATCTGCGTCGAAGGATGTCTTAAAACTTCCAGTGGCACCAGAGCCGATGTTGGTCCCTGCTTTATAGTGAGTTCTGTTGTACCACCTGCAAAATATTGTTTAAAAGAAAGTTTTACTCTTCGATTCTACTTTTGAACGAAAACAAGCGAAAAAAACAAGAAACATAAGAATCGTTACCCATGTTAGTAAACGTGATAACTTTTAGAAACATATGCGTTTTCATATGCAAAAAGTTCTTCGGTGGTCTGATAAGCCAAACACAGTCATAAGTTTTGATCCCCTCACTGACAATATCCATCATCGTTATTGCACCTCCTAAATTTTCAACGTAACCACCGCAGTCTGTTATCGGTTGAATTGATTTGTCGTGTAGATTACCCATGACGAATGAGTAGAAGGCTTTGTAACCAAACCCAGTACCGCCATTAGCATAAAATCTTATGAGCAGCGATGGTCCCGAATTGACAATCACTGGAGGACGAAAACGAGCGCCGCTGCTCACGTCCAGTCGTTGTCCATTCCAGTCGTAAAACTAAACAAACACATCATAAAAACATTGAATAAAAATTAAGGATTTTTGTTCGAAAATTCTGATTTAAATTATTCAAACCTCCATTATTGAAACCGTGGCGAGTTGAAAATCACTAAATAGTACTCTGATGCGACAAGAAGGCGTTTCAGCGGGACAAGTTATGAAATATTCCATGCCCAGATCGCGGGCATAGCGAGCCGGAAAAAATGGAGATTTCAAAATTCCACCTCCTGTGCTGTTTAGGAAGCTGCCGATGCCTTCTCTTTTAGTACCTTTCAAGTTGATACGGTTTCCTTTGGAACAAAAAGAAGAAACAATTGAGTCTCATTGAACGAGGAATGCATTTAGTTTACTCGTATATTGTATTTACTTTCAGCGGAATATTCCAAAGTAAAGGCATGCTCGTGCGATTGACTGAACAGCAAAGCTATGGACAAAGTTCTTGTACTCGATCTGTGTGTAATTGGAGAATAGAGTCCGCAGAAAGGAACCCCCGAGACATCTTCGTAAGGTGGTTCTGATAACCAAATGTAGTCACATCTACATCAAAGTAACGATACAATTAGAGGAATTTCGCTAAGTCAAAAGGGCAAGAATAAGTTGGAAAATGAACTTAACTTAGAAATAAACGATACGAATTTTATATATGATTCTTTTATAATACACCGTGGTTAGTGTGTGTTTTAAATCAAAGTAGAAAAGTAAAATTAATGTTGTGTTGGTAATTGTACTGCCCCTGTTCTATCAACGCAGTTCAAACATTGGAACTGTGCAGGTTGCTCTAAATAAGGGGCAGCGTACATATTACGAGGACAAACATAGTGGCACAGTACACCAAACAATCTATAGTTTAAAATCTTGAAAACTGAATTGAACCGTTAATTGAATTTACGATTTGCAATCTTTTTTTATACTCCGCTTATTGTGATTAGCGTTTTGAAACCTTATACCACAAGATTATTATGCATCTAGAATTAAATTTTTCCAGCAAGTTAAATCTCGATACATTCAATTAAATCAACAGTCAATTGTAATAAGAAAAAATTGTTTCGTACCTGCAGGGACTGTCCATCAAAATACCAGCATTTCCACAATGGTGAGGAAGATCCAAGACTTGAAACGTCACAACAATAACACAGGACGGACAAGTTACGAGCTCAAGATTGCACTGACTGTGTGAGCTGTTTGTCATGAAGATTTTGGAGTCAAGTTGTTTCTCTTTATTTTGGGCGAGGGAAACATTTTTGCCATACAGGAGGCCCTTCTCGCCCAGCTCGAGGTACAGTCGCCTGCCATTGTGAGGACCGCAAATGTCCTCGTTGCGAACGTACTCTCCTCTGGTCGTGCAAAACCAAAGCAATATGATCGGAATCACTTGACAGAACAAATGGACATTATACCAACTGGTCCCTAACAGGTTGTTACTAATCAATCGCGAGTACTCACCATAACGCCGCTGGTACATATTCGTCCGGCAAACTTGAACGGTCTGCCGGACGAGAAACCCGACATTGATCTCTGTAACTTTGTTAGGCTGGTGTTAGGCGTTACGTATCGCTTCTATTACGTTAAACGCACATTTATGGCATCTCTCGAAAACTACCGCAGTCGCGAGTTTATATGTAGACTCTGCCTGCGGTCAATCGGCACCGCAAAAAGTCAGAAATTTTTATTGGGATTAGTTGAAAAATTGAAATTAAAATAGTGACGAATGAATGTGACTAAGAAAATTAGCGTTTGGCCGAGCCCCCGGATTTTGTCCTCGCCTAGTGACTAGCACGTGTGTTTGACGCAATGTCGCGCGATATGTTTCCAATTATCTGCGCTTCATGAATAGTAATATCATAACGGTCGTCTTTTATCGTTAACAGTACAGATCTATGATTCATTTTTGCAATTAGTTTTCTTTCCAATCGAACCAGAATTGGATTAATTGTTTTTTTTCTTGCATGGAGAAAAAGTGACGTGACACATTTGCTTCCGGCAACGATACAATGTGTTATTAACAAAAGTTCATGAATAAACTTCAATAGTTGTATAAGAGATTGGAAAAATTATGCAATTTCCAATAATGTAATCCTCTGCACACGCAAGCTGAGTCGGCATTCTAGTAATAGACAGTTTTTACAGTGTATTAACTGAACATGAACAGTTTATCTTTCTGGTATTATGTATATTTATTTTTTTTTTACATTTTTACAATGCCATCGCGAAGTCTTATGATTATTTATAATAATTTCACATTAAACAAGCGTCAATAAAAAACTATTATAAAAGATAATAACATTTTTGCTTTTATCACAATGGAATTTACAGAATTTCAGGTATAATAGTACTTTCAACGAAATTTCGTTCTGTGAGTTAACACGTTTTTTGGTCTTTGGAATCAGATTTTGTAATTCTCAACAAATACTGTACAAAAAATTCACCATCACAAACAGAGGTAATAGCATCCTAATTACTTCAACGGTGTATAAAATATCGCAGTAAAAGAGAAACGATGGTTGATTAACGTTCGGATTATCCAAATTTCGTCTTGTCATATGAGGTAGAGTCGAAATAAATAAAATTACATAAAAAAACATGAGTGGGTGAGAATAAAGATTCTCGTTTTACAGATTTGCATTGCCTATATCCCGTATTCGTGTCCGATTGATTTCAAAAACCAGAACGCCCCTGCGAGGAATAACGAACCAGTCAAATCTCCAAGAGCTGTCAAGTATGGGATAGCCGAGTTGTCTGGATCTATTTTGTATTTCCACATTGCGTGAATCATAATGTGAGCTATGTAAAGCAGGATCATGATCTAAAATCACAAAAAATCATTGCGTAGTAAAATTGATTGTCACATAAATTGCAGTTTCTTTCTTTCGAAAATTTCCATCAATGTAAACTCACTTGCAACGAAGCTACAATCAAGTAGCTGAAAACGAAGAAAACATGAATGGTTGTTCTGTCCTGAGCCATGTAGTCAGCTACGAACATGAAGATGATATGGCCAGGAACGGACATCAGAATCAAAATTCTCGCTGTTCTAGCTGATGGAACTGTAAAAGATAAATTACATTTCAAATTTGGAATTCAATTCAACAGGGTTGATAGAAAGTTAGTAGTCAGTGCTAAACCATCATTTTACCTCCACTGAGAAGAGCTTTGAGTGGTGAAACGAGCATTTTTGTGTGAGGCGGAATAATTCCCATGATTGAGCTTTGGTGGAGCATCGTAGAAATTCTAGATGCCTGCACCGAAACAAGGTTGCCACCAATTCCATTAATGATTGGCTGAAAGATAACGAAACCGTTGAGCACGTTCACAGCCTGATCCAATATCAGTCCACCAAGCCTGAAAATACAAATACATAATGAGTTCTGTGTTGAAAAAAAAGAGTCTCAACGAAATTAAATCTAAATTATATAACACAAGTAAAGCCGATTTAAATGTTCATTAAGTTATTCTCAGCTATTTCAAGGCGTCAAGATATTTGATAACACTAACTCACCCGCTGATGAACAGAGCTGATAACACCGGAGTCCAGCCGGAAGTTAAAACGTGCCTCGTGTACTTGTTGCGTAGAACAATCAATATCCAGATTGGCAAGAGTATTAAGTACGCAAGAATGATGACATACAAAACCCAAATTTGGTTTTCTATGTAATGAAATAAGCTTGAAGCTATGAGCGAGAGTACAGTGAGGGACACAACGTCACCCACGGACGCAGCTATGGGTGTCGCAAGATTGTCTGGGTTGAGTTTGAATCGGTGTGAAAACAAGATTATCGCTATCATTACGATGTCTGCAAAAACAAATTGTTTTAGTGGAATTATTCGAATGGAAAATATTACAGTGATAAATTATGATGAATTTTAAAAATGAGTTCATACCTAAAATGAAGCACGAACTAGTAGCAGTGCTGATACTCGAAGCTATCAGCAAAAGGGAGTGGTTCCAGTTGAATTCACCATTTTTAATAGCGTTGACGGTCATAGCGAAAAATGACACCAAGGTTGCCGCCACAATGCCCTGAATTTGCACTACAGCGAGGTTCCCAAGTATCATCTTCAATATTTCTCTAATACTGCTTAAATTACCTAAGTTGGCTTGGGTGCTCAGACGAGATGCCAGACACATGTCCAAGTTGCCTTTCAAGCCTAGCAACGCAGGAACGAGGATGAAAAGTTGGGTCACTTTACTATACACATCCCAGTGCTGAAAAATTTGAAAAATTAAAATCAAAGTTTCCTGTTACCGTTTTGAAACTTGATTATTGTTCTGAATAGTACCTGGACATTATCCAGCACGATGCCAGCTCCAATTGTTCCCAAACCAGCAATCAGGAATGGAATGGCAACTTGGAAAAACGTCTCGTGCCATCTTTCGTCTGTTACTAACTTTCTTTTCTTCGGGGTTTCTGGTGATCCAACTGAGTAGTCTGGATCAGGGTCGGAATTGGAAAGTGAAGTAATGGTCACTATTGATCCTCCACTGGATAAGGAATTGCCATCGATGTTCGGAGTAGCTGCCCCCTTTTCGCAACTCAGAATATCATCTGGCAGCCTAAGTCCAGCTGCAACGGAACGAAACTTTGAGTTTAATCGTACCTACAATGCTAAAATTTTTCATTTGAACAAACCACTCCATGGCTAGTCACATCTGATTCTATTATTAGTCAGTTTCTTTTTGTATTTGGGAATCAAAACGATAAAAGTGCTAAATACCGTCGACTCGTCGGTCAAGTTTTATCATCATTACGTAACGCCAGACACGATAACAAATTCTTCAGTTACATTCGAATGAAAAAAACGTAATGTCCAGTTTTTGAATTTCATCGTTATACAATGTTACTCATTGTTATTAACTTTGCAAGTAAGTGTGATATTTTTGCAAGCTATCTTGGTAATGGAAGCCATCTTACCTGCTACTTTTTTCACGATGGCATTGTCGGCATTCAAGCTGTCGGCAAAGTCAAGTTTGGTCGAGCCCATGGCGTTGATAAACTTTCCATCGTAGCCGATCTCCCCTTGGTGAGAAGCATAAATATCGGAGTCGCGTTCCATCGCGGCATTCAAGTCGACCACGATGTCGCCAATTTTTTCAAATCCGTCACTGTAGCGCATGTGCTCGCCAGACTGCAATTTGTTAACATTAAGTATTGTAGGTTCGTTCTCCAAGTCGGGAAACGCGACCATGTCTGAAATTAAAAAGGAAGCAACTAATTAGACCCGAAATGTGATTAAATCTGTCAACGATTTCTTTGAGGAAAAACACAACAATTATCAAATTGTCGAGTTTTCTTCATTGTTCCTTAATCCAAGGACGTGGTATGTAATTGCATTCATTGTCTACCTGATTTTTTGTTTGTTATATTCGGGCCCTGACGAGAATCGCGAGCAGACGCTTAGCCAAACAGGATCCACCTGGGGCAACTTGTAATCCGATCTTCCAATTGCCGTCAGCTTTACTCTGCAAGACCTTCAAGAAATCATTTCATACAAATAATTATTTTAAATCAATTATCATAATTTTATTTATCATATTTTATTTTATTCAAATCAAGACACTTCTCCATACACATTTTTTCACTTAGTTTTTGAAGAATCAGCAATCTAAATAGTCTCTTAAAATCAAAAACATCTTTCTATAGACATTTGTATGAAGTTCATGTACCGGCAGATGAGATTTCTTAAAACAATAGATGAAAAAGAGATTTTAAAACGTGTCGCGAAAAAAAGTCTCAGCAATCTGTGCACGCAATTGTATGGTCTGCACGTGCCGTTTCGTCGACATGCGCGGTCTCGTGCAGTAACGTGAAACGCGTTGTAAATTCAGCGAAATGGCCATAGAGATAAAACCAACGAAATTAGCCATATTCTGTTCGTCCTAAGAAGTGTCATGAAAAATTTAACATCGCCAGTATAAACGCTCCGCGGTACAAGTTTTATCATTTATAATAATTAACAGCTGACAACCGTTAGTGCAGAGTCATGTAAACTTGCTGAAAAGCTACCTTACGTTTTACGAAATTGCAAATATGATATTTAATCATCGAAATGTATGACGTCCGACTTGGTGCAGCTTTCTGATTGTGTCATCCCGAGTTAGCTGATGCTTTTGTACGCGTTGATTTTATTTTTATTAAGAAAGAAAATAAAATGTCTTGTCCCTGAGTTGTTGATAAGGTAATTGTGACAAATTGATTATTGCCAATGAGAAAACAATAAGGTGATACTAACTAAGCAGATCTGTATTTTGATGTATAACTAGATGCAATATTTATTCAAGGATTTTGTGACAATAAAGAAGTTGAGATTCACAGTCACGTTGATAGATAACGCACTCTTTGCTTTCTTCTGGAAAAATTATCTCCAGTATTTACATGAGGATGACTGCGAACTTTCGTTTCTGGATTATTTTGTTTTCGTACGGTGCATTTTCAGTGTCACCGAAACGCGAACGTTAAAAACAACTTTTTTAAGCAGGTTTTCTAATTTCATATCGTTTTTAAACTGCTGAGTACTTTAGTCGCGTGTTTAAATTTTAATTATTAACTTATTTTATTTATTTGAATATTATCATAAGTGACCAAAATTTTGATTCGATAACGAGAAAGATAAATTAATCTTGATTTCTGTTTTTAACATTCGATTTATATTTTTTTCTAAAAAAAGACCAAAAAAATGGAGTGCCTTGATTTGAGTATCGTTGAGAAATTCGTGTCATGATCTTACTGTTTCGTTACGTTCCAGATAACGACACATTTTAATAGATACAACAAGAAATTTCGTTCGATTTCAAACGGTAACAAAAAGTTTGTAGTCTATTCTTGATGGGAGAAAACTTAATGAATTACAGACAGGGGTCTTTCACCTTGGCGCTAATTGTAACTTCTATTATTTCGACAGTCGATTGACAAGATTGTAAATTATTTGCTTGGTGCAAGATAAAGAATAAAATTTTTATTGTATCTTATCTGAACGTGTAGGAATACCGATCATTCAAATAAAAAGTAAAAAATTGTGATGAATGAACAATATTTAATACGACTATGATTCGATATAAAAATAAAACGTAAAACACCGATTTCCAAAGAACTAATTGCATGTCAAAGTTCAAAAATAAATGCTCAAACCAAAAAACTTTCCTTCCAATTTCACTGATTGAATATTGATACTTACAACGGACACACATTTTGATGAATTTGCGCCAGCGTGTCGAACTTTTTCGAAGAAAACTCTTCAGTCAAGGAAACAGAAAACTGATGCGATTTCAAGAGCGCTGTGTCGTACAAGTGCCGACTAGTATTTTTGGGTTTTTTTGTTCGTTTAACTTTTGAATCACTGAACAGATGTTGAGAACGATTCGTAGCAATAAACACTTTCGGAGCGGTGGCGCGACCGGTTGTCACGTCACGGTTTTGAACAATGTCGGTTTTTGTCGGAAAAAGTTGATACGACTTAAGTCGAATGTCACTGAAGGCGAGAGAATGAAACGATTTGAGTAAACGACCGAACTTGACTGATAATCAGAAGTCTAAGCTTGATCCCTACTCTGCTTTACTGATGTTATATGCACTCCGACGATAGGTGAAGAGAGTAATATCTACGTTAATTCTTGACTCGTGGAAGAATAAGAAGTTATTTTATCAGATTTGACCACTACTTAATCATCATTAAGTTCACTCTTTTTACTATATCACTTTCTAGTTCGACAGCACTAAATACACGACAGTTTTAGTATTGAGGATCACTCTTGAATGAAAATTTACAGTCGTAAGATTAAAACAAAGTTGTCATTACTACTATCGTTAGTTTTAAATGAACATTTAAAAATAAAAGGTTTTCTCAGAACGACATTTTTGTCCGTTTGTCTTTGTTCGCATGACTCTAGGTGATTAAATAATGTCAAATAATTAATCTTTAAAATTGCGTCACGCGAATAAACAAAAAAAATAGATTGTATAATAATTGTCATTATGTAGAATAGTGTAAAATAACAAAGCGAGGAGTGTGAAATTGTAAATCAACTTTTGTGAGAGATAAATCAGTTTTCCTGATAAAAAAATTAGATTTTCGAGTAATACAGCGTACATTTAATTTGTCCAAGTGCGCGTTTCCGCTCAGAAGGTGACAACAATCTTGTTAGTAATAACTATAACTGTACGTATATGTGATGATTCAAAATAATCGTCCGCGGGCAACTAAAACAACAGGATTTTAAGTTTTGTTGATTGATAATTTTTTGTTCAATAAAGGTCGTTTAGGAGATTAATAGATAAGCACGTATTCGCGTGCGTATTGTGCTGATTTTTAGAGTTTTATCAAACATTCATCTACGATAAAAAACTGCATACCCATTTCGGATTGCCAGTACACATTGTAATTAATCAATTATCTTTATTCATTAATATTTATGAAAGAAAACAAATGTCGAAAATAAGATGGAGCCAATATTTTCGGTCTTACTAAACTTTGCTTACCTAAAAACTTAATATAATCACTGGTAACATAGAAAGTCAACGAAACCAAACAAAATTTAGAGAAGTGTTGTATTGAAGATATGCTGATAGAATATAAAAAAATTGGTCATATTTTAAAGGATGACAAGTACTTGAACAGGAGATTGAAGGGTTTTGGAAACTCTGTTTTTGATAATGAAACAATATACAAGATTAAAAAAAATCATTTTATCGAACAACATCTCGTCACTTGAGGATTGTATGCATTACATTTACTTTGTATCAAGAAACTTTTAAGCGTCAAATTTCGTATCAAGAGAAATCATCGCAGGCTGTATTAATCACCAGACAGTTTTATATTTTACCTCACTCTTCAGAGAAATTGGGTAAAAGTTTCAGTCATTGCTTTTTTAATAAAGTTTTGCACAATTTTTCGTGGAAGTAAGCATTTCCAGACTCGATTTTTTATCATATTAACGATGGATGGATTGAAACGACCAAAAGTATCAAACAGTTGTAAGCAATCGACAAATCTTCATAAAACTAATTGACGTTATTAAAAGTCTGTCCAGAGACATTTTTGCAGTCTAATGTGAAACGTAAGATGCGGTTTTTTATTCGTCATCCTGTCAGGACGTCACGCTACAATGAGTTGTTTGATGTACACATAATTATTACATGATTAATTCGTGTAATAAATATGAATGCAGACTGAATGTCTCAATGTCACTTAAATTCAACGAAATAAAATTTAGCAAGATTTATAATTTTGTTATGCATATTTTTGTAACAACGCAAATTTATTTTGACGTTCGGTCATTCTTTGTACAAACGAGTTTGTACCGAATTCGATACAGATCCGGTTATTTGTACAGAAAATGAGTTAATCATCATAAAATCGCCGGTAAAACCATTTTGAGTCTTCCAATCAGAATGAAAACCAAATTAAATTTGTTCGAATCGAATGGTTTCCATTCATAAATTACCTTAACATTTTTTGTTGATTGACATCGTTAAATGATTGCATAACATTATTATAGTTACGATTACATTGAATTAGATAAACCCGGATATTTAATAAATAATTTTGATTGAAATTTTCAACAGCTACCAGACTCAACAGAAGTTATTTGTTTACACAGAATCATACTTTGTCGAAACTTTGCGAAACATGTTCTTGTTTTATTTACAAGTTTCAAAATCACTTTTGAACGCACTGATTTTATTGACGTATCGTAATGAATCAAGATTTTCAACTATTTTTCCATACGTGATAAGATAACAAGCACGTTGTAAAAGAATGTGAAAATGCTAAACGTACACATTAGAATTATCAATGTCACGTAAATTAATTTTCCCCTGTGATATCGTTTACCGCCATTTAAAAGTTAATTAGGACTGAAAAAAGTAACCGAATTAGATTGCAAAAGCATACTTACCGTAAGTTATACTTTAGACTTTGAAAATATGTCATCCCCACAGTTGTCGAAGGAAGATCTAATCAATCACTGGAATGGCAACTAAAACATTGCTCTAATTGACCAATTTCTTTTATACTCTAGTGGCACGTTTTATATTGTACAATATTCACAGTGTCGATTGCATTGGTACTGCTGACGGTTATTTGTAAGAAATTGCAAAACAAATACACGCAGGTTGAACGATCTGCAAACAGCAAAGAACTCAACGGAAATACCAACGCGGACTATTTGTATATATATTTACATGTTTATGGATGACCTCGTTAGTATCATAGTTATATATTCTCATCCGATATAAATAGTAACTAATCATGCAATAGGAAGTGAATCTTTGACTGAAATATCTCCGTTTGTATTCAATTTTGTATTTATACGATTCACTTACATTGACGAATAACTAAAATCAATTCACATTTCATATCTTATAGCATTTAACTTTAAGTGACACCTCATTGAATTCAATAAATTAAATTATAATTTCATAACTTCAAAGAATAAATGAACATCAGTTTCAAATTTTCCACAAAACAGTTATTTTTCCTTAGAAAAATGAAACTAGGTTTTGTTTGTCGATTAAAATAAACAATTCTAAACTGCGTTTTCAACGTGTTTATTCAGAATTCTGTAATTTATGTCAAGCCGAAAAAGTTTAATCGCAATCAATAAATGACGATTTCTCTACAGTAAAATGTCTTTGAAATGATTGATTTCTTTATAACTGACCTATCTGAAACTTTATCTGACTCCGCGTGAACGCAAGTGTTACATAAGTTTCGTTTTCACATTTTGTTTAATTAATTC
This sequence comes from Telenomus remus, assembly GCA_020615435.1. Classification (NCBI taxonomy): domain Eukaryota; kingdom Metazoa; phylum Arthropoda; class Insecta; order Hymenoptera; family Scelionidae; genus Telenomus; species Telenomus remus. The sequence goes on along the minus strand of CM036341.1, from coordinate 2,930,802 downwards.
ATTTGAGTTGCTTTCTTTCAAGTTTGAGTTTGAAATATCTAATCGAATCAAGCAAAGTGTCGCACTTGTCGCTCAAGTAAAACTTTCAAGGTTAATCTAAACGAGTAGCTTTTAATTCACTGTTTTGGTGAAAACTGTTGCGATTTAAAAAGTTTGTTTCAGATAGTAAGTGCATCGTGTGACGATTGTTTTGCTTCACAATCTCGGAATTTCCAAAGATTTTGAGTAGATAAAGCGTGATTGCGTCAATAACAACCATGAATGTAAAAAATTGATAAGCAAGATGTAATAAATAATGAAATAAAAAACATCACATTGACAACAATTCACAATTTTCAAGAAAATCAGTGTTATCAGTTATTATTTCTGATGACCAAGACTGAAAAGAATTGGTGTTGGAAATGAAAAGATTGAGGAAAAATGACTGCACAGGTTGAGGTTTATTATACAATTCTTTATTTTTGATGTATACTCCATCACATTAACTCTTTATACGAACTTGTATAATTTCATACAATGACTACAAAAATGTCTTTCCATTTGAAACTTTGTAAAATATTGTCGACATTTTACTCTCGTCTATGTCGATAATCTCTAGTTTTGATTATTCCATTACATATATATCATCCCGTTGAAAAATTCACATTTGGCAATTACGAATTACCTTATAAAGATACAACAGATTTTCCATCAGAGATTATCGGACGTTTCCGTACGTAAAGCGAATTCAGTTTCATTAAAAATATCGCTGATTTCCACCACTTTTTCACATCTCTTTGTAATGTAAGTAATTTATACTTTAATACTATCATCTAATTTTGATTATCGAATTTTGATTTTTGTTTTGTTCTTGTTTTTTTTTTCAGCAGTCATCCCTCTCATGCAAATCCATTCACATCAATTATATAGCTATGTAATTTTAATATACTTCTATATAGCCACTGAGAAAAATCGAGTTAACATAATTCTATATAGCCTGTGGAACGAATAATTTCAGATCGAATAAAAAAGTTTCTTTTCGACAAAATGCAATTCCACCTTTGTCATCAAAATGCCATATTACTTTTAATGAAAAGTAAGTGACATTCTCGTGGATTTCGCATTGACTTATTTGCACGATTTTGGTTGTTGTAATTGCAATTCATCTTTATATTTAGTACTTTGTTTAATTCTACATAAATCTGACGCACTTAAAAATATCTCTGACAGGTTTCGCACAGCAAACAATTGTGTGTGCTTAAATTCGTACATTTTCATTTGTACAAATAAAAATATTGCAAAATGTACGTTCCAGTGGGTACAAAGTTTCGTTCAAAATAGTCAACGATGGTTCTACATATTCTATCGTCTTGCTGTTGCTTATAAAACATTACAAAAAGGTCCCATGTATTTTGTCATTGTAATTTGTATCGTACAATTACAAGTCGTTGACAATTCGCATGTCGTATTTACAAACGGCACAATAAAAATCTTAGCGCAGTTTCTGGAACTGTCGCACGGTTTATCATCTTCCTGTTTTATTTTTCTGTTATTATTTTCACGGCTGCGAGGTTACATCATTTTCAGTGTACACTGACTAATGATGTGCACAATGCCTGATCATAAATTGGATTAAACGATTCGTTTTTCTCGTGACGTTTTGCAAGCTCCGTGAGAAATATTTTCGAAACAAACGTAAAGCATCGCCGATAGGAAATGTAAACGAGCGATGAATGTTTAACATGACGCATCGTTCGAACCAATTAGCGCAATTCGTCAGCTTGTATTCTTTGTATTTGTTTATGAACCTTAGTCAATTTCGCTGATGCGAACTAACACGCATTATTTGCCGCGATAATGAAATATGCAAATCGAAAAATATTGACGATAGCAATCGAAATTCTCCAACTATTTTCGCATCGACGAAGGTTCCGTTTTCCAGCTGCCATGTTCCGGGTGGATCGCAAGTACTTTCCTTATCGGTGTATGCATCTCGTTTGAAATAATCGTACAACTTTTTTTTTCAAAGTAATAGTCGCACAGTCGACGAGTGTTTTGTTCAAACACCTCGTTATTATGTGCAAAAAAGGAGGTGTCAAAGCGAAAAACTCCATGTCACTTTTGTGTTTCATATCGATAAAATTTCTCTCAGCGTGCGAATAAAAAAAAGTCGTTTAGCAATTCAACGTTGTGGTCATTACACATTTCTAACCGCGCACTATTCTTACACACGTGTAAAGACGCTTATTCTCAACCCTATACGCAAACAGAATAAAGATGTACTTAACATTTAGTTGGTATCTATCTCGATTCTTTGATTACAAACCGTTATATCAGTCTTGATTTATTCTAAACTGCGTTTAAGATGCATACTTTATGTGGCCGTTTTGTTTCATTGTATCAAATCTTACAACTGGTTCATTTTTGATTTTAGAATATTCCCTTTTTAACTTTATCGTGTATCAATTAAATACTTCTTCATATCATTTATATTATATTATTTATTATTAACACCGACATTGTACTTTGAGTGTGAGTTATAATCTAATATCATAAATTATTTTAGGTTTAACAAAGCTCGCTTCCCATAGGAACCCGTTATTACGGCGAATAGGAACTTTTATTATTTTTGCGCTTTAGGAACTTTCTCAGTACGAAGAATTGGTTAGGAACTTTTGGTCTAAGGTGAAATTATATAATAAAGTGCGTTTCGTGAGCTGTACACCAATGAAAAATGCATGCAGAGTAACTGATGGAAGCGAAATCGATGGAGTGTTTTCTCGTGTATTTGTTGTATTGCTCGGAACAAACTCAATGTCATCTCGAATAATTGGCATTCTTTAAAGCATGAAATAAAAAACGTTATCGCGGTTCATCGACGCGTTTAATGATACGCGATAATGTCAACGAACGGTTATTCTCAAGTACAGCCGCAATTTTTCCTAAATTTAATCTGTACTTTGAGTCACACTGATAAATAAATGATTCATTAAATTTTTTCTGTTCCCTTTTGAGTTTGCGGGTTAAATTCGAAAATGGCAACTTGTTTTAATTCAATTAATTTAATTGATCCCGAGATCTTGAGATTCACAGAATATGTATGATGCGTCCCCTTTGGGATGTTCAACCCTAATTTTGCGTTTTTCGGTGGGTTTAGAAAAATCTGTTGAACGCGGATATTGCCGACGTTTCCTAGATCCATCTGTCGTTTTCATCACTTGACACAATGAACTGACGTCGCTGCGAGCTCGTGGCGGAGGGGTTCGATTCTTATAAAAGATTTCCAAAATATTGTGTAAATCCGGTAAGGCTGCACACGCGGCCGGACTGGTGCAGCTGAAAATTTTTGGGGTGAATACGCCAAAATGCGACGTTCCCCTCTTCCGAGCGTTTTCACCCTTCTAATCTAACGCGACGGTCATTTCGGATGATTCTTGTGAATGCGATCGAAACGTGCGCACGCGAGCTTGTATAAATAAAGGGTTGTCCCGCGGTTTCTATTTTTCACCGAGTCCTTTTTTCCCCAATCCTGACGAATTTATATCAATGTCGACCCCCTTCAACAACATTTCGCATTCGGGGAGATTCAATTTTACGTAAAATCGAGCTAAAATTGTGAAAGCAAGGGTTGCCCACGGGATTTATGTCGCTTTTCTCTTTTTGTTCGCGATGTTTGACGTGATTCTTCCAGATATAACATAATAAACTGTTACAATGTCCCTTCTTTACTTTCAGTTGGATCACGAAATTGTTCGCAACAGAAGTTTTTGTCAATTTTGTTATGCCGCGTCTACTATTTTCAGAGATAGAAATCTTTATATCTTTTTGAATGTGTGAAATACGGGTGTTTAATTGAATACAACTCGTATTGGAATTACGCAAAATTATACGTCACGGTGACGTTTCCGTGTACATTCATTACTGCATTCATGTAGTGTCAAGATAATGATATATGCACCCGGCACTTATTTGACTGACTGTTTTGACGAGAATTAATTGTTAACTCTAGATTAATTGTAATAAATTCAGCTTGTCTTCAAAACTGAAATCTCTCATAATCACAATTCATGCTAATCAAAGTCATAGAATTTTGATTTCAGTAAAATGTTATTCCCCCCTTTACGAGCAAAGTCCACATTTGAAAGTGGCCACAACTTTGTTCGGAAGAGACATTGAAACTGAGTTGAAATTGAGCCGGATGAAATTAACTAAGAGATTTCACTTGGATAGTCGAAAAGTTGTAAAAATCCATATTGATTGGACGCAGAACAAAGGAGACGTTAGCGAGCCGAATTAAGCGAAATACGGGGAAAAGTAAAATTGGCCAGAAAAAAGGGGAATGATCGAACAAGGGAAGTTGCGTTGCCGGGTACTGTACAAAAGTCCCGCATAAGAGGACTTCTTTGATCCGGCGAAAGAACGATGGTCGACGATCGAAGAGGCGTTGTTGTTGGCGGGTGGTGGTCGTTGCGAGTCAAAGGAGGAACGTGAAGAAGAAAAAACGAGGCTCGGGGTGGTAAAATTATTATGAGAGGATGAAATTTCTAAGTTTCCCTCTAAGACCACGAAGGGTGCCAGAAAAATCGGGGTGGAAAAACTGAGCAGCGGAAAGGGCGAAGCCTTGATAATTGCAATCCACTGCCTCGTCGCGGGTTATAAGCAATCCCGTGGCGACTGATGAGGAGGGCGCGATACTTTAATTTTCTACACAAACCATAAATTTCACTCCATTTCTTTTCCAACTTTATGCCTCGGAGAAGGAAAACTTGTGTTTTTATTGAGAAAAGTTGAGTTTGTTGAAATAAAATTGTGTTATAATTTAGATTGGGGTGCTGAGATAAAAAGGCGTCGACCTTGTGCGAAAAGCTGTAGCTGAAATCGTAAGGTTTTGGAAAGTGGCAGTCGATTGGTCAGGGGCTTTAACTTTCTCTCGGAGGAATCGTAAGATATTATTGATTTTTTAGACATCATCGCTAGGCAAGGAAGTCGACGGCTCCACGATAACTCGTATAAAGTGCGGACAAGGAAGTTGTTCTCTGTTTCGCTTGTGCTTTTTTTTTCTTTAAAAAGCGACAAACAATGTTTCCGCGCACGCAAACAATTGGGGCGGGCTCACCGTACTTTTATTATTTATAACTGTCGATAAAGTTCATACACGTTCTCCTTCTGCGTCGGAGAAAAAATTGATTTCCTACCATCAAATGTTGCACGCAAAGAATAAAAGTAGACTGAATCGTCATTCATTTTTTATTAATTTGTACGAGTTGAAAAAGACGGGATATCGATGTTCAAGGAATTACAACGACATCGCCTGATAAAAGAATCATGTGTCTCAGATTTGAGAATGTCTGCGTTGTAAATTCATGTGAAATTATTATTTAGCTCGGATAACAGTGACACTCTTCAAATGGCATGCAAAAGTCAAGCAACAATAATTTATGCGACGACTACACAACCAAGGAGTAGGAAATGAACAGAAAAAATATCAAGCAAACCAAATAAAAAGTTGAACAAAAATTTTATTGTGACTACTGTGTAAATGCTGCTCCGAAAAACAGAATCATGGTAGAATCATTACGACTAACTATAATTATAGTGACTATAATTTATGACTAGATTATGGTTACGCTTGTCGGACGTCAAAAATACAACGTGTTGAGTACAAAATCTAATCGCTTTTATCACTAACTCGTTTTTCATTTTCAAGGAACCTAAAAATTTATCCATTCTATCAGCAGAGCTGCTTCCCTAAACCGTTAATTCGTCCCTTGGATTCGATTCCGGGTTGTTTTCGGCACCTTATGATACAGCAGTCGCATAACTTACATCTCACATACATGCGCGTATAATCATCATTTATATTACACATTACAACCCTTTTCATTATAGATATAGTTTTGTTCGAAATATATATATATATATAATTTAGTTTTTGTGAAATATATCATTTATATACCCACGCTATGTTTCATTAATATAAATTTTCGTTATTATCATGTTCAATATATGTATATATATATTTTAATTTATATAATTTTGTTCATTTTTAAGAATTTTTGTTGTCCTAGATATTAATTTGATTTGCGCTCATTTCAAGTTAGAAAGGCAACTTCAGTTTCTGTTCGATTTTGATTCTCGTAGTTGACAATTTTTGCTTACGATTTTTTTTTGTTCAACGATGGCAAAATTTTGCCATCACAAACGTGAGTTATATTACGTATTTTTTCAGTTACGATTGGTTCATTAATGTCCGTCTAACTCAGAACTTGTCCGGCATCAAATATTAACTTGCGAAGGATATTTTTCATGTACGATGTATACACGTAAGAAAAAAATAGGGTGTAATAGTTAAATTACAGATTACGGTGAGGTACGTGACCCCCCTCTTTGACAAAATTACTGCGGAGCATACAATAGTTGGACAGTAATAGAATGAAATAAAATGTGTAGAGATATAATAACTTTGTATGCGCGGAAAAAAAAAGTTTTTTGCCTTCGTTCGAAGAGATGTTAGATTCCTTTCGTGAACTTTTGTTTTGTACAGAAAAATATAGAACGATGAAATTTGCGACGAAAATAATAGTACGGCTACAAAGTTGGTTGATAATACGAAATTTCGAAACCAATAACAAAGTTTTCGGAGATATTAATTCGCAATTGATTGATTGTCGGTTTACTTGACGTCATTGAAAATTAAATTTCATCTCAATGATATCGATAAACCGGATGGAAAGCAAACAGCCAGAATAAACAACGGTTGGCAATTCTTACTTTTCTTGAACATTAATGAGAATTATTGATTGCCGATTATTCGCAAGATAAAAGCAGCTTCGCAGAGATACAATTTTTCATTGGACGTTTATGCCTATACGGTTTGTGACGAATCGACAAGTAACGTCGACCAATCCGCCGTGGGCTCATTAAAAAAAAAGACGCTCGCTCCTGCATAAATTTTGCATGTCATTGTGCTCGCGTGGGGTGTCCAAATGCGCGAGGGGACATTGGCCATCGGCCTGGCTCCCCCTGGTCCCCCATTTTTTTCGCCACATTTTTCCCCAAAAATGCTTGCCGGAAGCTGGCCAAGGTCGCGACGTTGACCTCTCTCATTTTGATCTTTCGCCGGCCAACCAGATGCGCGTTCGACAAAGAACATTTACATTTTTTCCGATCGATTATTTTTGTATCTTGGCTCTCGTTCCCGCACATTCGTACATATGTCCACGCGTATTATTTTTCACCTATCTCTTTCTCGGCCGGGTCGCCCGGGTCGTAATGGCTCGTGCTCTTCTTCCCCTAAATTGTTATGTTAATACATGCACACGCGCGTATTAATTTATTTGAATTTTTTGAAAAATATCGAGGGTCACGTCATAATGATTCACGGAGATTTCCTACGTGAGGGGCCCGTCTGTATTCGTGCGTCGCTATAGAAAACAATGCTTTTCATCAAAAATATGTACATCAATTTTTTCCCTAAAATCTCTGAGCTATACAATCCCAAGTGTAAATGCAATAATGAGGGAAAATTTTTTGACTCAATGCGATAGCATTAAACCGAATCTTTATCATCCATCAAAAGTTCTAAGAGACGTTAATGAAATTGCACGAATTAATTTTTATTGTACAGCGATGTTCATAATTGCATATACTCAAGATAGTGCAAACAAATTATCAAGCTTGTAAAATCAATTAGGATGTCTTAAGTTTTTGTCCAATAAAATGCATTCTTGAACAATGACAGTTCGTACTTGTAAACATTGTTGTCGATAATTTTAATGACATGAAATGATTTGATTAAAACATGTTTAAAGTGGAAAGCCGTAACAAGTATAATTTGTTACATTCAAAATTCGTTATTCTGGTTGCAAGTTTTGATTGCGGCGTGTGTCTGAAACTTACTGTGTCCTCTAAAACGTGTGAAGTGTCAGTTGTCATCAAACGTTTTGCCAAAAGCACTTTGCGGTAAAACTTTTGGTATACTACTAACTATTCTCGATAATGGATCGTAATACTTGGTACATACTGCAAGAGTTCTTTATGACAAAGTCCGAAGTACTTAACGAATGAAAGGAAATTGATGTTTTAACAATCCTAGGAAAAATCAATAAAATAAATCATCTACTAAATACATTTTAGTTGATTCTATTTGTGTTTTATGAAGAATTTGTACTTGTATTGAAGCTAATTCGAATGAATAGTATTTGAATATAAAGTCGTTTTTATTGTTGTACGTCAATCAGTTCAAAGAGTTCTAAACCGCACAAAAAATTTGCAAAATTATAGTCCTGCTTGATGTTGCCCTTGTGGTATTCACGATTTACCATACTTACTTCTAAGTTTTCAATTGTCGCGTGACAACAACTCTTTTTTTTCTGAATTCAAGTTCTAGTAAATTATATAAGTATTCAAATCTGTTGTATTTATAATAAACAAATCACCACCTTGCATTTTCTTGTGTTTCCGTAAAGCATAATATTGCGTCGAAAAACTACCAGGGCTAACCAGCTTGATACATCTTTTCATGGCCAATTAAATCGTCTAAGAAATAATTTTTTCATATAAAGTTGCATTAAAATAATGTAGTGGAAAAACAATTACTGACTAACGTGAGATTCCTAATTGTGCGATTCCCTTCCACGTTTGTGGATACGAAAGGGCGTGCAGTAAAAACGGAAGTGTATTTCAACCGTTATTTTGCCTGACCAATCCATCGGTTTTCACATGGAGAGGATAGACGGATCGCGTAGCACGAATACATTTTAGGGAGTGAGTCTCAATTCAAATACTTTCAACGAGCGAGTGGTCAGTAGGTGAAACAGCTGTCATTCTAGAGTTTTTCAAGTTACCGTTGTTGTCAAAAACTCATCATTAGATTCATCATAATTAAACTGAATGGAAATTTTGGAAGCGTTTCTCTCACCATCAATTTTTAATATTCATTTCTAGGGGAACCAAGAGCATAACAACATATGTTGACGAGCACATTACTCTTAACCCGCGTCTAACTCCACGTACAGTTGACATCAAACTAATACGAATTTTGATTTTTAGCTGCAAGGCACGACATTGTTCAACTTCGAGTTGTAAATACAAAAGTCTTTATACCGGTTATAATCAAAAGTATTTATGATAACAGCTTTTCGTACGAGAATAAACTGATAGTATTGACATTTCGCGTGATGAAATGTATTCTCGTTTGAATGATTTTTGAAAAATAATAATTTTTGTCGGTTTAACCTTCGTTGTAATTCGCGACAACAGTTTAAGTTGTGTTATAATCATTCATTTTAATGCACTTCATAATTACATTATTATGTGTTGGCTGTGTATACGATTGTACTTTTTGTTTTTGGGTTATAATGTAATCGCCCTGAGTTCGTTAGATTTTTGAGTAATTGATATTTCTATTCGAATAATCTGGTTTTTAATAATTTGATATCAAATTCATTCATTTATCACGTTATGTTATTTGATGCGAGTTTTGTTTAGTTTCAAACGTAGGGCGCTTTAAGATTAAACTTTAAATTAATGTGTGACAAGTTAATTTCAGACTGATAACAATGATTTTGCGCTAGTGAATGCATGTCAAACAATGTCATTCGCGAATAATACTTCGACCTTTATAGGCTGACGACTAACAGAAGTCAATGGTTATATCGAACCTAAAATCATGTAGTCATTAAAAGTTGATTTTTCATGATAAAAGTTAGAGCGCGCTCATTGTAGGAACTTTATTGATCACTGATATTTAGTAGTACTTCAATGTAATAAAAATATTTACAAGAGTTTCAACTCGCAGACGACAATAATAATAACAAAGTGAGATTCAATAAAAATGAAATTGTGTTCTCATGTAAGTGATGTTATGTGGTATTGTGTTACATTCTTGATTCCTCAAAAGTTATAACTAGAATAATGATCAAAATAATAATGCAATAGTAACAATAGTAACTATTAATTACAAGCTATTTCAAGAAAGAAGAAGGGCATTATCAGTGCCTGCTTACAAATGTGCGTATAAAATTTTTCATATTGTATTTTTAAAAAAATAACTTCATCGTCGCAGTCGTTTGGTTAATTACTTTGTATTGTCGACTGCATTTTAGGAACAAATGTTACGTGCTTATCAAAAATGCTCGTCTGAAATAAATCTATTGAGGTGTAAGAGTTCGATTTAGAAATGATTTTCTAGGAACTTTGTTTTCAAAAAGTTACTTCTTCATCCAATAGTTTCATTTCAGATGAATGCAACCAGCATAAGACATAATTCGAACTGAATTTCCGAGAAAATTCACGCAAGATTACTAACGTGTTTACGCAGGGCTCAAGGTAAAAGACGCTGTGAGAACAGTGCTCACTCTAGTTTTCACCGGTAAATAAACTAGCGCTGGGGTGAAGCGCTTCATCGGGCTGCAATCGTCAATCCCTTGAACTCCAACATCAAATTCCTCGATTAAGAACGGTTGCATTATAGTCTTATCTGGATTAGAATTCAAATCTTGTGGCATTGCATAAGTTGCTGGCACCTTGTGTTTGTTAGCTACTTCCTTGAGTGTACGGCTAAGTTCAGCGATTACGCTGTCTGTAACATCACCAATTGACTTGTGGTCTTTTTTCACGTGCTTTTTTATTCTGTTCAAATTTGATGTTGCGAAACCGCACTGCGCACATTTGTATGCGCCTTGTGGCGTAACCTCGATAGTCGAGGGGTCTGCTTTCTGACTAGAGAGAGTTTGACTTTCATTGGAATATCCCATTTCTTGTTTCTTGTCAGGTTTTGTATCAACAATCGGATATTCTTTTGATTCTTTGTTTAAATAATTATTAGAACTAGGTGACTGAAATTGAGATAAGATCCCTGGAAACTGATGACTAGATAATAAATGGTGATGAAGCTGCTCTAACTTTGAAAAGACCTGTGAACATATTGGACATTGTAGAGATTGAATTCCTTCTAATCCCGCAGCGTTGGTATGGCTTCTTTCATGTAGGAACAGGAACGGCAATGCAGTTGTAGTAAAGTTACATAGTGAACAACGATAACTCTTAGAACGTTGATCATCTGTTGGCGAGCCGAAAAGATTCGAAAAGACTTGTGTTCCTAGTGTCGCAATATCACCAACTTTTGACTGCTGCACAACTCTTGCCCGTTTGGTATCTTCAAACTTGGGCTGGGCTGTGATGATCGTGGTATGGTAGGAGGCCTTGTTCCAATACGTGTAACTGGATACTGTTCTTCAAATTCTCGCCATTTTTCTACACCGGTCTTTCCATGATCTCCCAATAAATGGGCTTTCAACCATTTCACACTTCTGAATCTGCGATTACAGATAGGACAAACCTCAGTAAAATGACTGAAGTATCGGTTGCTGAGATCGTTGGGATGGTCAGGTTTCAACGAATTGTCTTCTGAGTTGGATGTATCGAACGTGTCTTGTTTTATTGTAACAGGCGTGGATTCATCTATTATACCGTGAGTATTATGTTTGTGCACTCGTAAAAAGTACTTACTGCATAGCTCTTTGTTGCAAATGTTACAGATGACGCCGCCTATCTGAGCACCGTTGCTGATTTCAATTCCGTGCATTCTGTGCATATGTGTCTTCATGAAATATTTGTTGCACAATTCTTTGTTGCATATTTCACAATAGCTCGAGGTAGGAGTCATGGACGAAGGACCTTTGCGTTCAGGTTGAGATAGCTGCTTAGGAGTGGAAGAAGCCAAAACAGTAGATGGCATCTGCGGCAAGTTGAGAGTATTTGGCGTTGAGGTTGGATGGTCTTCGGTTATATGTTTACGTAAGGCATCTTCATTTGTAAATTCTTTTTCACACATTGTGCAACAACAAGTAATACCGTTGGATGAAGACTTGTCTGAATCTTGAGGGGGTGGAGTATTCTCAGTTAAATAATCGTGTTCTGCCGACATGTGCATTTGAAGGACAGCTCTGTTTTCAAACTCCGTTCCACAAACGCTGCAAAGTGTACTGGATTTTTGCGATTCCAATCCGTTAAGTTGAAGTATCATGGTTTGTAGTTTTTGCAGATCTTCAGAAATTGTGTCTACTTTATGGTTAGATGATTCAGGATCGTTAGATGGTGATTTCAGTTTTTCGTCATGAATTCTTTGTCGATGGATGTCATAAAGCTCAATAGTCTGAAATCGAATTCCACAGATTTTGCATTCGTAGTCATCGTCACGATGATTCGATACTATAGTGTTGCCTGATTCGTTGACGATCAAATTCAAAGGACTTGTTTGAATGTTGTGCCAACTTATTTTAGTCTTCTCGTTGTTGCGAAAGAAAAGTCCATGTTTCTTGATTTTGTGTGCTTGTAGGACGAATTTGTTATTGAACTCTTTGCAGCAAATATCACAAAACGTTTCGGAATTGATCACTCCTAATTTCCTTAGTTGTTCGATACTCAATCCAGATTCGGTGACTAGTTGAACCGCTTGCTGTACTTGATGGAGTTTTTGCATGGGTGAAAACGCTTCTTCTTGTTCAGGGCCGTATTCTTGTTTAAATAGCATTTCCATCACACTTGGACTTTGACTAGAAATATCGTCTCTTTTCTCTTCTATTTGTTTGTCGCGTGTATCTATATTCTCTTCATGCATCTGTTTATGTATGTTCAGCAATTCGTCAGACTTAAAACGTTGTTGACAAATATCACAAGAAATACTTGGCTTGGGACTCGTTGCCAACGGCGACGTTGCATTACTCTCTGGCAACTGCACTTGTTCGGTTTTAACATTGTTTAAAGAAAAAGATACAGGAGCTACCACGCCTGCGTCACCAGTTGAACTTTGACTAGAAGTATCAGAGAAGATACCATGTTTGTTAGCTTTGTGCGTTTTTAAAAAATACTTATTGCAAAATTCTTTGTTGCATAGCTCACAATAAGCGTCACGGTTAAAAATCCTTGGTGGAACAGGACCAAGAGGAGTTCGTGGTCGCATCTGGTTTGCATCTTGAAGAGGGAATCCGGGATAATGTAGATATTGCGTGAGTGCGCCCGTTAAAGGTGGTAAGCTTTGCATGTGTTCAGGTAGAACTAATCTAGGCGAATTAGCGAGCCAGTCATCCTTCTGAATTTGAGTTGCCATCAGTGGTTGAGTTGGCATCCACGAAAAATTTTTCATATTAATCGACGATAGATTAACCGGACTTGTTGATTGGTCGGAAAAATTCCCTGCATCTATCTCCTGTTTTATTAAATTTGGAGCTTTCAATGGCATCTGCTGTGATGAATCGATAAAATGCTCGCATTCAAGGTGTTGGCTCAGCGTTGTCTTGTTATCGAAAGACAGGTCGCACATATGGCAATGGTTCTGCGCGTCTTGATTCTCGTCCTGCGCAGATTGTGCGTGAAGCGACTTTGATTGAGGTGAATGTATCATCTTACCTTCCGGATTCAGACTATCATTATCTCCTGCTTCATCTTCGGACTCGTGACGACCCGTTGTCATCAAGCTTGACGGCAATCTCACCGGCGTAGTTTGTTTTCTTCGTTTCTTTGGTCCCGCAGATTCGAGATCAGCGCCGACACGTTTATTAGTACACCGGTCATCGCTGCTACAACTTTCGCTGTCAAATTCTGCGGCATCTAGTAAAAGTGACTCTTGAACCTCTGCGGATGCCATTTTCGGAGGATACTTGCATCTACCTGGGGATGATGGCCTCAAACCACCATCGTTCGAATGATCTATAAATAAAAGTTTTTGCCTTATAGAAACTGTTAGCTTGTAACGAATGTATTTGAGTTAGTTATAAGTTACTGTTTTTTGATTTTAACATAAACAATCATACTCCATTTTTACATTCAAATATTTTGAAATGTTTAATAATATCCAGCTGTACTGTATTTTGTGAGTTCCGATTTGGAGAGCGAATCGTCCGATTTCATTTGAGAATTTGGCATTAGATAAATTGATTTATCTGTTGCAGCTTCTCTTAAAGGTTATCAAAAAATTTCAGAGAGATGGATATGTAATCTGATGCGCATGACAGTATTAATTTGGAATGCTATAATGATTTTAGTCGTAGAAAATTGAGAGTTGGGCGGCGACGACTAACGAGAATATCGTGAAGAGGGAGAAAAACGAAAGTTGGAGAATAGGACATGGCGAGGCTCTCTCCCCTTGTTCAATAGATGTAGAGACGGGAATTGCGAAGAAAAGGGGATCGCCATGACTCATACAGACCGCCTTTACTTTTGGAAACATTTTCCAGAATTTCAGAAAAATACGTTTCGCCACGACCGGTGGCATTCTCGATGCGAATTTCTTATGCTTGTTACTGAAGTTAGTTCGAAACAGTACGTCAATTAAGTATAATTTTTCGCGGTAAGTTATGAAAGAAAACTTGTAAGATCAGTGTTTTTTACGTTCTGTGTAATTGCATTCGAAAGAAATCGATCTGAGTTACTTTTGATTACTCCTATTTCAACGATCTTAGAAAAATAATAATGGAAATTACTCGTCACAAAAAGTTATTTTGTAGGTGCTTGAAAATTTCCAACTCAACCAAAACAATACGTTACAAAATAACGATGACGTTTTTGAATGCGATAACTAATTGAGTTTTGAAAAAAATGAACTGAATGAAGTTTAAATTTGTCTCTGAAATGTTATAGTGATGCTAATAATGTTATTCTTAATTTTCGCAAAACTTGTTATCAAGCGCAAATAATTTCAGAAAACTTACTTCAAGAATGACTTATCCAAAATGAACCACTACATCATGTCTCGTGCATCGTCCTTTCGCTCCACCTGTCACGCACACAAAATGTTTGAATATTATAAAAAATCCAACAACGTTCACAATTTGTTTATCACTATACTGTCTGATCCGGCACATATTTGCGTCGAGTCTTGCGACTGCGAAACATTGGGAGTTTTGAGCACTTGACCGTTGGAAAAGCATGCACCGATAACCACAGAATGAAAGTGGAAAAAATATATCTATCGAAAAATAGCGGAGAGTCGACACGAAGAAAGGCGTTATTGGCACGTGGCAGGATTGGAAGATTGAAGAAGGTGGGGTGGCTCGCGTACCACGACCTCGTGTCACGAGTCGGGAAGTCCTGATTGGCGGACAATGGTCAATGCGCGAAAAGAAGTAGGCTTTGCCTTCAAAGTGGGAGACTGAGCTTAGGGAGAAGAAAGTTTAGCGGGGAAGAAAAGATTGGAGAGATGAAAAAAGCGACCCCGAATGGAACCAGGTGATTTTTCGGATATCTGGATTATTATCGTGGATTGTAAAAAATGTGTGACGTTGGGCCCGACAAGTACCTTGGTTCGAACAGTTCGATGGCTCGTGCCGATCTGTCATGCTGTTTCATATCGGCCCTTTTGCTTTGAGCCTGTGCCCCCTCCCCGAATTTCAAATTCCAACAACGTGGATGTTTTCGTTCGGGGTTGTGGCTTTTTGCGGCGCCTCGTGTCAAATTCTACAGAATGAGATGTTGAAAGGGAGGTTTTCTGATGATGATGATGCTGATTAATATTTGAGATCATTATGATTCAGGGGTTTCTACAGTTGGAAAATTGTTAAATTGATGTCTCGTTTTAAATTACGTGGGCTTTGACGTAAATCATATTCAGAAAAATGAATTTAGTATTGAAGCAACGCGGGGCGTACGTTCATTTATATCTAAATAAATTACTACGATTAATATTAATCAAATGATTTTCTCTTGAAATTTACTTCTTCGCTTGTCGATAAAATCGATTGTTGATTAATTATTGTTCAATTGACGTAACTCATTAATCTGATTATAATTGCTTTTCGATAATACATGAATAAAATTTCAATTTTTATTGTTGTTTTCAATTATGATTACTGTAACTGTGGGAAACAAAGATTGATTTCGATTCTTCACTTTCAGTATACTTGACATTATTTTTCATATCAAAGTTTCATGTAAGTGCAAAAAAAGATTGACAACTTGAGCCGTTCATAGAATGTCTTAATGAAAAATTAACAGCATTGCATGCTATGATAGGGTTAATTTTAAATTCAGTTGCAAAGAAAATTTGGAAACTTCTCGTTTACATTCATTTTTAATACTCACTTGCTTTACATTGTGCAATTTCAACTTAATCTTTGATATAGATTATGTGCACTTAATTGAGTTATAGAAGTATACGTTCGTAAAATATCCTATTTGTTACATAAAAAAGTTTAGACCGGTAAAGGTAGTTAATTATTTTTCCTTAATTATCTAACAAATTGAATTGGAAATTCACGATTGAATTTTCAGTTGGAAATGGAATAAAGTATTACGGTTGTAACTTAAAAAAACGGGATAATTTATCTGTGAAATTCAGGATATCGGAGAAGCAAAGAAATCAAGAGAACAAAAATTGGATTATGCGAGGGTTGACAAACGGTGAAAGGAAGCGTACGAAGCGGCACAAAAGTATGCAATCCTGCATGATTTTTACGCTGTGACGTAATCATTTGACAGATTCTGGAAAAATAGTCGTAAATACGCCCGTATGTTCAAATATATAGCAAAAATGTGAAATCCTTATACATTTATCGTAACTGAATAAAGAGAGATATAAAGAATAGCAAAAGGGGATCGCAGGTGGGACCGCTTCAGCGAGTGGTTGGGGCGACGGAGAGAAACATGTTGTTTCAGCAACAGAAATGGTGTTGAATTTTGGAAAGGGTGAAAACCCGTCATTTCGCATGATTTTGAAATAAAAATCCCAATACTGCATTACTACTTGTAACTAAAGGTATAGTCATACTTAGTTACGATGTTGTTTGCAGAAACTATAATTACATTTATAATCAATTATGTTATCAAAGATATCATTTTTAATATAACATACAATTTTTATGTACTAAATTGTCATTTTTTTGCACTTTTTGTGGATCAACAAAATAATTGTCAAACGAGTATTGAAACATGAAATTTCAATTAATTGAAATGAAAACTGTGTTGGTTTATTTGACGCGTGTGGTTCTTCACGCACTTTTCTTTGTATGGGTCTTTTTAGTTGAGGCCTATTGATCGAACACACTTCGTTCGGTTGGCACACGCGCATAAGTCTACTTGAAAACGAGACAAATATCATCATGGCCTGCGAATTTGTCTTTTTTCTTCTGATCTTCGGTGAAACGTAAAACAACATTTATTATTCATTTAATTACTCCATTTTCGAATTATTGTAATAAAAACATATGAATCGCTTAAATTATTATTATAAGTAGTTTAAAATACGTGTGAGTACTTTTAGAAATCAATTTGAACTCGTTTAAGGTCTTAACTTTTGATTTTAAGTTTTTAATACATTCAAGAATTAACGAGTTATTAAAATTATTTATTTTCCACAAGTTGCAAGGTTTATTTATACCAATTACAATTCACAACTCAATTACTTCGATCTTGAAATTAATCATTTATTTATCAAATGCGACTTTTAAGTGTTTGGCTTGAAAAATATAACTCAAGAACCAGTCTTCATTGACGCAATTTGCAAAAGTTTGTAATAATATTATCTTATAATCCGTGGCACATTATTTTCATGAATAATTTTCGATAAAAGAATAAGAGAACTCTAGTTTAACGTGGATTCAAACTTTCGACTGCTAAAACATTGAACAAACTTATCAAATTTTTCGCCATCAGATCTAGTTACAGCAACTGCATACAATCAGATACGATAATTCATGCCAAATTTGGCTTACCCGTTCAAAAGTATATTCAGCGTTTCTGTCGAGTGAGAAACCAACAATTGTGGGAAATCGTTCAGCTTGATCTGATATTCAAATGAACGGAAATATTATATTTTCCACGAACTAAATTGAGAAAACGAAATTTGCGAACGAAATCGAAGAGATTTAAGTTTACGAAAATAAATAAGCTCGATGATAGATAAGCAAATCCAACGACATTTCAGATACAAATTGAGGTACAAAAGTTTGAGAATTGTGTTTCGAAAACAAGTTTGTTGAATTCCTCGGTATTGGGTTTTAACTCAGTCATACCTTACCGCCATCCTCCATGCGTACACAACACTTTCACTTTCGAATAATTCCCACTATTTTTTATCATTCAGTGCACTCGAAAATAACAACTTAACAAACAGATCAACATTGTATTTCAAAATTTGTAAAAAAACAATGATTCAAGTCAAAAATGTTGGTTCGAATTTTTGTCAATTTGTCAACTACTTACATTTGTTTTGACCGTCATGCCACCATAGCGGCCATACTTGTTATGAGAAAGTATCCCCACATTGTCCGTTAGACCATCTAATTTCCCCTACACCCCCGCGTTGATTCGACTACCCTAAGTCAGCCTTGGCAGAGGGTCACCCCCACAACTCTTACAAAGTCAGGTTCGGCCACCAGATAGGAGCAAACATACTTTCAATTGCAATTTTTCCATTCATTCATTTTACCTTGCACCAATTAGTTAAATAAAACAATCATTTCGATTAACAAAGTTTCAATGTAAAAAGTTTTGATGAAGATGTTTTTTTTCTCCGTGTACGTTCAGTTACGTACATCAACGCACCTGCTCCCGTCTAAGTTCTAGGCAGGCACTCATACATACAAACACATTGAAAATTACAGCAGTGTTCCTTTCCAACTTGGTATCCCTCAAAGCAAGCTTTCACCCTAGTTCACAATTTCCCTTTTTCTTATCGGGCGTGCGAAGAGGAACACTAGGAAATATGAGATAGAGCGTTAAGGAAAGTGAAGGCGGCTAAAGTGACATAGGGCTTTTGCGGGGGACTTACTGGTCAGTCGGAGAATTTGGTTCCCCACCAAATGTATACAGTTTGGTGTCATTGCCACTAAGCAAGAAATCGTCCTGATATTCAACTATTTCAAAGCAGAATCCAACTGCTTGATTTCAAATCGAAACAATTTCTTTATTTCTTTTTTAAACGAATTTCGTTTACTATTATGAATTTTAGAATTCCAACGCTATCCATCGAAATTTCCGGAATACCAGTCAGCCTGTTATCAACAGTTTAAATTTTCATTTTAATGGAATATTTGTGAGAAATTTTGCACCTGCGATCAGACATAAGTTGAAGATGAAACGCTCATGTGTAAGGATAGTAGGTAGGTGCTTAAATGAAAAGTTTATTAAACTTGCATCAGTTTGAGTCAGAAGTCGATTATAAATTCTGCGCATCTTCGACATTGTAGCGAACGCAAAGTAGGGTGAGTACGATGACAGGAATTTGATGTGAGCGTGTATAACAGCGAATGGTGGGAATTGATAGACGTTTTATTGAAAATTGCACTTTTCGAAGTTAATAAATAATCAACAACGATAAGTCGGAGTCATTGGAATTTCTCCCAGTGATAAATACGAGTAACACTTTATCTCGAACAATTGTTATCGTTATCAAATACTGAAGATTTAGATATGACGCTCTAATTAATGATTTAAAATTGCATACTCGAAAAAAATGCCCGAGCGAATGCGCAAATATTATCAATACCAGTTATCTCCTGATCTAAGTCGCGGTTGTGGATGGAATTGAGCGACAAAAAAGAGGCATAATGTCGGTGCAGGCAAATGTATATCGGCGTAACTAAGTTGTGCCACGCGCGTGAAAAGTAGAATGCCGGCCGACATAACATCTTCGGTGGTAACCCAACCCCTCGACCCTCATCTTTTAACATCACAACTCCACAATGCACGATTGGATTTGACATATGTGTAATTGACATTTTTCCATTTTTTCGTTCAGATATATTATGATGCAGGAGCCTTCATTGATGCACCATCATCTATCAATTCATTTTAAAATTCAGATTTATCGATCGCAAAATGCAGCCGCTCACGTGCCGTCAATTTAGAAATAACATTCATGCTGGAGCAATTTTAAAACAGTTTCCTTTAGTTGGACTATTTTTGAGAACTGGAGATAAGAAGTTTGTTTCGAAAAAAGTTTTAACTCCGGTTATCTGCGAATCTTTGATTTGAAATTTCAGATTGGAAAAGTAGGCGTTGAAAGAAACGTTTGCATGCAGGCTTAATTATGTCCGTCAACGTGTGGACGCTGTCGGAATGATTGGAAAAGTGCGAACAAACTTTATAATGACAGAAAGCAACAGTGAAGAATTCGAACGAACAAAGCTTCGGGGATTGTAATTACATTGCTGGGAACGCAAGCACCGGTAGAAAAAAAAAGCCTACCAATTGAACAATAGTGCGCACGATCGAAATTATTGGTCTAAGTCCTTTAACGTTGTGAATAATACCACATTAATTTGACATAGCCGATGTAATTCAGAGGCTCATTATTGTTATTAATATTGCATAGAATCGCGTGACAAGTGCGTAGCTGAGAACCGGAACACCCTTGACAGGTTCAGTCTACGATGCAGTTGTTTCGTGAACGCCGCTCTAATTTATAGCTTGTTAAATTTTTGAGCTCTAATACTAGGAACAAGATAGAGAGGCAATTCTATTTGATTTTATATTCGTTCGGTTTATAACGACTTTCTAAAACCGCAAATCGCAACTTGTAGAGTGGGCGTTGCGCTTAGACTAAATAAACTATCGTAGGGGTAGTTGAAACGTTAGATTTGTGATTATGTTGAGTGTAATAACATATTTTGGCAGCGAAGCCAGAAAGTTTAAAGGCAATGCAAAGTATTGTCGAAGCATTATTATATATTGTGTTTACTATTTTCATTTGCTATTCGGACTTGACCATATGTTTTTGATGGTAGTAAAAAATTTTAACAGAATAGACGAGGGGGTAAGAAATCGACGAAGAAAAAAATATAACTTTTTTACTGACCACAATAAAAAGAGCAAACGAATAGTCGTATAAAATACAATCGATGATGTGATGCGGATTTACTTCGTATCGTAAGGCTGATTGAGGGTAGGTAGAAAATTCGCAGGACAGCTGGACATCGTCCGTTACATCCTCTTTGTGCGAGTTATAGTTTTAAATATTTCCAAGCGCTGTCAAATCAAAGTAATATTGTGACATTTTGAAATTCACGTATGAAATCAACGCTTTTTTCCTTTTTCGTTGATAAATAAATTATTTGCAACTGAAAAACTTTGTAATCAAATATAATATGTTGTAAAATCAACAAAATTCACTAGCGTTTATGAAGTTTTCTGAAAGACAGTGACTACGAAATTCAATTTTTCATGAAGTCATAGAGAATAATTTATCTATTATTTCAAATTATGTTTTCATCATTTATATCAGCGATGGAATGTGAGAAGTAGAATCTCTCACCCAAGTAACTTACATCTTTTTCTCCAGATGGAGTTGTATGTTGGAAGAGCGTGATAAAAGTACCGGTCTGTCGTCGGTAACTTACCTGTACATTGTTGTTAATATTCTAAATAAACGCGTTTTGTTACACACTACTTCCACTCGATTTCCAATCAATTTTACAACAATTGAACAACAATAAAGTCGTAAATTGGGTGGAGCATCAAAATTTGCACAAAAATTTTCGTATGTAAATGAGACGAAGTTTAAATAATCAAGAAACTAATCCTTAATTACTCAAATCAGTATCGTAGTTGATTTATTGAAAAAAATCAAATTTACTATTGGAAATAAAAAGAAGTCTACCATATCGATATCTTGACAGATCAAATCCTGTTACAGTTATCCTTAAAATAAGACTATAATACTGTGATTTCACATACGACTTAACTTGTCCATTCTACATTAAATATTAATAATTTTATAGCACTCAGAGTGTGCAAGTGCAAAAAACAAACAACATTCACAGCGACAAAACCATTGAATAATTAAAATTTGCGACACCCCAACGACGTGTTACCTGTGGCTATTTGCGTCATACTGTATTCTACAAAGAGAACACATCATAATTGTTTCATTAAGCGTATATTGTCACGTTTGATAACCGTGAAAAAAACCCTCGACTCAGAATGTTATCTTTTTGCATTGCAAAAATGTTTGGTCTAGTCCAAAAGTCCAAAAATTTTCATCCCTTGTTTAAGAATCGTTAAACAGTTTTGTAACATTGTTCGACGTTACATTTTGTAAGCGTGATGAAGAAAAAAAGCTGCGGACGGAAAAGTCTCATTGACACCGTAGCCACTCAGGGTGAAACACAATACGATGTTGCAGAAAAAAAATGAGTGCACAATTTTTTACGAGGGATGCATAGTAAGGTCAGTGAGTGACAGTTGAAGTCTATCGCCCAACGTGTGTTACATTACAGCTGTAGACGTCGTGCCTAAGGCAAGTAGCAACTGCTTCTAGTGTGTCGAAGGGTGTTCCTTTGGGAGAGTTGACGAGAGCCAAAAGCTCTTGGCTCGTGTTTGTGACGGTCGTTTGCCCGCAATGAAACACGTTATTTTCTTCAAACAAGGATATGGATTATGAGCGAGAAAAAAATATGCAGTCGCGACTCGCAAAACTTACGTGCGCTCCTTTTTTTTCCCCCTCTAACTTCGGTAGACTAATTCACAATTCCCATAACGTTTTTACAGTTTCGCGGCTGAAAAGAATGACTTAATTTGCAAGTCTTAATTAAGTTACATTCAAATGTGCAGACGCTTTCTCAAACACTAAAGAAATGTGTCTTTTCATCCCGACACATTTAATCTCATGAAGAAAACTTTTCTTCATAATCAGTTCAACTAATTTCAAATTAAATTTTCATTAACAAAGCAAACAAAAACTTTTGATTTTGTCAGAACTAAAAATTGTAAGTTATGAAACATGGGCAATTAGTCTGAGATAGAATTAATTATTGTCATTGAATCACGATGTTTTGAGAGTAGTGAATTGGGTTCGAAATAAAAGGGGGGTTGTGTCATCAGCTCGGAGAGTACAATTAAACATTTTTTTCGTGTAGGAAGTGCGTTCATTAAGCATTTGATAGCGCCCTTCTTCATTTTTTGCCAACACAATGCAGTACAGGAAGACTCCTGGGTTCTTGGTTTTGCATTCAGAGTCATACGGCACGGTTCGCAAATGGAATAATCAGTGACACGAGGGAGCAAGGAATACCGCTGTTGTTTCAGCAGAAGCTTCCTCTGTTCTTCGGGTGTCCATTGCTTCTATGGAAACCACCCCTCGGTCTTTGCGGTGATGAATAATCACCAGTTGTGAGTTGAGGCGCCAAGTTATATGAATATAGTGCCGCGCAATGTAAAAAGTCTAGATTGTTTATCGCGTTTTTTTCAAACGATCCTTCTTAATTTAATATGCATAACACTGCCATTCATTATGACCCATACATCTCTGATAGCACCCTCTCTTTCTCTCCCTCTCACCTGTATGCTCAAGATTTTTATCTACGACTTTGAATTTTCCATTGAATAGTGGACACGTGATTTTTTTCAGTGATATATCTCCGAGATTTTGTTGTCTTTTTACAAACTGCATCTTTTGCACTGTTCATAAAGTGCAATGTATGCAGCTTCCTCATTTCATTTTGCCTCTGTACTTTTTATGGAATAATAAAGATCCGAAAAATTACGAACCTTAGATGGAAATGTTCATAGTTAATGGAACGCAAAGATAATTGAATGGAAATTTTAACGCTCCCGAAAATCGTGCTAAGCTATTTGTAATTCTGCATTAAATTTCTAGTATAAACTATTCGGATCTTTGAACGTGTAAAACTCGTTATCAGATTAACAACTGAATTGGTAAACACGTGTAATTTTACCAGCATACGTTTCTGTTGGCTGAGTCTGTACCGTGGAGAATTTGACTACATTTCTGTGTGGTACGGACAGATTACAGTGGAATTTTATTTTGTAATTGATGCAAATGGAAGCGAACGAAAAGCGAATAAAATAGAAATAAAAATCTTCAAAAAAACATTCGAGAGCAAATGCAGTTTTCTTTTGAAACAAATTTGTTCTGTTTTGTTGTCATTCTCTGAGACTAATTGTGAACTCATTCACAGTCGTTTCTAGTTTCGTCAGCGGGATGGTTTTTGAGAAGTTTTATAGAGCAAGAAAACACACATCTTGAGATTGCGCCGAGTTAGGGCGGCAAATGTTCCGTAGAACAGGATAATCGGATAATCAGGTAGACTGCTCTATCTCCGTTCGACGTTTCCAATATTCCGTTCATTTTGAGACTTCGAATAAGTTGCGGATGACGGAGAGCAATGCGAGAAGGAGAGTAATACTATTATATGAACTAGAATATGGAATGGAAGAATTATGAAACCTCATTAAAAAAACCAATTTCAGTGTCGCGCGCATCAAGAAAGCATTTCATACAAAATCCATTAAAGAAGACTTATTGCGTTGAAAACTGTGTGTGCTGTAAAATGATGTTTAAATATATATTCCAGCTACTATGAAACACGACGTAAAACTCGGATTAGCTTAATTGCTCTGTACAACTTTCGGATTTCGTCATCGTTTGCGAATTTTATTTTCCTCCTCACAAAATATTCACCAACACTTTTGCCAACGAGCATTAAAATTCTTCCCCC
Source organism: Telenomus remus (assembly GCA_020615435.1). Lineage (NCBI taxonomy): Eukaryota > Metazoa > Arthropoda > Insecta > Hymenoptera > Scelionidae > Telenomus > Telenomus remus. Next base: position 2,906,368 of record CM036341.1, on the reverse strand, counting down.
GGCAACGTTCTAGTTCGTCCAGGTTGAATCTTTATTGAATTTGAAAGCCCATCGTCCAAAGAATTACGCAGCTGATTGGATTGTCGATAATTGACCGACGCGATATGTTCATTGAATTTCATCCCTTCGATATAATTCATACGTGTAACAATGTCTTACCACACGAAACATATTTCAGCACCTCGCCATTCAAAATATTTGTTTCGTCGGCAGCGAAGTTTGGCTATCATCCAAGCCATGTATGAAATAAAACGAAGTACCGGTTCGTTGCACGCGTAAGTATATACATATGCGAAAAACGTACGAATCAGCCGCAAAATACAAAAGGGCATATTCCCTTCGCAGCTAAACGAATACTCCAATTCCGTTACCTATTTATTTGCAAACAATTGTCTCAAACGCAAAATACTCCCAGCGCCTCCGAAAACACTGCCAACCTGCCTGGATGGAAATACAAAAACTCCTTCTGGCGAACTCCTTGAACTGAAAATATATACTTTTTATTAGATGAATTCCCAACACTCTTCTTGACGCTTGTTCGTAAACCTACACTATTGTATTTTCATTTCGGAGTTTTGTATTTCTAACTTCCAACAGATTATTTGTTATCTCTCTGCGTATTTCTAAATTTGATGGAATTAATTCAAATACGATAAGTCTATTGAATGATTCAGAATAGTTAGTTAAATATTATAAGCGAGTATTTACGAAAGTATTTAGAAGCGGTTGTGGATTCTTTTTGAATTCGGGATATACAGCCACCCGGTAAAGCTATGAGCGTCAGCATAGGCGGCATAAAAGGGGTAGACCGGGGGTGGTTACGGGAGTGAAATTTCGCGCGTGCTCCGCTTCACTCCCCTCGCACTGGATGCTGAGAGACACTGGACCTCGCGTAAGGTTTCAGTTCTGCGCGCGATTCCCTTGCAGGAGGCGTCGATCTGCACATGATCATCGGATCGCGGTTTTCAGTCGTGCTCGCTTCTCAACGTGCGAATTGTCGGTCTTTGATTGTGCTTCTAACTGTCAGATAAGCATCCTGCCGTTCCTGGTCGTGAGTTTTGTTCGTGCAATTTAACCTGATTGGCAACAGCATGTATGGAAATAACGAAAACAATAATGTGAGTACATTTTTAACCAACTTTTCCCTCTCACCTTTGACATTTGAGCTTTATTTGCGTAATCTAGGTTAAGTCGGACGTGATAACTTTGATCATTTTTTAAATCTGATTCGATGATGAATTATTTTCTCACGCTTGATAGATCGAACTGAAAAAAGTTTGGAGCGTTTTGTATTATTGACATGATTTTATATGACAGTTTCGTGGAAAAAGGAAGATTATGCAAAATTATTCTCAAATTCAGCGGAGCTATAGTTCGTTGCATAATGAGTTAATCATGTTGATTGCTCATTGATCTGCATAACATAAAAGTGAAAAGCATGTTTTACGCATGAAATTAGGTACGTTGGATCGAAATTTATCGTTCATTTACTTTGACCAAATTCGAATTGTTTTATTTCACTTCTATTAGTTACGTATTTTTTATGCAACTAATTTTGCACTTCTGAACGTCAGTATTATGAACGTCATTTATAATATTCAACTTTCAGTCTCCGATATTGTTTTATAATGAAGCTCCAACAAGTATCAGCACTTTCATATCGCCATCCTTACGTTATCCAAAATTCTATAAACAAATTGCCATCTATCTCGATTCATTTCGCATAAAGTTCCGATCGGAAGTTTTTTAATTAAAAGAAAGTTACGTGCTTTCAATAAAACTAACAACTGAAAGTTTAAACTTGTTTATACAACAAGTGCCCAATGATCACAATGTGAAACTACTTTCACAAAGCGCAGCATAGTTTGAGAAGCATTTGAAACTGAATGCCTCTTCGAATAACTTAATGCATTACAACGAATTTTACACGAGTTTCTTTTAATGCCATCAAACGCTTTAGCAAAGCAAATAACATTCTCGACTCGGTCGATTGTGAAAGTTCGCTCCCATTGACAGTGCATATTGACAATCCAGTTCAAAAATCGTTTCAAACAAAGTGTTTTATCGCGCGTAAAGTAATTCATGCCAATGAATTAAATTTATTTAACATACCATTTGCAAAATTCAACTCAATTGAGATTTCGTTGCAGTCGCAGTTGCAGTTGCTATAGCCACTGATTGTGCAATTAATATTTAGTCTGTAATACCGTAGCTCGTGTAACAAACGCGATGATTAAAATATCACTCGAACCAAACGCTGAGCTAATAGTGCTATCTGCGTAAAGCTATCTTGTAATGTATAGAGGTTTTGCCAATTGAACTGTGTAGGCGAGTTCACTCAACCAAATTTTCATTATCATAATGACTATACATCCGAATTAGGTACGTGTTTAGAAACTTCGCTCAAAATGAAGGACAAAAAATCATAAATGTTTAATACAAAATGAAACTGCAGAATTTCAGCTGTTTGTGGGAATTTATATAACTGAGTTACAGCTTCTATGTTTGAATCCCATTAAAGGTTGTACAATATTACAACTAATTAATCTAAACGTGATATAACATTCAATTAATTAGAGAAGGAGGGAGGTTCTGGATTATAATACATAATTATAAAAAATAATACACTCAGGATCTTTTACGAAGACTTCATTTTCACAAATTTCATTTTCTCTCGGTGGAGATTAATGAACCGTTATTTGAGTTTGCATTTAATGATATCTTAAAATCAAAAGTGATAAAAAAGTCAAGCAAGATTGAATTTTTGGATCTGTTTAACATGTAGTTGTCCTTAGAAATGCATTATGCTTAATCTACTTGTTTCGAGTTGAAGAAAAAGTTTCAAAAAGTTGAATCACTGAACATCAGTTTGATAATGATGTATACTCTCCTCATAAATCTCACTTCGTTTTTCAAATTCTGAGATATAACTTCTGAAATGTCTATATTTACTTTATGATCCCTGATCAGAGTTACTTTTCAGTACCAATTACATTAATTTTGTAACATCTATTTCTTCACTGTTTCTTATCGGTTTATTTTGCTAACACCAAAATAATTACTTGGCTAAGCTTGAATATCCCTTTTTTCTTGCCAAAATCGTCAACATTAAACTGATTCAATCTCAGTTTGTATTCAAGAAACATTGTTCACGCGAAATATATATGGCTCTTGAAATATTCTCCTTTAAATTCTTCCTTGGTAACAGTTAGAGTGACTTGGGAAGTAACTCCCCGGAATTTATAAGGAGAATACTTATTTCATGAACGTTCGTTAAAAATGATTGCACTTTTAGTGAATGTTTTGATGTTATGATCAATGAAGATTCTCCTTTCGTTTATCAGCAATTGAACCATGTTTCATCGTTATTGAATTTAAGTCGTCGGATTGAAATGTTAGAATCCAGAAAAGAGACGTGACTCCTTGTACGTACGAGTAGTAAATGTTTTATTGAGTTACACTATAAAAAACAACTTGATTCATCATACTTTGATTCCATTTTCCATCCAAAATAACAACATTCAGTACAAGCATCCAAGAGGAAATGTAATTTAAGTCTAACTGATTAAATGTTTATGTAAATGAATAAATCCAATTTCGTTGAAAGGTGAAATTGTTTAACTTGGTATTTAAAATTGCAGAAACTATTATATTTGAAAGTTTCGAACAAAGCGGGTAACACGATTTTCGAGATGAGCGCGAAACTGATTAACCTTTTCAGCATTCCTCGGGTGTTGGCAACTCATAAAACTTCGCTTAAAGCTAAGAAAACGTTTCGCCGCGAAGGGTAAATAAAAATCGGTAAACTTTTACCCTCATTGTTTTATCGCTCACTTACCGTTAAACCTTTGTTATAAAATAATATCATTCTCAAGCCTCGAGGGGCTTACTTTATCGAAGATTACATCGAATTAAACAATCAAGGAATAAAATTCAACTCGGATAATTTTTATTTACTTCGCCTCGACGCGCGAGCGTGAAACACTTTTTGTCCCAAGTTTCTGCTGATAAGACGCGAAATTGAATCATTTTTTTTGCTCTTTCAAATTAAAGAAGTTTCCATTCAAACTTAATATGGAATCAAGATATTGACTCGAGTCAATTCAGTTTGCACTTTTCGTAGGCGGGATCGATGAAATTGCGATCAGACTCAGCGAAAAGTCTTAATTCCGTCGCGTAGGTGAAAACGGAATATGTGTTTTGTCAAAAAGACTTTTGTCCCAGCTGAATTAATTAAAACAAATGTATTATAAGAAAAGCAGTATTTTGAAAAGGGGGCTCAATTGAATACACTTGTGTCCGACGACAAATATAGCTATACACATGCCAGGTTTAACTATTAACGTTTTCCATTCCGCGAACTTTTGTCTTTTGTTCTTTATTCGACTGAGCTTCGGGTCTGCCCTTGAAACAATATCGCTCGGTGGGAATAAATGCGAGCGCCGTCTAATAAAAAAGAAACGCAAATATCCAGCTTCGAAGAAGAATGTTCGTTTTTGCACGTTACTTTTTCTTAAATACCCAATTGCATTCGCGGTCTCCGTTTTTTTCCCTCGCTCCCAACGGAATTTCATTCTCGACTTTTACTTTCCATTGTAAAACGTCTCTCTGAATCTTTCACTCGTTATTTCATGCAACTTGGCCAATAGAACGAAAAAAGTTCTGTGAAATCGCACTGTCGACGCGCAAAAAACATTCGGCGTGAAACTAGGCTCTGACTTATCGCGTAATTTTTGCCAAATATTTCCGTTCTTGGTAAGCATGAAAAAAGTTTCCCGGCTTTGATGCATCTGAACTTTCCGTGCTTTATGAATCCATTGATATTTCATGACTTTGATCTCACTTTTGCATTACTGTTTATGAAGCGGACAGTGAAATATTTCGACGAGATTTCAAAAGCATTTTGGTACAATTTCAATCGTAAAACTCAAACATCCGCAAAATTTTTGAAACAGCAGCTTCTCCAACTAAAATGCAGAATCGAAAGAAAAAAATCGATGAAAAATGTTTAGTCCGAAACAAAGATGCTTAGAATTTTCGAGCGGAAAAAATGTATGTGAAGGGAAACATGAGGATATGAAAATTTGCCAAGTGTAGCTAATATCTCGTCGAGTTTATTGCCGGCAACAAGTATCTGTATAATCTTGAACAAAACTTTATCTTACTTCGCGAGCTCAACCTCTTTATTATGCAATGAATATCTTAAAATGTGTAGAAGAACACTTTCCGAAAGAGATCGCTTGTGTTTATGGCATTAAACAGAGAGACAATTTTTCATCAAACCGACGAATTTCGCCGGCGCTTTTATTTACGCTCGCTTGATTTATCCTCAGATGAAGCGTACGAGTAACTTGAGGTATTCAGAGTAACGAGGTTGGACTGAAAAGTCGAGCAAAGTGAAATGAGATTCGGCAAAGTTGACTGCAAATCGATAATTGAACGAAAGATAGTTTGTTTGCTCCGATTGTATAGTTTATCGGGAGGGATTTATCTATTTGAGTAAATCGTCGGTCTTATGAAGCCGTTTCGCGTAAAACGCGAGTTACTGTGGCACGGGATGTGTGTATTCTTGTTGCACAATCGAGGCAAAAATAAAAAAAAAGAAAAAGCTCGCCGAGTAATAACGCGCCGGCAATGATGAAGGTCGTATACGGGCGGTGTATGAAAAGTCATTGAAAGCCAAGTATCAGAGGGGTACCAGCCAACGACACAGCATCAGCCAATGAAACAAAAACCGGACAGCTTTGAAAATCAATATTTCGGCGCTGCGAGAGCAAAAAATTGAACCAACGCCAAAACCCGCGCTTCTGGACGTATACGTGCATACCTGCGCAATGTATTTTCAAGCAATTTTGTCGATCGCAAGCCTTCTGTTCGCGTCGCACGCGGAAAATGCCACAGGGGAGGGGCGTGAACGAGAAAAGCGTCGCTCGGTAGGGGCAGAAAACAACCTGCTGGAGGGGTGCAATATCGACTAAATAATGCGGCGGCTGCATCGACTCCGAGTTAAGGACAAGCAAGGACTAACGCAGGAATATCCTGCGAACAATAAGCTCAGCCACTTAACAAGAGAAAAGTTGCTGGCACAGCACTCCCGAGGATCAGGCTTTAATCACGCTTTTGAGGTCTCGGCCCACTTAAAACTTAAAGCGAACGACGGCAGCGTCCAACGACTTGCGACTATCCTGTCGTTGCCTTCCGGCAAGTCGTCGCAAAGATTTTTTTCAAGCATGTCTACTGACGCTTTCAACAGATCTCTTTTTTTTCAAACACCATGATACCTACCCTCTTTTAACGTGACTTTCTATCCTACGCTCAATTGACACAGCCTCAATCTCCCCCTTCCAAGTTATATTATTTATTGCTAAATTTCGAGGGCCGACGATTGTCGACGTGATTCGTAAGATCCTTGTGTCGGAGCTGTAATTGAATCGTGGCTGCGCGAGGCTATCGCGAATACTTCCACATTGACAAACAATTATCGGAGTGCAACGCGATGGTGTTTTTAATTAGTCGATACCGATGACACTTAACGCTGTCATGTTTGTGAGAAGCTGAAAAAATGAGCTGCAACAGCAGGTTCCAGATGGTGAAGGAGTTTTGCATTTTTTTTCCTTCTCAGCTGGAATTTTCGTTTCGGAGGTATTAAATTTCAATATCAGAAAGGCAACGTTTGAAACGCAAGATTGCAGGATGAGTTTTTTTTCATATGCCCGGATAAAGCTTTTAATTTGCATAATATGTCACTTTGAATGGAATGGAAATTGTACCTTTTTATATACATTCGCTATTTTTGCGTATTTAATTCTCTTCTATAGCGGAGAATTATTTTAAAGACGTTCGTGCAGCGGACACGGATGTATATAAAAACAAAATGACCCTTCTATTAGACAGTACCCGGCAATTCACAGCAACAAATTAATTTACTTTTTTCTGGATTTCGTTCGAGACACTGCCGTGTGCTTTTGAAATGAAAAAATGTCCCTGTTGGTATTGTTTGAGAACGTTGAAACTCATCGTAAATTCGAGCAATAATTTTGCATGGCATTTTTGCAAATTACTTTCCACTTTTAATGACTTTTCATTCAAACTCGATACTATAAACAAACACGGAACAACGAACGGACGAAAAAAGAAAGGTGTAAACGCGTCGAAGCAAAAATCCACATGCACTTGCAAACGAATTTCGAAAATTCGCTCTGAAAAAAAAAGGTAATGTTTTTATGAATAATTAACACCATTGTTAATGGTGCGTGTAAAAGAGTTGAAAACAAGTGAAACGAAAATTTTGCTCTCAATAGAGGTATGACGGTGAAAAAGGAATTTGGACGCTTGTTTTCTGTCCTTTTCGGTTTGAATTACTGTTGCGTCTCTGTTACGTAGAAACTAGTTTAAAATAGGATGTTATCGTCGTCCTCGTTACTTGCAGCGTGTACTTGTGGCGAGTTGCAGAACAGTAAAACTTGATTGACTTTGCTTGCACTGTCGAGTGATATTCGGTAACTGTTTAAACAATCCAATCTCTCTGACATAGATGTAATGAGAAATAAGTTGGGTCACATGGACCATCAATCGCAGTTAAATCTCTCTGCAAGTTGGACGCAAAATGTTTGCAAAATGCTCCTGTATCTCAATAAACTTTGTGAATAAAGCCTCGTGCACGGCTTAATTATACTGCTACGTGAAAATGCGCGATAAAAAATAAACTAGTAAGAAAGAAAATTCTTGTTCAAAGTAAGATGAAAAGTATTCCGGGGGAGGAAAAAAAGTATAGAACACTTGACCGGGCGAAATTGTGTAATTACGATCAAATTGGATTGCCGCGCAACCCAAAGGGGTTTGATCGTAAAAACACTTGAGTCCTTGTGATCCAAGTAAGTGAATCAAGCTATGACGCATGGTGCGCGCACATAACGCACCGGTAGAGCCATCGCATATTCTCGTATCCATCGCATTCGATATCTGTTAAGCCGAACGCTTTCCTCGCACTCGCCCTCATTATCCCAATACAATGAGAGTTCTAGTCCGGTATTGGCATTTGCGAGAATTCCAATAGAATTTAATTGGAATAGGTTCAACTGTACCGCGGTAACGGACATGCACATCACCGGGTTAAAAATCCTGAAGTGTTTGTACGATGACGTCAATCGAATTCGAACGATCGCTCTTCCTCCGGCTGTTTTTATCAGTTTCTATCAACTAGTCACGCATATTTTTTCACGTTTTTTTTTCTGATTCGCACAATATTTTGTAAAGTTGTTGTTATTTGAAATAAGTAATTAACTAGTGCAGGTAACATGAGTTCAAGTCACAGATTATCCTTTTAATTAGATAAGATATTCGAGAAAATGAAAACGAATTCGTAAACACTAAAATTGTCACATATGCGCAAGCAAGGCTTTCACCAGATTACAACAGCAGGTGTTCCTGCGTAGGGCACGACGTCTCCAAATGGTTATTGCACTCGACTTCGCGCGATCAACACAACCGCGACTTCTAACTCGTTTCAATCAAAGATAAAAGGTTTTCCATTTAAAAAATTGCACAATTCAGTAGTCCAATGCAAGAAATAGGTGTCTTAGTTGGTTCAATTGCTGAGAAGATAGGAAAAATCACTAAAAAGTCAACCAAAAAAATAGAAACGAAAAACGGATCTGTTTCATCCGACGCAGTGTACAGTTTGCCATGCATTTGTTACCAAAAGAGATTGATTTTTTTGATTAAAATTCAAAAAAAAAAAAAAAAATTCAATGAATTTGATTGTAAAAAGGCATAATTTTGTAACAAAACTGAGGTTACAAGTAGAATTCGATATCACAAATATTAAAATGCATTCTTTTTTCGGACAGCTACCGGATTTCGTCGCTCATTTTATTTATACTGTCAGAAATGCTTACAGTTGGAATCCTCGACAGTAAAAAATTACGAAAGTGCTTCGTCTAAGCGTCTGACTGTATTATCATATGATAAAGTATAGTTTCAGCGGAGTTTGAAAAGCATCTCAAAGTATACTTGGTGTAATGTTGAAAGTTCGTTCAAAAATGCGTTTCCAACGCGGTGAGCGGTAATTTTTTCACACGTCACGTTGTAATCGAGTACCATATGATCAGTTCCATTCAATTTAAAAGAACTGCATGTGCGGCTTGTCATTTCGTTACCGATTTTCCATTACCTATTGGGCGAAACAACTTGATCAACAAATCGAATAAAAAAATACAACTTCAACACCTGAATGAAAAATTGCGTGCAAAATATCATCTCCAAATCCAATTACCGCGGTTAGGTCATTACCCGATAAAGTCATAAACCGCGGCATGCAGGGCGTTCATAGAACAACAAAATTCAGCGACAGCTGCTACAAATGCATAACCGTACTTTGAGCGGGATTAATTAATAATTGTAATTGGTTACTGCGATCAAACGAATTATCTTATCATGGTGACTTAATCTCAGCGTAACAGAGTACACAGTTTGCGATCGAAAATGATCCAGCACGTACAGCGCCAACGAGCTGTTCCATCGATACTTAACGCTTATTTACAAGTATCGCGAGACGTGAAACATAACACCATAATACGGTACTCGCGTTGAATGGGAAATTGCGGGACTACGCGAGTATGACCTGCGTTAAAAATGTTGTCATTTTCAATTAACGTCGCGTCACGTGCGTAGCTGTTGTTAATTGGTGGTGCGCAGCGTAGCGACGCTTTCGGTCGCTGCTAAATACGTGACATTATGTCGTATAATGATGGCGAATTTTAGAAATTAATTAAACTTCGACTGCGTCGTGCTAGCGATAATAATTTTAGAATTTCATATCAACAGATTACTATGAACTTTGTAACATTTTTTCCCTTTTCGTACAAAGCTTTGACTTTGAAAAAATGTTGATTGTGAATCGGACAAAGAACCATGGAATTTTATTAGAAATGTCTCGTACTTATTCGGAATCGGACTAGCTTTAGGTGGAAGATGTTTGCTCGCGAAGATTTGCGAAAAATGCATGACAGTTTTGTTGATTCGATTCGGTTGAAATATTTATAGGTCGATTTCAGAGTGGCGTTTCCCGACAAGGCCGGAATGCGTCGGAATCAAGTGTGCCAAAACGACATTCCCAAATGTAATTCCATTGATTGAACTATGTGCAGTAGCACTATGTACGCGCGTGTGTAATTTATCAATGCAGTCATGCGTTTTAATTTCCGACCTCGGAGAATTGCGTCTTCCGGATTAAAAAGTTTCATTCTATTATCTCGACAAATAGAACGGTGTATCGTTGAGTCGTGCAGTTCCATCTACAAATTTCATTACGGAGCTTTTAGTTGACATTTTTTATTTTGACGCTGCAATAGGAGGTTCGATAGGTGTCTAATTTGGACCCAGCAATTTCTGAAATTCTGTTTCAACTGTCCTAATGGCACTTGAGATAGTAAATTAATAGTTCGCGGTGTTGTAGTTGCAAGTTAAAAGCCTTTTTCCAATTAGGCCGCTACTTAGGAGAATTTACGGCGCCGTAAAAACGATGATAATAATGAATTTTTGATTGTATAAGTTTCGAAGAACGTTTTTTCAGCCCCGACACTGCTTGGCTGGAGTTTTGACGTAATGGCCTGCTCCGGCGAGTACGTACAGGTAGTTTATGTATTTGCAAAGAAGTATGAGGTCTTTTAACTCGACTCAAAGTCGTTCCAATGAAAACGTCAAATACACCGAGTCCCATGTTTCCAATTTATGTTCCAGCACAGAGAAGCTGCTTATTAATTGTTCTTAATCGATCGATTATTCGAACGTCATTAAACTTTAGTTTAATTTTCAAACGAATTAGTATTTTTCGATGAAAAAACTCTCCTCCAAGGTTTTTACGATAAAAAAGTGATGATCCAAAGAAGTGAAACCAGTGCGAAATTTTGTTGGAAAGTTTGCCTTTATCTGGTCGAGTCTTTGAGATATAATACAGAGTTAACCCACTCTGGCGCTCGTTGTGTAGGTCGGGATCGTTTCAATCTACACTTCCATTTCAACCGAATCACGTAACACAATTACGTGGCGTAATGTTATTAGACAATATGCGACTTTTTAAATTGGAACCTCTGATAATTGTGAAATAATGACATTACCGGTAACGATAAAGATTCATCGCAACTACACGATCGATTCTCAACTGCAGCGTTATTGTCATTCAAGAGACTGCATTGATTACGCAATTAATTTAAGTACAATTTCCGAATCCCTCCAAACAGCAACTGCTGTCACATTCACTTAGAAGTGTCACAATTGTCCCTAACCATCCTTTTCATTTCTAAGACAGTTCTCCCATTCAATTTTGTGGACGAAATTTTTTGCTAAAAGTAGTTTTACACTGAGCCGTAGGATTAATCAAGATAAGAGCAGTATCTTGAAATCAAAGATATTTCTCGGCTGAGGTGGAGTTAAACCGATCGCCGTTTGTGTGTCTACCAATACGCGTGTCAACTTAAACGCAACCGGGCGTCGACGGTGACGGCGGTTATGATGTGCATTCATGGCGCATCGATCTGGCAGCGGTTGAGATGTGTATTAGCCACGGCAATCTATGATTATTGGATCGGGGGGGGGGAGTATTATCGCACTTACATCATTATCGCGTTCGACTCGTCGACGCTAACTCGATCTTGGTTTCGTTTCCGCGCGACTCTCAAATCATGCGCCTCGCTATCAAGTTCGACGGAAACGTGAAATCCAAATAGTTATAATTCCGTTGTCGGAAAGCGTGCAAACAAATTTCGGATTCCGAAGCCGGCTTTCCAATAACAAACATGGCCGCTGTGTTGATGGCGTTCTTATGTGAGGGCGATATTGCAGTATCCGAAATCGATATCGGACGAATATTTTAGCGACATCGCGCGTATGTGTACCTGTGCCACGGAATGTCATCTGTTTAACTTAATTTTGATTCAACGATTGGACGGCTGTTTCGTGACACGAAGCGCGCAACTTCTGGCGAGCGTGCAAATCCGCGACTTCGCGTTTGTCATTTCATTCATGAATTTGTCCATTGCAGCTGCGAATCGATTATACTTTATTCTAATATCGCGACGCGAGGCGTATTTCGCTCGCGTTTGCACGTATTTTTTCATGTCCGTGACAATAAAAAAAAACAACAGCCGAAAAACAGAACTGCACAACAAAATGTAAACTAACAAAAAGGATCGTGCGATTTATTGAATTCACGCGAATCGATAAATCTGAAACGAGTTTTTGTGCTCGCAGCTCGGTTTAATGCGTTGTAATTTTGAGCCTGGAATTCTTGCGGTTGTGCTTCGTTAAGAGGATTCCGCGTGTCAATGTATAATTATATATGTGTTTGTCGAAGCGTGACATCATGGAATTGATGTGGTTTGTTCTGACAAACCCGAACTGTTAGGTTTCGAGAAAAACCACGTTCTTGATAAAACCGTTTTGGTAACGCTGTAATGCCTTTCTTTTCCGATTTCAACGTCAGAATCGTCGTCCGGGAGGAATTTCTTTTATCGTAGGAAAAAAAAGAGCAATAATTCGGAGCACATGTCGCGGCCATTTCAGACATCATATTTTCATTTTCTGCTAGTTTTTTGCTGCGTTGTCCCGGGCATCTGATAGATTGCATCGATTTCTGAAAGGTTTTTACCGACAATTTTTTTTGCGCGCCTCGCGATGATAAATATCCCTGGTATAAATAAAAGACTGCTTTTCGGGGAGGCAAATCTTTGGCGCAGACGTGCGGGTGATCCATTCATCGGCCAATAACCCTTCCGTTCCATTTATACATGTAGATTCGGTCAATTTAATCATAAAATAAAAACGTATTCGTCGAAACTTTATCGGCTGTATTGAACGCTTTTATAGATGACGTCATGAGGGATTGAATCGCAACGCGATAAAACGCGTTTCATCGCTTCAGTTTCTGCGCGAATTCAAAACCTACCCCTCTGAACCGTAAACTCGTCAGCTATTTCCAAAACGAGTTTCAATTCAGTCAAAAGCACACTGATTTCCAAACAGTGTATTCCAAAACTAAAGTAATTAATGGATTCATAAACATCCGCGCAAAATTTAACTTTTATTTGAACCGAGTGTGACGATACGACTGTAAAAATGTGCATTTCGATAGAAGCACATTTTTCACCCTTTGGAAATCCGGGGCCATCAAGTTGAGTCGCATTTGTGTCGTTTTGAGAATTTCGCATATAGGTTGGAATCAAAACCATGCAAATCCGGCGACATTTTTCGATTCCGCGTAAAGATGGGAAATCCGGGCAACACTTAAGAAAGATAAAAGGTCGCGTAAACTGTGCGGCACGAGAGAGCGATTGATAACAAAATGGTGAGCGAAGATGGAATGTTTTTGCATGAGTCGAGTACATTTGAGCCGGAAGTATGTCAATTACTGAAATACTATAAATATTGATCGCAGCTGAAGTATCAATAAAGCGCGACAAATGTTGGAAACGATTGCAAGTGCTTGATTCGATCAAATTTTTCAATTCTGATCCGTCGGTTTCGCTGGTCTCTTTTATCGGACATTGTCGTCTTTTCCCTTCATTCTCTTTTAGTGTCTATACACAATGCACCACCCTTTTACTGCAAATTCAGCTCCATCTGCCTCTCAACAGTCTGCGCTTTTACGAACCAAGTGGTCTATTCTCATGCATATATTCGTAGGCATATTCCACGAGAATATTCCCCGGACACTTATGCGTTCATGAAGTATTACCGCAAACCGCGAAATTTTATCATTCCAAACTATCTGAAAGCTTCGCCAAAGTCGCGCATCGAGCTGCTTTTTTTGCAGTTCCGCCACTATTCAAATTGATTGATTATGTTATGATAAAATAAAACCCACTGTTCCGACGATAACAAACAAAATCAAAATCAGACGTTTCATTTTGGTAGAATTTTTTCTCATCGAAGCGAACAGTTATGATTTTTATATGTTTGCCTCATAATAAATACATGGGAAATAAATTGCTCTCACGTACGGCCGGATAGAAGTTTTCTTCATAATCCTTTTATTCTTCATCTCCCCGGTCAAGACATTTTTAGATTTGATTATGAATTCGACCTGGGCTATCGATCAACATTTATCCACCGGTCTATTTGCAGAGACGAACTGGATGCAATCAATACCTGGGTAATTGGAAAAGTCAACGAACTCCATGTGAAAAATAAATTTTGCACAAGCTCAGACAAACGAGACCGATATAGTGTATTTGTTGAAAATATCCGATGCCCGATGTGTAATGATCCATTTCATATTTATACGGTCGGTGATATTAAAAATTGAAGTTATACTTTTTATACTAGGATAGGATGAAATGTTTCTCCTTGTGAGCAGCTTTAAAATTTGATCACGCCTAAACACAATGTGCAATAAAAAAATTATGCTTAGTTTGTACTTAGGGAATTCCGTCCAACAACGTCGCTAAACTTTGATGGATAAATGTAAAGAACCAACATATGAAACACGCAATTTTGTATAACTTTTTTTCATTCTCGTTTACGAGGCAAACCGTGCGCCATTCTTCAAGCTCCATGCTGTTTACGGAAAAAGTTATAAAAACAAGAACGTGGACCGAAATGTATAAAACCATTGAAAGCATGCAGTGTGTGAAAGGAGTCAAAATTTATAAAATCGCGAACGTGAAAAATTGTCGACAAGTTATTTCTTTTATTCTATTCGTATTAAAAATTCACTGCGCGACGCTTGATCAGTAATAAGAAAACGTACGTGATGTTTCCCAACTTTTTTGCATTAATTGTGTAAGTCATAGTGCCCTGTTGCCAATATATATAACAAGTAGAAACATTTTCCCTTCGTATTAGCTATCGAGGTTTCGCTATATAGCTGTATATATAGAGGTAGTAATTTTTCATCCAGTCGTATCACGTTCTTACACGATCCTGCGCGTACGTCTTTGGACCAATAACTAAATTCAGTATTTTAATGAAATTCCCGCGGCGTGATGGTCTCCGAATTTCAATCGTCATTTAGTTTTATCCACAAATTATTCACAGTTAAGTTCGTCGACTAAATTTCTTTAACGAAAAACAAAAGAAGGATTTTGACGTTAAATGAAACGACGAATTTCGTTTATCGCAAATGTGACGAGCTTTCAAATGCTGCGATTTTTTTTATATTGCATCGCAGTGATGATTGTCAGAAGTTATTCAGTTTTTTTTCCTGACTTTTAATATCACACCGTGGCATTACAATATTGCTGCAAAGCATTGTACGAATAGACGGAGGGTGGATGCGAGTAATCGTTCTTGTAACACGACGAGCTGATGAAAAAACACGTGGAGTGCTGAGATGGAAGAAATAGAGAATTCTCCGCACGATTTCATAATCGAAGTACGGATTCTCTCTTTCTTTTATTATTGTTATTGAAAAACAGCAGGGCGATTGAAATTAAATGGTGAAGCTGCTCATTCGGACGTTGCGTGAAATAGAATGAAACGCGTTTGATGCTCGACTTGCCGTACAATAAAATCACTTTCAAAGGCAATAAACTTTTCTATCGCATTTCACTCACTTTTTCAATCGCGCAAACAAAAATGACGCGAGATCTTCTTCAGTGTCAATTTCATATCTTTAATTAGAGCGCGACGATGGCGCTGAAAAAGATCTGCATCTGCACGTTCGTGATATCACTCACACGCTCAAAGAGCTTCTCATCAGCAGATTCGCGAACCTAAAAAAACACCGAGCTTCGTCCTGATTTTCGTACGCGGAGTCGCAACAGCTGATGGAAATTGAATATATGAGCCTAATTCAATTATTTAATTCGTTATCGCGAATTTGAGCTTTTCATAATTTATAGCGATAACCAGTCAGCGCTGTGCGATATTTAACGTCATTAATTTTCGTATCGCGTTAAGAAAATTAGTTTGCAAATGATTTCGAACAGAAAAATTCAATTTCAAACTAAATTGAAAAAAACTGCAAATTGACACAATGACATTTGGAACAAACCTGTGCGTTCATCCATGTTTTACTGACACAAAAGTGTCTCTCAAGTAATTAGTCTGTATAAAAAATGTAGACACGGTGAGATAAAAATACGCGTAATGAATTTCAAATTAAATGGCAGCAGCGACTGATGGACGAATAAAATTATCTTAGACCTGTGCAGCGGGAAGTTTTCTGTGGCAATCAAGATGTCGATCGTTATCTTGCAGGTGAGGAAGAAAAAGTAGAATTAATTCGCGAGGATGAGCGACTAAAGCATGCGCAAATAACGAAGGCGAAAATAAAGAATCGACGCAGGCGACAAGTCAATAACACTTTGCTTGCTGTACAAATCCGCGAGTTTCAAGCTCTGTGGGAGGCAGGACGAAGGAAATCTATTATCTAAAAATTCGCCGTTGCATGAAGACAAACCTGGACTAATTTCGAAAGTGGTGGGCGTACTTGTAGGTGGTGATGGAATATAAAAGTGGTGTTACTGCGGTTGCTAGTGGCGCAGGGAGAACAGGGCTGAACGGGAATAAAAAAACTGGGAGAGGGTGCCGAGAGAAAGCGTTGTAAGATGCGGATGAATAGAGATGCCAAGATGAGGGGACGAGAGTGCAGAGGCGACTCGAAAATAAGAAGCCGTGGTAGCAAACTCGCGACGAAAGAATACACCGCTGACGTCGATGGAAAGAAATCGTTGACTGCGAAAATGATTGTCTTCCACGACAGTTTTATAACGCCGAGTACGCCGTTTCTTCAATGCGTCTTCATAACAACCGTGTCTATGAAAGACGCACGGCTATGCATGATAAATAACGCGAGCCGTCGTTCCAATTACTTGCTTCGAGACAGGATGAGACTCCTTTTCATCGACTTTTCCCATTGTTTTATAAAATCGCATTTTTTTCTCACATTTTTTCACTGCTGGTGTTATTTGTCAGTGAAATTCAGCTCGGAGGACCAAAGTCCCCAAAACTGAATTGGGATAACTGACAATAATCTTTTCCGGCGGGAAAAGGCACTTGCTTTCTCATCGCCGACGTGAAAGAGCTTTTACGTGACCTGACATTATAGAAGCATGTGTGAATTAAGCATGATCACGATAAATTTGCAATGTAAAAATTTTTACATCATTTTTGAGCGAAAAATCGTGCAGTAAATTTTTGTACAGCGCGAGCGTTCGTCACTGAAGCAAAGTAGGCCACGAGTATAATATGATAATCATCTTTCAGAGCTGCGTCTAAATGATTCCACGTTAACTTTTTCCCTCACATATTTTCTATGCCCGTGCGACGTAAACCGCTGCACCTTGTCAACGCTCGTGTAAGACGAGTCGACCGCACGTTCCGTGATGAATCTCATGCACATTAAAACAAGTTGATAATTCCTCGTTAATTACTTCTGGGTTACAAATTAATCCGCAGCTTCAATGAGCAAAGTGCCAAACAATTTACAATGCCGGACGCAACATCGTCGACCCTTAATTAGACTATAGCTCCACCCCATAATCGACTGCGGATACACAAGAGTTTAAATTAATGAACAACATTTTTGCGCGTCATTAAAATATAATTTAAAGTTTTTGTACTCGTAACCTCTGATTACGGTCGGGAATAAATTAACCGGACAAATTGCATTAGCCGCCGATAAACATCAGCAATTGAAATTCTCACGCGATTCAAAAAAGGCTCTAATAAGAAGCGTCAATGAAACGGCACGAATTTCACGCTCAAAGTGGTCCGAATTTTGAGCGTGCGATGATATAAGAGTCGCTGGCACATTGATCGGCCGAATCTAATTTTGCATTATACATGAGCACTGGGCGTTGAAATGTTGCATTGTGTTTCACCTAAGCAAATATTCAATAGAGAAGATAACTGTGCGTGAATGGTCGACATCGCGGCTGTGTGCCCGCTCTTCATTCCCGAATGATTGTTTCGCTCGAATGTTTAACATCATTCGGACTTGCGACAAGTTATAGTCAAACTTGACTGATATATGCTCGCACACACGCTCCCAATTGCCAAACAGACAAACAGCCGCCACGTTTTCCGTCTCACGCTCGCTTGTGTGATCGTTTTGTTCGAATTTCGTTCGCGGCTTGTGTGTCAAAGGAACACAGTCGATTATCTTCGCTCGATTTGTCTCCGAATTTTTATCGTCCGAAATTCACAATTTCAAATACTGGCATTTGACAGTTTTAACCCTTTAATGAAAGGTGACTATTTGAGGGGTTAAAGTTTTTCTTGATAAAATTGTGCTAAGAAGTTGGTTCCATGACTATTCATTTTACCAGTTGGGTTTTCAATACCAAGGCGCAGGATGATTTGCAAACGTTGGAGTCGATTCCCTATCGAGTCTAGTCCACGCATTTGCCGAATGTTCCGGATAGTTGCAGCTAACTATCCGAAACTACCAGCACTGGAGTGATATTAAGCGCCAAAGGAAACAAAGACGAGTTCGGTAACTACGTTTATTAAGTTGTGTCTTAGCCACAGTCGCGGATTAAACAAATTATGTAGTTCTTGTCACGGGATTGCAATCGGAGTTTAACTACGAGGTGGATTTTCGATTGACTCGCTCCGCAGAGACAAACTTATTTTCCTTTTTTACTTTTGTGTTTTCTCGATACTGACTTGGTTAAAACGAGAAAAAAAGCGCTGATAATCTGGTTAGTCAGATTCGTTTTTTAGTTGATTTACCTACAGCTGGTTGATTCAATTGAGAAATTGAAATGAAAAAGTGCGAATAAAATAGTCGATGGTGGGACGTGTCGAAAAGGATATTGATACGAAAAGAGTGTTTATTTTGTTAATTAGTGTTAGTGTTAATTGTCCGAGCGATGCGGAATTGGAGCGCGAAATTGTTTGATTCATTCTCTTGACTTCTTCGGTATACTTTCCGGGCCGACAGTTTCACCTTTTGTTGACATATCTTTTACGAGCAATTTTATAACAAACGCTCGTGTCAATTAAGCTCGGTGTACAATCCAATCAAGCCCCGTAAGATCGGTCCGGATTTGGGATGCTAATTCGCGATATTCATAGCCGCCGCGAGATATTAATTTCCATCTAGCGGCGAAACAAAACTTTGCGGATGAAAATGAACGCGAAATAGCGCGATCCCGAAAGACAATTGAGCATCCGAAATCTAAATGTGATTCCACCTCTCAACGTCAAATCAAGAGCTGCAAAAAAAGAAGCCTCATGCAAATTAAAATGGCATCGCACAAATCAAACAGACGCGATGTTACGCTCGAGGAATCACCCAAAGGAGAGAATTTCTCTCGGCTAATCAAAAATTCGTCCCGACAAACACGCGTGTTTTTTCCCCCAAAGTACTTTTCGTAATGAGAAATCACTTTTATTTGCTGAAGAGGCACAAGAAAATATTTACGATGAAAACCAGTAGGTTATTTGGTGTGGCAAAATAAACGTTGATTCAATTGCACAGTTATATTTCTAAATAATTTGTGCAGTTTTTGAAAAGTACGATTAGTTCTCGCAACAAAGTCTGACAGCAAAAAAGCAGTTCAGTTTCAAACGATTACAATTTAAAATTGCAATTTCCCTTCAAAGGTTGTCAAATTTTTTTCAACAGACGAGTTTAAAAGTAGCGCACACAATTGTAACGGATAATTCATTGGATAGTTAACTTTTGTAAATGTCGATTATTTTCTACTCGCAGAATTTTGTTCCCACCAACGATCTTTCTCATTAGAACGTTTCAGTTAAATTGAACGAGGTTAGCGTAATTGCACAGCCGAGTGGCCATTTTATCTAGACTTTTAATTTAGTCAAGATTGCGCAATTATTAAGCAAGTATTTCTTAATGATCAACAAATGAGAGTATTGAGTACGAAATTATGGAAGCACAATCCCGAACTGACGCAGACAATGCACCCCTTCCCTCTCGATTACGAAATCGACAATGAAACTATAAGCATTTCAAACATGTTTCGATAACAATAGTTCACATCCAATATGTTTTTGGTCCAAGCTATTATTCTCGAAACATTTACAAACTGGAAACCCGTTCGATTTGTAGCACGTTCACTTGTTGTGAAAGGAAAACAACTGTTCTTTGAAATTCGTGTAAAATAAAGAGTTTTGGAAAAATCAATTGATAAAAAGCGTTCAAAAAGCGTCGTTTTATTGCCTTATGAATTAACGTGAATTCAGGGAACGAAATAGACACAACAGGGAACACGGGTTCAATATCAGGATGAATGACGAACGCTAGAGTATGTTTTTTTCGAGCGACTGTTATTCAGCAGACAAGCTTCGGTTGAAAAAGTCCCGGGTATTGAGCAAAGGTGGTGGAGAAAAGTCAGAACGTGCAGGCAACTTGCCAGCGAAGAATATACACGCAATACCCTGGAATCGAAATGGATGCTGGGTTGATTGATTGGCAACGCTTGTATTGTTTCAGGAGGAGGCAGGATCGACGTAACGATCCACGCCATGATGGCTGGACGGCCGTTGAGAATCGCGGTCCTATTCGGCACCCTCATCCTTGTTCATGGTAAGCGCAGCATGTACCATTTTCATTTTCTTCCCCAATCAACATTTACTCCGCTTGGCTATCTACCTAAAGGATTAGTCGGAATCGAATGGATTTCATGTCGAATGCAATGAGATGCGCGTACGCCAATCGTGTTCAACAATCTAATTCCTCTTTTTTTCTCTCTCTCTGTTTCGGTTGATTCTTTTTCTCTCCCGATTAGTTTTTTTTTTCGTCTTTTATTTTACGCTTTTTATTTTGCTCGTGCGACTCTTTTGTTTGACTTGCACAATTTAGACGTTGGATTGTAATGGAAGCAATGACGACAATCTTTGCTTTTGTAATTGCAACATCGAGCGCGGGTCTGATTTCCATTAGTTTTCATTACCGGCTGAAATTGTTTTCGAATTGCCATCCATCAGTTTGATCAAAAAGTAACGAATCGACAAACATTAATCAAACTCTGAGACTTAAAAT
The DNA here is from genome assembly GCA_020615435.1 of Telenomus remus. Taxonomy (NCBI): domain Eukaryota; kingdom Metazoa; phylum Arthropoda; class Insecta; order Hymenoptera; family Scelionidae; genus Telenomus; species Telenomus remus. The sequence continues at coordinate 2,885,415 of CM036341.1, read as the reverse complement.
CTCAAATTTCGCTGGTAGTATCGAATTCGCTTGGCGCAAACGAATGAATGGATATTGATTGTGAATTATTTTTACAATGCTTGTCTTTTTTGATAGAATTTTTTGTTTCAGTTTAATTTTTACGAGGATTTTGTTTCAAAATTGTTTGATGGGTGTAGTAAGTACATGTTACGGAAGTAGAAATTACTTTGAAATGAAATACTTGCGTTCCGGCACGTTCAAATGAAAAATATTATCCGCAATATCTCTCCCATAACCAATAGTCAAGATCTTATTGGAGCAATAGGAGAAAAATATAATTTCAAATTTTATCGGTCACGTACGAATCAATTTGAAAACAAGCCTTTATAAATTGCAGTTTCATAGTTTAGGTGGTTTTCAAAGTTTGAGAGGAAATTGAAAAATGAAACCTCAAATGTTGCATGATAAGCGCAACAATTTTTGAGGTTATATTTACACAATATACCTTATTGGAAAATTATAAAAAGGTTGGAAATTTCATAATATTTCAAAGTTATTTATGCGATACGATGAAAAAAAAACTTACGTAAAAGAAGCCACTTTTCTTTGTTTCTTCGACGGTATTCTGCTGCATCCTTGATCGAATTTGTCTTTTGTTACACCCATGAGAGTTCTTTGTCGTAGCATTTACTCTGTTTCGTATGTCCAGTATCATTTTTACTGCAAAATAAAAAAGAATGGCTGAACGCATCGATCATATCGTAGAATAATATATTCGTTGTTATTTTATTTCAGAAAATATTATTGCCAATTATGCAAAGTCAATCTTCATCACTTTCAACGCCGGCGATTATTACGTTGAGGTCTTTTGCGCGTCATTATCTTTAATTCTATTTTGAGAATAGAAATTATTTGCCATAACAATTTTGCTTTGCCCAGCAAATATAACCTCATTAAAACTTGAAGCGAATATAATATAGTGGAATTCAAAATGACACTGTAGTAATATGAATGAAACAAAGACATTAAATTACACGCGAAAGAATGTGACTAACGTCTTTGAAAATGAAAAACAACTCGACATACTCTTTAAATTATCTTCATATCAGTTTTCTGTATTTGTACCCGTCATTACTGCAATACTAGTCTCCAAGGTACAGTTTCATAAAAGTTTGCATCCACGATTAACTTTTTCGAAAATGCAAAACTTTTAATGTAACTTTAATAAACATTCCACCTCATTCCACTTTCGATGTGATTTTCTACTATTCATTTAAATATCGCCAATTTCAAAGATAGTTGAACTCTATAGTTACTTTAAAATTTATTTATTTAGTTACTTTAAAATTTCGTCAAATGATTTTTTTTTTAACTGTAATAAACATTCCTATTCCAAAAGTTGTAACAAATTCCTACCAAAACATCAGTAATCAGAGAATTATCGTTTTGCATTCTGACAGTTATACTCCTACGAATAGTTTGAGAATAAAAAAATTGTGAATATCTTCTCAGTGATTGTGTGTGGCATATTGTGTGTTTGATGCTAGCAAAGAACGCGTCTGAAAAGTGGATCGAGTTATTTCTCCTAAGATGGTCGTGGACGGAAAATGTATGTATTTCGCAACAACAAAAGTGTGATCGATGGAGAAGCGCCGGGGCGCAAACAGAACGTTGTCCGTCGCTTTTTGGCCCGGGGCGAATTCTTCGCGTTCGATTGAGCGATGAGGTTGAAATATAAAGCGAGTTGGCAGAAGGAATAAAGGGGCGGGATGTCAGCGATGTAAGTCGCCGATGGCAGGACGTAAGTCAGACTGCGAAGTCGGTGATTTGGTGCGGAGTCGGCGGAATAGTCTCGTGGAGGAAGGATGCAAGGCGATTTCTTAAAGACGTGGAGCGAGGCGCACTTGTTGCGCGAAAAAGGAAAGCTCGAGCAAGGTGCTGCCGAGGTTAAAGGGGTTGAAACGAAAGAGGCACGAGGGGGTAGCTCGGCGAAAGATACCAACTCACTGAACACGACTCGGCAATCGAATTGATTCCTTTTTACGGGCTAGCGTTACTCTTTTTTACTACCACTGTCTGTAGTTGCGCTCTTGACCGCTGCCTTTTGCTGTTATTTATTTATTAGTTCCTTCTTTCCAATTGATCTTACTATTTCGTTTAGACTGAGGTTAATCGCACCACGCAATTTGAGACGAACAAATGCTTGACATAAACGAACTATTCTGCCCAAATAATTTAGGACGAAATAAGTAGTGCAACCTATTCCTACGCACTTTTTTGAAGATTGAACATTTTTGCCCGTAGAAGCACTCGTTTTTATTTCTTCAATCGGGATGAATGTAGGATCAATAAAGTTCAAACAACTTTTTATAACTTTGCTTACAAAGTCTTTATATTTTTCGATCCAAGGGATATCGATTTATATCCGCAGACCAAACGTAATCAAATTTCCCCGCGAAATCCATTTAGCTCGGAAACATTATCGAACAATCGACGATACCAATAAGCCGTTGCAAAAACTCGCCATAACTCAGCCTTCGATGAAACTTTTGTTCGTATTTTTCTCTAACGAAACATCATTAAATATAAGCCCGTATCAATCAATTTCTAGTGCGCCGAGGAAAAAGAAAAACACTAAAAAGCACAGATAAAATACTTGGACCGTGAATTACGGGAATAATCGGAATAAAATCAGTCGGAACGTGCACATACACCTTTAGGTTTCTGCTTTTTATTGATCACGCAGATTTAACAAGCTAAAAAAGGGTTTGAGCAATTGAATAGCCGATAAGTGCCTATCGATCTTTACCGTTCTTTGATCGAAAATTCGCCGCTATCGTGAAACATACCTAGGAAATTAAACGGATGCCCGTTTCACTTCATGCCTGAACCAGCGGAAAAGAAAACAAATTTACCTGTTTGATCGAAAAAAATGACTCGGTGGATATGAAATGAAGCGCCAGGCGATGTGATACCCTCAAACGATTTCATCGCAGCCAATTTTTCAGCGTACCTTTCCCACCATCGCGTAGCAGCAATCTCGAAAAAATCGCATGTCGTTTGCAAGCAACACAAACGTATTGGTATTACCAGGAATATAATATTATAAAACGCCAAAATGAATCTCGATATCCCTCGGCTATCGTAAACTCATATTAGCATTGTCCGAATAAACAAACGCAGTTCTTTTACACGGTCCGATGGAGACTGGATAAATTTTTCATTCAAACATTTGGTCGGAAAAGTTTGTTCGAATTTGCAAAATCTACACAGAACTGAAAATTTTGCAACGAACAAAAAATACAGGTAGGGATTTTTTCGAAAGTACAAGAGTTGGGATCTAAAAGGTGCGCTCATAGCTGTTTTTATCATCGACTAGTTATTCTTTTTGTTTGCCGAGACGTGCGACGGTTATGACAGAATCGCGATACAAAGGACAAAAACAATGGTAGCCCTCGGTTGCCAATCCGAGAGTGGATTCGTGCGAGCGTGAAAGAGTGTACATACGTGTGGTAACGGCATTCAAAAAGAGTCGCATAATTTCGTATCGCGCGTAACGTAAGCTTTTTAGCGCAAAAATGGCACAATGGTCAAGGGCTTTCAGGCAGACGAGCATTGCAAATTAAAGCAACGTGAGTTTGCGCAGATCCAGGCTACATGGAAACCGTGTCGTGCGGTACCACTTTATTGATTTCAAGATTATCACACGTTCCACAGTTCGCATCTTCGTTCGAGCCATTGTGTTTCCCGGCAACGGCTAATTGCACGATAAAGTCGCAAAGACGTTTCCTCCGCTTGCAAAATCCCCTGGTAAGACATTGCCCACGCGGCAGAGTCCATTTTTTCCGCTTCATCAAAACTTTTAAATCGCCCTGCTGTAAAATTCGATGTGCAAAGGCCTGGATACCGCGAGATTAAATTGGTCCATAAGATTCGAGCTCATTACTTCGTTGATTACGCACGGCTAGGGACAACCGAGCTACCTTGCCATTTACACCCGGCGCCGGTTGTTTTTTCAGCCGAGGCTTCGCTGATTCCATGCCCTCCCGTTCTCTCGAGTCTTCTCAGACTCGTTGCCGCTGACTATTTAGAAATTTTTTGTCGCTTTGAAAGGCCATTATGCCGTGCAATTATTCACTTTAATGAATGCACCGCAGGTGTCCATACAACGTTGACTCGCGCATCGTTTCGAATGTAAATTCATCAACGTGAAAACGTATATAAATATCGAGGCAGTCGATGTCTGTGCCACGCTCGGCGCGACGGCTGTTTCTTGTCTTTCAAATATTTAACGCTGCCAGAAATTGGCGTCGAACTGTCAAATCGAATTCGGGTCAATGTACTTTTTGTCCCCGTTCAATCGATTCTTACGTCGCTTCCGGCACTTGTACATAATTCAGCGCGATCCGAAGCATCGGGAAATCTATCTATTGTTATATTTTTTTTGCTCGTCGGTGTATTTATAAACGCTGTAATCCACGATAGCTTCGGCTGTCAAAAGTGTTTTACCAAGTTTAGAGTAAATCAATAAACAGCCATCTGAAATAATTGAATTCCGCCGTCGTAATGTTCAATTCTTGTTGGACCGTTTTGTTATTTATTGTGATTTACAAGAAGCTACTTAATACGTGACTTTTATGTTTGTATAAAAAAGGCATAATTCCGCTACCGTTCGTTTGTGAGCGAACAAAATGGATGTCGTTCTCGTTAAAATGTGTGCTCCTCGTTTGAATTGATAGGAAGGACAAATGACTCGCATTTGTATTACCATTGCAACCAATAAATGCACTCGCTGGCTCCGAACCCGTTTGATTGGAACGAAAATGTCGCTTGATCATTTGCCAAGAAATTTCGTAACTCGGCGTTACACGCGTAAAAAAGTATTTGCGCGGATTTACTTTTGGGCCAAGTATATTATCGGTGCGATCGATCAGTTTGTACAAAACGGTCGCGTTTGAAAAAAATCAATCGCCGATGATCGCAACGAGCGCCGACCGATGAGTGTTTGCTCGAGCTTGCAATGATTTGTTCCTGCGCTTAATTACTTATTAATTTCGTTCAAACAAAGTCCGGCTCGGCATTTTCACAGCGCTGCTATTGACGCTGACCTGTGTAATCTCGCTGACCTGTGTCACGTATGCAAATGACGTCACAGCACAATTACAAACCCGATTCCGTTTATTTGGTTATATAGTAAAATATGTAGATTCTGTAATACATGAATACATTAGTGCGATGCAATTCCACATTTAATTTAGTACACCGTTCATTTACCTACGATTTCACAAGTAAGAAATAATACTCTAATTGCTCCGGCAAGTTATCGAGAGGGACGTCCAACCTTTCAAACCCATTTCAACACCAAGACGTCTCAACTACGATTCAAGTGGTACAACTCGAAATTTGGTCAGACAAACTAATCGCACGAACAGCGCTTTCCAGATTTCGCGAGACGTTAAAGTTGGAGCAGTGATACGTCGTGAACAACCAATCGAATCGCCATAACACGCGTGGTAATCTTATATGTGTTCGGGTTGTGCAACCTAACTGATTTATGGCACGAGAAGCAAAACGCTTACGTGAGCTACTTAAACACGTCGACAGTTATACCTTGCCGAACATGTATCAGTAGTTGCATTACTCATCATTAAGTAAAGAGACTGGTCGACAGTGTTAACAGCGATAGCGTTATTGGCATTAACATCGTTCATAATGGGAGAGGGGGGAGGGGCGTGGTGACGATTTAATTAACGCTACTTATTACGTTTGAATTCATCCGGTCGAGTGAGAAACACGAAAACGATGCAAAGCTCGAGTTACACAGCTCCTATATTGCCTCACTTTATCGAACGCGATACTTGCAAAGCGGCCTCACGAGATTCAGATCCTTCGACGTTCGCTGATGTTAATTATAACAATAAATGTGGACAAAAACAACTGCTCCATATTGTTATTGATAATTTTTTTCACCTTTGGTAGTTTTTTTGTTTGTTTTTTTTCACGAGTTTGAAACATTAAGGCAAACCAGAAAGGAGAGCCACACATAGTCGCTCGTTTCATAAAACCGTCGCAGACTTTTTTAATGAAATGTAAGGGTTCAGTTAAACGAATGATCGCGCGCAACGACTTAAAACATGGCGCCCTTCCATTGAGAAAAGGTGCGGGCTTGATGAGTTGAAACGCAAAATGGAAACGAGAATGCAGAGGGGGAGAAGGTTGTTCTCCCAACTTTACACATAAAGCTCAACTTTGACGGAAAAATGTTCTTCGTCGACGGCGAAACAGCGCATCTGATTAATTAAGAGTCACGTGAAACAAATATGTAAAACTTTTTTTGGACGCTTACAAAACTGTATTAAACTTTTTTCGTCTTCTATTTTTTTTTCGTTGAAAAGTGCATCGAAAATGAACGTTCGTGTTTTGCGTTGCGGATTCTTTGAACTCTTGATGATCGAGTGTTTGAACGAAAAAATCTAGGAATCGTTTATGTGTTGTGTATGTGTGGGGTGGTATTGATTTATTAATGATGCTGGGAGAGGTTGATCGTTGTTCCTTATCATCGTAAAACTAAGTAATTTATGTAATGTCAGTGTGGTACTTGAAAGCGTCTGAAAACGTGTAGTTAGAGCGACCTGGGAGCACAGTCACGTTGAGAGCGATGGAATGTGTTGGAAACAAGAGGTCGGTTGAAAAAAAAGAGGGTGATTAGACTGGGGAGTAGAAATGTCGCTGCTGCGCGAAACGAGTCGATAATTAACAAGCTAAGAGTTGAGTCACTTTGCGTCTCTTCGATAACTGTGTGCAAGCGAGTGAAATGTTAATGAGAAAACTTGAATTTTTTTCCTAGCGCACTGTTTTTCGTCGGCTCGTGCTTGACAATTTTTCGTTAACGAACTGTCGATTCCATCGATGTTTCGTCATTTTTCACTGTGAAATCATTTTGCCAAGCAACATCAAAGACACGTTACAATGAATTTGCACTCGCTTTGGCTCTATCGGTCTTAAATTACTGTTCGCAAACACGACCCGAGATGGAGATTAGAATGGAAACCAAATTTGGAACGGTAAATAACTGATCCCAATGATAAACTGTTTCGTTTTAGTTCTCGTCGGAACATAGAGTTGGGATATTTTTAATGAGAGTATCTTTTACAATAGCGGTTGAAGCCTGATTGCAATTTATGCTTTGGAGAAACAAATTGACCAAGAAAATGAAAACTCGGGTAGCTTTAATGAACTAAATCAGACTTGACTTGAAAGAATCGCGACCGAATGAACTTCTTTATGAAGTCGGATCAACTTTGCCCATGATGAGGTTGACTGCGTTTAACCCCGCAACCGAGAGTTGATTCCCCTTCGTTTTCATTCCCACACCCGAGAATTGAATTTAAAAATATCGCCCAATAATTCTCGTATGATCCAATTTCGCTGATTCTTTTACGCACCTTTTTTCAAAGTGCACTTTAATTAAAGTAATTAAAATTCGTTGACGATCCGACAAAAAAACCGTTTTTTTTTTCATCCCGCGTTGTAATCTACAAAAGCAATGTATCTCGCAGGCAGAAAAAAATCTTGTTTATTAAATTGAAAGCCATTTCAGAGGGTTTAATTTGTGTGACAATTTCTAGCGGAATTACATGCTTCTTTTTCAGCAACTGGAAAAGATGAAAAGATTCGGTGTAGCTTGAACTCGCGCTTGTAGTACGTGGCTTGGGAGAGGGTTAAAGAACCGCAGCTTGCGGAGAGTGTACATAAGTACGTATTCGGGGTGAGAAGTGGGTGGATCCAGGCTGACGCTGGGGTTCTGTTTCCTAAGGTTTAATTGGGCGGGAAATTATTTCCGATGCAATGCGCGAACGCAGCCGTCGCGTAATCACCGTAAAAGCGTTTTGAAAAAGGCATAAAAATCGATGCGTGTGTGTGTGTGCGCCGCGATTGTTAATCCTGCGCATTTTTTTCCACCAGCGCTCTTTCAATTAAGCTCACTTATCTACTGCTCGACTTCTTTATCACGCCGGGTTGATATATCATTCGAAACCCGCGCTTCCCTTTTTTCAACACTTTTTTCGTTCATGCATTTGCTATTTCACCTCTGAGGCTCTTTTATTTTTCAAGTATAATCATTGACAAGATCTCTCCGCGCTTCATAATTACCATCCGGTTCAATTTTCATGAACGCTAAATTATTTCATATACAAAATCAATCCCGGGAGATGAAAATGCTCTAGACGCTTTAATGCTTTTGTTTTACATTATCAAACATTCATTTAGAAAGTCGATAGAATTCGAAATTAGCATGATTAGCGAAAATTAACTGTGTTCTAATATGAGCGATTCGATATTTCCTTCCTTTGATTAGGTTATGTAAATTAGAAAGAATCGAATTTTTCATCGTTCTTTGAAATTAGTTTTATACTTTACGTGATAGTTCCGTTGAACATAATCGTTATAATTTAAATTTTGTGGAGCCAAGTGAGAAGCAGATAAAACTTTGACACCAAAAACACACAAGAACTTGTAACTTTGACCGAATTTCTTATACATCTTCTTTTTAGTTGTAGTTTTCTTTTTTCGGTAACTCACTCGGATACCTACTTTTCAGACAGTTCCGAGCGAACTGTAGATACCGCGATATGAGGTTTGTGGAAACTTGTTTGAGCGTACAAAATCAGTTTCGTCAATCTATAATATGTGGTTATACTTTTCGAAAACGTTCAAACTAGAAATGATTAAAGGTGCACGATGCAAAAAGCCAAATCGTTTGACTATTAATTAACTGAAAGATTTGGTTCGAGATTTTGACGGCTATTATGAAGGTAATGAGTTAGACATCCTTTTAAGTCCTACTTTACATTTTGACGTTATTCAATTTTAGATAATTACTTACAAAAGGGCAGGTAAATGCTCGGTTCGTTGACACGACGTAAAATCTGACGGCATCGCATCGCATCAAGGCGATCATTATACAAGGTGATATTAACTGGTTTCGAACTCCATAGCTTCCTTTATGTTTGCTTTCGTGATTACTAGCATTTACAAGATAGAAATTTTATCGGAAGTGCCGGATTATTTTCAAGTATATACACTTTTTTTCACCAACGCATAAAGTGAAATTATCGATTAAATATTAAAGCGTTTTTGGTAAGGGGAAAACACACACAATTTTGCTAAGCATTTTGCATCCAATTTTAAGTTGTTGAACTAGTTTTAAGTTAGTAACTATCATATACATAACTAACATATTCCATTATTGTAACTCGAGTTTAGTTTGTAATGAAATACAAACAATAAATAAAAATCTTTTAACATTGATGTACCTGTTTAAAAATCATTTTTTGTTTTAGAACTAATCATTTTTCAGATATGATAATCACAAATCGAAAATACATTAATTTGCCTTTAGACTCGACGTAAATATATATTGTATTGAGCTTCTTCGCTACATGTGCTAATGAACTATTGTCGATAACTAATTGGATGTCGGCAAAGACTGTTTACACGTATTAAATTATCGAACAAAACGAAATATCGTTGTATTAATAAGTACGACGATATACAAATAACAAGCTATATCCAGTATCATGCCAATTCGCTGAACTTCATGTACCATGTTATTTCGACAGAATCCAACGTACATTTGGCAAACTGCGGTAATAAACTAATCGTGTGCAGGGCGCGACGTACCGCACAATATATCACATTGTTCGGAAAAATTACATGTTTCGGTTTTAGGCGTCGTAAATTTCGCGAATTATGACACGTAAACACGTGAAAAATTGTGACTTCGATAGGAAATCCGCAGATTCGGAATTTCAATTCCCGATTCTTGCTGAAGCTCAGCCTGATAATTCGATTCGGAAACAACACGTTCAAAAGAACGACAATTTATCTCGCACCGCGCGAGAGAGCATCCAAAGAGAGCGTCTGGCGTCTTATCGGACCGTGGGTGTGCAAACAGCAAAGCCCGAGCGAAGCAAAACGAAAATTCCAAGCATAAAACAGAAACTTGATACGATGCCAGGCGTGATTCAAGTTTGAATAGCGTTGCGTTTAACCGCACGACTGATGGATAACCGGATCTTCGCACGCGGCCGTTCTTACGTTGGCCGGAAAAAGGCCAAATATATCCCGGGAGGCGTGCTCACGTTGCCCCGTAACCCAAATAGCCAGAAATCAGGCCATGCAGAGGCGATCAAATTAGCAACGACGCCCCAAGTGAAATGCATTCCTCGACATGCCTTTTGTGCCGGATTATAACGTTTGGTGATGGGCACGTTATCGAGCATCAGCGAGGGATGGCCGCTGAATCGGAGCTCTGGGTAAAGGGGTCATCCCGTTCGTATCCCAGTGCCGAGAGCCAGTAACGCAGGATTGTCAATAAACCACTATCGAGCGCATCTCCTGTCCATTTAGTTCGATCACTTTGCAACGAGAAGGGGTGCCCGAGAGAGAGGGCTGTCCAGAGCGGGACAGACTGGCTGAGGGAGTCGCGTTAATCCCGCCAACCAGATTAATCGGAAACAGAACTATCGTGCAAATAGGCGCGAGATAACCCGCCGCCGCTGCTCCTGGATGCGCCTATCTGCAATCGTGTCCGACGCTGACATAACGCACGATGCCACAGTTTCGATCGACCTGGTTGCTGCATTTCGAGCGCTCGAACCCGCCCACCCAATTGCCCAGCCGATTTAATTACAGAGAGCCCGCGCGATCTTTAATTCCTCGCGGACAAAGTTCTCGATTAACGGCCCGGCACAAAAGTGCGCTCTGCCAATTAAACCCGGTCGAGCCTCTGCGTCATCGGGTTCAATAAACATCCGACTGAAAAGCCCGCGCTTTGTTCGACTCAAGACTCGACCTATTGTGCGCGCGATATTGGCCGCTACAGTGCCGCGATAAATGCACCGAAAAATATGCCAGCCAGTGATAAGCGAGCGGCCAAAAAAATTTTGTTTTTCGCTGCGAGTTTGAAATAATGCTGACCCACTTTACACGCGTACATTAATTGGCGCACGAAAATCCCGACCGATCAATAACCTGGAATAACAATGCAATCATGTTGATAATTGCGATTGAATGATGTGCTTTTATTTCGGGTTTTTTTTGGAGTCTGTTTGTTACATGAGATGCACGTGAAATTTGTCAACGTTACTTGGTAACGTCACACGTTACACGTCGTGAACGAAAAATAGGAAGGAGGAAAAGTTTATACTTTTTTACAATTGGTCGCGACGTTTTTCAAACAAAAGCGAACATTTTTTTTTTCGACGCGAGTTTTGTCGCGACAATCTTCGCAATTATGAAGAATTTTGTCATCGTAAAACGCAACGCGAAACGTTGAAATTCACGTCGGATATTTCAACGTAACGTCGAGGCAGTTTTTAAATTGAATAAAATGTTAACTAACGTGAAACTACACGTGCGCTATATTGCGCGCTGGAATTAGGGTATTAATCAATTTGAATTACTGGATCGTTGATACATGTGTACGCTGCATCTAGATCGAATAGCAAATCGCACAGGCAATTAAATGTGCACATTAGTTCGATCCTGGCAGCATTCGTGATTGGCCTGAGATTGCTCTAGTGCTTCTTCGGATTGTATTGGAAGTTGGAACGTTTTTTGAAACATTTTTCCCGATACTCGTAATTGCAATTCGAGCGCTGCGAATTTAGAGCTAAATTCTTCGAGTTTTAAAACTGATTTACAAAATAATCACACTGGGGAATTCGAAATTGCGGTATTGCGCGATTGCGTTACGTTTGAAAATCAACGAATTGTTTAACTGCACAATAATAATCGTCTGCGAGGTTATGCAGTAATTATTTTAGCATTTGACGGTTGATAGACGTGACGTTCGGTGACGTTCAATGACGTCAACAATTTCGGCCGGATAAAAGAGTGTTCCTGTGTACGTGATATACGTAACGGCGAAATAATTATGGCCATTGAAACCACACTGAACTGCGGAGACAGTCATTTCACTATAATTACGTTGAATAATTCATGCAACGATGTCATTAAAGTAAACAATGCCGAATTAGATTTAATTAAAAATATCTGGCTTCGAGGTTTGAACAAAAGATAAATGAGGACATTTTCGTAGGTTGAATCGCATGAATTGTTTGTATTGTAACGGAATACAATGTGTTTCCTTAATTCACTATTTTTTGCGTCACTTATCAAAGTCAGGATGCAAAAGATTTCGGCCTGTTTTTGTGTCACCGCGGAGAATAAACCCTCACTGACGCCTTCTTCCCTTACCAAAATGTTTAGCAGAGCTCGAAACTTATCCGCTTATCGCGTTAAATGTGTAAACATGCTCTGACTTATTGTCGCCGGAATTAGAGCACGTTGAAACTAAAACAATGCGAAATAATTTAAATCCGCTGGCATTTGACGTTATCATTTTTACAATTGTGTAATTGAACTTCTGAGATAAGTTTTTTTCAAATTAAAAGATAAGGCAGCTGAAATACAGCCGGACATGGTGTTTCGGATTCATTTTAAATCCGCGATCAAGCTCTCTTAAACACGGACGAAACGGAAGTTAATTAATAGATAACCGTAAAATTCCAATAATGCACCTATAATAATATCAAAATTATGCAACTCCAGGTGGTCCATTTATTAACTTCCGATAATTACTAGATTATCAACTCTCTGTACTGAACACTTCAATGCTTTGCCTGAATACCAACGTTTCACCTCATCAGTCCTCCGACCTCGATTCTCAGCTATTGAAAAATTGCTATCGGAAATTTCTATGGCGTAACGTCATTGTGAAGAAAAGACTGCCGCCTCTAATAAATTTTAATCGATTTTTTTACTCACGATCGCGTCAGTCAAGAGAATAGACTTTGGCGACACCGCATGTTTCTTGTATAAGAAGCACTGAATTATTTCATCGTCTTGTCTCCGAAACGAAATTCATTATCGAGCTTTCATAATTGTACAGTTTCAGAATTGTTCTCAGTCAAGCCAGTTTACCATATAAAGTCGAAATTGACACGTCGTTCGGCTACATTAAAACTCGTCTCCCAAATTGTCTAAGTCAACTTGTCGCACTACGTACTACGTAGGTCTTACGTCGTAAACCTTTGAGTATACCTATACTCATACTTTTGCCCACGAGTTAATGGCCGTGAAGTCTTCTTGGCTTCGTTTCGACGGAAGTCGTTGCCGAGGCCGTGAGCATCTCATCCGGAAACTCGCCGTAAACTTGTATTTGCACGATCGAATTTTTCATCTTAACACCGCCGCCAATCGTATTTACTGATTTTTCTTCAACCCGTAATTTCATCTCTGATGAGGACGTCGTGCATTTGATCAAACGAATTTAGTCAAGGGCTTAGTCACGCTTCACTTTATACAAAATAAAGATCAGTTGAAAGATGTGTGCGATTTAATCACGTTCTTTGAGCGACAGCTTTTTTTATAGATAAGCGACAGATCTGAGCAATCAATTCAAGAGCCCTTATCGCGGATTAAGAAAATAATTAGAGTCGTTGGGCAGCAAGCAGTATCATACGTGTCTAAGTGGCGAAACGAGCTCGAAGGTGGTGTGTGTAAATAGAGGAAAAATTTTAACGGCATGGTTTTGCATTCGAGGAACGTTATGAAAAGGCGACTATAATATACAGACTATTATAAACAGACCAGATTCAAGAAAGAATGATAAAACATCTCCGGCTACTCGGAATTACCATATTTTATGCTCCATCTTGTAACGTCAGGAAGAATGCGTAATGAAAATATGAGCACGCTCGGCTCCCAAACGACGAGGAATTTTACCAAAATATGAGATCGTTATTAAAGCGCCGCGGTCGATTTCGGTCTCGACAACAAGTCGATTTCCATCTTGCGCACTTTATTACAGACAAAAACGGGACAATTAAATTGAAGGAGCGGAAGAGAAATGGCGGGCGGACAAAAAGTTGTCGGGCCAAAAGTGGCGTAATTATGAACGCAAGTTTAATGAAATATACATGACGATACCAACAAAGCGAACATTAGGAAGTAATTGAACTTGAAGAATGCTCGAATAGTTTTTAGTATACCGAGGGTCATATCAGACTGCGAGTTTGAAGCTCTCTCGTCGAGTTCAAGACGAACATTATCATCCAACTGCCGTGTACGTACGTCAACGCGAGCTCTCTCCAAATGTCCCAACGAGTATTGAGATATTATCATAACGGCTCTAGTTGTGTTCCAAAACTTTTACGTTAACAAGTCACTTTATACGTCTCAGTTAATAAACAACATCGCAGTCGGTTGTTCTGAACTGTTCTTTTTAACTACTGCAAATTGACAAAGAAATCTGAAACCCCTGAAAATTCTTCACTTAAAAAACAATGCAAAGAACAATAAAATAGTTCATCAAATTATTCGAGATTGTCTGACGAAAACTGTTTTAGCAACAAGCCATCAGGGAATCCTTCAGAGGGCTGAAATTGCGCGCAAGATGATGTATCCCGAAAACGCAAAATAATCCCACCGATGAGTTGATGTGAGAGCAAAGCCGATAGGGCGACAGATCGAACAGAAATTAGGATGCTTGTTAAGTCTCATCGGCGTCACGGCTCGGTGTCGGCGTCTCCGATTTTCAATTTAGCTTATAAAATTGACGTGCCCAATAGCGTGACGAGTCGCATCTGATAACATACAAATTGGATGCAACGCCGACGAACACGCGAGCATACTTATACAGACGACGGAGCCGGCCGCCGGAACCAGCGTGAATTTAGCAAACTCCCCCGGATCCGAATGATATTACGATTCGTTAGCTTCGATTTTCTCGTGGTATTACGAATTGACGAATAGACGTGGAATGATAATACCAGCAGCCTCTGCACAAATAAGAGCGAGAAAGAAGTGTATGAAGAAGGGAGTGCACGTACAAGTCGTGTAGTCAGATGAGGAGGGGTGCAAGGGAATGCAATCGGTTAAGAGAGACAGCGACCCTGGAATTGTCGCCTCGACTTATTCGACTCAGGGAATTAACTTGCCGTGGAATGCACCACCCCCCGCGGTGCCTCAGTCATTTTCTCCGTTTTGCGATTCGAGTTCCGTCGATATTGCTCGCCGACTTCGGAGAATTTTCCATTCGCTCGGTCGCCAAGAGAAATATTCGCCGGCAGACGACATGAAATCGAGCGTGCTAGTGGATTTGTCAAGCGATATTCTTTTTTGCCCGTCGCGGGCAGCGGTGCGCGTCTCGAGTGCATGCTTGTTGCTCCATTACGGGCTTGCAGTTTATCATTACGCTCGTTCGTTCACATGATAGGTACACGATCCACTACTCCTCGAGGAAATGACCGTGAGGGTGTTTTAAGCGAAACCCGCCCCCGAGGTACACCCACTTTCAATCGCGAGGGAGTGCCCTCGCGATCGCGCTTTATTCCACACTCTGCACTCGCATCCAGCTGAAAACCCGCTGATTGATACGGTTTTATGTCGATTGTTTTTGCCCAACCATCGGCAAACCAATCGAATCTTGTCTTTTCTTCTGCTCTTCGACGTTTTTTTCATCAGACTTGTTTACTTTTTCTATTAACCACGAACTACTTTCAGTAGTTGTTTATCCCAATGAACATCGCATTTGGACACTGAAAAACGTGGAGGAATTCATGCAAAATATAAATATTGAGAGTCTATCGTTAAAACTAAACTGAGTAAGGCACTCTAGTTGATGTAATTTATTTAGTTTGAAGTAGCTGGCATGGAAGTTTTAATACGAAATATTCCGCCTCTCAACCTACTATAAGTAAATGATGTTTGTAGTTGGCCAATCTTGAACGCGCTCGCTCGCGATGCTATACGTGTGCATTACAAACGCATGCATGTATGTTAAGTGCGGAATTCCAGTTTTTCTCGCGAAAAGAAGCCGTCTTTGACTTTCTTTGCCGGCAAAGGGACAAAGGCGTGCAAAACGTGTAATCGCGGCGGTGATTATTTTATTCTCCTCTGCCGTTGCGATTGAAGTAAAATTTTGCATTAATTTTTCTCACATCACGGACCTATTCGGCGCGTTGATGAAATTATTAATCCAAACGATGAATTAATAAATGTTGAGTTTTTTTTTTCGTCGCGCCGCTTTCATTGTGTTTGTCGGGCAGATTCATCGCTGAATTAAAAATATTTGCCTAATGAATATAGATCGTTTGCATTCGTCGAATGTAATATCACAAGCGTATTTATTCGCCAGTCTAACATTCATAAATAATTATTATCCCCTTGTGATCTGTTGCGTCATTAATCTACAAAATCAATACGAGCTAGTGATGTGAATCAATTTTTGCTCAGACTCAGTTGCAATTAACGTGTCAAATTGCAACGAAATTGTGTCACAATCCAAATTCGAAATTCGTAAGTCATTTGAGTTTAATTTGATAACTCATTATACTTTGTTTTTACATTGCATCATGGATTTTTTCATTTATTTTTCTTTCGTTCTGCGCCAGAATGTTTATGTAATGAAATCCTGACACAATATAATTAAATCTCCGGAATTCCAGAACAAAGTTTACAGTTCAGCAACCATTAAAATGTTGCGAACTTTTCAACAAAATCATGTTCATACTCTATTAATTCCCTTTTAAAAAATAAATGAAAATTTATAGAAGAAAGTAGAAATCGGAGTGAAGCTGTTGATCAATTACGTTATAATGGCTGTTTTATATGAATGAAAAGTAATTTCCTGGATGGAAAATAGAGAGCTTTGCAATTGAATTTGAGAAAATGTTAGACTTGTTTACGGAAAATAATGAATTCGAAGCGGAAACGCTGCTGATATTTTGAGGTTACAGTAAGCAGAACCCAAGGGAGGCGTATGTTTAATGACGGTGTCGTTGTCTTTAACTACACGTGATAATATGAGAAGGAACGGCTACTTTTCGACGCGCACTTTTGAATGGCAATTTCGAAAGTTGTTAACTACCCCGCAAACTAACTTGAATTTAACTGCAGCTACTCGATGGGATTTTCAGATAAACAAATATCAAGTTTCGTTGCAAGTTTAACTCGGCATTGAATTTAACTCTTTGCTCGCTTTCACTTACACAAATAAATTATAATACTTAAATACTGTTGTTAGCTAACAAATTAATTTTAATTATTGAATAAGCAACATCTATTGAAAAATTCTAAATCGAAAGGTTTCCCTGTTCTTTCAAAGTTCTTATTAAGTCTTCATCAATATCCGCTACGAAAGTTTATGTGAAATTCATATACCACTTTTCTGGAAGCTTGTAAAACTATTTACTGTTCTTATAACAAGAACAAAATGCGGACGGTGACTCCATAATGAACAATTGTGTACAAAAGAACATCCAATTTTTATCGTTTTTTTGTCTGCGTCTCAAAAAGTTTCGTATCCAATTTAGTTTTTTACGATGTTAATCAATTTCTCGTGCAGGACAATAAAATGCACAATCTATATGCTCATTACGGGAAACCGACTTTTTCGTCTCAAAAACGGAAAGCCAATTTATTTTCCGAGTTCATTAAATGTCACTGTTGTTGTACTTGATTACGAAACGTAGTTACCGGCGGTTGAAAATAATTAAAGATGCATTCTCGTTGCGAGTGCAGTTTCTGAGGGCGAAAAAAGCAACGAAAAAAAGAATTTTAATTCACCAAAAATTGCCTAAAACGAACGTGTAATTGTGAGTAATAGCCCCGAGCGGAAACTGTATGGAACAATCCCTCGTGAATTAAAGACGGCGATTAAGAAACGTTTATTGATAGTTCGTGCTTGGTTCGATCTTTACCTGAAAAAAATTGGGATAAGATGAAGTTTTATTAAGTGGAAATTCTCGAAAATTTCATTGTTGTCTGATAAATTCTTTAGCAAGTCGTTAATTTAGGAATCAAAACAAATTCAGTAACTTTATAGTGTATTTTAAAAGGCGTTTATCCAGTTTGAAATTTAGAATGTGCAAACAAGAAATAATTCCTAATGTTACCACCGTAAAGCATTTTTAAATTTATGTTTATCCAGGTTTTTGGGTTAGGAAACAAAGTAAAAACGTAGCATCAACGAACGTTTACTGACGTTCACCTCTAATCCACGAGGGATTCGCATTGTAGCTCTTTAATTTATTTGAGCACTGCCTCAGGTCTATTATTCGCAATTGCACATAGTGTTAAAGTAATTATGAAAGCAAAAATTACCAACTACTATACGCAGGACCGTCCAGTCGACAATTAGTTTGTGCCATTTATTTTAATTATAAATGCAATGTAGTTTCTACTAGTGCGAAATTGGATAATCGTTAGGAAATCAATTTCCATTCTGTACAAATTACAGATCACCTGTAAACAAAAAACATTTCATTATTCAAGAAAATAAACACGAAAATACTTTTAAAATGTCAATGTGTGGTTATTCTTGTGGAATATTTCTTTATCAAAAATGAGCCAAATTTTAGCCAGTATTTAGTAAACACGAATAATTATCTAAAGTTGAAACCGCGTCTTTATGGTTTCAGTATTGATAGTTGGATGTTATGCAACATGCTAATGTATAATTTACTTCACAACGCACATAGAAACGGATGATGATAATGCGAAGACAACAGGCTACAGCAATGCTCCGTAATTAATCAACGCAATGTGTGCGAATACAAAGCATCTTGCAGATCCCTATATAATTCGTACTCGTGTTACGTACATGTAAATATACAGATGTTTGAATTGAAGTTATATTTAGATCTCGCCTACATATAAAGCTTCATATTTCTACGCCTTCTGTATATCATACCTTGTACATATCCTGCTGCAAATCTGCGAATTGAGGCTGACATATTTCAGCGCTTGTAATTTTTCATGATCCACATCTTAGAATAATCAAATCTACACAAAATGACGGTACACGAAAGCAAATTATTCTAACCTCATTGGAAAATGAAAATTTAATTGGTACGTGACAATTGAAGATCGCAAATCTGCGACTAACTTCGTTGTATTAATAATTAAACAACCGCCACGTCTATGAAGCCAATAAATGCACAATTATATCTTTCTTGTCGATAATTCTCAGTCGATGCTCACGTTTGGCTCGCCGCGATCAGATTAAACCCCGGCGCAGCCGAGTTTTAACAATGCATGGCCACGTTTGTCCAGGCTTTATCAGATTTTGCCAACTCCTAGAAGTCTGATTAGATTAGATCTGCTTTGACCGCATCTAAAGTGAAATCCGCCGTTTCCGCTGTAAAAACGTGCCTCATCGATATTTAAGTCCGTCGTTTATTACGAAATAAAATTATTCCAATTGAAACACGTAGTCAGCAGTTGCTTCACGTCCGTCTAGACAAACGAAACCTCTTCGTATCATTATTTTTATTTCGAGCAAAATTTATAATTGAGGAACCTTCGATTTGGCTTCTATCTTCGAAAAAATTTCACCTCATAAATCACAGATTCGAATAGCCTGACAACAACTGAAACTAATCTTATTTCCTCTAAAAAACCGGGTTAGCCAAGTCGGGATGAAAAAAAATGTTGATTGTCAAAAGTCGGTTAACCGTGGAGGGTGTTGGGGAACTAAGTCAACGCGTGTGAGGTACATTGGTTATGCGTAAATAGCGTATGGATGACGATGGCACGTGTATATAAAGCGCCAGGCGCAGGTGCCCCCGCTTATAGAGAACACAGAAAACGTTGAACATAAACATCATTCAAGCGTACGTACATGAAAACTGGGCAACGATGCACTCTTACATCGCTTTGCATGAGAGAGGAAATTCCAAGATACGGTTATCAAGCGAACGTTTCATGCATAATGCACCCGAGTACTTTTCCGACCTCTCACGCCCCCTCTTTTTTCCTCCTCGTCTTCTTTTTTTAGTCCCACCGTCAATAGTCAGGGAGCCAGCAAAATTCTTACCAAGCAAAGACTTGACTTCGAATTAATCTTGGAAATAAAAGAACGGTCAGGTGGGTTTAGAATCCAATCGAACAAAAGAACTGGACCCCCGAGAGATCAATTGTCGATTTTACAGTTGACCGACACACGACGTTCGAACGTTCATTGATTCGAACGTCCGACAGAGACATTTTGCAAATACACAATTTGATAGATGTCGTGCGATTTCGGCTGACTTTGTGTGAGATCACGAATCGATGCTGAAGCACGTTTATGACGTCACTTACGTCGCGAGAAATGTCGACAATTTTGCATCTTTCGAAAGTTAGTCGCTGTCTTTAGGAAATTTAATCGTACGGATTATGCAGGGTGAAGAGCGTCGCTATTTATCGGGTTGTAAACGGGCGAGACGTGACTTGGATGCAATTTTTATCGGGACCTGATAAACATTAGGTTGTGAAGAGAGAAAAAGGCGCACATCGTGATCTGCTCTAATTATTTTATGATAATGAAGTAATTTCGCAAAACGAGGGGGATCGAAGCGTATTGCGAACGCGGGTCAACGAACTCGCGCGCGAATGATCGGAAACAATGATAACCATGCACATTCAAAGTTTCCCGACAGATGTAAACGTAAAATCGCAAATGAGATTTGCGAACGGCGAATGGTGTGGAACGATAGAGCGAAAATAATGCTTAAGACTACCCTGGGATCTGAATAATCTCGTGTAGTCGCAAACCGATGTCACTGTCTCGCAATATCAGAATTCGTTGAATATTAATGACACCTTTTTCTGTCCAAAAACGCACTGACAAAAATATCTCAATTACATTAAATATTCACAAGTTCTCTTGTGTATATGAAAAAAATCAAAACTTTTTCCAATGAATAAATCATCGCGTCGGATCGAAACGACAGTCGTCTCTCTCTTTTTTGTCATCGACGTGTTATCACAACTTATGACCGTAATTTACAAGTTAATCCCTTCTGCGTTGCTTCTGCTGCAAAAAAAATTGAAAATAAAAATAACAGAAAAATAAGGAACGATAAGTGTCGGTTTTATTTGTATTGGCAGAGCTACTGGAATAAACTGCCACCCAACTTTCGCACTCTTTAAAACTTTTGTACTGGCGAGAAAAAGAATCTAGTTTCACAACTGCTTCGATAAATATGGTCTGAATAAAGCTTTGATCGATTTTCGTACCTTTTTTCTTTCGCGTTCTATTATGAAATCAAGTCTGCTAAATAATCCGTGAAAAGTTTATATTAAGCGCAAACCGAAATGAAGTCTACTTGCTATTAACTCCCACAGACGCTCGCCACTTGCGTTCAATGTATTTGCGAGGAATGTTCAACTTCGAGCACGTTCTCGAAATACATGTGACAATTATCATTCCAGTGAAATTGAATGCTCGAGATTAGCATATTTTTTATCCTCCAATTGATTTTTCAGTCATTGCACTTTAACTTTGTAAATATCGTTAAAAGATAAATTCACCGTGCTGAATAACTTCTCGATGCAGGTGCTATACTACTTTTTACTTAACGCCAATATTGATGAAGTTTCAAAGTGTTATTTGTTAAGATACTTATTACACAAGTTGCTACTGTAACTTTCCTCCAAACTTATAGCCTCTTTGCCCTTTTTTGTGGACTTCAATTTTTTTTCACAAAGTTCGGATATTGAATTCGACAAAAGTTCAACAAAAATGAACCGAATCAATTATTTCAGCAAAAATGGGTTTGTCGGATGAGATACTTATATTTCTAACTATATCATTCCTTCAGATGTTTGGAATTCGGCGTGCATTTCGTCACCTATAAATTCTTCACAACAAAACTTTGGTACCAATTTTATTTACATGAAAATGTAGCAGCAAAGTGCGTACGAACCACGTCTCTTATTGGCTTTCAAACTGGCGAAAAAATCTAAGTGTAAATTCAAACACCACACGGTTGAAAATGTAAAATTTGTTATTGAAATGAGTTGCATTCCGAGTTGTCACTTTAATTCCAATAAAACGCTTCTGATGTGCACCCAACTATAAATGTGTATTTTATCCAGCGAGATGAATGTACGTGGAATCTGCTGCGAACGTGTCCGTCAAAAATATCCCGCCATAAATTCGTTTTGGTGCTTTGCCAAAACATAATCAATTGTTTCAGAAACTTTTTCCTAATACATCGAAAACAATTTTCGTGCATTTGAATTTTCCAGCGCCCGAAGCTTAACAGTTCAAAAAGTCAAACAGTTACAATGCAACATGCTTCTCAGAATTTCCTAAATTCGTTTCGCAAGTTTCAAGCATTCCCTTGCGGTTATTGCTCGTGATTTAGTTGTAACCATAAATGATGTCGAGGGAAAGCCAAAGAGTCGGACGTGATACTGTTGGAACATGTCGTAACCATCTTCTAAAGATTATCTCAGATGAAGAATTTCCATCCACTAATAAATCAACTCTTTAACGTCCAAAGTTATTGACAATAGAATATATTCCTTGACAAACCGCCACTCATTTTATCATATCAGAGTGTCTGAAAAACGACACTTTGCTGATGGGATAATACATAGTGTCGCTTCAATTTTTTTTCAACGAATTCCATCACCTTGATATATTATCTTCTATTCAGTCTTGATACATCATCCAATTCTTACACGTTAAAAATTATATCAGTAGGTAGTTCATGATATAAAACGCTTTTCATAAAAGCAATCTTTTCGAAAAGCACATCTGTTCGCTAGGACAGAACAGCCGATTTATAAAGTTCAAAACTTGTTCTCCTTTACATATGTTCAAATATCAAACAAACTGTGCAATAACAATAACCATTTGCACCACGGATTTCTCTCGTTGAAAATAGTATAAATTGTGACTGACAATCACCCAAACAAACTTCTGTTTCTACGATAACCCAAAAGTTATTTGAATACGTACAAATTGAAATTTATCCAGCCACAGCGTTTAGCGCCAAAAGTTGCTCAAATAACAATTAAATCCGATTCCCAATGTAATTGTTTTGCAAATCTCGCAAAGGCAACCATATTTCCGTTGAGTTAGCATGTTGTGTGTAAATATATAAGCCCAACAGCTTTTGAACTAATTAGTAAGTTGAATGGTTAATTCGAACCTGTTTGCATTATCTGTTGAAGGAGGTGGGATCGTGCTGGATAGCCAAGGTCCAGTTCTTGTATCGGAGCCGAGATCAACTGTGGAATTCTCCAACGACACCGGAGCGATGATACATTGCTCGGCCCACGGTAGTCCGACACCTCGAGTGGACTGGCTGATGGGCGATGGTTCGCCCGTTATACCTATCCCGCATATCCGCGAGATGTTGGCAAACGGCTCCATGTACTTTTTACCATTCGGCGCCGAAAGTTATCGCCACGACGTTCACTCTGCCGTGTACAGATGTCAAGCTTCCAACAGCGTGGGCAGAGTACTTGGACGAGAAGTCAACATCAAAGCCGGTAATCATACGAATTTTGATACCTTGACAAACAAAATACATCCACCAACTATTACAATCGCAAATATTTGTACTAAAATCAAAGTTGCTGTTTAACTTGTACCGTTAAAAATTTGACGTGTCTTTTCAGAGTCTCAGCAAGACTTGTTTGGCTCGAATAAACATCTTTTTCTGTGTATAACTCTAGCATATAAACATCTTTTTCTCAATGTTTGATAAAAGGCAATTAACTTTTTATTCTTTTCATTGTCAAAGACTAATTATTAAACCAGGATCGTGGATGTAAAAAAAATTACTACCTCTTTTTTGAATGGAAATATTTTCTGCTGTTTGTTCTAAATTCAAGGAAGGAGGAATTAAAATTTATACTTATGTGCTTTCTTGAGTAACATTAATTAGTATTATCGGTTTGCTTGCAGTGGTACGACAAAGTTATTCCGTACAAGTTCGGGACACGTACGTTTTATTGGGCAATACAGGCATGCTCAAATGTGAGATACCAGCTTATGTAAAAGACTACGTGGCAGTTACGTCCTGGGTACAAGATTCCGTTTTCAATATTTACCCCACACCAGAGAGCAGTAAGTACTTTGAATTGCATAAATTCTTATTACAGAATAATACATTATACATTCGTTCTAATTCTTTTTTCAAAACCAATAATTTCACGAAATTTCTCGTACTTGTAAAATGATTTTGGTTATTCTAGAATAATTATGATAACAAAAGCGGTTGTAATCAAAACCTATTCAAAATTAATGCGAACAGATGTAGGGGGTTGAATACATAATACGTTCATTTGACTCATATTGTTTCAATGCATGGGTCTGTCACTGGGGAGGCGCGAAATGGCAGAGAATTGTCAAGAACCTCATGCGCAAGTGCCTCCTGTGGACACTTAACGTCTGGAACCATGACAGAAAGTTGATCTCGAAACCGCGCAGCAGCGTCGTACACGTGGATGAGAAAACGTTAAACACCTTTTCCACGCACATTACCAACTTAATTATAGTTCAACATCCCTTTCATCAAGTTTGACAGGGTGAAAAAGCTCCATCATCGTAATATACAGAACTTTTTCATTCCTAAGCAGAAATGTTTTTTTTTTCCTCCGCGAGTACACAAAAAAATTACTCAACCCTGTTCCACATCCGCCTACAACTAACGATTACGAGATTAATGCACTCGGAGCATTCCGCTCTAATTATTTATTTAGCCCAGACTCACTTAGCGAATGCAAAATTTAAGCACGATAATTTTCAAAGTGCAACTTTTAATTAGACATAACAGTTGCATAAAATGTACTTTCAATCGTGTAAATGCTTTGTTTGCTGCGTCGAAAAAAAAGGACACTGATTTTCCACGCTTAAAATTAGGTGTCGTTAAAAATGAAGCACCAAGCTGTGCCTATTTTTGAATTCAATTACGGCGATCGGAACCAGAGCTAATGGTAAAAAATAATTATCAATGAAAAAAGGGAACAGAAATGATTTTGACAGATCGAACAAAGTATTCCCGCGTGAACAATCGTGCGCGAGTCCTTTTGTTGTGCGGCTAATTGTGAAGTGGAATTGACGACGCGTCCATATTGTTTGGTTGCAGTCTCATCATCATTTGCCAACTACAGTACAAGTTAGGCGCGTATAATTATAATGCCATTGTCAAACGAATCCGCCTGTTTTCCAGCGTCTCAAATTTCGTGTCTGCATTTATTTTTGCTTCTGCTCGAACATTTATATGGGAAAGCCGAAACCGAGTTGTCGCGTACAATTTCATTAGAGTTCTGTTAAGAGGCGGCGTCTTAACGAAAAGCATCGCCGGGTAATTGATGAGACGACGGCCTCGACACTGACGGAGCAGGCGCTTATTGATTTATTTTTGCGTTAACGTAAAATTACGCCGGTCGGGATATAATACGTAATCCGAAATGCTGGATTCCACTGGGCTTTCACGAGGGACATGATTTATGTATGTGAGCTCGCACTATTACACACATTTATTTCAAACTCGATTTATATCAGTTGGGTCCGCACGACTGTTCGAGTTGGTTTAAAACAACGTTTAAGAAAACTTTTTAGAAATAAAAACTTTCTGTTTTTATTTGGTTTTGCAAACTTGTTGGTCGAATGAAAGGCACCTGCTCACCGAATGCATACCATATACTTAATTCCACTTTTCATAATTAAGCCGATTCCTATTGGATACTAAAAGAGTTAAGTTTTAACTTGAAATTGGAAAATGTTGCAATTTCTTTTCTCGGTATTGCTTTACAATAGTTTTCATTAAAAATGTTGCATCATTTGCATTCCGCGAATGCGGGAAGATTTTTCAAGAAATATAATTTCTTGGAAATCGTTTACAAAGCGTCTTCTTTGTAGTATGAATAGAGCTCTTTTCGAGGATTGTTTTTGTACAACTTGATGTTTTTTATGATTTGCGCGTAACGTACACTGGGCGCGTCGTAAAAAATAAGCCGCCGACAATTATAACTTACTGGGTTGCAAAATTATCTTAAAAGCGTAAGCCGAAAGAACGGCACAAAGTAATGAAAGGATTTTCAAAGCGAGGAGATACCGCGGAGGTTTCATTTTTGGGTTACGTCATTATGACCGGGCTTAGTGCCTGGCGTCGTTAAAATGCATATTATGAATAATGGCACGCGAAAATTGCGTTTAATAGTTTGAATAATTGAAACTTTGTGCTTGATAGTGAAACTTTGAGCAACACAATCTGATTCAATTCGAATCAGTTTGTGAAACTTGGCAAATTCTTTTGCATTCATTAATTCGTCGAGATTAATTTTCCTTTTTCGTCTCTTTGTTCAGATGGAAAATTACACATGCTGCCGACCGGCGAACTTTTGGTTTTCTCGGTAACATCCGCAGACGCACACTCGAGTTATCGCTGCCGGACTGTCCATCACGTGACGGGCGACACAGTTGAGAGTTCGTCCTACGCACATTTGATGGTGACTGGTAAGTTCATTAACAAATTATTGATTGGCCGTTATCTCGGCCCCTTGTCACAGTGTTAAACTTGTTTGCCACTGTCGAATTTAAAATGCTCTCTCTCTCTCTCTCTTTTGCGAGCCGCGATATGTCCCATCGTATCGGCGTCCCGGAAATTTTACAGTCCAACAAGCGCCCATCGGCATGCAAAAACTTTGTTATTGTAAAATTTGCCGCTGCCTTGTTTCGTGTCTGTTAAAATCACATCTTCGAAGCGATGAATTGCAGGGTTCAGTGAACAAGGCGCGTTGTTGTTGATTAAACTTGCCCAGCACGAAAATGACGCAACATTCAACTGCCGACCTGACATTGTTTACCTCTGCGTATAATAACTTTGATGTGAATATAACTCTGATACGAGTTTGCCTTTGTTTTGTTATTGTTTTTTCGCACAAATGTTTCTAACAGAGGGTAGAGTGTGTGCGATATAGTAAATTACAACTATTATCAATTCAAGGGACAGTGTGTTCATCGCTGTCCCGCAAGACAAGACAAATTGAAGTCTCTAACTTGGACGATTTTGACAACAGTGGCTGCATTGCGAGCGACCGAGAACAACTTTTGTAAACGAAATAGTGCACCAAGTGAGACAACATGATGATCACGTAGCATTGTTTCGTCTTGGTAAATATGCAGTAGTGAAATCATCTATCTTGTCGACTCGAAATTAAATTTCATCGTTCTATTACATTTTCAATCGCAAAATGTCTGCGATAAATCCATTATCGAGTACAATTGATTGCACGCTAGTTTAATCGCAAGTAGCAAATATATTTTCGTATTGTCATAATATCAACATTTGTATAACCGTTTCATAATGTATGTGTCCAAACATTCAAAATCAACTCATTGGAAAGAAGAATTGAATTCTTCAGTTCAAGTTCCTGGAATTTTATGTGCATCGTAAATGTTGAATCCAATTATTCGCGCTGAAATAACTAGTTTATGCTAATTATTCATTATGATGATTATTTGGTTCGTAACGAATTTCTGTTCCGCGATAGATAGAATTTCAAACCAAATTTCTGTTTGCGAATTCTGATAAATTCGTTAGATGAGAGTGTCTGGAGGTGTACCAAAGGATATGAAAGGCTATAAACGCGTCTGAGAGTGTGCTAAACGACGTCTGAAAGAAGAGCTCCATAAAATGAATGGCGAAGGAAATAGACGTTAGACGGGACAGGAAGAATGCAAAATTGGGCGAAAAACAAAAGCACGATCGGGGATCCGTTTACGTATATTCATACGCCCGTTTAGCGTCTTGGCTTTTTCTCTTCGTTGAGTTTGTGAAGAAATGACTTTCATTGTCGAAAGATTGCACTGTTGGAATGCTCGGCCGAAGTCACTCTATTGAATACTCTGTCGAAACGCAAAGTGCAATCTCGCCGTGATACAGCGAAACTATTGCGCTACGTCGACAAGAAACAATGCAGCCATCAGGGCTCCAATCCTAATACCGACTATACCGCGGTCTTATCGACTTCAACAACTTGCATAGCAGTTACCAAAGAATATGAAGACGCCCGAAGCAAAACAACCAACTCAACGAGTTTCACGCAATTTCAACTTATATATTGACTTCTGAAGACTCGATGCCTCGAATGCTGATACCTTGCAATAAAACTGCAAAGTGCTTTCCAAATGTCATGTATTTTATTGCTAAATTCTTCATTCTCAGATTTATCGACGATATATGACGGACGGAAAAGAGCAAGGATCTGCGACTAGTCCTTGGGATAAAAGTTCAGCCGTTGAATTAACAGTTTTTTGCTGCCATTCTTGAATTTGCAATTCGAACGAAAAAAGACCGAGCGTACATGAGTTGAGTGAGAAAACAGTTTTGGCGAATGTGTACACTCGAGCAATAAATAACAACGAATGTAAAAAGGAACGCGGAAATGCAAATAGTGCCAAAATATGTCATTTTCGTGATACTCCGATATTCTCCGAACGGTTTTGCGAGGAGAAAAATATTGTTACGATATCTATGGCATTCATTTAATGGATAAAAATATGCTGAAGAGGTATTTGCATTTCAAGAATACAAATGATGTTTGAGCGAGAGTTATTCGGATTCTGGGAATTTTAATAACTGAACTGAAAGAAAGATCTCGCACATCGACACTTTGTAAAATCATTCTATGAAATGGAGAACGAATATTATTGTTTTGATATTGTTCAAATTTTCGGAACTATGTTCGATGTACTTTTACGTTACATCACCAACAGCAGAGCTATAAACACGTTTGACGTCAGTTAGACGGTATTTTTTTGAATGTTCGCACTGGTTTTACAAACAGAACGTGTTTTTGAAAATTGAAAAATAATCCCTGTCCTAAAAACTTCTAAGCCTGTGACGGGGAAAAAAATCAATTGTCAGAGCTGTTTG
This sequence comes from Telenomus remus, assembly GCA_020615435.1. Lineage (NCBI taxonomy): Eukaryota > Metazoa > Arthropoda > Insecta > Hymenoptera > Scelionidae > Telenomus > Telenomus remus. The sequence goes on along the minus strand of CM036341.1, from coordinate 2,856,718 downwards.
ACTCAAAATTACCGGTGAAATATTTCATTTTTGTACCAAACTGTCAATCAAGTGTCAGAGTCACACGTTTTGCCTGATATGTCATCAGTTTGAAAAAAAAATTGTGTACGTTCTCTTTAGCCGCGTTTGTTACGAAATGAAACCACGTAACGAACCTTTTTGCGTTCGTGAATTACAATCATGCAATTTAAAACTTGTCTATTAATTTAGCTATTCATACGCAATGGCCGCAAACACGTGAGAATAAGCGTCGTTGCATTTTCCTGTTTGTAACTTGTTTCCCTAACAAGCCGGAAATATTAAAGAGGCGAAATATGTGCACGGTTTTTATGACACTTTTTTGCGTCCCATGAAAATGCTTCCCGGAGAATTTTTAATAAAAATTGAACGCTAATAAACTAACTTACTTGAACATTTCAATTTGCCCTTTTTGTTTAAACGTTTGTTTCACGTTGAGTAAAACAAGTCGAGCATTAGTCAGACTGATTAAACTGCCTGTTTTGACGTTAAATTCTTCAATCGCTACGAAAGCCCCTTCAGTTTTCATCATTTTTTTCCATTCTTCGCAACGATGATGCATTTAATATCAGAGCTTGTTTAATGCACCGTACTATTTAATGGTTAAATTTTCTACATTCCAAATTCAAAGGCCCCTTCGGATGGCAGCGTTATGTGATGCATTTATGTTGAATTACTGGGATAAATATTTCGATAGTATGTGTTTCATCATGTATGTAATGAAACTTGCAACTTGTGTGTATCGCATTTTATCAGATATTTTTCTTCGCATTTTCGTAAATATTAAATATTAAAAAGTTTAATGAAAATCGAGAAATAATTGAGCTTTAAACTGGTCGCCAGAAAATTAAAAAAGTCTGATCAATGAATCGCAATATTCACGTTCCCAATATTGTTATTTTTTTTCGACATTCAAGCAAAGCAACAATGTTCAATTTTTATTAAAATTAAAATCATAGCGTTAGTTCCACACAGTCAAATTTAATTCAACGTACGATAGCTCATGTGTTTAATCGAGAAATAACGGTTTCAAACTGCTTTAAAAACAAGTTCGAGTTTAATTAGAGTTAATTAAAGTCCCATCAATAAATAATAACTGAGGTTTAGCACAGGTACGAGAATAGGCCAAATTGATCTAACAAAAATGAAATTTGCGAACAGCAGTTTATTTTCGCCCGTAAAACTCCACTTTACTCAAACGCACACTATAGCCAAATGATCCTGATACGATCGTAATTAATTCTATTGTGTTGTAAATTGTATCTCAAATTAAAACTTGCCACTAGTGCGATATCAGTGCGCTTATAAGGTTTGCCTTGTTGCGTCGTATAACTAAAAGTTTATTGTAATTTCGATGCAATTCGCAGCTTTCAAAATCACAGCATTCAAATTTATCACAGTTAATTTATCTGAAAATTGGAAAAAACACGTTCTCGTGCAACATTTTTGAGCGCGTCAAATGAATCACTCATTATCACCGTGAAAAGTTTTTCATCAGCATTTTTGCCATTGTCACTCTCGGAATTGGTCGAATTTCAGTGCACTTCTCTTTGCCGCTGGTGCATATTAGCGCAACTGTAAAGTCATTTCAAACGTAACCAGAAAAAAAGTTAACCTTTCTTTTATACACAAACGGAATGAAATTCCTTTTTAAGTTACACGATCCTTGCGAGCTTTTGTAGTCTCCCTGGTATGTCTAATTACACAGCGGAAGAATTGCAAACGAGATCGTACATTCATCTTCAACAGAATTCTTTCTCGCGATATCATTATGACGAGAAGAAAAAAAAATGGTTGAGAAATGACAAGATGCATTTTCGCATCGAAAGCAGCGAGCTGATGATTTCAGCCGGGTCGTTCATTCTGCCGACGGACAGAGTTTTACGTTTAATTTTAGCTTCATCTTTCACAATGCTCGACAGTACTTTTGAGCTAATGGGTTTACGTAATCTGTTGCAGAGCATCGGAATCCCATGCCACCGGGATTCAATGAACGGATAAACCCCGCCCCAGTGCGCGAAGGCGAAGTTATCGTGCTGTCGTGCATCTCGCAAGGAATACCACCGCCGATGTATCTCTGGTACCGCGACTCCGTTTCGAGGGCCAACCCCATCGTCAATTCCGAGCGAATTCACGCCAGAGCCGGCGTTCTCATTTTACAGTCCGCCAGGATCGAAGATTCCGGAAGCTACGTTTGCGTTGCCAATAACTCAGCCGGATCGGACACAATAGAATTCGAAGTTTCTATTATTAAAAGTTTATCTATCCTTGTGGCACCTCAACAGGTTGGTATTGAACTTTTGCCTCTTTCTTTTCACATCTTATAATTCAATTTCATTCATCATCCTCTTTAAATCGTCACTGAAAGTCATTTGTTTCGCGAACGGACAATCGTTCCTCCATAAACGAATTTTTCCCTTCAATTTCAAACTCTCATTAATCCCAACTATTTTTTTCTTTTGCGTTCTGTTTATGTGACGTTGAATTCGGAGAGATTAGTTTTTACTTTGGTCACTTTTTCAAGGTATTCTCAATAACCAAGTCTTAACCTTTGAGCTAACATTAACACGAGTATTATGTGGCTTGGAATGATAAGTTTGTGGTGGTCTGGTCTTGGGATTCAACCTGGTGTTATAGGCATCTTGGACTTCAATTTGTCTGAAAATCCCTTGGGTGCTATGCAGTCGATTTGGGCCACATAACATTGTGCTCTGATAATATAACGTGCTCGTTGAATTACCTTTAAGCATTTCGACAAATTGAAAAAAAAAACAATATCTAATCACTAATTCTGAGACAAGTTTTTTTAGCTATGTGCAGATTAAAATTGTAACGAGTTTTGTTAACAGCACTCGATAAAATTATTCGAATAGACATCTGTCTGCGTCGAAAACAATGATGAATTTGAAAAATAAACGTAACAATATCGAAGCCAAAGTACCCATACTTTTCGCCGCATTGTCAACCAAAAATACAAAAGCGAGAAAACATGATAGAATACGCCGAAAAAGAAATCACGTTTATCACAAACCCAACGTGCTCACTTCGTTCGCGCGTTTAACATCACAAAAAGGAAACGCGTTTAAATTATATATCCTTTCGTAAATATTTCTTTCGGCGATTCGAAAAGTCGTTGGAATTGGTATTTGAAAATTGCATACAAGCATTTTTGTTTAGAAGAGCGCAGTACGAAAATGTGAACTATGTGGAGTTAAATTTATCCGTACTTCAAACAATTCGGTGGAAAATCAGAGTTCGCATACTTTCTCAATGAGCTTTCAATAATTAAATCAAATGTGTTTCAATCAAATTTCGCTTTAAATGATAGCAACGTTGAGCTGAAACAAATGTTGACTCGTGGAATTAAATATTTTTATTAATTGATTGTTTTTACGCTTCATTTCAACTTGAACATCAAAAAGAATCAAAAACTCAGTTCACTTCGCAAAGTTTGAAACAATAAAAATAGTTTCGAAAAATTGAGATGTAGAAGCATGTAAAAAATTCAACAAATTAGAAAATATTGTTCGATAGTGAGTAATACAGAAATATTTTCATGTTTTTAGGTAACAGTAGATATGGGAAAGGACACGGAATTTCATTGTACAGTTACTGGGAAGCCCACGCCTGTGATATCCTGGACCAAAGATGCGTTGCCAATAAGAGAAGGGTCTTCAGGTCGGGTACAAATTTCAGGAGACAGCGGTACCATATTGCGAGTATCGACCATCACACGTGACGACAAAGGAATGTACCAGTGTTTTGCGAAAAATGATCACGAGATGGTCCAGGCCACTGCTGAGCTCCGATTAGGAGGTAAACAAAAGTCCCGACTTATTTCAACAATCGCGTATATCAGATGCTAAAGCGGAAATTAAATGAGCGCAACAATATTGGCCGGATGTTATCTCTAAAAATTCGCACGCTTTCTCTAGGATACAATTTTGTGAACGGGTCTTGCAAAGTGTCTATAAATTCTCCATCGATTCAATTTGAAAATGGTCGAGAAGTTTCGCAGGAAGGAAAATCCGACTTGGAAATTACTACGGCTTGGTATGCAATGTTAAAACCTACGGTCTATCTTGCATTTTCCATCTCCTGGAATACATTTACAGAATCGAATAACTTGTCGATGATTTGTACTCGTTGCTAAATATTCGAACTGCTTCTATTCAAACGAACGAAATCCGTCTGAACGGCGGAGATAGACAAAAGAAAGTTCTTACGTTTTTTTTTATTTCCTGGTGTGAAATGATACTCAGTTGTTGAGCATTTCGGACGTTACATTTTGACAAGCTGATGGGTTTTCCTTCCGGCTTTAGAAAGCCTTCGAGTTGCGCTTGATGAATGAACTCCCATAGCTCAGAGATAGTTGCTCGAGTGTAGGGTTACGTGCCTTTCTTCTTTTCACCCTCCCTTTTTACCACGAGTGTTCCCCACTCTCGACAAATCTAACTTCAAATTCCAAAGTCGTACACGACAACGAACACGCTGTCCAATTAATTACCCCTTGAAAGAGCACACATTAAAACTTTTCGCCGCGATTTTTCATTCATTCGAACAAATTTGCGGCCAATTTAATTTCTCGCTTTCTGTTTTTGTACTCACAATCGCGCAGACGATAAAAATTGCCGGGTAATTTCTCACGGTTGATTAAATTATGATAATACATCTGCAGTGCATTATCACTTTGCCGTTAGTAATTAATGCGGATTAGTAATTGCGCAACTTAGTTTGTAATACAACGTCGGCTTCAATTCTGGTCTCCGACCTCTCACGACTGATTGCATCAACGATTTAAACCGACAAAAAAAAATAAACGACCAATTAATTTGAATTACACGTTCAACGATTTAGTATGTAACTGAATGTGAGTTTTTGACCAAGTTGTAACAATATAATGAATCCATGAAACTGTAAAAAGTTCATTCGTTTCTTTTTTGTTTCATTCCACTTTACAATTATGCTTTTGATATGAAATTACAACTTTTTTTGAGCAAATTTTGAACGTACGTTACAAGTATAAAATGAACAACATTTATCACGTTGGAATGTTTCTGTTTTCGTTGATATTAATAATCATCCGGTGAAAAATTGGGGCTTCGCAATTTTGGCTGGAGCGTAGAACGGCGATAACCGCGGGTCGACGGAGCGACACAGCGGGAGAGCCGCCGTCGATATTTCGGCTGCTTTAATAATAATTCATAATTAGTCATAATTATTTGAAATTTGTACGTGCGTAATGCGAATAACTTTGTACAAAGGGCGTGGCTCGCCGACTGATTTACGGCATCAGCAAACTTGCCATGTGGTTTATTGTCGGCTCTATAATTTGGGGATAATTCACGGGTCGGCGACCGAATTCGAGCGTCAAACCGCAAATCGATAGTTCTGCTCACATACAGTCCTGTCATGTAAATCCCGCATGCACAATGCCGCATATTATATTCGACTTGCCGTGGGCTTATGGAAACGCAATTTCATTTCGCCTCCTTTTTTTTTCTTCTCCTCTCTCTTTCCTAATAATGCGCGGCATTCGTGTGCGCGACTTGCTACGTAAAAAAATATGCTCTCTTGTCAAAAACATGATATCTCTATTGCAAAAAGTATTTGTACAGCCGCTAACTGTCCGCTCATAACAGCAGATATAATTTTTTTCATCCAAAATTATCTTACTAGTGTCCACAGCTGCAGTACAAAAATTGTTGTGGATTTTATCCATTGTTTTAGAATGAAAATAATCGATGCTTTGCGTAGCTTTTTATTTAAATGTGGAAGTTTGTTTGTAAAGTTTAAATGAACACTGTAGCCGTCAAATTTTTGAACTTTGAATACATAATTAATTTTAGGAAAACAGTAACGAAGATGGAGGTGAATCAAAATTGTGTTAAAATGTTAATATGGTATCCTCTGTTTTCGGTATAACTTACACAATCTATCTAGCTCAGTGAATTCTGCTTCGAAATCTGATATGATATAATAATAAGCGTAATAATAAGACTAACAAACAAAATTCACCTAGAGACGTTGTGCCGACGAAAATGTTATTGTTTCACTGAGTTACAATTGCGAGAGTGTCTATCAAAATACAAAAAATCATTCCAACATTCGAATGTTTAAGAAAGTCTAAGAAACTTTAGCCTGTTTCAAATATGATTGTTTCTTTCAAAAATCATCCGTTTACGTTGAAAGAGCGATTGTTTACATGCGAAACATTGTTTTACGATTGACAGTTAAGTAAGATGAATTCTCAAGAGTACCAACTTTTACGAGCAGATAGAAAATTGTGTTCGTCGTTGTGGCTGATTAATTACGTGTTCGTACTACTTCCAAGCACTTCTATTGCCACTTAAAACCGGACATAATTTACGAAACCAAAGAGGAATCGGAATGAAGTGCAAAATTGAATAAAGTGCGATCAATCGTCATTCATTTTATGTGCACGTGCGTCATCCAAGCTGGATTTTGTGCCATTAAAAGAAAAGCAGGTACAAAAGCAACGCGAAACTTGACATCATTTTGATTTGATGTACAAACAAAGGACTAAGATTCATTTGAGAGTGAAAAAATTGTTTCAAAAACGCGTTGCGTCAAAAGAATTTGAATCCTTTTCAGACACTTTGTTTGACTCGATTACTCATTTACTCGCGAACTGATTACAGCTACTATAACTCAGCGTTTAAGTAACTGCGAGGACGGTTGAATAACATAAATCAGATTGCAGGCGTCTACGTTGAATAAGTGCTTATTCCTTAATGAAATTTGAATATTATTGTCAGAGACGAATGGCTTTTGTAACATAATGAATATTCGCATTTGATGCATTATTCAATGGCGCGTGTATATAAATACAAGCGAAATCCATTTCTTTTATGTAAAAGTTCCGGTTCATTTGACGGGTCTAACAATACTGTCTATTACTCAGACGCTGCTCCGCAATTGGCTTACAAATTCATCGAACAGACAATGCAACCAGGCCCTTCGGTATCGCTCAAGTGCATCGCTACTGGAAATCCTACACCGCAATTCACGTGGACTTTAGACGGATTTCCATTGCCACAAAACGACAGGTACTAATACTCCCTCTCCACAAGTGCTTGTATGCCTCAGCTCGATACCCGTTCAATAACTCAGCCTCTCGCAAAGAATCCGCATGATGCATACTAATGAAATTCTCATCTTCCGATGAGTTCATTTATGCAAATGCTTCGCTCAAAAGTTCAATGTTCACTTCGGCGGAATATTAATTCGAAAAACAAAACAGCCAGCGGACGTGGGAGCGGAAAAAATCCAGTCAACTATTTTCCCCGGAGAATTTTTTTTGCTCTCTCTCTCTTTCCATCTACCTCTCTTTCTCT